>CM060839.1:11120714-11767500 GCA_030762175.1 Metallyticus violacea | reverse complement strand
TTCTCTTCCTACTTTTCCTTTATTTCCTCTTTTCTTTAACTTTCTTTTTCTCAATATTTTCACTGCCTTTCTCTATTCTATTTCTCCTGATTTCGTATTTACCTTCATCTCATTCCTTTCCCCTTCTCATTTACCACCCCTTTCGTACTCAGGACAACAGTTATCTTTCTATGCTATGCCTTACCTTTCAACGCCGGACAGATCCTCTTCCAGATGGTAAGACAACCACAGCGATGGAACTGACCCAGGGCAAGCTCCATGTAGAAGAGAGGCAGGCCCCCAAACACGAGCATGATGCAATATGGAATGAGGAAGGCTCCTGCAATAGAACATAGTAGCTCGTCATTCAAATGTTTTCACTTAGAGCTATAGTATCATGTTCTAGGTTATCTCCAATGCATAGATCTAAACGCGTTTATTAACAGCAGAGTTTCCATTTTAATTGTCAGCTCCACGATGGGAAGCTAAATTTGCAGCGGTTTATTAAGAGGGGAATGTATTTAGTGGGGAGAATGATTATCTGCCCATGTTGAGGTGCCAAGTTTGCGGCTGATTGAAGAAGGATGGTGACATAGTATATCGCTGCTAAGAAAGAGGTCTGCGTTGAACCCTCCTGCTGCCGCGATCGTCTCAAGGATGCTGAAAATTACTATAAGGCTTTTCTGGACATTTGCAGGAGAGGAAGGGATAGAAAGAGCAATGAAAAGACACTATGTAAGTAGCGGATTATAGTTTCATCATTGATTAAACTGTTCTTTAGTGCCCCTTTTCCTTAAACGATACTTTCTTACCATTAGCAAGGGTGTGGAGAGTTTTAAATATTTACTGACCTTGTAATTAAAAATTCTATAGTCGTTCGCATCGCATACTCAAAATGGCGTTATCAATATCTTCCAAACAAATCTAGTTTTAACGTTCCATTTCACGAGTTATAGTTCTCTTTATCTAAATGGAACAGATCGATTTCGCTTCCCGAAGCAAACTGCCTACCCTTGTCTCTCAATTAGAACTCAGATTTCAAAAATGCTTTTACTAGACTTTTTGCGCGTCTTCTACGGGAATAAACAGCAAATGCGTCACCAAATTTCCCTCCTATTGGCTTAATCTCTTGCTGCTGGAAGTTTCTCGAAAAGACATTTTGAAACCGAACTCATTGGCTAGTCTTGACACATTGTATGTGCGCTAGAAACGTTTTTGTGGGAGCCAGAATTTCTCTTTTTTAAGGGACGGTTGTCCAAGATGAAAGCTACTCACCACAGTCTTTTTTCAAGGACTTTTTACTTTGATGAAAAGAAAGGTTCCCTAGCTATTGAATACATGACCTTGCTTATGGCACCAGAAAGTCGTTTTTGTTTCATGAAAGTTTTCATCTGTCCAGCCCAAGATTTCCTAGTCTTGAATAATCTACATCCTTTTACATAATTGTATCATGAGATATTAATCTATGTAGATTAATTAATTAAACAGGATTAATTCAGCAAACCAGACTGAAGCTCCATAGCGCCTATTGTGTAGATCTTGTATCACCAGCAATAAATCTCAGGGGGGTGATGTCAGTCGCCTATACAGGTGTTCCCTGTTTACGCTAAACAACTGACAACTTGTCGCCTTAGCAACCTAGTATACCAGACAAGAGAAGTATAAATAGTTTTTAAAATATAAATATGTACACTGCCCGATACCCTGCTACGGAAATTTTCGTTTTTTTTTTTTTTTTCTTTCCATTTCTGGCTGAGGGAAGACAGTCTATAGCTTATCCATATTGACAATGGAATTGAGCCTGGCTTTATTGAAACACAGATTGACCTGCTGCATAAAAAAAGGAAAGAAATTAGAGGAAATTGAAAAGCGAAAGGGGTGAGAGAGAGAGAGAGAGAGAGAGAGAGAGAGAGAGAGAGATATCTAAAATGAAGACTCCAAACGAATGTTTTCACCTTTGTTGCATTCCTATTTCTTAAATAAAACGTCTTTGAAGTAAAAATGTATTGCTTTTTAAAACGGATAATATGGAGGCATGTATTACTAATGTTTATTTGTTTTATTTACGGACGCTCATTAACATCTCAGGTCATCAGCGTCCTTTCAACTCGGGGCGTGAAACAGCCGATGAATTTTGTTTGCTCAGAGGCCTCTTCTTTCAGGCTTGAGGTTCTTTTACATGCCGTAAATGTATGCCACGAGACCCATCTGTTTTGGTATGAGACTCTCGTTTAACCATTTAATATAATTTTCGACATTCATTTCCCCATAACAACTTGCAGAATCATGATTAAATCATATATCTACTCGGCCTCTTCGATGAACCTCATTTCACCACCACCGTGAACAACAATAGCACTGTGCCCAACAATTTAATTCACGCGCACAGTTTGCATATCATGCTGTAACTTGTTTTTATCATATTAATGTTTCATCGGTTTAAACAATTGGCTTCCTTGGTTCTTTTCCATTTTTTCTTCGTGTTCTCAGGTATGCTGCATGACGTGTAACAATGCTATGCCGCTCCATTAAAATGTGTTGCAAGTTTTTGCTTTTCTTGAATCCCACGTATTTCATTGTTCTCCAGAATGTCTCTTTTTTTACCCTCAAAAGGTATGTTTTCCTTAAGAGCATTCAGGAGATTTCGGAATTTCTTTTCTCTGCTCATAAAACTCAAAAAAAAACCTCTTCATGACTAACTTTTGAAAATAGTCAAATTCAATTTTCTTTGGGTGTGGATGGCATTTACCAGGAGTTGACAATGTTTTTCTAGTGAGCTTTAATTTCCCACCCTCCTTCGCTACACCATGTACTGTTCTTTCACTTTTCCGCACTGCCGTTGCTGTCCTTTTCACAGCATTTTTTACAAAAATGTAACTCACTGTAAGCAATTTGTCTGCTTTGCTTATTGTATGACTTTGCGGGACAACTTTTTCGGCTGGTTTCCATTTGCTGTTGTGTACGACATCTTCGATACCTAATTGCTGACTGCACGTTCTGAACTACTGCATTTTTTTTTTTTTTTTTTTTTTTTTTTTTACTGCAGCGCTGTGTATAGTACGTCAGAAAAGGCGGACAGTATCGTAACAGGTTGAGGTTCGAGGTTCCCCTGCCTGCCATCTGCAATGTTTCTTCAGATAGGTAATATCCTCCCACTTTCATAGAATCCACATAGCTAATTCCTTACAGTTCCAGGGGGTTTAACCCAGAGTCGGAATAGGGCAAAACACTGTCAAATCACCATGGGAGAAACTTTTCTTTCAGATGTTTGTAGCAGCGTATATGTATAACTCATAAAAAGCACGTAGAATGCAATATAGTTTACATTAAACGTTCACACTAAAATCCGTGATAAAACTGAACACTAAAACCACGATATTTCTAGTTTTGGCTCTTGAACACTGAACTGTGGCGGGCGGTGTCTCTCTTAGTGAGGCATAAGGGTTATGACGTGGCGGCAAAGCTGCCAACTATAGCTGAGCAAAGTGGTTTGGCAAACCTGACAGTATTACAAAGAAATATTGAGGCCTGGTGGAATACGGGCCTTATGCAAAACTATAGCTGCCATCTCCAGGTCTCTAAGTGTGCATTTGTTCATTCCTGATCACTATATATAGGAAAACTGCTGGAAGGGTGCAAGCAATCCAGCAATGGAAGAGAACAATGAAAGAGAAATCTAGGAAACGACATGCCCTTGTGGTTTAATAAACCTACTCAGGAATACACAAGAATGTAATTTTCTCAAAGCTCAAACGATGCCGGGCAGTAGGAACCAACAAAGTACTAATGAAAATACAGCAGGTAATTAGGCAACTACTTTTGCAACAGTTGAAATTTATGTTATGTTTCACTAATGAGTATTTACCCGCTTTATATGGAATATTTTAAAATTATAAATAAGAAAATTTGTTCACAATATAATTTTACAGCTTTCTGCCAGTATTTAGTTTCAATTTTTAATAAACACGTATACTAAATAAAAATAAAATGCATAATAATATCTTAACACAGATATGGAAGAATATGCAGAAAATAAGAACAATTAATCAAAAAATATAAGTGTTAAACTTATGCGTTATGCAATACTTTTACCACCATTGTATAAATGCAAGTAAGGACTTTCAAAAAATTGTTCAAAGCAATAAGCAAGACTACAAAACGCACAGTTAAACAAAGCAAGTTACATGATATTATCGCATGTTGTGTAATGTCAGTGCTGAACACCTTGTCGATGACACTTTCGAACGTATCTGTTATCGTAATCAGAAGTCTACCATTCATAACAAAGCTTTGGTCTGTAAACATCCGCAGATAATTCATTTCATGATAAAAAGTATCTGTAGTGCAATTTTGACTGGTGCCCTGCTTAATAAAAATGTTATATTCTTGGCATATATTTTATAATGCCTGAAGAAATACACCTCCAAAGATTTTGGTGGGATGTTAGTTAAGCACTTGCATAGTCACTGTCGTACAGTATGTTGAGTTCAGTCCTGTGTCAATAATGAATATTTCTAATGAAAACTTTACCTTCTACATTTTCGCACGCTATAAGCAGGTAAAAGAGCGAGGACTTGGTAGCTGTTCATGGTGATCAAGAGTTCATTTGATATCATTGTAAGATGTATTCGATCATTTGAAGAAGGGCAAGAGACTTTGAAAGACAACCTTCGCTCTGGCCGGCCTCGAGAAGCTGTGAATGAGAGAACAATTCAAATAGTGAGGTACTTGGTGGAGGAAAATCGACATATTACTGTTGAAATGTTAAGTATGGAAGTGTTGACAGCATTGACAGTATACTCCATGAACATTTAAAGCTGCAAAAATCTGTACAAAATGGTACCACATTCCCTAACCAACGAAGAGAAGAAGACGAGAAAGGAATGTGTTGAGCATGTTTTCACCAAATGGTTCTAAACGTTTGACAGATGTATGTACTGGTGATGAAAGTTGGTTTTATTTCTATACCTCCCCAAATAAAGCTCAGAACTGCGTGTGGGTAAGTGAGAATGACCCAAGACAAGATTTTCGTTCTCGGAAGCGAATGTTCGCTGTTTTCTTCAACTATGACAGTGGTGGACTGTATGTCAGAAGGAATGACAATGAATGGAGAATACTATGACACTTATATCTTGGATCTTTTATTTGAAGAGCTGAGGCAGCGACGTCCAAAGACAAGAACTTCAAGGCTGTTGCTTTTGCACGACAATGCGTTCCTCACAGAACAGCAGAAAATTTGAGGAAACTGACAGTCCTCAGAGCCCAGTTGCTTGACCATTCACCCTACAGCTCTGACCTGACACTGTATGACTTCTAGTGTTTCCTGAAGTGAAATCTTGCATTGCTAGAAAATCTTTTAAACAGGTGCAGGACTTTGCTCAAGCTATAAATTCAGCTCTGTTGACAATATCTCAGTCAGTACTTTTGACAAGTGGCTGCACCGTCTACAACTGTGCGTGGAGAGAGATGGAGAGTACTTTGAAGTATTGTGAGGATAAGTTTTCGAATTCAGTCCTTAGCTTGGACTTTAAGGTGGCACTTGCAAAAAAATTTAAAGCCACTCGCAAGAAACCTCTACATGATCCCTCGTTGGATTTTGGTGTTTTTTTTTTTTGTGTTAGTTGCAAACCAGTAAACGTTTTAATTTTTTAAGTGTTTAACGCCCGTTTTAACTACTGAATCATTATGGCCGTGGACACTGACGATACATGAGATGACATGTTAGGTTTGGGAAAAGAAATGAAAAAGATGCTTGCAAGCTTAAGTTTTAATAGTGCCTCCTTGGCATTTAGAACTGATGAAGACTTGGGAAGGTCTAAAAACACCCGAGTCAGAGCGTACGGTCCCGGCAGGGATAAACCTCAGAAAAGACCGCATAGATAGTCGATACTTGTATCGCTCTTTTTGTACAAAAATTTAAATTAGTTTGGTTACTGTGACTGTTACGACACTAAGACAACCCCTATTTTGACTAGGGATGGTAATGGAAGATTTTAGTAATATCTCTACCGCATAAATCAATACATCCATGCATAAAATTGCAAATTAGAAGATTTAAAATAACCTGCATTTATATTAAACGATATTCGTTACTAAATTAAAAAAAAAAAACCTTTGCAAACGTTTCTATCCCCAGTTTCCTCCCCTTTTCCGAAAGCCGCATCGAGAAATTGCTTCTCTTAAACAAAAAGGGAAAGAGAGTCGGTCGCCTTACTTCAGCAAATGAACCATGCGAGATCGATCAGAAGGCCACGGAAAACTTCCGTTTTCTTTCATTTCTGGCTGAAGGAAGACAGTCTATAGTTTATCCATATTGACAATGGGATTCAGCCTGGCTTTATTGAAACACAGATTGACCTGCTGCATAAAAAGAAAAGGAAAGAAATTAGAGGAAATTGAAAAGCGAAAGGAGAGAGAGAGAGATCGACCGTAAAATGAAGACTCCAAACGAATGTTTTCACCTTTTAAGTTGCATTCCTATTTCTTAAATAAAACGTCTTTGAAGTAACAGTTGATTGCTTTTTAAAACAATTGAAATTTATTGTAGGATAATATGGAGGCATGTGTTTATTTGTTTTGTTTACGGACGCTCTGTAACATCTCAGGTCATCAGCATCCTATCCAACTTAGGGCGTGAAATTTTGCTAATAGGCCTCTTATTCCGGCTTGAATTTCTTTATCGTGCCGTAAATGTACGACACGGGACCCACGGCTTTACTTCCCTTCCGAAGGAATCCATACAAAGGATTTTTATTATATGTATTACTAGATTGCGGAGGCCACTGTCAAATATTTCTTGCATTTGGTTCAGCTGAAAATCTGGTGATTTTCTAAGAAGTAACGCGAAATTTCCTCAACAGTTGCACACCACTAGAAATTTATTTATTTATTTACGTATGTTATTTAATATCTCAGGTTATCAGCGTCCCATTCAATTCAGGGTGTAAAGCGACCGATAAATTTTGCTCAAGGCCTCTCTTTCAGGCTTGAGGTTCTTTTTCGTACCTTAAATGTACTAAATGGGACATGTTAAAGAGCGTCCGTAAATAAAACAAATAAACAATCAATCAATCAATGTTACTAGGAGACATCGATGTTTGTTTGCAGGTTTCTTACCGCTAGCGAATTCATTGACCTTGTTTTTCTTTGCAGGCTTCTTGATCACATACCGCAGTTGAACGTTTATAAATACTTGTAGTTGTGGTGTCTTCCTTCCACAAAAACCACGTAGTTCATTTTTGTCCAAAACAGTCGTCCTCCGCCTTGTCCACGTCTTTTCTCTAATTGGCAACAAACGAACACTATCTTTTCGTTACACACAGCTTATACCGTGGACACAGGCTGCGCGGCCCAATCATCCCCATCCGCCGCTCATAGCCTGCTCACATAGTTAAGAACTTGACAGAAGTCGCCTTAAATGCATTAGCAGTCAATTGTTAAGTTAGCAAAAAACATAATATTTGTATTAATGTTCTAATTGACTTGTCTCTCGAGTTTGTGAATGAAATATTATTTTATTTGTTTTCAAAGTACCTATATTTGTTGTTCATTGTGTGTGTGTGTGTGTGTGTGTTCAAGAATTAATGAAATAATTTAATGGGAAAGTTCAGTCAAAAGTGTCCCGTTTTTATCTGATTCTAGATCTAATCACCTATATGAATGCCCCCCCCCCGGGATGCAGTTTTTTTTTTCTATTTTACTATATTTTCTATTAGGGTAATATTTATGAAGAACCCATCGCCCAAAACAACTGACCTATGCTGACCAAATGTCAGACGGAAACTCTTTGGTCTCTAGTACAGAGCTGCTGGTTTAAAACTGGGTGCCCTTTAGGCATGTCATCTGGTTGTTGAAGGGTTAAATATAGCCAGTGGCGCGTCATTTATCGTGGCTATTGTGCGAATGGGGAAACAAACACCAAGAGAACATCAGATGAAATGACGTGGCAGGCAAATGTTAACAATGTGCGCAACAGGTTGTAGACATCTCCATGGAGACCCCAAATTATCGATTCCCTCCCTGTACCTGCAAGCTAAACGAGAAAACGTGTCAAGCAGTACTAAAAGTGATTTTATTTCATTTTGCTGTATTACTTCTTTAGTTGTAATAATAATAATAATAATAATAATAATAATAATAATAATAATAATAATAATAATAATAATTTTATTTACCTGATTTATCTTGTAAGGTTTTCTCTTATACTTATGCTAGATAAACGGATATATATATATACATACATACATACATACATACATACATACATACATACATACATACATACATACATACATACATACATACATACACACACACACACACACACAACACTAAGCAACATTGGAATATAGGGGGAAAAAAACGCTTGTATTATCCAAAAAGCATTGACAGATCATGGGTTCATATTATGGAGAGGCCAGATTTGGACAAAAAGTTTTAATGTTGATAACTTTACATCAATACTCTCAATATTTTTAACATTTGCGGGCTGGGATTACCAAAGATGTTTACGCGCCAAAGTGTTGAAATCGAGATTTTTCCTCGACATGCAAATTTTCCCCTCCGTCTGGCAGAACTTCTGCCTTTCAGTTAAACTGTTGAGCACCCATCTTGAACATTTTTTTTTATTGTAGGTATTCATTAAGTCCTCAAGTCAATTCTAATCATTTCTTCTACGAGGATAATTTGCAAAGTTCTCGGAATGGCCTACAGATTGCAGCATTAGTTCCAAACCAATTATAGTATCAAAATCCAAAAACTTCCACAGAAACAGGTGTGCAATTGTACTTTATTAGGTGAAAGACCTAGTAGCAACATTAGGAGTGTATTAGGGTATGCAATAAGATGTAAATTTGTATTGTCAGTAAAAATAAACAAATAAAATGGAATAAATAAATACCAGAAGAATAAATTTTAAAAATATTAAAATACGTATATAAATATAAAGTAATTCCAATATTGATGACACAGTTGGATTCAGTCAATTTGTTTCCCTCAACCCACTCCGGTTACAAACCTTTTCAGACCTGAGCTGTCCCACTTTCATCTCTCCTCTCCTTCCTTCCCTGCCAGCAAAGCCCAGCATGACCATCTCCCTGTTCCATCCTGTAAAGCAGTGTGATAGATACTTTATCCTCCAATGAAAGACCTCTCTTTGTTGAGGTATTCCTTTTGGAAAAATAGCAGCTTCGGGCAGTTAAATTGTTGTCAAGAAGGATATAACAGCGATAGAAATTCAGACATGACGAGCACAAAGTGATTCTGCACCATCCTAGTGTATCACTAAGTTCAAACGCAGCTGTGAAATTTTGGAAGATGATCTACATAGCGAACAGTCAAAATCTATCACCTTACCCGCAAATTGTCAAAGTGAATACAATACTGGAGGATCGCCGACTAAAGGTAGTAGAAAATGTTAAATTGACAGGCATTTCAGTACTGACAAATAGTACAAAAAGAAAGTATCCGATCAAAAGCGAGTCAGACAGGTCAACTGATTTTATTTGTATTTTCAAGACCCTGATGATACATCGCTGCATTACTACACGCTAGAAACAAAAACAATGGAAGCATATTGACTCTCAACCAAAAAGAAGAGGCATCCGTTTTCTGGAATGCTCAAGGTTTCGTATTCATTGACTATTGGAATATCTTGGAGCTAATCTTTTGAACTAACTAAAGATAAAAGTTTTATCAAAGAAGAAAGTACTCTTGCATCAAAGCGATGCTTGATCTCACCCGTATGTCGTTACAATGGCGAAAGTCAATGAATTTGCTGACACATCTGCCTTATTCCCCAGATTTTATCATCGTGTGAATTCTATCTGTAAGAAATTTTCTTAGTGAAAAGAAAGTTTCATCGCATGAAGAACTTTATGCTTCAGTTGAACTGAATTTGGTGTTTTGGAGGTACCCGACTTCTCTGAAGGAAATGAAGTGTTTTGAACATGTTTGGACAAAGTGCATCAGTCTCAAGGGAAATTATGTTGGTAAATAAACTCAATCATAATAATCAGGACTCTCAAATGACCCTTGTACATGCGAGATGTTATCTGTGGTCACTACCCCAAGTTACCGCCATGAGTGGCCGAGGTCGTTAAGGCGCGGACTGTGAGCAGGAGGTCTGCCAGGACGGTCTTTCCTGACTGAGGCTTTTTTTAAGGTTTTCCTCAGTCCTCATAAATGGCAAATGCCGGGAGGTACCTTAAACTTGGGCCTGGAACGTTTCCTTCCTTAAAAAAAAACAACTCCTAATATCATTTCATGTATCATCAGTGTTCACCTCCTGTGGTGCCTCAGTAGTAAATATGGGCGTTAAACACTATTAAAAAAAATATCCAAGTTGTCTGTCATTTTTCTCTTCGTTTTTAATAAATCGCTGATCCCTTCTTAAAATTCACAAAAACAACGATATATTGGGACATGAAATGAGAAAGTTTCCAAAAGCTTGGCGTATATGCTGAAGTGACTGTTTCATTTTAGGCAGTTTTAAAATCATAACTAGAAAATATCTTTCTACTCTCAGCGTTAGTTCATACAAACTACAGACCTTAACTAGGTGGGGAGTAATCAGAGTTGCCAGATTTATTCGACTAAAAGCTTGAAAAATTAGCGGAAATTGAGAAAAAGTAGCCCAAAACATACACACAATAAGATTTTTGTATATAATATTTGCAAATTAACAAATCGATAGTTATTTAAATATGAGAAACTATTATTAGTTATTGTTATGTACAGCAATTGTCTGCACACACTTTCCTCCGCTCTCGCAGACACCTTCCCCAGTCTCTCCAGTTCAGTGCCAGGCAAGTCCAGTCCTCGCCCGGTCATCGTTGAAGCTAAGATTAGTACATTGGACAAAAAGTAGCGAAATGGGCTATTGAGACATTTTGTCCTCTAAATTTTAAAAACAGTAAAAATATGAGTAATGTAAACAAGGACGAATTTAATTACGTATAGATCGGATGATTTGATTCAAACACATGTAGAGGGGGTTTATTACCAGCCGTCCTGCTAACTCCAACAAAGAACGCGGACTGTTTGGCCTTCCACTGGATTGGAGCGGGCTGGGGAAAAAAGTGCAGGTTAAAATAATGTAGCTACATTTTTAATACAGGGCTTCCAGAATATGTCCTTACAGCTCGCACGGTAGCCGGACATGCCACCGCCGCTAATCGCACACCATACTACAGTTTTCTTGTCATGCAATTTTGCATATTCAAAACACCAATTGCAAGTTTTGTGAGTGTACACGACCTTTTGGTAGAACCACACAACTCTTCAGTCACGTATGAAAGAAACCACTAACAATAACGCACACTTGCTACGGGATCACCTTGTCACATACAATGGACAAGTGTACGGTTAAGGTTTGAGTTTTAACAAGTTTGTAGCTGTAAGTGCAAAAACATTGAATTTTCAACTTGTGCTAATTTCGGTGGTGATTTTGTTGGTGAACATTCAAGATTTATGCCAGTTTCTGTTTAATATGCCTTCTGTTGAAATTATATGTCTTTGCGGGTGTTTCTTAAGATCGTGAATTGCAGCTCTGGAAGGAGGCAATTGCTCAAGACACTTCCGAATACGTTGCCTAAAGTCTTCGCGAACAAATGTAAACTGGTAACTGTTTGGAAGTTCAAGGGCAGGCAGGCGGCTCTGCCCGGTGAGGACATATTCTGGAAAACCAGTATAATGCATTTGCAGGATTTCAATTATATCATTTTACTTTCTTAACTCTTTAAATTTGACTAGTAAATTTTTTCGCAGTAGCTTTGAACAACAACAATAATAATGTTTATTTAACGACGCGCTTGGTAATTAGCTTTATACCTAATTCAGGGCGTGAAACGGCTAATAAATTTTGCTCAGGAACTTCTTCTTTCATACTTGAGGTTCTTTTACATGCCGTAAATCTACGACATGGGTTTCACTGCTTTATTTCCCTTCCGAAGGAAGCCATGCTTAGGAATTTTACACCCTAAAATGTATATCTGGCCGATTTTGAACCGCGATCTTGAGTTTGTCAGGTAAGCATGGTTATCAGTAGACCCCCATGACCAAATAATAATAATAATAATAATAATAATAATAATAACAATATATTTAAGATATTGTATTACACATGTAATTTTCCAAATAATATAATATTCCAAATCCATTAACTATATGTTTATATATTTATTTGGATTATTCACGGACGATCTTTAACATCGCAGGTCATCAGCGTCTCATTCAATTCAGGGCGTGAAACGGCCGATAAGTTTTGCTCAGGAGGCTTGAGGTTCTTTTAGGTGACGTAAAATTAATTATGTGTGTATGTATGTACATTGGGCTAATTTTATTTTTATGTTTCTGCTACTTTGGTCAGACAAATCTGGCAACCCTGGTTGAAGCTAACAGGATGGTGGTTCCTCTGTGCACGTGCTAGGGTTGAGTATTCCTAGCTTTAATGTTACTCATAATATTAAAATAGGTTCCAAATTTCCGAGGACAACTTTTTCGACTAGTTCAAAAGTTCAATTAACCTATTGGTAAAAATTAACAGCCTAGCCAAGATTCGAGTAGCCATATTCGCTACCTTTTGCCCAATCTGGCAACGCTGTTAATAATTTGACTTTAGTAATATGTTAGTTCGCTGCACAACAATTTCTGACCCAGGGATACCAAGGTCTCCGTGTCTCAATCTACCTTTAGTGACCTTCATACGTTACGTTATGAAGCAATATTTATCCGGTTACCTATCTTTTAAATGCACGAACGAGTCAACGTACAATTTTATTTTCCTAGCAATATATTCAATGCACAATTTCTTTACGGTTTATTAAAAACGATTACATGTGTTATGTTTCATGACAGTTGGTAACCTTGGCGCACTGCACTACTTCAAAGGTTTTTTGCTACATTACATACATCAAAATAATACAGATAAGCTTTTCAGGTTCTGGTCCCGATTCAGCCACGTGAGGGAGAAGCCCAGTGGACCGTACAGCCATGGCTTTGGTTTGATCACGGCCAGGTTCGCTTCGCTAGACCGGACAATAACATTATGTTATGTGTAATTGCCTCCATGGCCTCCTAAATTCCTTCTCTGCGTGTTAACAGCAGGCCTTCACTTGCCCATCTGGCACTGTTCGTACTGCAACAATACTTTCCTAATTGTAGACCATTGTCACGGTAATGGTGCTGATTCTGCTGTCTGGTTTTGGAAATAACGTGTAAGAGTGCCCCCTCCTGAGAAATGGTACTATTCAAAGTAGAAACAACCAGGTAATTTTAAATACTAGTTGAGCACAGGCGTTTAGAGGAGAATAAAGCTACAGGGAAGAGTTATTCTTAATAATTAGATCATAGTTGATTGTTGATTTATTTACGGACGCTTTTTAACATCTCTGGTCATCAGCGTCCCATTCTATTCAGGGCGTGAAACGGCCCACAAATTTTGCTCAGAGGTCTCTTCTTTCAGGCTTGAGGTTCTTTTTCGTGTCGTAAATGTACGACACGGGACCCACGGCTTTACTTCCCTTCCGAAGGAAGTCACACTTAGGATTTTTACGTCCGAAAAAAAATCCATCGATCCTGGCCGGGTTTGAACCCGCGATCTTGGGTTTAAAAGGCAAGTATGGTTATCAATACACCACCAGGACCGACTAATTAGATCATAGTAAAATAGCATGACTTTTTATGTTCATCAATAAGTATTCTCCAAACAAACAGGACATACTCAGCCTTTGATTTTCTGAAGACCGCAGCACATAATGAAACAGTTCCCCAAATATTTAGTGATATTTAACTTATTACAGTAATTATGTTAACTAACTCAGAACAGTTTATACTACTGCTATAACATGTATTCGGTGAAATGGATGTATATTACAATGTCACGGCCATTTTCCCGAAACAAAGAGCAAAATCAAAAAAATGCTTCAGCAAATGTTTTTCACTCCCTTTCACTTACTGGCATCAGTTTACATGTGTTGGAAAAAGTTACCGTTTTGAATTTGTAGAGCCGTTGGCAAAATTCAACATACTTCTGAAAAGCATCCCCATGAAGGGCGTGATGTAGGCTAGCGTGATATGGATGATATTTGTGATGCTTCATCTCTTTCCTTTGAGAGATTCTCAAATCATGTTCCAGTTGAGGATTAGCGGCAACTGCAGCTAATACATTGACTTCCGAATGTTCCTCAGTAGCACGTCTCATTCGACGGTGTTTTCTTGTGTGACACCTCCCGTTTTGGAGAGTAAGTTTGCAAGTCGTTGAAAATTTCTAACAGATGGCTGGCTCCTTTCAGGATATCGATCTCTGTATAAGTTGCAAGCAGCTCTAGCGTTCTTATGAGCTTTGTCATAAATGTAAATCATATCGATGCTCTCACTGATCTTGTATCGAACATCCATGATTGAACTGATTGAGAATAATGTCCTTTTAGGTTTGAATTGGAAATGATGAGCACTTGTTTGTGAACCGATGTAAACAAATGAGCATCTGCGTATAAACAAATGAGTTTCCTTTATAGCAGCAACAAAACAAAAGAGAGAGAAGTGAAAGTAAATGAATAACGTTTGCTGTTTTGTTTGTCCAATATCATCATCTATTACCTATGTGATAGATGCACTAGAACGTTTATACTGAAAATTTAATGTTCTTTCCATTCCTGGAAAAGAAAATACGTCATTATATTTGAAAAAAATTAATTTGACCTTGAAATGATATTGAGAGTGACATTTCAAGGACGAGTTAATGTCGTTATGTTCCCCTAAGAGCACTTCAAATTTTGTCTGAAGCATTTTTTTTATTTTCCTGCTCGTTTCGGAGGAAAATGGCCGCGACACTATAAATGCCTCACTCATATATATATATATATATATATTGTCTTGACAGTTTTTTTTTTTTTTTTTTTTTGATTGATTTATTTATGGACGCTCTTTAACATCTCAGGTCATCAGCGTCCCATTCAACTCAGGGCGTGAAACGGCCGACAAATTTTGCTCAGAGGCCTCTCTTTCAGGCTTGAGGTTCTTTTTCGTGCCGTAAATGTACGACACGGGACCCACGGCTTTACTTCCCTTCCGAAGGAAGCCATACTTAGGATTTTTACGCCCGAAAAAATCCATCGATCCTGGCCGGGTTCGAACCCGCGTTTTGGGCGTAGGAGGCAAGTATGGTAACCACTACACCACCAGGACCGACGTCTTGACAGTGAAATATACAGGCATTCTAAAGATAGGTTGTTAAAAATTGGTGAAATGGGAATAAAATCACTTAAAAAATACAATTCTATTTGTGAATGACATAACTGCACAATATTCGTGGAGCGTTGACAGAACTGAAGGAAACCCTGCTGTCCAGAGCAGCCTCAACAATGTACGCGGCAGTAATTCAGCTGGTTTGGGGATATTGACGTTCAGCGAGTTATTATGAGTTTAAATGCGGCCAAAATCAGGAGCAGGTCTTGTACAGGTTTTAGAGGACCTTGTTCCTTCACGTCTTAAACCTATTCATCTTCTGAGAGTAAGGCAAAACTGCGGAAGAACTTTCTCAGACAGGTTGACCCGAAATCAAACCTAGGATCTCCGGAATGGTAGTCGCAAGCAAACACTTCCACTAGACCATGGTAACACTTGCAGCACAGCCGTAATTTCTTCACTGATTAAGGAACGCCTGGCATTGCCGCCTACGGAACCATTTCGTCCAGCAGTCCTGCACGAAGTAAGGTGTGGCACTTTTTATGGCACTTTTTATGTGTTTTCGTTAACGAGGGTCTTGCGGTCAGGTTCCTTCGACAGCGACATTTTATTGACTATAACTTTGCTACCGATACACCACATTAAAGTAGGTACCGGGTTCGATTACTTACTGATTTCAGTTAACTTTCACATTTATTATTTTGAAAGCTCGAAATGTTTTTATAATTATCAAATAGGCTTGATAATCAAATTTCCGGCACTGAGAGTGAGTCTTCATAAGATTTAATATGTTGCAACAATCTCTTCATTTGTGTCAGAGTTCTGAGAGAATGGGTGATTGTTTATATTTGCTGAAAGTATAATTTGAGACCAATTTAAGTATTTTATTACGTCATATATATTCAGAATAATTTGTCCTCCATATCTAACAACTCTGTCCTGGTGGTCTAGTGGTAACCATATTTGCCTCGCAGACAAGACAAGATCGAAATACTCAATCCCCGCCAGGATTGATGGATTTTTTTCTTCGCAAAAATCCTAAGTATGGCTTCCTTCGGAAGGGAAGTAAAACCGTGGGGTCCGTGTAGTACATTTACGGTACGTAAAAGAACCTCAAGCCTGAAAGAGGTCACTGAGCAAAACTTAACAGCCGTTTCCCTACCTGAATGGTGTAACGCTGATGACCTGAGACGTTAAAGAGCTTCCGTAAATAAACAATATAAATAAAAAAATTAAACACTGGTTGGGGAGACTAATCTAGCTTCAGCCCCCCACCTCCCTTTTTCACTCTGCCGGTGGGTAACCCTAACTCTATTAGATGTTGTGGGAGAGCATCTGGAGAGGTGAGACACCCTCTTACGGATTCTTCACTATATGACCAAACATTTAACTGAAAGAGGTCTGATACGCGCAACGGCGGACTACATTACCCTGAATGATGATTAAAATGAGGTGGGACAAATGGCAGAGACACCCGGAAGAAAATGCCTGCCAAGACACCGAGGCGATGAAACTCTGGTCGCCTTAGTGAGTAATCTAGCCACTCTGTCACGCCGTCGCAATGAATTTTGCTGCAGTAGAACTGGACAAGGAAGAGTCTATATTGTCTAAACACCTGGTAAAGTACGTTAACAGTAAAAATGTCATAGTACGAAAAGCCTGCATAAAAGATGACTTGAAGTTGCCGCATTCAGGAGACAATGATAACTTACTGTATAGAATTGTTTGCTGAGAGGCTATGCAACACTGAGGAGTGTCAGCTGATGCTGGCAGTGCCTGTCAGAAACAATAGCATCATGAAACGGAACACCTCAATTGTTGTCCAGTACTCCGCTTGATATGGCATCGCGTTCACTGAACCCTAAGCAGGCAATTTCACTAAAGAAACAGTTTCTCACTTATAAGTGTATCATAACTAAATAGATAATTTTATGCACTAATAATTGCAAAGTATGCTCTGAAAATTGAGAAGTATGCACAAAACTATTTTTTTTATGAAATGCACAATTTTCTCCATAATTTTCATATCAAGTAATATTCGAGAATATTATTAGAATCACCTTAAATTTTAAATAGATGTGATATTGTGAGGTTAAAATAACACATATATAAATTTTAAATGTATACAATGGATAATTACTTCTTTCAAAGTTTATAAAGAATTTAAAATGCAACTTATAGCGATAACAAACATTATTTATAACTTTTTGTCAAGTATACACAATTTATCACACAGCCACCACTCTCACATCTTAAATAGTACAAGCAACTTCTTACTTGATCCCCCACGACTATTGAGGGGCGTTCTAAAAGTCTCAATCTGACCAAAAAAAATATAACATTTAAGAAAAACTTTTTTTTCCCCCAACATAGTCACCTTGTAAATCAATAGATCTCCAACAACTTTCCAACTTTTTAATAACCGCAGTAAAATGATATTTGTCCATTCTTAAAAATAAGCGTCTTTCTCAGTTTCGACCAAAAATAATCGCTGAGAATCAAATCCGGCGCATATGGCGGGTGTGGAAGCACTTGGAAACAAAAAGCATGCAATTTTGAAATAACAATCCCAGACGTGTGTGAAGGCGCATGTACGTGATGAACGAGAACTTTGTTTTTTTCGCAACATGTGGACGTTTAGCATGAATAGCATCCTTCAGTTGGTCCAGTAGGGAAGCGTAATACTCTCCGGTGATGGTGCTGCTCTTCTGGAGGTAGTCTACGAGCACCACACCATGAGAATCCCAGAAAACAGTAGCCATGACTTTTCCTGCAGATGGAACAGTTTTTGCTTTCTTTGATGCACTTTCACCTGTTGTCACCCACTGTTTGGACTGCTCCTTCGTCTCTGGCGTGAGGTGGTGAATCCGTGTTTCTCTACTGTTATGAAACGTCAGAGAAACTCACTGGAATTGTGCTTGAACAAGTTTAAACACTCTTGCGAAATGTTTATTCGAAAACGACTGACCGGCCTACAAGAGTGGGAACGAGACAAGAACTGCACAGCTCAGGCAACAGTGGCCAAGTTCGTTAAGGTATGGACTCATAAGCGGGAGGTCTGGGGTTAAATTCCCGCCAGGATCTCCTTCCTGACTTAGGTTTTTTCCAGATTTTCCTCGATGCTCATAAATGGTAAATACCGGGGTGGTACCATAAACTTAAGCCAGGGATCCTTTCTTCCTTAAAAAAAAAAACAATCCTTTGTCAATTTATCATTTCATTTCATGTCTACCACCTTTTGTGCCTCAGTAGTATAAACGGGCGTTAAATACTATTCATAATTAATAAATAAATAAAAAAAACTGTGGCCAACTGCACGTGGAGAGGTCCCGGTGAGGAAACGCACAGTGTAAACACAGAGATAGGCTTTCAAATAAGCAAACATTGAATCCTTGATACAGCAGTAACATAACTTTCCCATCGCTTCTATTCCTTCCTACTTCTAACGGTTCTGTATTTTACCCACTGACGATGCTAACCTCAGAAGCCAGCAAAAGGTTAGCTTTTATAAATTTCATGTAAACCAACGAGCATGGTAAAATGGCTCGGTAATGGGCAATTTTAATAATAAATATTTAAGCAATTGTTTATATTACTGTTGAATGTTTATATTAAATGTGGTACATGAACATTTATGTGCTATGAGGTATAATTTCAACGTTTTTTTTTTTTTTCCAAAATGCCTAGCATCAGTCTTTTTGGGTTTATGTTCTTCAAAATTGTTGATACAAGAAGACAAATGCACTTAAATTGAGAGCGCATTTAGAGGTGTGAATTAAACTATTAGCTGTGAATAATCATTGGTTAGATTGCCAAGGATAACGAAATAAAAAATGTTTAGATGCTAGTAATGGAAAAATAAATTTAGCTGTTTTTCATAAATGTCTTACATCGTGTATTTGTTCTGTCTTTAAACGTTTTCCTTGAAATAATACTTCGCTTTACTTCAGAAGTGAAGCAAGTACACATTGATCGACTAATGTCGTGTATTGTAGTCGGGCCGTAGACCGCGGACCTGCTTTAATTGGGGGTCAAACGCTATTTGTGTACTGACAAGTGGTTGTTTATGCGGGACCCTGGCAAGTCCAAGGACCCAGATTTGAGCACCGAACTGCATGTCCTACTCACTTGCAATTCAACTTTGTTCCGTTCACAATCTGTTTCTCCTATCAGTACACATTTCCGAACTCAAGCTTATTACTGGAATCGTAAGTTATTTCTTTTCCGTATCGTCATTGTCTTGTGTAACAATGGGTTTCTCATACCATCATTGCAATGTCTTTCCTTCAGATTATGTCTACGGCTCCTGCACAAAATTTATTCTTGCTCTTATCGAAGTTTAGGTCCTGGGTTCGATTCCCGGTCAAATCAAGCTATACTAATGAGGTTATTTTCCAAGTTTTTCCTTGCCCTGAGAAGGTGAACGCCAGATAGCTTTAAGGAGGCAAGTACTTTGAGCTCATTTGTGTCATTATTAATTCATTTTCCTTTCATTTAAGTCTACAGACTTAACACCTACACCCTTGAGCAAATTAGTAGTAGTAAATGGACGTTTTATTGTTCGATTTTAGGATACACTCAAATAAATACAAATGTCGCATGGGTCCTACGGCCGTACATGCTAATGTCATCCTTACAGCAATCAAAAGAGCAATACTCATACATATGTATATATATATGTATATATATATATATATATATACGTACATACATACAAATATGCAAATACTTCGACACATTTAAGATTTATATTAATTTAAATACAAATACATAGACATGAATGAAACCCTTACTCTTGAGCCCCCTTCCCTTTTATTTACACCCCCTCTCCATCTCCCCCCTCTTCATTATGGCCATTAACCTCCTTTGCCGGGTCTTCTCTAGAAATATTCCCAATTGTGTGAGTATCTCGCATGCACCAACACTTCCCACTGAGAACAATGGAGAGGGTGTACAGGCGGTTTTAAGATCAATTATTGCATACGGGGCCGAAGTTTGGGGGTGGAAGAACATTGAGGGACTTAAACAGGCGGTAAAGTCTACTCAAAGAATGTTTTGTATTCTCAGACACTAAATATTTGATATCTATTGACGTAATGAGAAGTACTTTCCAATTTTAGAGAAAAGAGCCCTCAAGAACTGAACAGATTGGCAGAGAAACTGAACAATGAACAGGCGAGTTTCCAGCAAGATGTTTCCTAGAAAGACTTCATGGTGAAAAATGATTTTCTGTGCTTGAACTGGCCTCATCTCAACCCTATAGGGAATCTTGGGAAATTGTCAAGAAACGGACGGGGAAAATGGACCGCACCACCAAAGAAAAGACGATTTGGGCTGTGATAAAAGCGTGGTTTCATGACCCAGAAATAAATTAAATATGTAAGAACTCCATTTTTACCTGCTTTTCTCTGTTAAGTTTTTTATCGTGTTTTTCCTTTTGTATATCCCCCTCGTACTTTGTAACCTTCAATAGATTCCCGAAACTCCCAAAGGGAACTGCAGCGGTTTTACGGAAATGTATCATGCAAAGTGCTTACCTCCGCCGTTCTGATAGCAGATGTATGGGAAGCGCCAAACGTTGCCCAGGTCGACGGCGAACCCGATGACGGCAAGGAGGAACTCCACCTTCTTTCCCCAGGTCTCTCTGGGCCTGTCAGGAGTCAACGCGACCGTCACTACCTTGCCGGCGGCGACGGTAGCGGCGGTCGTGGTCTGATATCCATCTCCCTGCTGCGGGGTCTCTTGTGCCTGCTCCCCCGCTGCCTCCTGCTCCCCCGCCATGGTCCCCAACAAACCTGCGAGAAAAACGGAGCAGTTTGCTATAAAATTCACTCTGCACAAGTCAGAAATATTTTGAAATTCAGCATTTCATTAAAATTATACAAAATAGATCATTAGAATAAGGGTCACATAGAGCAATTTGGAAGTCACGGCTGGGATTCGAACCAGAACCGTGTACTTGCTGTGTTGATGCTCTTTCATCTGAGTTACCATTCTCTTATTCAAATCCGTTTGTCGATATTTCGTACCAGTAGATGAAACACAGATTCATCATTTTACGCCAGAGACGAAGGAACAGTCCAAACAGTGGGTGGCAACAGGTGAAAGTGCATCAAAGAAAGCAAAAACGGTTCCATCTGCAGGAAAAGTCATGACTACAGTTTTCTGGGATTCTCATGTGTGGTGCTCGTAGACTACCTGCAGAAGGGCAGCACCATCACCGGGGAGTATTACGCTTCATTGCTATTCAGATTTCACACACTTCTGGGATTGTTGCAAAACTGCATGACATTTGCTTTCAAGTGCTTCTACATCCTCCATACTCGCCGGATTTGACTCCCAACAATTACTTTTGCTAGAAGTTGAGACAGACTATTTTTGCCAGTTGGATATGACTTATTTTACTGAAGGGATTAAAAAATTGGAAAATCAATGAACTAAATGGGTTGATTTAAAAGGAATGTTTAAATCTTGTGCTTTCTTGGCCAGGCAGGGAACTTTTAGAACACCCCTCGTAATGGCTCCAAAAACTGAAAATTCGGAGATTCCAGCTCGAATGCACATTTGTTGTTTGTCATAGAGACAGATTTATTTATTTATTTATTTATTACGCCATTAAACTTTTACTGTTAATGGTTTTAAGACTGTTTATGAATCAACCAAGTCACAAAGCAAAGACCATATCTCCTCGCGTACCCTCCTATCCACAGTATATTCGCTTTATTTTTGCAGAAGGGTTAATTCCGTTGAGTTGGTAGCCGTTATTTGAGAAGAGTGGCCTACGTTACGTTATTTATCTTGTAGCTTGATACCTTCCAGCGCTGCGATTTATTGCTGCCAACCTCCACCGTATAAAAAACCTTTTGGAATTTCAAAGCACACATCCCAGAAAACCCTTGCGTTTCTATTATACGAATTCGTTAGCCTTGAAAGGGCCAGCCAGTATCTTATAGGAGAAAATACATTTCATGCATGGACACTGCACGTGATTTTTAAATTGTTACAGCTAATAAATAGTTATGTAACAAGAGTAAAAACGGTTTTATTAACAGACAAAAAGTTTATCTCTCGAAGTTGTCAAACCGCCACGGGTGGCCGATGTCAATAAGGTGCGGATTCTTAACCGGGAGGTCTCAGGTTCGATTCCCTCCAGGACCTATTCCCTGATTGAGGTTTTTTCCAGGTTTTCCTCAGTCCTCATAAATGGCAAATGCTGGGGATGTTCCTGAACTTAGGCCTGGAGTGCTTACTTAAAAAAAATCCTTTCCGAATTTATCATTTCATCTCATATATTATCAGTGTCCACCACCTGTGATGCTTCAGTAGTTAAAATAGGCGTTAAACATTATTAAAAAAGTTGCCGCCCTCGGGAAATGATTTTCACCATCTGTTTACTCTAGTGTTGCATGCAATATCTGAAAAATCTGGTAAAAGAAAGAGGGAAAATATTCTACAAATAATACTTTTCAGAGAAAAATTAAAACCTTTTTGTAGAGCGCGCTAATAACTATATTTTGAAAAAAACCATCTATTGTAAAGTTTATAATATATAACTCTGACAATGATATGGAGCAATATTTTTCACAGACATTGTAGAACATTAATACATGTTAATACATATAATATGTTAACGTTAAGGCTTGCTTTGTATGGGAAACAATATTACGAAACTAATTTGTCATATATGTTACAACAATTTCAGGGCGGGAGACAAACCTGCGCTCTTAATCATAGTATCACTACACCCTCTGCCACAGAGCTAACGGAACACACATACTGATACATGCCATATAACACAACTGCTGCAGTGGCCACACAGTCTTGCGGGTTACCCCTTGTGAACCGCGCGCTATCTCGAGTAGCACTTAATTTTGTATTCAAGAGGTTGTTTTTTTTTTTTTTTTTTTCCCCTTGTCAAAGAGTGAACAACCAAGGCATGATTAAACATTTCGGTTCCTTCAATAACTATGCATCTCTACTGTTTTCCTGACAACAATTGTAATTTTTAATATCTCCTGGGAGAGAATAAATGTATTTGATACAATGTATATAGTGCTATTTTAAAAAATGAAGTTTTATCCCTCATCTCCTATATTAATGAAGATACGAAAAAGTGTATCCTGAGCAAAAACTCCCTTGTGATCCCAAAAAACTTTTGTTTGAAACAATTTTTCATTTGACGCATCAGAAAAAAGTTATTTTGAGTTAGCAAGATAAATGGGTCACCCTGTTAGCAACTACCAGAGTTTCTGCCAGTGTGCAAAGACATGTTGGAAACATTTTTGACAGGTCCTTCAGACAGCCTTCACCATTGCTTCAGATGATGGCCATATCTTGAAGGTTTTCTTCCGTTGATCCATTTTACCGAGATCAGTAAATTATTTCGTTGTCATAGTATCAAAAATATTATAGTGTTATTTTAGAACGTTTAATATTCTTGAAGTTTTCATTCTAAAGAATAAAGATGACGGTATCTTATGGAAAAGTCCACATTCACCTCAACGGCATCCCTTATCTTGGACCGGACACTGACTATTATACCTGATTTGTTCAGAACTCGGAGCGCTGTCCTCCAATCCGCTTAAAATCCTTTTTCACGGCTTCGGTTTGTTTGCACTCAAGATTCCCCCCTTCTCCCTTCCACTTATCCGCACCGCTCTGCCGTTATTTTCTTCCTTTTTTCCACTCAATCTGTCTGCAGTAAACTGCCGCAAAGCTCTTCACTTGAAAGCTATTGTCCAGTCCAAGTGTTGAAGGAAGAAGAAAATGAGAAAATTGAAAATTATTGTACACGGCTTGAAGAATTCCGTTGCCAAGGGAGATACACCACGGGATTTACTTCAGTGGCGTGGCGGGAAAAAAAATGACTGCGCCTACCTAAAGGTTTTAGTTCCAAATCTTGTCCGCTCGCTATGCGGTTTACATTTACACTAATAAGAATTTCGCACCCCATTAACTCTCATACTTAAGTTTTGCTTTTACGAGAGTCCCTACTCCGACTGTTGCATCTTTTCTAAGTACTCTCCACCACGCTCTATACACTTTCTTAACCTCAAAAACCATTTATCAAAGCATCCCTGCCGCTCATTTTCCTCAAGGGTGAATTTTTCATTTTCATATGCAGACAGAGTCTCTTCAGGGCTGGAGAAAATAACCGTCAGGAATGGAGCCAGGTCAGGACTGTAGGGGAGATGAGTCTGGCCTCTGAGAAGGAACTGGATGATGTTATCCGTGTGAGTGGAAGCGTTGTGGTGAAACAGAATCCCCTCAGTTCTGTCCTTGAAAGGCGCTCGGCAGGCAGGCTGTGGTGTATTACTGAGCAGTAACGTCCTTTACTTCTCCTGAGAAATTGTAATCATTTTCTTCTCAATACTTCGGCCTATCTTCGTCATCTGGAAAGATCGAAACTGTCGACAGTCGTTAGGTCTCCAGGCCACATTGGTACATACATGTTTCATCACCCATGATGACATCAGAAACAAGCCTTGAGCTCCCTTCTTGGAATCTCTGCAGCATTTTGTCACACCATTCGATATGGGTGCGCTTTTTTGCTTCTGTCAAATTTTTGGACACCCAACGGGAGTAAAACTTTCCTGGCACGAAGATGATCGCTCAGGATTTTTGATACTGCTGGAAGATTGCCTGGATATCCTTGATTGTTTTAGTAATGTCATTTTTCCATCGCGACAATGTTTTCCTCAGTCACTGTCAAACCTGAAGTCCACTTCTCCCCTCATCTTGCAGTGAAGTTCAGCCCCTTTTAAATTCCGCAAATCAGCGTAAAAATGTTGCCCTAGATAAAGCAAGGTCCCCAAAAGCCTATTGCAAGCGCTCGAGGTTTTGGGACTCATTTAAACTACTCTTGAAATCATAAAGAATCATACTGCGAAGGTGCTCTCTCTCCAGCTCCATCGTAGCGACTGGCTGCCTGTGCACCGAGACGTTGTTTACCCTCACACTCTGGAATGTGGAGTGGGGAGGGCTAATACTTAGTACCATTTTACTCGTAAGAGATGAAGCTACTGTATGCTACATTCCTTTCAAGTGGGTGAACATTCAGAAGTTTTGCAAAATGCTGGAAAATCAGCGTCCTTAAACTCATTATCGTTGGTGAATCTCCGCCGTCGAAGTCCAGGTTGGAAAATACTAACAATTTGCTAGGGGCAAGATCTGGGCTGTACGGTGGTTAATCCAGCTCCTAAAAACAACACATTTTCACAGCACCCATGTGGACTGGGACATTGTCGTGTAGCAGATAATGTCCCTTTGACTCATATTATACTCCCATTTTCCTTGATGGCACTGCACAATTGATGCAATATCTCAGCATAATACTTCCCAGTTACTGTTAAATTCCTTTCTTAGAAGTCAATCATCAGAACTCATCTGAAATCCTTTCTCCCGAAAATTGGTGCCATAATCTTCGTGGACTGTGTGATCTAGCCTTCATTCTTCTTCCGTCACTCCATGTTTCTCGTATTGAATGAGGGTTACGGTTAGAGGGCCATAGTTTTTTCCCCATGTAACGATGTATTTTAATATTGCCCTCTCGTAACAATAGCAAAGGTTCAAAAACTTCTGACAACATTCCACGCGCACTTGCATTTGATACATCAAGCGGCCTACCTTCACGTGACACGTCTTCAAGGTTCTCTCTGCCCAAACAACATACTTTTCATCATTCCTTCATAGTGGAACATGAAGGGAAAACGGGTCACTGCTTATTAACCAGGTATGAGCTCTTCCAAGCAAATTAATGCCTTGGCCGGAAAAGAAATGCAGCATTTACACTCCTGTAACATTTGGGTATCAGATAGCATGACCATCGCAACAATGATCCAAGGATCTCCATGTCAGGCCAGAAAGTTACCAACCACACTTGGTCAACAGCTGATCCTGCAAGTGTAATTTCTTCCTGAAAGAAGGGCATAAACTGTTCATGCTGTTCCAGCTTCTCTTTCAATGGCTCTTCTAATTAATAGTACAAAATGTTGAACATAAACAGGCGTTTATCTGGAAAACATATTTTGGTTGAGTTCGGATTTGATTACCCATAGCCCCTACTAGTATTCATTTCGGGAATTTTTTATTGGCAAGAAGTTTCAAATTTGTGCCAATTCCGTAAGCACAAGACAAGCTGTTGTTTTTTTATTTAAAACCTTTACACACAGCTACCTGGCCATCATCGTGAACGATGTACAATGTCGTGAGACCGCAAGGGTACAGATTCAGGAAGTAGCGTTAGCTGAAATACGGCAGCTGTGTGGTACACCTAATAACCAAGTTGTAAAAGATCTCATAAGCAGTCAAGTTTTATAACTAAAACTAATATGAGATTTGTGCAGGTAATGACTGTTTGTTGCAGCTTAGAATTACTTCATAAGGGTTTCTTCACAACACTGTGGCAAAAAGTATCCAGAGACTAAGCGTTAGTCCATTTTTTTTTTTTTTTTTGTTTGGTTTATTTACTGACGCTCTTTAACAGCTCAGGTCATCAGCGTCCCATTCAGTTCAGGGCGTGAAACGGCCGACAAATTTGGCTCAGAGGCCTCTTCTTTCAGGCTTGAGGTTCTTTTACATGCCCTAAATCTACGACATGGAACCCGTGGCTTTGGGTTTAGGCGGCAAGTATGGTTACCACTAGACCACCAGGACCGACTCCATGTAATGTTCGCATAAAAATATCAACTTCAAATTACAGCTTTCCAGCCTGTAATTTGAGACTCATGATGTTAGTCACGATTATTTTATGAAAAATGGTACATTCTGATATTTTTATAGAGCACTGTATAATTTTTGAAGGGGGGGTTAAATGTTTTCTCGTAACACAACAACTGAGACACACACTTTACATGTCACCATGGCAGGAATTTAGAGAGTAAATTTTACTAATTTACACCATCTACCATACAGTCTAGAACTAGCACCCTGCAATTTCCAGCTAGCAATTTCTGAGCTCTACAAGTGGGCAGTTGGAGCATTTTTTGGTAGTTCAGCGCTTTGCTGAAGCTGAAACTTATGGTATATCCATGAACAATCCACTTGAACGAGTGCCTAATGGGAGGGGCTGGGTGAACTCTTAGTAGCACCATTAATAGATGAAATTGAATGAGCTATGTCGATTAATGCAGTTAAATAATATGCATTTAAATTATTTGAATTTAGAAGATAGATATCATTACTTGATCACAAAGTTTCAATTAGTTCAGGGAGTGCATCTTGCAGATATAGAGAAACAAGTGATTGCTACGTCGCAGTTTGTTTACAAATGCGGTCGTGGGTTAGACAGTCGTACTTTCGAAGCCGATACCCTTCAAATGCAAGATACGCTTATTGCAATTGCGTTGTTCATTTAAACTGATTCGCGGTATACATGAAACATAATGTTTGTGTTCATGACATTTTTTGTATAGGTGCCATGCTGTCGACAATTTAAAGATTTCGTAAGTCTCAGAAGTAGAGCAGCTGATGTTGGGGCAGCCTATAGCAGACACTGTCACGCGGCTGGAAGATACATGTGACGGGATCAACACTCCACTCGTAATGGTGTTCCCGGAGAGTTGTAAGACGTGGTGTTAACAGAAAGGAGGGATCTGAAGACAAAACAATAAATACCTGCGCGCGGCTCGCCTGGCAGAGTAAAACAAATGACTGGAGCAGACTGCAGATATACGAGGGGTTTTGTTTGTTTCCATATATTGCTGAAATGTGCCATATTTATTTATACCAAAGGTACTAGGAACTTGTCAAAAATATGCTTTAAGGCTATAGCTAAATGGTAATTAAGGGAATACTGAAAAATTCATTTTTATAAAACGTTTAAGAAGCGAAATACTCTAAAACAAGCACTGTCCTTTCGAGTGTCTAAAAGTAGTGGCGAGAAATTCAGATTCGACTCCTGTAGAAATAATAAACAGTAATTATTATAAGATATTACGATTTAATCATTTATTAATGTGTTTTAATTGTATATAATCTTAGAAAGTGAACAAGAAGCAAAGATAGGGATATGTGTATTAAAAACGAAATATGTATGTATCTTTATTGCGACAGCCAACTGCCGTTCAGCCAACTCTTGCGACTACACTAAAGTGGTGGGTGTACAGTGGGTCAAAATTAAAATATAGAGGAACAACATTATTTTAAATCTCTAATTTGTAAACTAGCATGAAATTTGCATATATATATATATATATATATATATATATATATAATATGTACTGTGTGCTAAGGTGTTATTCAGTTCCTTGAGGCCAACACTACATATTTAACTTCTATGTGCTGATAGCGTTACATGACGTAACGTATGTGCTGGTGTATTTCTGTGTTCTTACCAATGACATTATTTTTGTTGGTTTGAAAGGTTTGATTTCACTTTGAACTAGTTGAATATTTTATCAGTTCAGTAGCTTCGTTTTCAAATAATAATTTAAGTGCAAATTTTTGTTGATAATGGCCGTGGGTTCCGCCATAAAATGTTCTTGTCACTGGCATTGTCTCTCACATGTACTGAACACGAGGGGCGTTCGGAAATGACGTATAAGCGATGTTTTACCAATACTGAGCAATCTATGGGCACGTTCATTCGTAAGGCTATGGACTGATACTTGGAAGCCATGCAGATGCTAGATGGCGAGTGTGTAGCGAAAGGATAGTGTTCGTTTGCTATGAAGTAGAGAACGATGTGGACACGGATGAACTGCACGGTTTTGGTGGAAGGAAGACGTCAAAATTGCAGAACTTCCTAGACGTTTAACTGCGGTATGTAGTCAAGAAGCTGCTGTGCAGAAGGCCGTTTACAATTGGGTCAGTGGGTTTGCCAGGGGTAGGCAATCTACACACAAGAATGTGAGTCAATAACGCGGTCTCCCAGGAGCACTGAAGTGGTGTCCGAATTGATTATGGCTGATGGGTGAATAACCTTTGATGAACTATGTGACAGTTCTAGGCCCCGCACGTCTTTATTCACGACTTGAACAGGAAAAAGGTATGTGCACATTGGGTTCTAGGGAATTGACACAGAAGGACCAAAGGTTAAAGTTTGTCATCGGCTACTCTGAAATGCCGTTTTTTTTTTTTTTTTTTTTTTTTTTTTTTTTTTTTTTGAGAAGTTGGTGTCACATCTCACACCATCTAATCCATGAAATGGAAACATTCAGGAAATATCCTGCACAAGAAATTTCATGCTGCTCCATCTGCCAACAAAATGATGAACACCATCTTTTGGAACACTTCAGACAGACTGCTAATGAACTGACTTCCTCAAGGAACAACAGCGAGACCCTTAAGCGGATTCAGAAGGGCGACGAGTGTTCATCCAATACGAAAATGCTCGGCCACACGCCACCAACACGTAACATTCATCGGATCTCGCTCCGACTCTTTATGCCTTAATGGACAACACGAGGGACTCGAAAAAATTCGGCGATAACGAGGAAATTAAGGCAGCTGTTCACGAATGATGGTGCAGTATTACCAGACAATGGATTCACGATACCACAATGAAATTACCAGAAAGGTGGCAATAGTGCATTGAAGTTTGTGTTTTTTAATGCCCGTTTTTACAGCTGAGGCACCACAAGCGGTGAACACTGGTGATACATGAGATGAAATGATAAATTGGGAAAAGATTTTTTTAAAGGAAGGAAACGTTCTAGACCTAAGTACCTCCCCGGCCTTTTCCATTTATGAGGACTGAGGAAAACCTGGAAAAAACCTCAGTCAGAGAGGATGGTCAGGCAGGATTCGAACACCAGATTTTCCGCTCACGAGTCTGCGGGCGGTTGAAGTTGGTGGTGAGTAATTGAGAGATCACATGTGCGTTGAACCATTGTAAACCTTACTAAAAGTGTTGGTAAACATGTAAAATGATAAATAATAGTAAATATCACTACTAGCAACATTACCGATATAGTTAAATAATAACTAAAGAAAGTAATATATATATATGTATAATATAAAATAAAAATAAAGTAACACTATTAACAGTAATAATAAAAGTAGAAAAGGATAAAACACTTAGATAAAGTCACACTTGAGATCGCTATATTTCGAACTCGTTGAGTTCTTCTATGGCAAGAAGACAAGTGACGGTGATCAAAGTAAATATTGAGTATCGAAGGTAACGTTATGCATGGAAACATATGAAACTAGAAATGAGAGTGTGGGGAGGGGGGGAATTAATACGTAAGATTTAAACCAGGTGGTATACGCGCTTATGTAAAACTATAGCTGCCATATCTCTATCTCTGAGTAAACTTTCAGAGCATTGCGTAGGTAACGCATCATCTATGCATGTGCAATTTTTCAACAAGATTGATCCAGCCAATTTATTTCAAAATGTTAAGTTATCCCGGAATAAAATTTTTATTTAAAAACTTTTTATGTTCACTAGAGAATTAAAATTTACAGAGCATCAATAGTTAAGTATTCTTAATATTTCATAAAAATTTTATTAATAGCTTTATAAGTTTCTGAGATACAGTATAAAAGTTATACTACTACATTATTTGCTACGTTTACACTTCCTGGTTGCCTTAAATGTAATTTAAATTTGGCCAACATACTTTAACTTTTATTGTCATTTGCCGTAATTTGCATATTTTTAAAATTAGGTGCATTTTTCTTACAAACTATGTAAGACAGAGCTATGGATTTTTATGTGTATGTGCAAAACACATTGCTTTAAATAATTGACAAATGTTTCAACTTATGCATGCATGAGAGTTCTAAAAAAAAATTAATGCAAAAAGAATGACATTGTTAATAAATATTTTCAAAGAATAAAACGTTTACTTTAAATTGTGTATTATTTCACGAACAATGTTAAGTAACATTTTTCAAGTTTATTTAAAATCTGAGGATACTTGGATTAATAGTCTGTGGGAAAACTGCAACTTGAAAAAAAAAAAAAAAAAAAAAACCTGCATAGCTAATAGAAAATATATTTCCTTTAGGTTTATAACATAGCGGTGGTGGTAATATATATTTTTATTTGGTTTATTTATGGACGCTCTTTAACATCTCAAGTCATCAGCGTCCCATTCAAATCAGGGCGTGAAACGGCCGACAAATTTTGCTCAGAGGCCTCTTCTTTCAGGCTTGAGGTTCTTTTACGTGCCGTAAATGTACGACACGGGACCTACGGTTTTACTTCCCTTCCAAAGGAGGCCATACTTAGGATTTTTACGCCCGAAAAAATACATCAATCCTTTGAACCCGCGATCTTGCGTTTAGGAGCTTTTTTTAAACACCAAGTAATGAAATTGTATTATTTCAGATATGACAAGAAAACATATTGACCCCCTCGTAAACTAAGAAAAGAAAACAGTGGTGTCCAGTGGTAATGATTAAAAGTGTTAAGGCCGTCAGGCGCAAAATAATGGGATTTAAAAAAAGCGGTTCGGGAGTTTTCAGCTCCTAAGGCGTTTGGTTGCAGAAACCGAGACATCTCCATAGGATGTAGGATCTATAAATTTGGTAGGAAGATAATTTTGCATGCTGGGTTAGAAGAACTCGTCAAGTTATGGGAAATAATTATTATGATTTCACTAGAAAAGACGTTCATCAACTTGCTGAACGAAATGAGACACCTGCTGATGTCAGTTTTAATGTTTCTTCCACTTCAGATGTTAAACGACCCACACAAGAACGTGTGCTGTTAACAGCTTATACAGTCCCATGTTTCTCCAGAACATGTGTGTCCTGTTCCTCAGTCAAAGAAATAGTAGGAAGGCATCTACAGCAGCCCAAGTTACAGCCTCTCCATGTAAAAGAAATTTAGCAGAGGGGGTGAAGAAATGTGGGATCAAGAAAGATAGACCTGCTCAAACATTCCTGATGCACAGAATAAGGCGAAACATGCAAGAGAAAGGAAGTAAAGAACGTTTCGTGATAAATGTGACGAATCTGAAGTTTGATGGTCATGTGTCCATCGCTACTGAGGCCGAACCGTCGCGACGCAGAGAGTGCTTTTTCTGCAATGGAAAACGTTTGGAAGACAATCAAGTAGAAGAATGAGGTAAAATGTGGTGTCGCATGCCTGTGCTGAATGTGTTTTTTTTTTTTTTTTTTGATTGATTTTATTTACGGACGCTCTTTAACATCTCAGGTCATCAGCGTCCCATTCAAATCAGGGCGTGAAACGGCCGACAAATTTTGCTCAGAGGCCTCTCTTTCAGGCTTGAGGTTCTTTTTCGTGCCGTAAATGTACGACACGGGACCCACGGCTTTACTTCCCTTCCGAAGGATGCCATACTTAGGATTTTTACGCCCGAAAAAATCCATCGGTTCTGGCCGGGTTAGAACCCGCGATCTTGGGTATAGGAGGCAAGTATGGTAACCACTACGCCACCAGAACCGACTGTGCTGGATGTGAAGGATCAGACTATATTTGCGATTACTGTAAAGTATAGTGAAATTGCTCTATAGACTTCCTCCTGAAGGCCGTTTTACATCTTTTTATGAAGTTTTAGATAAATTTGTGCATTATAAAAACATATAAACATAGTTTAACTTAGTCCTACTTTATTTATTCATTTCTCTTTCCTGATCCAGTAATTGTACTTAATATATTGCGGGGGAGGCATATTTCCAACATATTTGGTCGTGAGAGAATATTTACATATGTTTACTGTAAATAAAACATATAAATAATTACTTAACATACTGTTTTAAATGACTAAATGCGATGCAAGAATGTGTTTATCTATACCATAATGTAGGCTTTGAAAATATAACGGATAAGGTTCAAAGACCTCAAATAGCCAGAAACAAAAGTGGGTGCCACGTTGTCATCTTTTCCTCTGATATAAAAACAAATAGAACAAAACTATTCTTAGTCATCAAATTTTATTTCCACAAATATCAACAATTTAGAAAATGTCACCACAGTATCCGAGAGCTAATGGTATTTCCTGCACAGCCGAGATACGAACCGGTACTACAAAAGAAAGGCATGCTCGGCAAACAAATCAAACGCCCGGACAAGGTACAAGAGCTTCATGTCGAGAATGACGGCTCGTGTGAAATTTTTTTTACAGCGCTGTCAAAAAATCAATTTTCCAAGCATCACAATTCCGGAAGCCCATTGCCTTCTCCCCCCTGTGTTAGGGGTCTTCTCAATATTTTCATCTAGGGTGACAAATCTGACGTATTTTTCACTGATATAGGCGATACATTAGGGTAAGCGTCACAGTTTTGGGCAATGCATCTTCCTTTTAATTCTTGCGCCACTTGGAAAGCTTTGCAGATCTGCGCATGCGTCACTTTTTTGCACATACTTGGATAAAAAATGTAACTTACTTTCTTAATCTTATACATGCAAATAACATGAGAAATGTTGCGTAAACTTGTCTTATCTTATGTAAGTCTGAAATCCATAGTTGCATTCTACAGAGTGGTTTTGCTTCACGTGAAGTTGGCAGCAGTGGACCGAGATCTTCAGGTCTCACGCTTGAAAACCGGCCGGGGAACCGGAGGGGAGGTCAGTACGAGTTTTAAGGTAAACAGGGCGTGTAAATCTAGCAAATAATGCAACAGTATATATTTACACTGTATCTTGTGAGCTTTAGAGCTATCATTATGTAATTTTGAGAAATATTAAGAGAACTTAACTACAGATGCTCTGTAAATTTTAATTCTCTAATGCATGAGCATGTTTTTCAAAATCTTGTTAAAAACTGAAAACACTGTACCATAATCATGCATTTTCTCATAAACTATTGGTGAAATTGGAATTACCATTTTTTTTTTTTTACTTAAACTGTAGAGAACATGCTATCCTGGAAACTATATATCTATGCTGGTTGCTTGAAAATAAGTTAATTTTAAATTTTGAAAAAAAAAATTGAAATTTTTCATATATTATTGGTATATATTTTTAATAACCAATATGATATTTAAATACTTTTAATTACCACACTTCACATTATGTGTGTGCAAAATTTTAACGAGATTAGTACAGTCAATCCTGAGGAAAAAAAAAACACATTTATGTGTCAAAATTTTAAGTTATCGGGAATAAGGTTTATTTTTGTTTAAAAAACGTTTTATGTGCATCAGAAAATTAAAATTTACTGAGCATCTTTAAGTATTTTTAATATGTCATAAAATGTTCATATTGATGACTATAAATTTCTGAATATACTGCTGCATAATTTGCTAGATTTACATTTCCTGGTTACCTTAACTCTAGAAACATATGAAGGTATTCTTGGATGTAAGTGTATTTGGTGTTCATCAGGCGGCGTAGTACAGAGAATTAATTACGTCAATATAGCTCAATTAAGTTAGTCTATACCCCAAGGAGTATTTATTTACTAGTCAAAAGATATTTCCTAACAATCAATGTCCCAATCGAAGTACAAGAGGTGATCAGACACTAAGGTTACAAGGCTGATATTCCTCGAGTTTCATCCAATATAGAGAAATTAATAGTATGCTGAAATTGTAATACATGCAGTAGAGTTTCAGTCACCCGCTTTCCTACAGAACTATAAAATTATAAAATGGACCAAAAATAGATTTGAATGAACATTTCGCAAGAGTGTTTAGATTTGTTTAAACACAATTCCAGTGAGTTTCTACGACGTTTCATAACAGTAGATAAAACATGGATTCATCACTACACGCCAGAGACGAAGGAGCTGTTCAAACAGTGGGTTGCAACAGGTGAAAGTGCATCAAAGAAAGGAAAAACGGTTCCATATGCAGGAAAAGTCATGGCTACTGTTTTCTGGGATTCTCATGGTGTGGTGCTCGTAGACTATCACCAGAAGGACAGAACCATCACCGGGGAGTATTAGCTTCATTGCTATTCACACACATCTGGGATTGTTGCAAAACTGCATGACATTTGCTTTCAAGTGCTTCCACATCCGCCTTATTCGCCGGATTTGATTCCCAGCGATTACTTTTTGTTCCCAACCCTGAAGAAATGGCTGGGTGGATAAAGATTCTTATCAAATGATGTTGTTGAAGCTGAGACAGGCGTTTATTTTTCATATTTGAGGGCATTACTGAGGGCATTAAAAAGTTAGAAAGTAACTGGACTAAATTTATTGATTCACTAGGTAAATATGTTAAAAAAAATATTTCTTTTAAAACTTGTGCTTTTTGGTCAGGCCGAGAACTTTTAGAACGCTCCCTTTATGTAATACTTTAGTTTTATTATTACTATTACCATGCCAGTTATGGACATCTACGGTCGAGGTCAAGAACTTTTCAGACCGTGTTTTTATGAAATTAACAAAACATTTCAGTCGGAATATTAACACACTTTATATTTTCTGATACACTTTGTGAAATATCATTACAAGATACAGAAATTATCATATTTGAAAGCAGTAGAACCAGTAGAAATATCAAGAAACTTTCTCAGTAATCCTCAATTTTGCAGCCCCGTGATGTGATGAAATTACGTGGTGATATTTGCCCTACAAACGCGCCTTAGTCTGTTGTGCTTGATGTATGAGTCATTGGCCAGTCCTCAGTATGTCATGCGCTCTATTAGCCAAAACAGACCATTAATTACTCGTGTAACAAGACGCAAAAGAAAAGATCTGCGACTTTCGTTTGCACAGGATTCACTCTTCGCACAAGAAGGTAATATGAGCGGTAAAGTACTCGACCGAGCTGCAAATTCAACAGAAGAATGGAGATCTAAAGTAAAGGCAATTTTGGAAGATAAGTTTCTCCAACCACTTCAGAAAATATTTATCTGATTTTGGAGTATTGACACGGCTTAGACCTGTCCAAGGGACTTTTCAAAATTTCCATTTTCATATTTTTGGGTACGGAAATAATACGGGGGTAACTCATGTAAATTACATATTGATGTGGGGTAATGAGACACCTGAGACTATTGCCACTAAAGGGCAGCATAATTCCATTGGTGATTGCTGACATGCCATTTGAGAATAGCGAAACAGCAGTTGCAAAATGGGGGTGCCTCTGAGTGAGCAGAAAAATATGTTCATAAAGAAATGCTTTTCATCTACAGTGAGAAGTGAATGTCACGTCAAGCAGTTTACAGTTGAGTGCAGAAGTTCTCTGAAGAGTGGACACGTATCGAAGACAAACACCGCGTCGGCCGCCAACGGAGATTTCAACAGAGACGAATTTGCAACGAGTTGAAGACTTAATTCGAGCATACAGAAGGGTAACTGTAGACACTATAGCCGCTGTTATTGGATGATCTACCTCATAATGTATGACAGGTTAGATTTTCACAAAGCCTGTGCACAATGTGTGCCTCATAACACAAAATGCAAAGAATGTGTCTGGCATTACAGCATCCCAGTGTCTAACACGATGAATCACACGATATGCTAGCCGAATTGTGATTAGTTTCGGGTTCACCATACCAGCCCCATAGACAAAGCGTGCGTCACTGCAATGGAAACATCCTGCGCCGCATGTTTATGCTGCCAAGTTCAGCCGAGAAAGTGATGTTCATAGTCTTCTGGCATGTCGGTCCTGGTGGTCTAATGGTAACCATACTTGCCTCCTAAACCCAAGATCGCGGATTCGATCCCGGCCAGAACCGACGGATTTTTTGGGGCGTAAAAATCCTAAGGAAGTAAAGTCGTGGGTCCCGTGTCGTACATTTACGGCAAGAAAAAGAACTCAAGCCTGAAAGAAGAGACCTCTGAGCAAAATTTGTCGGCCGTTTCACCTTCTGAATTGAATGGGACGGTGATGACCTGAGATGTTAAAGAGCGCCCGTAAAAAAACCTTATCAATTGATAGTAGAAGAAAATGAAGAAGGAGAGGATAAAAACATTTTTAGAAGTTATATTGAATCCTGGGGAAAAATGCGGCCATTTTCACATCTTTCATATACTTCTTTTTGTGTGACATTATTTTTTAATTTCACATTCAGCATTTTTACCTCAATATTGCCTTATCAGCAATAAAAGCACCCATGGCAATGAGTGTATCGTTTTAAAGCCTTTACTGGAGAACACAGAAATGAACTTATTAATTTATTTCACACAATGCTGAAAAAAATAATAAAAGCGAATTTTAATTTTGGTGATGGGTTGGTATTGTAGATAAACAACAGTATCGTCGAGAACGACCAATTCGCTTAATGAACACGCACCCGAGCGGTTGTACAGTTTCATATTCAGCACTGACAAAGATCGTAAGAAAATTGACTGCAACTTGAAGAGTTAAATCAGTCATTTTTATACATGTTCAGAATTATATGACAGGCGTTCGGAAATGTTATATAATAGATTTTGTACTTTGTTTATTAAGCAACATGGTTCAATGCACACGGTATCTTTCAACATACTCCCCATCAATGCCTACGCACTTTTGTCGTCTTCCTGGTAACTTCATTATGACGTCGGGAAACTATTGTTTGGGAGTACTCGTGAACAGCTGCCTAAATTTTCTCTTTGTTGCCAAATTTTTACCCAGTTCCTCATATTAACAAATAAGGCATAACCAGACCGTATCCGATGGATACGATAGTGGGGTGAGTGATGCCAACTTTCGGGTCATAATGTTGCTGTCCACCACTTCCCCTTTCGCAGTCGCTGAACCTCTAGGCCGGTAAGGGTCTCGTTCCTTGAGGCAGCCAGACCGTTAGGAGAATGCCTGAAGGGTCCCATGATGCTTGCCCACAGATGAGGCATAGGAAATCTCTGGGGTTTGGGTCTCTCTGGATGTTTCCATTGCATGAATTGACCTTTCTTCTCTTCACCAGTCACCTGCTTCTCTAAAAATATTCCGATCTCCAGTAGCAGAAGACAGACTTCAACCCTGCGTCAAGTCCCGTGAACATCTTCTTCGTATTCAAATCGTAGTGAATAATGGTGTGCAAATTTGCGCGACCGAGGCCTGTCTGACATTCCAGATCTGCAATTTTATGTACCTATCAGCCATAATCAATTCATATATAACCTCAATGTTCCTGGGAGACCACGATGTTGACGAACGACCAATGCTCACGCTCTTGTGTGCAGTTTGACCCAGATGTAAACCATCTTCTCTACAGGAGCTTCTTGAGCACGTATACAGTTGATATGCCTATAAATTTCTGCAGTTTTGACACCTTTCTTTCATAAATACCATGCAGTCCATCAAGTCCACTTCTTTCTCTACTCGATAACAAACGTACACTTCTTTTCGCTGCACACTTTGCTTACAACAGCCTGGTGGTCTAGTGGTGACCATACTTGCCTCATAGACTCAATATCGCGGGTACAGTCCCGGCCAGGATCGGTGGATTTTTTTATGGCGTAAAACTCCTAAGTATGGCTTCCTTCGGAAGGGAAGTAAAGCAGTGGGTCCCGTGTCGTACATTTACGGCACGATAAAGAACCTCAAGCCTGAAAGAAGAGACCTCTGAGCAAAATTTATCGACCGTTTCACGCTCTGAATTGAATGGGACGCTGATGACCTGAGATGTTAAAGAGCGTCCATAAATAAAACTAATCAACAATCAACGGGAGTTTTAGAATGGAAAATACCCTAATAGTGGGCAATATTAGGAACGCTGTGCACAACTCATCTTTTGGCAAAAAAAAAAAAAAAAAAAAGATTCAATGTGCATACGTGCGATGGTGAAGGTCATAAATGCTTGAGCAATGAGGACCAACGCGGCAGCATTTATTGCTTGGTTTGATAAGCGATGCATTCAATAATAGTGCAAAGAGAATGTAATCACGGTGTCAAACTTGTTAAGACGTTGCTCTTCTCTTGGTATCAGTTTAGACTTGCGCACGAGCGAAGCTCTCTGTTCCCTAAAATGTTAATTAAAAGTCGGTTTCAACAACGAAATCTCGATAATGTTCTAATTGTGTTCCCAGGCGTGCCATCTTCAAGACTTATAGTATCTTCTCGCCGACGGTCGTGGACAGTAGAAAAAACGTTTCTCTCACAGTCTTCTCGCCCCGAGCCTTCTGTATGAAGAGCTCCTTTGAAGACTCGTTTGCTCTAACTGGGAATAAGATAAAGAGACCCGTATGTCTATCTGTCGGTCGACTGCACAAAGCCACGTCAGAGACAAAGGGAAGTTGTCACCTTCAGCATCAACCCACTGTCAGAGCCGGTTGGGAGAAGCCATTGACGGTCACACCGCATCTGTAGCACGTGTTTGCTTTATCACAAACCGAAATCGTTCAGCTCTTAAGGACAAACCTGTGGAAGATTTCTCGAATAGAAATGTTTTGTCAAAATAATTTTCATTGCAATTATTGAACAATGTTTTTAATGATAAGATTATTTTGTGAAGATTAATTTTGAATATAGGTTGTCTCACAACAAATATCTGGTGTTTTTTTTAAGATTTTAATTTTACCTGTTTGACAATATTATTTATTGTGTATAGTGTGCACCATAATATCATATAATTACTTCCTTAAGTAATATCTGTAATATGGCTGCACTACTGGAGCCAGTTTATGTGGAACGCCATCTGCATGTGTAAATAAGATAAAACCTGTAACGCTCCTGGGCAGAGGGATGGAAAGCAAGTGTCCACTTTATTTTAACCATACGATACGACTGCTAGCGAATGCGGGACCATGTTACACGATTACTTTTATGTTTTGTTTGAGAGGGAGAGACATTTTTACTGCTTTAATTTCCCTTTAACTCACTGGAATGAACAGAGCACTACCTCGACTTTTCAATCACCACAAGAAATAAAGGAAAAGCCAGGACAGCAATCCTGTGGTTTTGGTTATCCAGCTACAAACTTGACAGTTTTATTTAATGATGTCAATTCCCAGGCATGCTCTTCCAAATTAAAAGATTGTTAATTATGCGTATCTATCAGGTATAACTCGCAGCTTATCAAAGAAACAGTTCAAATAGTGCAGTTCTTTCCTGTACATTAGGAATATAACAACACGTACTGTTTACATGATAACCAGGTTATACAAATATATGGAATAATTCTCAACTTGGTTACCATGGAAACAGTTAATATAGTGCAGTTCTTTCCTGTACATTAGGAATATAACAACACGTACTGTTTACATGATAACCAGGTTGTATAAAAGTATGAAATAATTCTCAACTTGGTTACCATGTAAATAGTTAATATAGTGCAGTTCTTTCCTGTACATTAGGAATATAACAACACGTACTGTTTACATGATAACCAGGTTATACAAATATATGGAATAATTCTCAACTTGGTTACCATGGAAACAGTTAATATAGTGCAGTTCTTTCCTGTACATTAGGAATATAACAACACGTACTGTTTACATGATAACCAGGTTGTACAAAAGTATGGAATAATTCTCAACTTGGTTACCATGGAAACAGTTAATATAGTGCAGTTCTTTCCTGTACATTAGTAATATAACACGTACTGTTTACATGATAACCAGGTTGTATAAAAGTATGAAATAATTCTCAACTTGTTACTATGGAAACAGTTAATACAGTGCAGTTCTTTCCTATACATTAGGAATATAACGACATGTATTGTTTCCATGGTAACCAGGTTGTACAAAAGTAAGAAATAATTCTCAACTTGGTTACCATGGAAACAGTTAATACAGTGCAGTTCTTTCCTGTACATTAGGAATATAACAACACGTACTGTTTACATGATAACCAGGTTGTATAAAAGTATGAAATAGTTCTCAACTTGGTTACTATGGAAACAGTTAATACAGTGCAGTTCTTTCCTGTACATTAGGAATATAACAACACGTACTGTTTCCATGGTAACCAGGTTGTACAAAAGTAAGAAATAATTCTCAACTCGGTTACCATGGAAACAGTTAATACAGTGCAGTTCTTTCCTGTACATTAGGAATATAACAACACGTACTGTTTACATGATAACCAGGTTGTATAAAAGTATGAAATAATTCTCAACTTGGTTACTATGGAAACAGTTAATATAGTGCAGTTCTTTCCTGTACATTAGGAATATAACAACACGTACTGTTTCCATGGTAACCAGGTTGTACAAAAGTATGAAATAATTCTCAACTTGGTTACCATGGAAACAGTTAATATAGTGCAGTTCTTTCCTGTACATTAGGAATATAACAACACGTACTGTTTCCATGGTAACCAGGTTGTACAAAAGTATGAAATAATTCTCAACTTGGTTACCATGGAAACAGTTAATATAGTGCAGTTCTTTCCTGTACATTAGGAATATAACAACACGTACTGTTTACATGGTGACCAGGTTGTACAAAAGTATGAAATAATTCTCAACTTGGTTACCATGGAAACAGCTAATACAGTGCAGTTCTTTCCTGTACATTAGGAATATAACAACACGTACTGTTTACATGGTAACCAGGTTGTATAAAAGTATGAAATAGTTCTCAACTTGGTTACCATGGAAAGAGTTTGTATATCAGCGCCACGGTTAGTAAAGGTGTTTAAGGCGCGGACTCAGAGCGGGAGATCTGGGGTTCGAATCCCGCAAGGATCGTTCTTCCTGACTGGGGGGTTTTCCATGTTTTCCTTAGTTCTCATAAATGGTAAATGCCGGGGAAATACCCTAAACTTGGGCCTGGAACGTTCCTTCCTTAAAAAAACAAATATTTCTCAATTTATCATTTCATCTCATGTATCATCAGAAAGACCGGAATTACTTATGAGGCAGTGTTTATGTTTTTATCTGGTTGGGCCAAAACTTTACAGTGTTGGGAGTGATCAGGTCAAAATCACATATCTAAAATAAGGTAGTATGATTTGGCTTGTACCATATAATTAAACAAATATACTGGATGAGGCATTTATAGGGTCGCGGACATTTTCCCCGAAACAAAGGAGAAAGTCAAAAAACTCCTGATGCAAACTTTTAAGTGTTCTTAGGGGCATACAAGATAGCGACCATAACTCGTCCTTGAAATGCCATTCTGAAAGTTTTTCAAAGACTTTTTGATTTTTTCAAATCGAATCGTATATTTGCTTTTCCGGGAATGGAAAGAGCATTCAGTTTTCAGTATAAAAGTTCTAGTACATCTATCTAGAGCTAGGAGTGATAGACGAGTAGATATTGGACAAATGAGACAGCAAATGTTTCATACTCACTATCACATTAACTGGCATCAATTTACGTAAGTTGGAAAATTGCCGTTTGGAATTTATAGTAGAGCTCATTGGAAAAATTCAACACGCTTTTGAAAACCATCCCTATGAAGGGTTTGATGTAGGCTAGTGTGATATGGATGGTGTTTGTGACGCATAATCTCTTTTCTTTGAGAGATTCCCGGATCATGTTCCAGTTGAGGATTAGCGGCAACTGCAGCTAATGCAGTGACTTCCGAATGTTCCCCAGTAACACTTTTCATTCGACGGTGTTTTCGACACCTCCCGTTTCTGAGAATAAGTTCGCAAGTCGTTGAAAACGTCTAACAAATGGCTGCCTCCTCTCAGGATATCGGTCTCCGTATACGTTGCAAGCTGCTGTAGAGTTCTAATGAGCTTTGCCATAAATGTAAACCATATCGATCATCTCGTTGATCGTGTATCGAACATCGATGGAAGTGGTACTGTCTTGAGGTTTGAATTGGCTATGATGAGCCCTCGTTTGTGTACCGATGTCAACAAATGAGCATCTACGTATAAACAAATGAGTTTCCTTCATAGCAACAACAAAACAAAAGAGAGAGAAGTGAAAGTAAATGAATAACATTTGCTGTCTTGTTTGTCCAATATCTCATCATTCATCACGTCTAGCTGATATACTAGAACTTTTATACCGAAAATTGAATGCTCTTTCCATTCCCGGAAAGGAAAATACACAATTCTATTTGAAAAAAATTAATTTGACCTTGAAATGACCTTTTAGAATGGCATTTCAAGCACGAATTAAGGTCTGTGTCTTATTCCCCCTAAGAGCATTTAAAATTTGGTCGGAAGCATTTTTTGATTTGCTCTTCGTTTCGGAGAAAAATAGCAATGCCTCACTATGCATAAAGAAAGCAAAAAACTCCTAAATGGTATATTATCAGCATGGAAATGTAAAGATGTGTGGCACTTTTCTCATGTATAAGATTGGACGTCCAATGAAAAGGTTGGCCTGATGCTTGACAGTCCCGTTCTATGAATGGACTTTGTACTTTCTGAATATCTGCATTGCCAATCACGCGCACCAATAGGCAATGACCCAAAGAAAGTCATCCTGCCAGAAGAAATTGCTATTGCCTCACAGATTTGAAAGCAACAAAGAGGGACTGCCCCTTTGTACTCAACTAAGTAAAAAAAAAAAAAAAAAAAAAGTCGCCCATATCTTCAAATTCTATTATCTGCTTCTGTAAGTGACATGGCTTAAGAATTTCTTGTTGCGTATGTACTGACCTGAAACCTGCATCAGTAGCCACATGCATGATTAAGTTAAGTTTAAGAAATAATCTACATTGTAAGTTTTCAAATGTGTTTCGGAATGTTTTTTGGAGTACAAAAATTATGAATACGAAGGCTGTTCAAAAAAAAATGAAAATAAATATTTTACTGATACAGTTTGACTTCACATATTTTGTTAGCTTAATGCACACGTTGTTGTTCACTCCCTGAGAGAGATATGTTCAGCCTTCAGCAAAATAAAGCAGACACTCGGGAACAACATGCTACTTTCGTCTCAACAAATCTTCAGCTGAGATCTATAAACTGTTATATAAGATCTATAGAGACTTTATTCTTCCCTATAGAATAGCATAGAGGCAATCAAATTCTAAGGTAGGCGGGCTCAGAGCTGCCGGAAAAAAAGCTTAATATTGCGCTGTCGTTGTTTTTTTAGTAGTGTTTAACGCCCGTTTTTACTACTGAGGCAGCACAGGCTGTGAACACTGATGATACATGAGTTGATAAATTAGGAAAGATATTTTTTTAAGAAAGGAAACGTTCCAGACCCAAGTTTAGGGTACCTCCCCAGCATTTATGAGGACTGAGGAAAACCTGGAAAAAACCTCAGTCAGGGAGGAAGGTCCTGGGCAGATTCGAATCCCAGACCTCGCACTCACGAGTCCGCGCCTTAACGACCTCGGCCACCCGTGCCGGTACTATAAATGAATACTTAAAGAGAATTCTGTCATGTAAGTGGGCAAACTGATTGATGCTGAACGTTTGGGGTACACGACAGAACATATCAAAAGCAAATGAAAAATAACAAAATATCTAGTGGTCGTAAACCTTAACAGCATTTATGACAAGACGTTTGTCCTGTCGGTCATGGTGGTCTAGTAACCATATTTGCCTTATAGACCCAAGACCGCTGGTTCAATCCCGGCCAGGGACGGTGGATTTTTCGGGCATTAAAATCCAAGTATGGCTTCCTTCGGAAGGGAAGTAAAGCCGTGGGTCCCGTGTCGTACATTTACGGCACGATAAAGAACCTCAAGCCTGAAAGAAGAGACCTCTGAGCAAAATTTGTTGGCCGTTTCACGCCCTGAATTGAATGGAACGCTGATGACCGAGATGTTAACGAGCGTGCATAAATAAACCAAATAAACAAATACACGTGTTCTAGAGGGATTTTTTTTTTATTGATTTATTTACGAACACTCTTTAACATCACAGGTCATCAGCGTCCCATTCAACTCAGGGCGTGAAACGGTCGACAAATTTTGTTCAGAGGCCTCTTCTTTCAGGATTGAGGTTCTTTACCGTGCCGTAAATGCACGACACGGGACCCACAACTTTATTTCCCTTCCGAAGGAAGCCATACTTAGAATTTTTACGCCCCGATCAAAAACATCGCTCCTGGCCGGGTTCGAACCCGCGATCTTGGGTTTAGGAGGCAAGTATGGTAACCACTACAACAACAGGACCGACATCTAGAGGGATGAACTTGATATCACGGGGTTAATAACTGATATATGGAGTGTGTATGCTTTGCCTTGATTTCCGCAGGTGCTTCCGGGACCCGGCCCGTCGCGAACTGGCGTAACTCGAGTGTCACATTCTCTGTGTATGCAGACACCTGTCTTGGCCACGCTCGAAATGTGATACACAGTCCCAGATAGACTTACATCGTGTACCACGTGGTGCTAGGTCACCGTACTGTCTCTTCTCATTCTAACGTCATACGCGACTCTCCAAACATTCTAGAAACTGAACCACGTATTATCTATTTTCTGAATTTCAGGCTGTGAAGGCCATTCCTATTGATGTTCATTTTAAAAGCAGTTCCTTACTCTCTTAAACTGAACGTCCTGTTCCTTGACTGAAATTTGCATTACTTCTATGTCTCTTTTAAAACTCCTTCAAATATCCAAATAAATTTAAAAATACTTGGAGTGTAAGCAGAAAGAAGACAAATTCCACCTCAGTTTATGCGTTGTCCGGGTCCTGCGAGAAATCCACATGTTCGTTTTGTGGTCTACTGCTAACCATATACCCAAGATAGCGGGACAGCCCCGGCCAAGGTCGATGAATTTTTTCGGGCGTTAAAATCCTAAGTATGACTTCCTGCGGAAGGGAAGTAAAGCCTTGAGTTCCATGTCGTGGATTTACGGCACGTAAAAGAACCTAAAGCCTGGAAAAAGAGGCCTCTAGGCAAAATTTATCTGCCGTTTCATACCCTAAATTGAATGGGACGCTGATGACCTGAGATGTTAAACAGCGTCCGTAAATTAAACGGGAGGGGGGGGGATTTTGTTACTCAGGAGCTGCGTAAACTAAGGGAATTTCTGAGCAAGTAGAATAACTTTAAAAAGGAATATGAAATCCAACTTATGACCTTATTCATTAATAAATTAAATTATGGTAATACGGTGTGGTGTTAAGTGGAACAAAATTAGAATTCTTGCAATCTATAAGTATAACAACAGAGAAAGCACATTTTAAGAATAATTATTATTGAGATTAAACCAGAAAAATGAAAGATGTGTTTTTAATTAACCATTGACAGATTAAGCTATGCTGTGCGGGTATTTTTAAACATTTTTAAATGTAACCATGTTTATGAACTGAGCCCTCGATATCATCTTTACATTCACTAAAATAGAGAGAAACAACAGAAAGTTTTGAGTTACATTGTGTATTTAAGATGATGTTCATATGTTTCAATAAAACAAAAGCATGTTACTATTTAAAAACAATTGTAATGTACTAAGAAAATAAAAACAGTCGAAAGTTACATCGATTTTCAGGGGCTTTGAAATTTAATTTAAATTTAAAACAAAGAGAAAGTCACAGTAAAAATTTGTATCAAAAGTACTGTTAACTTTAAGTATAGCATGATAAATATGCACTAAAAGGAAATAACAAAATAGAATATATGTTTTATCGAGAGTAACAGAAAGCGTATCAAAGTTTAAATTTCCCTTATAAAGAAATAATGTAGAATTTTCAATTTCCCTACATAAATGAATAACAATATAACAGGTAACGGAGGAATTGCATAGAGGCTATAAAGAACCATAGAGGTGACAAGATATCACAAAGCCCACTTTTCGTTAAACTAAATAATTTTAAAAACGTTTGTTTCCTGATCTTTTAAATTAAATATATCAACATTTATTTTGTTTTGAGATAAAATTCACTTCCATCAAAAATTCATTTTAATTTGACATATTTGTTTATATATAAATAAACATATAACTATCATCACTTAAACAAAGAACAGTACAGACAGTATACGGGTTACTCTAAAGTCCCACATGACAAATAACTCTTGAAACATGTGATTCACTGATATTAAATTCGGCGTGTGGGGAATAGCCGTATAGTGAGAGCTCAAAAACTGATATTATCGACTTTTTCCGCTTCGATTTAGCCAGAAGTAACTCCAATACTTTTACATTAAATGGAATGCCTAAAATATTTTTTATATTTTCGAATAATGCTCGTTAAGAATTTTTCAAATAGTATCCACACTTAGATACTTCTGTACACTTTTTTGGTTGCTAAATAAAAAATACAAAAAAATGTAGAGAGTATCAAAATGCTCCTTCCTTAACAAAAACAAGAACTAGCTCAACATCTAAATTTTATGCTCAAATTGACAATGTGCCAGTCGATCATAGAAACAATTTAAAGATTTTTAAGTGTTTAACGCCGGTTTTTACTACTGAGGCACCACAGGCAGTGAACACTGATGATACATGAAATGAAATTATATACTGGGAAAGATTTTTTTTTTGAGGAAGGAAACGTTTCAGGCCTAAGTTTAGTGTACCTGCCCGGCATTTGCCAGTTATGAGGACTGAGGAAGACCTGTAAAAACCTCAGTCAGGGAGAACGGTCCTGGAGGGATTCGAACCCCAGACTTCCCGCTCACGAGTCCACGCCTTAACGAACTCGGCCACCCGCGGCGGTTTTAACTACTGAGGCATTATATAGGTGGTAGATAAAGATTTTTTTTATTTGGTATATTTACGAACGCTCTTTAACATCTCAGGTCATCAGCGTTGCATTCAATTCAGGGCGTGAAACGACCGACAAATTTTGCTCAGAGGTCTCTTCTTTCAGGCTTGAGGTTCTTTTTCGTGCCGTAAATGTACGACACGGGACCCACGGCTTTAATTTCCTTCCGAAGAAAGCCATACTTAGAATTTTTACATAGATACTGATCATACACGAGATGAAATGATAAATTTGGAAAGGATTCTTTTTTAAAAGGAAAGAAACATTCCGGGCCTAAGTTTAAGAGTACCTCCCCGGTATTGGCCTCTTATAAGGATTGAGGAAAATTTGGAGGAAAAAAAAATCAGCCAGGAAGGACGGTTGTGGGGGATCGAATCCCATACCTGCCGCTTAGCAACCTCGGCCACTCGTGGCGCTCATTTTAAAGAAAGAATTATAGGCTTTAGAAATGATTTGCACAGCTTCCATTCGATAATTCAGACGTTCTGAGTATTTGGGTCTTTCTCGACATACTGCTAACTTCAAAGGACATTAAAAAAAAAAAGCCCCCAATGGTATGAAATCTTGCTGGCCAGTGTATGTGACCTCTCCTACCAATCCATTGTTATGGAAAAACCCGGTCTAAATGCTGACGAACATCTGTACAAGAGCTCCATCTTGTTGCAAATAGATACTATCTCTGGGTAGCCCATGGTTGACTGAATGTGTACACAAATTTGCGATAGCCGGAACTTCGTGATTTCGAAGCAAATCCAAATATCTATTGCGGTCTGAAGATAAATGAAACAGCTGCAAGGCTGAGGCTTTCTAAAACTACTGCGCTTTGTATCCTTCATTACGTTTGCATATGTATAAGGTCCGTGCAAGATGGGAGCCCTGAATTTTTTCAGCAGTTCAAATGCAATTGCGCGTGGAATGTTGTCATACGTTTTTGAACTTTCGCCATAGTATCAAGAGAGCAGTTTTGGAATACTTCGTCACAGGGGATGAAATTATGGTCCTCTACTGTTATTATCTTTCAAAATTGGAGTGCACAAAGAAGAAAATTGGGACAATTGGGGGGAGGTGGGATTGCAGAAGTATTCTACGATAGAATCTAAAGAAAGGAACACACCTGTGCTGAGCTTCAATTGCGCAAAGCCAGGAAGGAAATGTGGGATGTTGAGTTAATGTGTTCATCTACTTCACGACAACGCACCAGGTCGAGTGGCTTCCAGGAGCAGCTGGTTCATCCACCATACAACCCATATCTTGCCGAAATGACTGTTACCTGTTTTGAAAATTAAAACATAATCTTTGAGGGTGATAAAGGGGGGAGGAGCATTTTGCAGACAGATTTCATACTATTTTTCTAGAGAGTCTGAAGTTTTAATTCAGAAATATGAGAAATGCTCATTGAAGTAACTGAAAAATGATACCTGTATTTTTATTCTCTCACCAACGTGACACGGTAATGCAGGAAATTTACAAATTGCCTGATCATTCCTGTCAAATTTTCTCCACTATCTTGAGTTCCGTTACGGCTTAAGAAGAGCCAGAATTTGCTACGCAGTATGCATTTTATTGTTTTATTTTTTTGTTTATGAATTCCTTGGTCGAGGAGTGACGCAGACGACAGCTCAATCTGATTGGCTGCTGACCTTCAGCGTAAACACGCCGAGAGTGAAAGTGATATCCGAGTGCTGATTATTGGACTGGATACAACAAAACGATTCGCTCTGTCCTGCTCGACGAGAAATAGGCGACCCAGCTGGAGAGAGTCAAGTCTCTGAAGCGGGGTACACCTGAACATTTGTTTTTCTTCTTACTCTCTTCAGGAGCATTGACCTACGTGGGTTGTTTAAAAACTAGGTTAAAAAAAGTGAAACACATTTTTTTAAATAAATATTTTTAATTCCCAATCTAGGCTGCATTGAGGGTTATACATTTTTTGCACTGTATTTCAACGTTACCTTGATAACATGGTTACAAATAATAATAAAGCTTACTCTTTGTTGAGAGCCGTTTAAACAAGCGTTAAAAATGGAAGAAACACTGAAAATATTACATTTTGAAAGGGCAAACGTCCGCACAAACCAAGGCGAAATTGGACAAACGTTACAGCGAATCCTTTACCTCATGATTTTGTGAGTTTAGATGTGGCTGAACGAAGCGATTCCGTCGAGGTAACTACTTCCGAAAGCATTGGAAAAATCCACAACATGGTGCCGAGGTATCGCAGAAGCTGCGGGAGATTTCTGGAGATCGAAGCATATTTTTCATAATCACTTACAAATGAAAAAGCTATCGACGAGGTGAGTGCTGGGTTTTCTGATGATTGCCCAGAGTTGACACCTCCCCACAGCATTTGGAGCTGTTTAAGCAAAATCAAAGTGAATTTCGGAGACAGGAAGTGACTGGAGTCACCAACACGAGAGACGTCAACTCTCCCCACTCACAGTTGTAGACGGTGCAGCCACTTGTCAAAAGCACTGACTGAGATATTGTCAACAGAGCTGAATTTATAGCTTGAGCAAGGTCCTGCACTCGTTTAAAAGTTTTCCAGCAATGCGAGATTTCACTTGAGGAAACAACCAGAAGTCGCACGGTGCGAGATCGGGGATGTAGGGTGGATAGTCAAGCAGCTGTCGATCTCCGGTTTTCTCAACTTTGCAGCTGTTCTGTGAGGAGACGCATTGTCGTGCAAAAGCAACAGACTTGAAGTTCCTGTCTTTGGACGCCGTCGCCTCAGTTCTTCAAATAAAGGATACAAAATACAAGTCTCATAGTATTCTCCATTCAATGTCATTCCTTCTGGCATACGGTCAATCACATAGTTGAAGAAAACAGTGAACATTCGCTTCCGAGAACGAAAATCCTGTGAAGAACAACTGGACTTGAGTCATTCTCATTTACCCACATGCAGTTCTGAGCTTTATTTGGGGAGGTATAGAAATAAAACCAACTTTCATCGCCAGTGCATATATCTGTCAAACGTTTAGAACATTTGGTGGAAACATGTTCAGCAGTTTCCTTGCACATTCCTTTCTCCTCTTCATTGATTAGGGAATTTGGAGCGCATTTTGTATAGCTTTTTCGCAGGATAATATAAAAATATTATTGTAATTTAATATTTTCTTAATTTTATGAAATAATATTGTTTTTAAAACTTAATGCTATCTAAATACTTTCTGACCAATGTTGGAGTATCTATAAGTGCCACATTTATAAACTTCGTTGTGTACTTATATTCTATAAAAACAGTGCACATCAATTGCATACCTCGTTTCACAAATATTCGTGGTGTTGTTTTCAGGTGATTCGCCCGGAATATTTATTCAGAAGGGAGTATCACTGTGTATTAGTGAAATAATTGTTTTAATTAACAGATACGCATTTTAAAAGTATTTAGAAGCACATGACCATCGGTGAGTTAATGGTGTCATTCAGGACTATACAAAACCTTGTAATTGCCCCAAAAAGTATGATTTAATGGAGAATTCCTAAAGGAATGCAGTAGCAATTGCGGTTGTACCTATGGAAATATTTTTAAGAAAGGTCTTTAAATCTCCATCTATACTACCTACTAATCATAAAAAATGACAATTAAATATATGTGTGTCAACGCTCTAGCGGCCGCAAATTTTTGTTTCTCTCTCAACGAAACTCTGCGTATCAATTAACAAATGATTTATCGAGCTCTAAAAATGAACCATGGGGGTTAACCTTGAAAAAAAAAACAATATCGGAGGAAAGTTTTGTTGTTTCTTAAATAAACTTAGTATATATCGTTGAAATAAAATTTAAAAAAATAGTTTCCGTAAACCAGTGCCACAAGACTATTAGGAATGGAAGGTTGTCTGAAAACCAAAATTTAAAAATCGCTCTAGTGCCAAAAATATATACTTTTTTCAACGAAACTTTGTATATACCATTTAAATAAAATAAAAAAATATACTTTCTGAAAATCAGGAAAATTGGGCCAATAGGAGTGGGGCATACCTGAAAACCGAAATTGCTCTTGTCCTCTGTAATAATGTTCATAAATTTCACTTGCTGAGGAATTCGCTTAGTTTACCTAGCTCCGGCGTAACACACTTTTCTTTCTTTCTATATCTTCATAATTATAATGCTTAGAAATGTTTAAAATTTGAAATGAGTTTTAAGGCCCCCCCCCCTTTTGTAATTTATGGCACAAGTCTTTATTTTCGATAAATTAATACACTAATATTCGATGTTTTTGCTCCCATAAGGTTTTTACAGATTCCATTCACGCAGCGACTATTACGTCTTTTGTTTATAACCGCGCTCCTTTAACATAAACACAGTAGCTTTCGCCTAGGGCTTGTTAAAGCAGTGTCTAGTTCAAACGCTCGTTTTTGTTTTCCATCTCGTTTTCACATACTGATGCCGCGAAATTGCTTTCCGGAAAACAAGCGAAATTCCGGAAGCGAAAGTGCAAACTGGACCACAGATTGCAGAGGTTGATTTTCGCGAGAAAGTGAAGGTTGGAGAGGAATTAATAATTGTCAACATGAACAATGAAATTGGACATTCTTTTGCAGCGGTGGTTGTGAGGGGAAAACTGTCCAATAATCTAATTTACAATTGGAAAATGTACTTTATGATTGTGTTACCTTCTTCAGCCGCTTTTTTATGCACCATATTCCAGATTAGTGTGAAATGGAAAATATTGTCGGTCTGTCAATTCAAAAGCAAAAACTATGCTTTTAAATGAAAAATTAAGCTTAATTAGCTGAAAAAGTAAAACCCATCAGTAATAGCACCTGTTCTAGACTCCTCAATTTTGAGTTACCAAAAATAACCTATACGAAAGAACTGCACAATTAGCCACTGCACCAAATTCGCGCTGTGATAGCAGCAAGACCAGATATCAATTTAATCCATTCAATAAATCATACACTCAGATCTAAACCATGCTGCCATCTGCATAACAAACTTTGGTAACTTAGAAAAGCTTTGCAAGATCCAAAGCGGTTTCATTTAATAATGCATTCCTTTCAGAAAAAGATGCCCCGAATGGCGTGTGGAGGATGATTAATAACTTGATGGAAAATTCATTTGTCGGGAAGCAGGTGTAACAAATGAGATTTTGGGAACCGCCGCGCCTTCCACCACCCTCCAGTTGCTTTTAACTATGTGACAAATGACGTCCGCTATACACTGAACGGACATTATGAGATTCTTTAGCGATAACGTATTTCCCTGTGTTTCGGGCTTAAAGAGTCTCCAAATGGGATGTAGATCCTGGAAAGTGGAACTTTTCAACAATCTTAATATGCAGTATACATTTTTAGCGGTTTCTTAAAGTTCCCCATAGAACTTCTTCATGCTAACCTATTTGAGAATAATTTCACAGCCTTATAAACCTGGTTATCATGGAAACAGTACGTGTGGTTATATTCCTAATGTACAGGAAAGAACTGCACTATATTAACTGTTTCCATGGTAACCAAGTTGAGAATAATTCCATACTTTTATACAACCTGGTTATCATGTAAACAGTACGTGTTGTTATATTCCTAATGTACAGGAAAGAACTGCACTGTATTAACTGTTTCCATAGTAACCAAGTTGAGAATAATTCCATACTTTTATACAACCTGGTTATCATGTAAACAGTACGTGTTGTTATATTCCTAATGTACAGGAAAGAACTGCACTATATGAACTGTTTCCATGGTAACCAAGTTGAGAATTATTTCATACTTTTGTACAACCTGGCTACCATGAAAACAGTACGTGTTGTTATATTCCTAATGTACAGGAAAGAACTGCACTATATTAACTGTTTCCATGGTAACCGAGTTGAGAATTATTTCACACTTTTGTGCAACTGGTTAATATGGAAGTTGTATTGTTGTACTTTCCTAAAATATAGGAATGTACTGAAATATATTATAATTCTATATAATAAACTTGGCTATATGGTTGTGGTGTAACCTTAAACACATATACCATACAAACAAAATCAATGAAAGGCGTTTTCCAGTTGCATTTTCATGAAAAAAATTAATTTATTTATTATATATTAAACCTTCACTAAATAAATCAATTTAAGTGAGCTATTAATATAAATATGTTGGCAAGAACAACAAAAGGAACATATTGCAGCAATTTAACGACCCATTTTATATCTTTGTGTTTCCCTTTCTCCAGCCAAATCTTTCATAACTTTTTTTCGTGGCTACGGTGTAATCGTTAATTGTGCGCTGGGACGGAAGTTCTTCAGGTATTTCTGATATCACCGGTGCTGCAGTTGACTGAACTTAATTGTGGGGGGGAGACAGTAAACAAAATCAATAGAACCGATCACAAAATGAAAATACCCCTGACAGAATTCTTGGTTACACTTAATGCTACATTAGACAGCAATGCTTTTGAATACTCACAAAATACTCCTATATTTTACTTAAGGACTTCTGTACAGCTGGCCAAAAAATGTGCAACCAATAAACTAAAGGTGAGAGCTGGTAGGTTACACTTTTCTAGTGTTAGCCAGTCCGCCGGGTAGCGCGGTCAAACCTGAACGTCCCGAAGATGAGCTTGTATGATATATTAGTTTGAACTGAGGTAAAACTGGGAGCAGAACATGTGTCACGCCTTTGGTGCTGATGCTGTAAATGAAGAGACGATGCAAGATAATTCGTGAAGACAACCTAACCTTCGAGGATGAACCTCTGGCAGGAAAATCAAAGAAGTTCTCCAAATGATTGCTGAGACAGATTTGTGAGTACGTGCCTTGTCAACTCGACGTCGGTGCAACTGAACCAAAAGAAGATTATGATCGTTGTGTTCTGTGGACCTGCCACCTGGCCATACTATCAACGCCGTTGTGTATTCTTAAGCGCTGGAACATGTCCAAACTAAGAATCCTGCACTCGTGAATAAAAAAGGTGTTTATTCCGTGCATGATAATATCAAACCATCTACAGATGAGGTGGCTGAACATTTTCAGACATTGCACCATCAGCTTCGAGAAATGCCATCTGCCGATCTGGAAACTGCGCTGGGTGAGTTCTATCACAACACATTTCACTATCTTGTTGGCAGAAAATTCTCGATAGTGGTGATGACTGCATTTAACACTAAAAATTATTATTATTTTCTGAGAATACAATGTTTTGTTTTTATAAATAAAAATGTTCAATGTAAGTCCTCTTAGCAATCTGGTATGCATGGAAACAGTGCGTGTTGTTATATTCCTAATATACAGGAAAGAACTGCACTATATTAACTGTTTCCATGGTAACCAAGTTGAGAATTATTTCATACTTTTGTACAACCTGGTTACTATGTAAACAGTACGTGTTGTTATATTCCTAATGTACAGGAAAGAACTGCACTATATTAACTGTTTTCATAGTAACCAAGTTGAGAATTATTCCATACTTTTGTACTGGTTATCATGTAAACAGTACGTGTTGTTATATTCCTAATGTACAGGAAAGAACTGCACTATATTAACTGTTTACATAGTAACCAAGTTGAGAATTATTTCATACTTTTATACAACATGGTTATCATGTAAACAGTACATGTTGTAATATTCCTAACGTACAGGAAAGAACTGCACTATATTAACTGTTTCCATGGTATTCAAGTTGAGAATTATTTCATACTTTTACACAACCTGGTTATCATGTAAACAGTACATGTTGTTATATTCCTAATGTACAGGAAAGAACTGCACTATATTAACTGTTTCCTGGTAACCAAGTCGAGAATTATTTCATACTTTTGTACAACCTGGTTACCATGGAAACAGTACGTGTTGTTATATTCCAAATGTACAGGAAAGAACTGCACTTTATTAACTGTTTCCATAGTAACCAAGTTGAGAATTATTTCATAATTTTGTACAACCTGGTTACCATGTAAACAGTACGTGTTGTTATATTCCTAATATACAGGAAAGAACTGCACTATATTAACTGTTTCCATAGTAACCAAGTTGAGAATTATTTCATAATTTTGTACAACCTGGTTACCATGTAAACAGTACGTGTTGTTATATTCCTAATATACAGAAAAGAACTGCACTTTATTAACTGTTTCCATAGTAACCAAGTTGAGAATTATTTCATAATTTTGTACAACCTGGTTACCATGTAAACAGTACGTGTTGTTATATTCCTAATATACAGGAAAGAACTGCACTATATTAACTGTTTCCATAGTAACCAAATTGAGAATTATTTTATACTTTTGTACAACCTGGTTACCATGTAAACAGTATGTGTTGTTGTATTCCTAATTTACAGGAAAGAACTGCACTATATTGTCTGTTTCCATGGTAACCAAGTCGAGAATTATTTCATACTTTTGTACAACCTGGTTATCATGTAAACAGTACGTGTTATATTCCTAATGTACAGGAAAGAACTGCACTATATTAACTGTTTCCATGGTAACCAAGTTGAGAATTATTTCATACTTTTGTACAACCTGGTTATCATGGAAACAGTACGTGTTGTTATATTCCTAATTTACACGAAAGAACTGCACTATATTAACTGTTTACATAGTAACCAAGTCGAGAATTATTTCATACTTTTGTACAACCTGGTTATCATGGAAACAGTACGTGTTGTTATATTCCTAATGTACAGGAAAGAACTGCACTATATTAACTGTTTCCATGGTAACCAAGTTGAGAATTATTTCATACTTTTGTACAACCTGGTTACCATGTAAACAGTACGTGTTGTTATATTGCTAATGTACAGGAAAGAACTGCACTATATTAACTGTTTCCATGGTAACCAAGTTGAGAATTATTTCATACTTTTGTACAACCTGGTTATCATGGAAACAGTACGTGTTGTTATATTCCTAATTTACACGAAAGAACTGCACTATATTGACTGTTTCTATGCTAATCAAGTTCAGAGTTATTCCATACTTTTATACAGCCTGGTTACTATGAAAACGATGTATGTCAATTCCTAATACACAGGTAAAATACTGTATTAATAAACATTATACGTTTATCAAAGTTCTAGTTCAATACTAGTGACGTCTGGCTCTCATAAATGTAATATTTTTATTTTTTAGATATACTACGTATTTCAAAAAAGTCAGTGATGCAGGAGCTGCGTAAATTAAACGAATATCTCAACAAGTTGATTTGTGAAGGATATTACAGAGCACTAGAGCAGAGAAATTAGTGCCACTAAATCGCTTTTTCAATTAAGAAATACCCTCTTCAGAAAAAAGTATTTAAATGGTATATATCTAGTTTCTTTACTAAAAACAAATATTAGTACCACTAAAGAGATTTTAAAACTTGAGTTTTCAGCTAAACCCTCACTCCTAGTCATTTAGCTAATTTTCTAAAACCATTTTTTATTTAAATGCATATGCCGAATTTCTTTTAGAAAGCTCCTAAATTGCTGCCGCTAAGGCGTTTTTTATACTTTCGCTTTAGGTTAACACCCACTATTTAAATTTCAGTTTTCAGGTATATTCCACTCCTAATGGTTCGATTTTCACAAACTATTTTGCTTATTTTATTTAAATGATATGTACCTAGTCGTTGCGAAAAAACATATTGGGCCGCTAGAGCGAGTTTGGTGTTTAAGGTAAATCCCCACTCCTAATAGTCATTTTCCTGATTTTGGGAAACTATTATTCTTAATTTATTTCAATGGCATATGCCGAGTTACGTTGACTTAAAAAATTGTGGCTCCAAGACCGACGTAAAAATTTTACTTTAGTTTAACTCCTACTCCTAATGGTCCAATTTTGTAGGTTTTTGTACTCGATGAATAATTTATTAATTAATCGTTATATGCCCAGTTACGTTGTGTATTTAAGATGATGTTCGTATGTTTCAATAAAACAAAAACATGTTACTATTTAAAAACAATTGCAATGTACTAAGTAAATAAAAACAGTCGAAAGTTACATCGATTTTCAGTGGCTTTGAAAGTTAATTTAAATGTTATTAACATGTAACGTAAACGTTTTCTGAAGGTTATTACAGAACGCTCTTACATACAAATATAATTCTCACACACATATTACATTAATATTTCACATTTACTATCTTCACGACGATACTTTTGATAAATATAAAACATGTGCATCGTTATAAATACAGTTTATATGCTAAGTTAATTGTCTTTTTATTTTAAAACAACATAGAGAATGTAAAAAGTTCGGTTTTCAGGTATTTCCCTACCCCTAATTGTTTGATTTCATTTTTTTTTCAGAAACTGTTTTTACTGTTTATTTCAATAGCATATACCCAGTTTCCTTTTAACACATTTAAATTTTGGCAACTAAAACAATTTTTAAATTTCGCTTTAACCTCCATTAGGTTTTCAGAAATACTTCAAGTCCTAATCGTCCCATTCTATTGGTTTTCAGAAAATATTTTTATTAACTTATTTTAATTAAATATGTTCAGTTTCGTTGAGAAAGAACAAACATTGTGGCCGCTAGAGCGATTTATTATTATCATTTATTAATTTTTGCTAGGTTAACTGCTACCCCCAATGATCCAATTTTGCTGCTTAAAGAAATCGAAAAATAATTTGTTTATTGATTACCATATACCGAGTTTCTTTGAGATAAAACAAATTTTCTTGAGCTTTAACGGACATAAATATTATGCACTTTTAGATAAATTTTATTTTGTTTAATCGTATATGCCAAGTGGACATTATGAATGCTGGTAGATGATAAAAAAACCGTCCCTGGTTACAAGTGCACTAGCATACATTCCTTTGGGATTCACGAAAAAAAATTAATTGCTGAAAAATAAACAGATTTTTCACTAGACCAATTTAATTCGGAATTTGATAATGTAAATTAACATCGTTATATTTTGTTCCTTTTGAAACCCTTCTCTAGTAAAATGCTCCTAATGTTATTGAAACAATACCATGAATGTAGTTATACTACCTACCGAGCTATTTTCTCCCTTCTCCAAAAGTATAATCGGATTAGGAAACAAAGCATTAACGTTTACAACACTTGGAGAAAGCATATAGGATAAAGATGGAATTTTTCACGGGATTTTTTCTTTGCAGAGAAATAAATATACTTCACAGACATCTGTTATTATTTTCTTTCCGCATTAGGACCCGGCAGGATGAGAATCTATGCAAATGAAATTGAGTGAGCGGGTTCACTTGTTCTTCTGGAGTTCAAAGAAATGCCGTTACAATTCAGCTCCCTGGTTCTTGAAAAAGCATTTTCATGTACTGAACACGCTGTGTTTTTAAGAGAACCAAAGAACAAAACCAGATCACTACTGAACTCAGCAAATCACCTCAGATTACAGTGCAATGACGATCAATGACATTACACCATTACAAACGCAGTTCCTTTACCTTCTAGAGGAACTGAAATGCATTTATATTAACATTTTACTTTGCAACATTGTTAAGAATTATTCCAAACTTTTGTACAACTTTGTTACCATGGAAACATTGCATGTTGTTATATTTCTAATGTATAGGAAAAAAACTGCACTATATTAACTGTTTCCATGGTAACCTAGTCGAGAATCATTCCATACTTTTGTACAACCTGGTTATTATGTAAACAGTACGTGTTGTTATATTCCTAATGTACAGGAAAGAACTGCACTATATTAACTGTTTCCATGGTAACTAAGTTGAGAATTATTTCATTCTTTTATACAACCTGGTTACCATGGAAACAGTACGTGTTGTTATATTCCTAATGTACAGAAAAGAACTGCACTGTATTAAGTGTTTCCATGGTAACCAAGTTGAGAATTACTTCATACTTTTGTACAACCTGGTTACCATGTAAACAGTACATGTTATTATATTCCTAATGTACAGGAAAGAACTGCACTATATTAACTGTTTCCATGGTAACCAAGTTGAGAATTATTTCATACTTTTATACAACCTGGTTATCATGTAAACAGTACATGTTGTTATATTCCTAATGTACAGGAAAGAACTGCACTATATTAAGTGTTTCCATAGTAACCAAGTTGAGAATTATTTCATATTTTTGTACATCCTGGTTACCATGTAAACAGTACTTGTTGTTATATTTCTAATGTACAGCAAAGAACTGCACTATATTAACTGTTTCCATAGTAACCAAGTTGAGAATTATTTCATATTTTTGTACAACCTGGTTACCATGTAAACAGTACGTGTTGTTATATTCCAAATGTACAGGAAAGAACTGCACTATTAACTGTTTCCATGGTAACCAAGTTCAGAATTATTTCATACTTTTGTACAACCTGGTTATCATGTAAACAGTACGTGTTGTTATATTCCTAATGTAAAGGAAAGAACTGTAATATATTAACTGTTTCCATGTACAACCTGGATATGGTTAAAAGTGTACGTGTTATATTCTAACGTTTGTTTCATTGTAAGCAATTGGAAATATGTGCCATATCAGAATATCCCTATAGATACGTTCTTTATATTATATTTAGTACTAGCATTTTCATGCTGCAGATGACTACATTAAGCTGCAATGAAATTGGTCATATTTGTCGCTCCCCCACTGTAGTAGCAAAATGATGAACGTTCGTTTTAGTTTGCTTAGCGCTACATCTACCGTGACAAGGTCACTATGCTCTCATTTTCATCTTCTGCAAAATATACATATAGGCGCAAACTATGCGTCCAAAAACTGAATTTTGGTCCGCTGTAAGCTGTTGCTTTAATGTGTTTAAGATCTAGAAAGCAGGCTCAAACAAGAAACGAGATAAAACCTCATAATTCTAGAAAGCGCTCCCATCTGTCTTTTGTTTCTTTTAATGAAAAGGTGGATTTGGAGCTGTGATCCAATTCTGTTTTAAAAGGCTGTCGTAAGCGGTCTATGTTACAACTAACTGCTTCGGCAGGCGTTGTTATTCTTTGTTTTGTTTTTTTATCGTTCTGGGCATAATTCACCTCCTTTTTGCTGGAGATTTTTAAGCCTCTCACCATATGCCGCGTTTCACCACGAAATGTTCTGTCGTCTTCAGAACTGCTTTTACTTTTGTGAAATAAAAATATAATGCAAGGCTTTAGACGACGTTCTGTGTTTCAAAGAAGGAAAGGTAACTATTTATATGCCCCCGTTTCGAAGTATAATTATTTTTGTCCCTTTTTTTTGTTCATCTTAAGATATAACGTTCTGAAATAAAGTTTTATGGGAGTTATATCTTCCCATTTGACAGTATCTTTTTATTATGAAGCCCCCCCCCTTTTTTCGTAGTATTGAATGTCCCAAACCTGCTAACGTATCGAGCTTCGGCATTTTCCCTGGGGACACCTGTGCAATGACACTCCGTTTGGAGGAGAGCTGCAGTGCGTATAGTAGCTAACTGCCACGGTGCTGGAAAATGGGAGAAAAATCGAATATCGCGCAAGTACTTGGCGAAGAAGTGATATGAAAAACATTACTTGGCATCTCTGGTACACTTTCAGCTGTTTCGAAGTGAACACCGGAGTTTAAAGAGGTTAGAAGGGCTTGGATATTAATCGACTGTCGCGGATAAAAAAATGTATGTTACGGAACTCTAGAATTAATGATAAAAAGTGGCTAATACAAGTTAAAGTGTTTTAGATGTACAAGTATTGCACATTTCCGGAATACGCTGAGAAATGTTCCCGACCTTTTACAATAATGCTTAAATATACGAGAAATGTTCAATAAATACTGAAACTGGGTGTAAAAACTTTATTATAAAAAATCTATCAAAATAAACTTTTCTCCCCTTCAATATAGTCACCATTACTAGCTATGCACTTATCCCATTTTCTCATCCAGTTTACGAACACATTCTTAAATCCAGTTTTTTATATTCGCTTCAAAATCTCCTCTAAAGCCTTTGCTGCGTCGTTTTCAGAGTCGAATCGTTATCCTTCGAGGTCCTTTTTGGGATTTGGAAACAAAATAAGACGCACGGAGCGAGATCACGGCTATACGGGGATGGGGAATAGTAGGAAAGCCTTTCTTGATTAAAAAATGTGTAGCAGATGTCGTCGTATGAGGCCGCGCATTGTCATGGTGGACCTTCCAGTAACCCAGACATGGTGTGAACAACTGATACTGAATGGACAGAATAAAATTTTAAAAGTTTAGATCCCATCATTTTATTTTTTTAAAATCATTTTTCATTACATTCTATACAACGCTTCATCCGTTCAAACCGTTTTGTAAATGCTTCTTTGGATGGGGTGCAAATCCATTCTTCGTATGCAGCTACTGCGGTTTCAGGTGATTCAAATCGTTCCTCGTGTTTTTCTCCCCTTTTAGTTTGGATAACTTTAAAAAATCACATGAAACCATGTCTGGACTATAGGGAGGATGGGGCAAATATTTGACTCCTGACTCGTGCAGAAATCGGGTTGTTTCGACATTGTTATGGTGCAACAAGATTCCATGCAGACCAGTCTTAGGACGTTCGTTCTCAGTCGATTGAAGACTTGAGGCAGGCATTTCACGATGTACTATCTGATAGTGACAGTCTTTTGTCCTTCATGTGGAATTGTTACAATCTGGTCACTACTAGAGAGTTACATATTTTGGAAGACCTTGCTTGCTCTTTTACGTATAACAGTTTTTAGTTAGTTGGTAGAATTTAAGAGGGGCCGAGAATCTTATAAAACCCAACACCTTCTACGGCAGAGACTGCAGAAAGTGTCGTCGCTATGTAGAAGATCCTCGTTTCGAAAGTTTGGAGATAACGAAAAGTGAATGTTAAGGAACATTCTCCCCACTCCCGCTTTCCAGAGTGTGAGGGTAAACAAGCACTCCCGTGTACAGACAGCTAGCCGTTACGATGGAGCTGGAGAGAGCGTTTGGCGCTGTGATTGTTTATTATTTAAAGTTGTGGTTTAAATGAGTTCCAAAGCATTCAGCGTTTGCAACAAGTTTTTGGGGACCTTGCCTTCCCCTGGTTTGCAGTATTTAAACGAGCCGAAACTCATTACAAGATGAGAAAAAAAGTGGGAGTTCCGCAAGTCAATGACTGAGGAAAACACGGTGGAAAAATTGTCATGCAAAAACAATCGCGTTACAATTGACGACTTTGCGGCAGCCTTCCTGATTGGATAACCAGCAGTATCAAAAATCCTGCACGATCATCTTTGTGTCAAGAAGATTTTTTTGCCTTTGGAAGCCCCACATTTGATAGAGGTACAAAAGCGCACGATGAAATGTGGACACACAACTGCAAACATCAGTCAAAATAATGGAAACACAGCAATTCTCCACCATAACTTTCACCGGAAAGATAATAGTATGTTTTCATCGACTGATACAACAATTACTGGACAATATAGGACCTGCTGACACAAATAATAATAAAAAACGAATCTCCCATTCGAGTATAGTCAAGAAAAAAGACGTTCATAAATTTATTGCACGATATAACACTTATCATTGAAAAGCGAAAATTAATGCAATAATAAAAAAGATATTATTTGCTGCCCCATTCGAATATCTGATTTTCTTCCCTCAGACTTCCTACACTCCACTTAGCTGAAAGCATGTCTTAGCGGTAAGAAACATTCGCGATGATATTTTGATCATCATTGGACATGAAAACCGTTGAAAACTAAATATAGCTCCAAAGAGTTTATTTCATTATGAGAATTTCTAAAATTACGTTAAAAAATTGCACTTTAAGATATGTCAAGGCCATCATTTTATTTATATCATTCTAGAGCCATTAATTGTTCCTTTTATTACACTAGGCCGTTCTACAATATAATGTGTGTTTAGCACTATATAACAACACATGCTGTTTCCGTAATAACCAGATTGTACAAAAGTATGAAATAACTCTCAACTTGGTTACCATGGAAACAGTTAATATAGTGCAGTTCTTTCCTGTACATTAGGAATATAACAACACGTACTGTTTACATGATAACTAGGTTGTATAAAAGTATGAAATAATTCTCAACTTGGTTACCATGGAAACAGTTAATATAGTGCAGTTCTTTCCTGTACATTAGGAATATAACAACACGTACTGTTTCCATGGTAACCAGGTTGTACAAAAGTATGAAATAATTCTCTACTTGGTTACTATGGAAACAGTTAATATAGTGCAGTTCTTTCCTGTACATTAGGAATATAACAACACGTACTGTTTCCATAGTAACCAGGTTGTACAAAAGTATGAAATAATTCTCAACTTGGTTACTATGGAAACAGTTAATATAGTGCAGTTCTTTCCTGTACATTAGGAATATAACAACACGTACTGTTTACATGATAACCAGGTTGTACAAAAGTATGAAATAATTCTCTACTTGGTTACTATGGAAACAGTTAATATAGTGCAGTTCTTTCCTGTACATTAGGAATATAACAACACGTACTGTTTACATGATAACCAGGTTGTACAAGGGTATGAAATAATTCTCAACTTAGTTACTATGGAAACATTGAATATAGTGCAGTTCTTTCCTGTACATTAGGAATATAACAACACGTGCTGTTTACATGGTAACCATGTTGTATAAAAGTATGAAATAATTCTCAACTTGGTTACTAAGGAAATAGTTAATACAGTGCAGTTCTTTCGTGTACATTAGGAATATAACAACATGTACTGTTAAACCAAGTTGCACAAAATATGGAAGAATTTTAACTTTTTTACTATGAAAACAGTTAACATAATGTATTTCTTTCCTTTATATTCGTATTAAGAATGCCTCACGCATTGTTGTTATATAATGTAACACTATATGAACAATTTTAAAATGTGATGTTAGTTATTTAATGATCCGTCCCGCCTTGCATAGAACTTTGATGCTTGCTTACTACAGTAACCAAGTGTTATGCAAAATCACATTACGAAGGGAAAAAAAGTCAACTGGTTATGTATTGTATAATAAAACTTATCTTCAAAAATGTAAACAATTCTATAGTCAGGAACTTTTTAAAACATAAAATATGTCGATTAAGCAAAACCATACAACAATGTGCATTAGGCGCACATAGTTCCATATATCACAAGGGCGTTGTGTCAGTTTCCACACGGACGAACATCAGTTAATTCCCATGACGACTGCAACTTTCTGCATCTACAGTTCCACTGTACGTAAACATGCTTCGCTAGTGTTTTTAATAATTATTCTTTAACATCGATCAAATAGGAGCAACTGGCTACACTATTTTGACCCCTTGCTTTGGCATAAGTATAGCAGTGGTGACTCCCGGCAGCTTATAGCCGGAATTCACAACACTTTGCTAAACTTCTGGAAGATAATTAGAATTAACACCCATACGTGCCTGGCTGTGTATATACAACAGATAGAGGTTTTGTTTTAAAATATCGTAGCTATTTAAACAAAACAAAAATTAATTCTCCTGGTTTTCATGGCAGCAAATTTGTCAGTGCCCCTTTGATCTGCAGAATGAAGTCTATCTCTGCAGAACGCGTTGCATACTTCCTTTGTTTTGAAAGCAAATTAATACTTGTAGCCGGTCTACACAGTTCTTCAATTTCAATTTTCTCTTTCAATGGTTTCAAAGAAAAGGCGTAAAATGTAAACGTTTATTAAATTTAATCAACACCAAATTAATAAAAGCATGTACTTCACGAATTCAATACAAACTTCATTCAGTAACAGCTGATTGCTAACCAAACTGTTTCACTATACTTATCTAATAGTATTTAAAACTATTTTATTCAACTTTTTAACGCAACAACTGTTAAACTAGAGGCAAGCCCTCCTGAAAACGCGTGTGCTAAGAAATGAGTTTTAGTTGGTGCGTGCACACAATGGAACTTATGGTAAAGAGTCTCTTTCTCTCCCCTCCCGACTAAGCTTATCGAGACATCGGTGGCAAGACAGAAGTAATCCGAGATATTTTTAACGCAAGCCACAGTAGAAATGTGAAGTAAAGGTTTCATATTTTGGGGGTTAATGCAGATCAACAACGAGCCGCTCCTTTATTTAAGAGGAATATACCTTGCGATCAGTTTTGTTTGCCCCCAAAGTGTTTTGTCTATGGGCCAGCGCGCCGCTCGTTTGCCAGCCAGCCGGGTTTCGGTGATTAGCAGAAGGGTTAAACAATAAAACAAATCAACCATACAACAATACACAAACAATTTTAACCGCCACAAGTGGCCGAGGTCGTTAAGGCGCGGACTCGTGAGCGGGAGGTCTTGGGTTCAAATCCCACCAGGAGTGTCCTCCCTGAATGAGGTCTTTTCCAGGTTTTCCTTAGTCCTCATAAATGGCAAATGCCGGAGAGATACCTTAAAACTTAGGCCTGGAATATTTCCTTCCTTAAAAAAATTCTTTTCCAATTTATCATTTCATCTGATATATATCAGTGTTCACCGCCTGTGGTGCCACAGTAGTAAAAACGGCTTTAAACACTACTAAAAAACAATTTAAGAGACGCATCATCAAAATAGGTGTGAAATTACCCGCTTTCATTCTCCACACGTTTCCGGCATCTGTTTAGGAAATTATAATCACCCGCTTGTAGTTCATCTTGAGAAAATCGGACAATTTCCTGACGAATATTATCTTTGAGTTCTTATATGGTGTGTGAGTTCGTCTTGTACACGGCATTTTTTAATTTACCCCCAGAGATACTCGCAGGCTGTTAAATCGGGGAAGAAGCAGGTCACAAATCCCTACTATAACTCTGTCTTGGGGAAACATATTGTGAATTGCTCTCATGGAATTGTTCATAGTGTGAGCAGTAGCAGAGTCCTGTTGAAAAAATACATGATCACGTTCCCTGTCGTTTAATTCTCTGAAAGAAGGGGTTGGTATGATATTCACATAAGTAACAGAATGAACTGTATGCTCCTATGATTCTTTCACCATTGAGTTAACACATAAGTCACGCTGTATCGTTCTAAATACACGAGGTATAATACACTTTATGTATACTGTCGGATTAAGAAACGAACAACAATCACCCGGGAACAGCTGCGCAACAGTCAGCAAGGTGAACAAGTAAGCAAGCAGGATTGCTACTCCCGCCGTAGCGCGGCAAACGAGTGGAAAAAGAACCCAACGCCGCGAGGGAAAGCATCGTTGATCGCACTAGTATTAATGTGTATTTATTTAATTTCTCTACAAACATAAGTACAACATAGTATGGGGTTCTTTCACCGCACATGCTATTTATTACACAGGTGATTATAGAAAACGAATATGCATTTCAAATCAAATATATTCATATCATCTCCAAATCAAAAACACTGAAATATACGCACGCACATACATACACACATATTCAAAGAGTCCTACTCCAACAAAGCACTACAAATTCCACACACTTTGCATGGATAAGAGCCAAGCTTTGGCAAGTGTCTTCGTGTGCAAACAGACCCAAACATGCTAACCTATCCCTATTCGACAGCAAACTTAGCTCCAAATGCAATCAGTCTCTACTGTTTGGTACCTGGTCAGTCCATTAGAATGTGCTGCCAGTTTTTCCTGTCTCCACAAAGCCACACATTCTCCACACCACCTCACCTGTTATTTTATTCACCTTTGTGGCCTACAATTTAATCCCGATCTATTTTGAAACCTCGTGGAATATATACATTATGTCCTATTTATATTATTCACCAAAAGAACTTTTTCTTCTGATGCGTCAAATCTAAAATTGTTTCAAACAAAAGTAAATTTGTTTTTAACATTATGGAGGGAGTTCCTTCAGAAGGTATACCTTTTTGTATGTATATCATTTGTCTTATTTAAGGACTCTCTCTAAATTTATGGTCAAAATGTACCATTCAATTCAATAAATTTTGCTCAGAGGCCTATTGTTTCAGGATTGAGGTTCTTTTACGTGTCGTAAACCTACACACGGGACTCTCAGCTTTTATTCCCCTTCCGAAGGAAGCCTTAACCCCTCACAAAAAAAAAAAAAACATCAACATAGGCTGGGTTTAAGCTCACGACCTTGATACACTGAACATTTTTGGAAGCAAAACATTCCATGACTACTTTTTGTTATGATTTCCATATTTTTTCTCCTATTTTTATTTATATAAATCGCAAAAATGAATCAATATTGATTTCTGAATTTTAAATATATTTAAATCCACGTTTTATTTATTTATTTTTTTTTTTTTTTTTTCGCTGTAAGCTCGCCGCGTTGTTCAAGGTATGCGATAGGCAATACATTTGCTAAGCCTCATATAACGGATTCCGTTTCTCGTGGCTTACCTGATTTAGCGAATTCCGAAGGAAAGTAACAGCTATTGCGGTGGTGCCCATGAAAATATTTTTTTAAACATTTCTTCAAATCTCCATTAATTCTACCTACTAGGTGCCGAAAATGACAATGAAAGAAAATGTATTATAATACATGTATGTGTGTGTGTTAATGATTTAGCGGCTTCAATGTTTGTTTTTTCTCAAATGAACTCGGCATATAAACATCTAATAACAAATAATTTTCCAGTTCGTTAGCATTATTGGACTATTGGGGGGGGGGGGAGTTAACCTAAAACGAAAATTTAAAACTCTCATATTTTCTGTCTTATATTCATTTCGAGAAGATTCCTCGTCTTCTTGGTCCGGAATGCCTACTTCCTCCCTAACCGGTCGGTCCTGGTGGTCAAGTGTTAACCATATTTTACTCCAAGACTCAATATCCTGTGCTAACATAATCCAGTATGAGACAAAATGATCAATGTTAGCATATCGTGTTATCATCATTTGCTGCAGGTATTTTACATTACATGTCATTTTACATAGGTAACAAAAATATACCATTGGTTTGCCCCCCCTCCCCATCTTCAATTTTTTTTTTTTTTTTTTTTTGAGTAGCGTTTAACGCCCGTTTTTACTACTGAGGCACCACAGGCGGTGGACACCGGTGATACATGAAATGAAATGATATATTGGGAATGGATTGTTTTTAAGGAAGGAAAAGTCCCAGGCCTAGTTCAGGGTACCTCCCCGGCATTTGCCATTTATGAGGACTGGTGAAAACCTGGAAAATACCCCATCAGGGAGGACGGTCCTGGCGAGATTCGAACCGCAGACCTCCCACTCACGAGTCCGTGCTATAACGACCTCGGCCACCCGTGACGGTGCCTTCTTCAAATGACGATACTTTTCCTGTTTAGTGGATTGCTGGTTGTAGTTGTTCAAAGCAATTGTAGATAGCATTTAAGTGAAGATTAAATTTCTTTAGTATGAGAACTATCCAAAAAAAGAATGTTTATATTTTTTACAGAATTAATAAAGTAAAATGGTTAGAGAGAGAATATATGGTTCAATAGTGGACAGCAGAATGATGTATGGAATAGAAATTTGGGGGCCAGATGGAGGATGGAAAGTGATAAACGCGATAAATAGACTTATTTTGTAGAACTGTCCTAGGCTTACCTAGATCTTCACTTAACGCGGTTGATCTAGTGGAACCAGGAAGATTAGGCTATAAAAGCAAGATAATAGAAAGAGAACTGCAATACTGGTATAGAATAGGGAGATTAAAACAGCAGAATATCATCAAACAGTGTGTTTAGTAACACAAGAAAAAATTAAGGAGAGAGAAACTTGGATATCTAAAATCCAAAATATTCTACAAGCGGTTGGCATGGATCAATATGCTATGAGAGGGAAAGAATTGGGTAAAAGATTGAGGACATTTAATGCCAAAAAAATCTCTGAAATTATATAGCACACTACAAAATGTGCGGGGAAGAGAAAGATACAAGGGTAAGTCCATAAGTTTCCGGCCTTGCCGATAAGGATTATAGCCCTCATAAAATCCTTATCTGGTGTTATACCTTATTTAAGTAAATAATTGCAGCTGTAACTTCCGTTCCGCTGTATTCAATTGTTAAGATAAAGTTGCATTAAGAAGGTTATGTGTAGAAGATTATGACATGTTCAAAATAGAGTATCGAGCTGTTATTAAGTTCTTCACAAAAGAAGGACTTACTCCAAATGAAATTAAACAGCGATTGGACGGTGTTTATGGATAAGCATCCCCCTCATATTCTACCGTAAAAGAATGGGCCAAACTTTTTCGAATGGGTCGAGAAAGCATTGAAGACGAAGAGCGTGCAGATCGGCCCAGTGAGGTGCTCACTCCTGAAAACATCGTCCTCATGGAAGGAGAAATTATGGAAGACCTGCGGCTCAAAGTTAAGCAAGCAAGGTTGGGCCTTTCTACAACAACAGTCATTCAAATTATTCATGAACATTTAAACATGAATAAGGTTAGTGCAAGATGGGTGCCTAGACTTTTTTCCTCAGTCCAAAAGCAGCAACGAGTCATCTGTTGTCAGCATTTTTGGAGCTCTACCGTGGCCACAGAGAGAAGTTCTGCAAACCATTGTTACAGGAGATGAAACTATGGTCCTCTACTATGATCCTTTGTCCAAAAGAGAATCAATGGAGTGGCGCAAACCTGGCGAAGCACCGCCTGGATAGGCCAAGGTCACTGAGTCAACTAAGATGATCATGGCCACAATCTTTTGGGACTGTGAAGGAATAGTCTTCATTGACTTCAAGGAGAGGAACATCACAGTACATGGGGAGTACTATGCTGGCCTACTGCACAGACTACGTGCTTCCATCAAAGAGAAAAGACGAGGAAAGCTGAGTGATGGTGTGCACCTTCTTTACGACAACGCGCCTGTGCACACAGCTGTTGTTGCAAAGGAAGTTGTGAAGAAATGTAGCTTCAAGGAGATCGACCATCCACCCTACAGCCCAGATCTAGCTCACAGTGACTATTTCTTCTTCTCAAAACTCAAGAAGGACCTTCGAGAAAGGAACTTTAAGTGTTACGAAGAAGCGATGGATGCTGTTTATGCCCATTTTGCAGACAAGACTTCTGCATATTTTTTTTTGGGGGGGGGTTGAAATGTTAATTCAAAGCTGCGATAAGTGTATTGCGATAAAGGGTAACTATATTGAAAAATGAAATATGGTTTTTGTCTTTATCAGACCTAGAAAATGGTTAGGCCGGAAACTTATGGACTTGCCCTCGTATATTGAAATCTGTGATAAGGCTGGAAGGGAAGGAATGGCATGGGTTAGAACAGGAATAATATATTTAAGTGGGATAAAAAATGTATACACTAAGGGGATATGTCCTGTGTGTGAAGAACCAGATAGTACTTGACATTGTGTTTTAGAATGTAAGCAAACCAAGTTTTTAAGGGAACAGTTTTCCTATCACGAAAGTGGGAAGAATTATTAAATGAAATAAGAGGTAGAAGAATATTAAATTTAAAATAAGGCAAAAATTTGGAAAATATATGAGGAAGGCGAGACAAAATTGCTATAGAAAGTGGGCAAGACAAATGGGAACAACACAGTTGATAATTGCACTCTTTGGGAGTGATTATAAATCCCCATTATACACTCAATCTGGTGTTCATTGTCATGAGGTACAAAAGGAAAGCAACTTCATAAATTGAGGGTGTTTAAGTGCGAAATTTAAAATTTTATTAATAGCATTAAGTTTACGTTAACAAAGAACTTGGAAAGGAAAATTGTTTACTTTGATTTTAATATGTTTACTTGTTTGTTTGTGTATAAGGTCCAAAGGAATAAACAACTCTCAAGGATAGAAATTTAGCTGAATGGGTTTAATTGGAAAAGGGGGAAGGTTCGTTATTGCATGAAATGTAATTTAATATTGTATTAAATGTATAAATTATTTGTAGTGTTCTGTTCTTTGGTTGGATCGGAGCCTGTCCCCTGGATATTTCAGTAGATAGCTGCTGATAAATTGGGGACCGGGGGGCTGAGGCAATCAAATTGGAGTTAGTACCTTCTGGGGTATTGCCAAAGGCAATGCTCACATTAGTTACATTTAAAATGAATTTTTTCTTTCTTTATTTGCGTTCATTTTGTTAAAAGGTTTTGTATGTTGATGTATGAGAAATAAAATTCTTATTCATACAGGAATAATTTCTTATGTTAAAAATGTAACTTTACAGCATTCTGTTAGTTTAACTCGCATGTTGTAGACATGGTGCTGTTGTCACCTCCAGTTTCCGCCTGCAAGTACCCCGTTTGCCTACAGCGACACGCGATGAACAACATGCTACTGGTTTCAGCAAATCTTCATCTGTGTCCTTCTTCCCTGTAGCACAGCTCGAAGATGTTTAAACAGGGAAATTAATCAATTTGAAAGGAAGGTGACAGAGATCCAGTTTGAACTGTAACGGAAGAAAACAGAACAGGAGAGAGGGTGACAATAAGGACATTTTCAGAAATTCTGAAAATTTCACTGGTGACACCCACAGTTGAAATGTTTCGCAAGAAATTGTTTGTTTGTTGATTTGTTTTATTTAAAGACGCTCTTTAACATCTCAGGGCATAAGCGTCCCATTCAATTCAGCTGATAAATTTTGAGGCCTCTTCTTTCACGCTTGAGGTTCTTTTACGTGTCATAAAACTACGACACGGGACCCACAGCTTTACTTTACTTCCGAAGGAAGTCATACGTGGGATTTATACTCCCGAAATACCCGCGATCTTGTGTTTAGGTTACCACTACACCACCAGGACCGACTCGCGTGTTTGTGCACGGTAGGTTGGAAGACCGCTGATTCCTAAAGAAGAAAAGGACGTTCGCTTGTAGGTTTACTTGCAGTTGAAGACGTTACAGCTGATGAAACTTGAGTACATCATTTCGGAGCAAAGCTCTATGTGGAAATTTCCCATCATCACGAACACCAAAGAAAGCAAATTGGTTGCTTCTGCGGGGAAAGTTGTGATCATCCATTTTTTGATGTTCAAGAAATGGTTTACTAGCTTATCATACCTGCACACACAACTGTAACTGGGCAATACTACAGAGATGTCCTGAAAACTGTGCAAGGCCTTATCACCTTCCACACTATTCTATTTAGGTATGTGTGACTTTTTCCCAAATTGAAGAAATGGCTTCTTGGGAAGCATTTTCCATCTTCAGAAGCAGTGATGAATATTGCTGAATTTTCTGTCAAAAAACGGTTTCCAGCATGTATTTGAAGGCTGACAGAAACCGTGGGATAGGTGCATTACATCCAACGGGAAGTACTTTGAGAAAGATCATAGGTTTGAGTAAAGGTGTGTTACATTATAGAACAGAAGCTAGGTTTCTATATATGGACATCATGAACTCGAACCAAAGAGATTGCGCCTTTTATAGATAGCATTATAAGTTACAGCATTTATTGAATTATTTACGTAAATATCAACTTGTTGTTAAAAATACTCAGCTACAAGTGGGAGGCTTATAGGAATTTTAAGATTTTGGGATTTCCTCTGAGGCTTCAAGGTGGTTGGTTACAATAAGCACTCTTGTTTAGGTCTAAACCTTGTAAGTAGGAAATCAGGTGGTTTATTTAAAGTTGACTCCATAATCTGCGAAGTGCTAAATGAAATCTTCAATTCTTTTAAAGCAAACAATACTCCAATCCCATTTGACAAAAATATTTTTTTTAAACATTCTAATTATTTACTGAGCCACTTACAAATTCCAGACGAATGGTAAAGAGCAAAAATAAATAAATCCAATTTTTAAGAAAGGTAATACAGCGCGACCCGATGGAATATGACTATTTTCAGAACCTTCTGATGGGACACTCGTATAAAATTAAATAAAAATACTTTTTCAAGGAACAAGTAGTACAACATAATTTATTAATCTGAACTTATTTTTTCAAAATCACAAGTGACCTAATGGAAAATGACGGTTTTCACTAGCGCTGATGTTTCTAGCGATTTTGCATTACTGTTATGATATTGCTTGATATGTAACTATGCAATTTATTCTGTCCGTTTAGTAAACAACAGTATTGATAATTACTGTTGAAAAACGTGTTGACAAGATTTATTGATCTCGAGTCGATCTCCTCCTTAAGAGAAAATTTAGGTTAGAATTTAATGTGCCAGAAATGCTGTCAACACCGGACTTTCAGATGAAACTGGATTTTGGTTCCAGCAGGATGGTGCCACAGCTCACAGCGCTCGTGAAACAATGGACACCCTGCGGATCCTGTTTTCTGGACGCATAATTTATTGAATTGCTGATGTTACCTGGCCAGGGCGATCTGGCGGCTACAGACTGTTTTTTATGGGGATGCTTGAAAAGTAAAGTGTACTGCGACAGGCCACGGCCCGTCATGCAGTTAAAGGAAAACATAACTCGTGAAATTACGGACATTACCCATGTTTTAATGCAGCGGTGTGCTTCCAGAGCCGATTACATGAATGTGTTCGTTGTCATGGAACCCACTTAAAAAGTAAGTCATAATAATAAATTACTTTGTGCTACTTGAAAAATATACTTTTATTTAATTCTGTACGAGTGCCCCTCAAGAAGGTTTCGAAAACCGCCGTATTCCATTGGGACACCCTGTAGGAATGAAACTAACAATTATAAAGGTATAAGTTTATTAAAGTCTGGTTTCAAAATTTTCGCCAAAAATTTAACTATGGGGATTCGATATAATTATTGAAGTTTGTTAAATAATTTACAGACCTGGGGGGGGGGTCTTGTGTCAAAAGTTTGCATTTCTGGTGTTTTAGTTAAAATAGTGTATGCACATTGACATGATATGTCTGTTATGAGGGTTGTGTGATGATAAAAAGAACAAGTTCAGTCAAGCAATGTATTTTGTTTTGGCATAGTCCCCTCGAAGCTGAACGCACTTTCTCTAACGTTTCTCCAGGCTCGCGATTCCCTCTAGGAAGTAGGTTTCTTCGAGGGTGTCAAAATACTCCTTTATTTCTTGTATGATTTCTTCATTTGACTTAAGTTTATGTCCATTCAGTTTCGGGAACAGGTGGTAATCAGAGGGAACGAGATCTGAATAGGTTAGATGTGAAAGCATTTCAAATCTAATTCGGTCCAGTTGTGCTGTGTGAAGCAATAACTATTTCCAAACGTTTTCCCCGTGATCTCTTGTCTTCATTCTCCCCATAAGTGATGCGAAGTATTTCCCAGCAATGTGTTTCTTCCTTCTCCAAATAGTTGATGAAGAGAATTGCTTTCCGTCCCAAAAAATGAACCCATCACCTTTTTAGCGAATGAAGCTCATATTTTTCGGTGTCGATTCGTCTGGGGGAGGCCCACTGTTTCGTTTTTGGGTATGGTATTTTTTAAATAGTGTTTAACGCCCGTTTTTACTACTGAGGCATCACAGGCGGGGACACTGATTGTACACGAGATGAAATGATATACTGGGAAAGGATTATTTTTTTTTAAAGGTAGGAAACGTCCCAGACCTAACGCATTTGCCATTTATGAGGACTGAGGAAAACCTGGAAAACCCTCAAGTCAAAGAGGACGGTGACAGCCGAACCCCAGACCTTCCACTCACGAGTCCGCGCCTAAACGACCTCGGATGGTGGACAGTAATGAATCCACGTCTCAGTCACTGTCGCAAAACGCCGTAAAATAACCTGAATCTTGTTAAATAATTCCAAACAGTGGGCCGATGTTCGCATGCGGTTTCGCTTTTGTTTCGGAGTGAGTCGACGCGACACCCATCTTGCGCAAAGTTTCTCATGTGCAAAATAAAATGGACCCGCTCAATTGAGATGCCTGTGTCTGCTGACGCGCGCACTTTTACTAGTCTGTTTGCGAAAATGTCGTGGACTTTATTGGTGATTTTTTGGCCTCTCAGCTGATTTTGGAGCTCCAGGACGTTGTGCGTCTTATTAGATGCGTGTTCTGCTACGCTTGAATTAATTTACCCAAAGTTACGGTTTCGTAGGAAAGGCGTGCATCATCCAAAGTAGGAAAATTCTTCCCATAATTTTCTGTGCTTTTTTTTCCCTAAGAATTTAATTACGTCATGCATTCCAGTCTTATTCATTTGAAACTGCCAAACAATGACTTACCATCAGAATGAAATGTGACTATAGTATATTGATAAAAGCAAACTTTCTGAACACGTATGCAGAAGTGCTGTTGCCCTCTATTAGTATGCAAACTAATTGTTTTTCAAAGCAGCCTCTTACCTGCATTTGTCGATCTTGCAACTTTATTTGTTTTCTTTTGTTGTAAGAATGTTCCAAATAAAACAGCCATGCTCATTTTCTATCACATTCAAACTGAACACACCATCTTTTCACTAAATCATAAAAAAACAGCATATACCCCAAGGAATGTTTCCACAGATGGTATGACTTAATGCAACATTGTATGAAGTCGAAACTCAATGACGTTTACGCCGTTCTTGTGCCACGAAATAAAATTAGATCGACTAGAAATGGGCAAGGTGGAAAAAGTTTTCATCCGAAACTTTTGGATTTAGCACCTGGAGGGCTAAACACCAGCCTAAAATGATTTGAACGAGACCTGTCAGAAACCAAATAACGGTTTATTTATATGCTGTTGAATTTGCATAATACTGCCGGCAAAAAGGCGGGTTTTCACCTTGGCTACCAGCACGCAACACACAGTCACTTGTATCATGTGTCTGGGATTTCAAATTCCGCGAATCGACTTCTCAGAGAATTCCATTCTAACGCCACGTCACAGAATCTCGAGGTCATGGGAGCGTTCGTGGTTGGAATTACCTCACACATGCTATTCGAATACTTGACGACCGTTTGGAGACAGAACTATGCAGTTTACAAACTGATTGCTTAAATATCGCATAGAAAATTGAAAGTTTTGTACGGGTGAGTAAGAGTAAAAAGACGGAAAAATCAAAATAACAGCAGAAAAAATCAGAGAGAAAGAATAAAATTTCATTGGAAAGGATAAATATTCACAACCTCACTACGGCTTCTGGCCAATGTGTCATTAGCTGTTGTTCTTGTAATCTCTGCTGTGTCTGATAATCTGCAGAGTGGCCCACAAAAAACCGACCCCCTTCTCATGCATTACACCTGTCTGGTCAATTCGTATCCACTCTCGTGGTACGGCTTTTCCATCAAATCTTGTATATTGCTTTTTGCAAGATCACCGATACCAGGACATTTGGCTGCGAAACCCTCCCGCGTTTTCTTAACAGAACAGGTGTTCACGGAAGCCTCCACAGATCAATTCTATGTGGCGGAGAATTTATCTCCATAGGCACGGCACAAACTTCTGTCTCGTACTGGCACAGACGTCGAAATTGCCAATACTTAAGGATTACAATTACACAACTTTTTTCTTTTCTCCTATAGATGGGTTATAACTTCATTATCTGGCTCGCCGTGGCCTTGACTGCATGCTTGCTTGGCGTGGCTGGGTCGGTGTTTTCTGCTTCACCAATAAATTGTTTATTTCTTATGGAATATCGTTTCTTCATACGAGCGATTTAACTTTCCCTGTCTGTTGTACACTTGTGTTTATGTGTTCATGTAATGGGAATGAGGGGAGTATTATAAATCAGCTGTTTGTGGAGCGCAGTTCCCGGTTCTTCTCAAAGATTATTTTCCTCTTGTAAATAAATGGGGGAGTAACTTGACAGAAGCAAAGAAGAGAGCGTTACTGTTTCATCACTTAAAGTCACTGAATGAGGTAACTATGACAATGTCGGGACATTGAGGCAATGAATGTTTTGAAAACTTTAGTTAATTTTTTTTCACCAAATTGGAAATCTTCGAAATCTCATGCATGCTGTTAAGTTGATGTCAAAAGCGACACGTGAAGGCAAACAAAGACTGAGAGTTTTTGATTTTTATCGCGCACAACAAAGAAACTTTGTTGATGAAAACATATCAGCAATGATTGGGGACAAAAACAGAAGTTCGCTCGCGCATGCGTCTGTGCGCCTACATACAAATGGAGTTGATTCATGTTGCGTTGAAGTTTTGCTTCCGTTTGCAGAAATCCGGCATGGAAGCTTACAGTTATTGCAGCAGGTGATGATGTTCTGTCACAATCCACAGCACTTCGATGGTTCAAGAATATAAGGAGGTCCATGTTTCAACAACAAAGAAGGCGGTCCAGATACTCCACCAACAGCAGTAAACGAAACGATGATTAACAAGACTTGCCTCATTGTTCGTGAAGACTGACGAATAACAATTGACAGATTTGCAGATGTTACACACTTCCCGCGGCAGTACATTTTCGAGTCTACATGAACATTTGAACATGAGACGCGTTTTTTGCGAAATAGGTCTCAAGATGGTGCGAGTGGAAGGGTGTAGGGGACTTTGAATGTGTCCCCATCCTCTCTACTCCCCAGATTTAGCCCCATGTGGCTTTTATCTCTCCCGTCTGAAAAAGGAGCTAGGGGGAGGAAGCGTTTCGGTGCTTCAGAGACAGTCACGGTGGTATTGAAGATGTCAAAAGATGGCTTTCAGCATGTGTTCCAGAACTGACAGACTCTTTGGGCAAAGTGTATTCAACTAAACAGAGAATACTTTGATAAATACTACTCTGGACCGAGTCTAGTGTATTCCATGCGTGAAAAAAATCCTCAGGTCTTTTTGACCAGACCTCGTACTACTGTAAAATATTTATTTGTTTACATGTTCGAATTCCGGACGTTTCAACTCGCGTGATAGCATCATTAGCATGAGAGATTAATGAATTATTATTTGCTACTGAAAACATGCAAAATGATAAATTCTTTCTATCGTTGTTAGAATAATCGACATTGCGAGATGAGTCATATTTTCAATGCAGACAGCATTGTTGTTTTCATAAAAAAAATCTACAAATTCTAATTGTACTGTGCATTTTGTGGATCTACTTTGCAAGTTAAAGACAGTACTTTTTAATTTTAAGATTTTGTTTATCCGCACTACACTATACATTATAAAATCATACACAGTATAAATACACTTTTATAATCCATGTAAAATAAATAAGTTCATTTAGCTTAATAGCTTCTTTGGTATAAAATAAATTATCAATTTATTGAAAAATAATTAGAGATATAAAATTATTAAAATTTGCCTCCCATCCTGCCCTGTGTTATCCACTTCTGGAAAATTCTGATGTAAAATTTTGATATTTTAAAAAGCAAGAATTAAAACAAAGTGTTCAGAAATGCCAGATATAATAAATTCAGCTTAATGAATTCATCAAAAATTAGGATAATTGTCAAGAATCCATATTCCCAAAATATGTCTTGATTTGGTTTATTTACGAATGCACTTTAACATCTCAGGTCCCATTTAATTCAGGGCGTGAAACGGTCGACAAATTTTGCTCAGAGGCCTCTTCTTTCAGACTTGAGGTTCTGTTACGTGCCGTAAATGTACGACACGGGACTCACGACTTTACTTCCGAAAAAATCCATCGATCCTGGTCATGATATTCATGATTTTTCACCAGTTAGTGACATAGACCGAACTCAACAGACTGTACGATAGTGACTATGCTAGTTTAAACTTGCAATTGTACATGTTTTTATGCCTTAAGGTTCATTGTTGCCAGCTGCGTTAGTTACATTTTTGTAGATGCTTTTGTCCAACAGTGTATGGGCTTGTTGCAAAACTTTTTGAATGTCCCTTACAGTATCATGCGTTTCCGTTCTTAGGCGGGCCGGTGTTCCTTGCGCCTGACTGCTACTACCTGGTTTATTCTGTTGCGTAAAGTGGGCCCAAACAAATGGGTGGTGCTTTAATTACTTAGACTATGACAGACACATCCTAGCAACTATCAGAAGATAACATAATGCTATAAATCACGCACAAGCGTCGGTCCTGGTGGTGTAGTGGTTACCATACTTGCCTCCTAACTCCAATATCGTGGGCCAGGGCCGATGGATTTTTTCGGGGCATAAAAATCCTAAGTATGGCTTCCTTCGGAAGGGAAGTAAAGCCGTGGGTCCTGTGTCATACATTTACGGCACGATAAAGAACCTCAAGCCTGAGAGGCCTCTGAGCAAAATTTGTCGGCCAACACACACACCAAGCCCACTGTAAAGCCAAGCCGGGGCCCCTTGATTATTTTCCCACCAAAGCCTGTAAATTGCTTTAGGCATGGGGATTTAAGGAGCTGGTTAGGGAACCATAAATAATCCTTTGGCTGCAAGACAACATGAGCGATATCCAGAAAGCGTATTTTTCCTCCAGTTGAAGGAAAATATCTAGTGCTTCGCATTCTTTAACCAGAGTTTCCGTAAAGATAACGGCTGCGTATGAGAAACATTCTCCGTAGCCTTTTTAATGCAATTCTATATTTTCTTACGTCATTTGTATACGTGGAACCCGATACATCGGCCTCTGGCGTGTGTATGTGTGTCATAGAGAAGCATTCTTTCCTGCGTTGGGCGACCAGCCCACGAAATCTCCTTCGTTGTTTATTATAACTCGTCTGGTGGAAATGTTTGCAGGTTGAGAACAGTTGAACTGGCAGTGTTCATACAAATTTAGTTCAAATTGTTCAATCTATTTGGGAATTTGCCTTAAAGGTTTGAAAAAATTCGTAATTTGTCTAAATATTCGACTTACGATTTTCTTTGACTTAACTTTTATCAGATATGCATGATATGCATACATTCTTTTCCTTTTAACAATAAACCATATATATCAACTATTATTGTTTATATTTCTAACAAAATATGAATTATTTTAACAATATCATACATATTTCAATGTTTTCTTAAAATATTCAACGGAACGGCATGAGAAGTTTTTGTAGTTTATTTAATGTACAGTATGCGACAAAACAAACGACACTGAATTTATCGCCCATTTGCTGTTGAAGCTTCTATAGCAATGAAGTAATTTATTTATTAATTTATTGTATATAATAATTTCACACATTGTGAATTCAGTTTTGTGTTTATTTCTACAATTACGGTTTTCACAACAGAAGAGAAGGTGTTTAGCACGGAACGTTTTTTCCGGTCATACGGAGTAGAACGTCAGAATGGACCGAGTTAGCTTCACGTTAAAGAACAGCAAGAGGAGAGATTTAATAAGGAGGTACTAAATAACAAAACAATGTTGACAAATTCCGTCGTTCGGGATCAGTCCTATGTCAACAGATCGCTCAAGAACTGTCTCCACAAACAGAATCAGGAACTGCTTCTCCAACAGGTGTTCAACATCACTGAAACTGTTCGGCGGATGTTTAAAGAACTGACTGGATTTGTTATCAACATGTTACTTTATTGCTATGGAAACGCCATTAACTAACCGTTTGACGTATACTGTACATTAAAAATACAGGACTTCCATAATATACCCTTACCGCTCTCATGTGGGTTTGCCTCTCGGCAGCTGGAAATGGCACAGTTATCTTGCGTTAATTACACGCCTTCTTCTATTAAGGAGTTAAAACCCTGCCGCAGCGATCTCTGCTTCCTCTACCCCCGTCTTTCGACTTCATTGATAGAGGTCGGTATTGTACCACCCCACTGTTCGCCTATCATGCCGCTTTCTAGATCGAAGAACGTCACCTCTCCGTCAGGCAGCTCTCCAATCATCCTCACGCTGAGTGTACCTCATTGCAGACCTTTCTAACTTTAAACAAATTTCTAAGCAGGTATCGGGAATTCGTCAATCGCACATCAAACTCCACTTTCCCTATTATAAAGAGGATTTCTTGTATAAAATTTGAATTTTCAAAAATCAATAGAGCAATTTGTGAGTGTTAACACGGTCATTTTGGTGTAAAATAACAGAAGCTGTGGGTCTATTAACCCTTCAGTCATTGATGAAAGAAACCACTTACAATAATGCACACATGCTACGGGATCACCTTGTCGTAGACAATGGACACTTGTAAAGTTTGAATTTTAACAATTTTGTTGCTCTATGGGAAAAATACACTGAAACCCCAACTTGTGTTAATTTCGGTAAGTAGTGTTTTTATTGGTGAAATTGTAAGATTTGCGCCTATTTCTTTTAATTAGTTTTCTGCTAAAACTGTACGCCTTCGCGTATGTTTATTGTTTTGCACTGAACTAGCAGTACCAAATTTATTTGAATCTGGAAGTAGGTAAGTGCCCAGAGAACTTCCGAACCTCACGAACGTGAAGAACGAACTGATTCGTATTTAAATAACATTTACACACAAAAATACTTGGTTTAAAGTCTTCGCGAACGAATGTAGAGCGATGGCCGCTTGGAAGCTCAAGGACAATTGGCCTTGGGTGAGGATATAATCTGGAAGCTCGGTTAATGAATTTAAATAATTCATTAATAATAATAAAAACATACATTAATTTTTTTAATTATTTTTTTTTTTTATAAATTTTAAGTATAATGAAATTATCCGCTGTACCAAATTTCAGATCAATATACTTAGAAAGTTTTGAGAATAAATACTTGATTAAGCAGAGTGTGTAATTATTAATAATAATTTATGCATATGGCACATTTTTGTCTATTCTCAGTTTGGGAGTCCAGAAGAAGCCATTGGTGCCATCTGTAAAGAAGCTGGGTAGCTGCTTCCATAATTCCGGAAAATGCAACTTAGTATCAAGAGTGGGGAAGAGTGAAAATAAATAGATTTGGTAAGTTGAAACCTTCTACTCAATAAGACGCTAAAATTTTATAGCAACATTCATGTGTGGAAGTAAGACATAGTTCATCCTGAAATACTGGAAGAAGCTGTGAATATAAGCAATAATTCTTTATCTCAAAAATCGAAGAAGGTTTTTATGAAATAATCTATAAGTAGTCCATAGAGTGGATAAAAAGAAAACATACACTTTCCAGAAAGGGTATTGATGGTTTATTTGAGCAATTGTCAAAAAAAAAAAATGAAATCACCAACTTTATGGACTAACTATTCCAAATTAAAGTACACACTAAATGTCAGACATTGAATTGATATATCCAACCTCAGAAATAAATAAAATGAAACCTGTGTGGAATGACTGCATCGCTTTTTGAAATTATTCTAATTTTTCAACAAAGCGACCCTTGACACTAATGTACTTTGTTCAGCAAAGCATCAAAGTCTTTATCCCATCACGAAAGTCAAAATTCCTCCAGGTCTACAAAATATGTTTTGATGGCTGTTTAGCTCTTCATCGAATGAACTTTTCTTTCCACTAAGTAATTTTCTCAGTTTAGGAAACAGATGAAAGTCCATGGAGCCAAGTTGGGGGAGTGAGGCGGATGTGGCAGCAAATCAACGATACATCTGTCTTCAGGCAAAATGACTTTCTTCTTTGATAAACCCAGTCTTCAATAGGTCCAATTGCTCCAGTGATAGATTTGGCCTTCTTTGGCATTTTATTTTGTTGATTTACGGACAATCTTTAACGTCCCATTCTATTCGGGGCGTGAAACGGCCGACAAATTTTGCTCAGAGGCCTCGCTTTCAGGCTTGAGGTTCTTTTTCGTGCCGTAAATGTACGACACGGGACCCACGCCTTTACTTCCCTTCCGAAGGAAGCCATACTTAGGATTTTTACGCCCGAAAAAATAAAAAGCATTGATCCTGACCGGATTTGAACCCGCGACCTTGGGTTTAGAAGGCAAGTATGTTACCACTACACCACTAGGACCAACACTCTCATACTGAAACCAAAACGTAGTATGGAATCGAAACATTAGCATCTCAAGCTTCTAAGAAATTCAAAGAGCGGCAACCAACAGACAAAATGGTGCCTGCCTTTTTGGGGGAAGGAGTACACAAAGGGGTATTCTGTATAAATTATTTAAATATAATTTCAAAAATATTCGTCGCGCAGGAACTGCGTAAACCATGCGAATTCCTCAGCAAGTAGAATAACTTAAATCCAAATTATTGCCTTAATAATTAATGAAATAAGTTATGACATTACTGTGTGTTAATTAGCATGACAAACTCTAAATCTAACTAATAAAAGAAAAATTGAAGTATATACATTAATTACCTAGGTTTGTCTACTTTTTCGCTTCATAATCACTTTAAAATTAATGCCTATATTGAAAATACTCTAATTTTCAAATAGGGAACAAATCATGCAAACCTATAAGTATTACAAAAGAGAAAGCACGTTTTTAGAATTATTATTGATTTTAAACTACAAAAATTAATGGTACACTATTAATATAAATGAAATATATAACCGCTAATAGACAAAGTTATACTGTGTGGGTATTTTTAAATGTTACCATGTTTATGAACTGAACCCTTGATATCATCTTTACATTTACTAAAATAGAGAGAAATAACAGAAAGTTTCGAGTTACATTGTGTATTTAAGATGATGTTCATATGTTTCTATAAAACAAAAACATGTTACTATTTAAAAACAATTGCAATGTACTAAGTAAATAAAAACAGTTGAAAGTTACATCGATTTTCAGTGGCTTTGAAATTGAATTTAAATGTTATTTACATGTAATGTAAACGTTTTCTGAAGGTTATTTCAGAACGCTCTTACATACAAATATAATTCTCATACACATATTAGATTAATATTTCACATTTACTATCTTCACGATGATGTTTTTGTTAAATATAAAACATATGCATCGTTATAAATACAGTTTATATACTGAATTAATTTTCCTTTTTATTTTGAAACAATTGAGAGAAAAAGTGTGCTTGTTAAATTTCAGTTTTCAGGTATATCTCCCACTCCTAATTGTCCGATTTCCCTAAATTTGAGAAACTATTTTTCTTGTTTTATTTAAATGGTATATGGTTAGTTTTGTTGTGAAAAAAAATATTGGTACTGCTATAGCGATTTTTAAATTTTGAGTTTCAGATATACCCCTACTCCTAATAGTGCGATTTCCCTGATTTTCAGAAACTATTTTTCGTATTTTATTTAAGTGGTGTATACCGAGTTTCGTTGTGGAAAGAAAATATTTGTGATGCCAATGCGATTTTTAAATGTATATTACAGACAAACCCCCACTCCTAATAATCGGATTTATCTGATTTTCGGAAATTATTTTCATTAATTTATTTTAATAGCTTATACCGAAATTTCTTTAGAAAAAAAAAACAAAAATTGCCACTGCTAGAGCGTTAAAACAGACACGCGCGCGCATATATATTTATCGTTCTTTGTATACTGGACTATTCGTCGACTTGTGGCCTAGAGTTCGGAGATGGGCATAGGATAATATATATGCATTAGGTAAACTCTCCTCTTAATGGCGCATTTTGCTTAAGTTTTGAACTCGATCATTTTGTAAATAAGAGTGACGGAGATTTGAGGAAGTTTTTCAAAAAAATTTTTCTTGCGACAAAGAAAGCAGAAAATCAATACTGAAACATCCTGCTTTCTTTCCGGATTTAATTCACAGGATTTTAAGGCTATTTCCAAAAATGAAAGACAAAATACGAGGCAGGAAATGTTCATCAGATTATGAACCATGGAATGCCTGAAGCCAGTTGTTTGCAGAGGTTGGATAAACCTTCATCCGGAAAGTTTTAGAAATGCTGAACATCGCCCTCGTTCTTCAAGGAGAGTATGTTGAAAAGCGAGGTAAAAATAAAACTTTCAGATCAACGTGTAATTTGTAAGAGCTGTTTATCAGTTATTTTTAGAGAAATGCCTGGTGACTATGCAATGTTTACATTAATACGCTTAAAAACTTTGTTATGATAAATTGCTTGCAAGAGATCCACTGAGTAAAAAGCTGCGGTCAAGAGAAGCCGCATGGTCTAACGTAAATGTTCCCAGCACATCTTAAACAACGTTCCAGGTGCGTTCCCGGTAGATTTATTTTTCTAAATACTTTTTTTTTTTTTTTTTACAAATAGCCTCAGTTCTTAAAAAAGTGAAAAATCTGAATTTGAAAATCTCTCTGCTTTCAATCTCCACAGCTGAACCTCCGCAAGCGGGGATCTCAATGATGTCTCATATGGTGAGCTAGTCCATACGAGTTCCTTTGAATTTGTTAAGTCTACAATGTTTCTTATTTTACGAGTTTAACAAAATTTAACTACAAGGTTCAAGTGTTCCTAGTCGGTCCTGGTGGTGTAGTGGTAACCATACTTTCCTCCTAAACACAAGATCGCGGGTTCAAACCCGGCCAGGATCGATGGATTTTTCGGGCGTAAAAATCCTAAGTGTGGCTTCCTTCGGAAGGGAAGTAAAGCCATGGGTCCCGTGTCGTACATTTACGGCACGATAAAGAAACTCAAGCCTGAAAGAAGAGACCTCTGAGCAAAATTTGTCGGCCGTTTCACGCCCTGAATAGAATGGGACTCTGATGACCTGGGGTGTTAAAGAGCGTTCGTAAATAAACAAAAAAAAAACTCTGTTCCTAGGCTCTTCCGTGCCACGCTGGTCCAGTGTGTCTCAATTGCTATCCTAAAGGAGTCTGCCCACCTCGTTCCCGGGCTCCCTCTTTCTCTCCTACCGATACCTGGATCCCATGTGGTAGCTTTATGTTCCCATCGGCTGCTTGGTAGCCTTGCTACATGTTCACCCCATTTCCACTTCGGGCTGTTTGCACGTTAAACACTGACGTCTTTCTTAATTGCATATATGATATTTTATCCATGACGGATATACCTAGTACTTTCCACTCCATTTTACGTTAACAGATGCCAATATTATTCTTTTGGGCTTCTGTTAGGCTCCAAGTTTGGCATCCATATAATAGTGTTGGGAATAAGCACGAGTCCAGCATATCTAATCTCAGTTTCGGCTCAAAGTGTTGTCCATCAGTGTGAATTTCATACTAATATAGAATGCGAATAAAAGAGAAATTTCAATGACCAGAATGCTCTCCGTGATGAGGACATTCTTTTGCCCAATTCGATTTCTTTGCCCATTTAAAATTCGCTCTAGCGGCCGCAGTTTTTGATAGACCATCGAAATAAAATTAAAAAAAATATATAATTTCTCAAAATCAGTGAAACCGATTATTAAGAGTGGGAGTTTATCTAAAACCCAAAATTTAAAATTTTCCCTAGCGGCACAAGTATTTTTGCGACGAAAATCGGTATATATAATATAAATAAAATAAGAAAAGTAGTTTTCAAAAATAGAGAAATCGGAACTTTAGGAGTAGGGGTTTATCTGAAACCCAACATTTAAAAATCGTTCTAGCGGCACCAGCATTTGATTTTCCACAACAAAACTCGATATATATCATTTAAATAAAATAAGAAAAATATTTTCTGAAAATTTGGGAAATCAGACCATTAGGAGTAGGGGTACATCAGAAAGCCCATATTTAAAAGCGCCTTAGCGTTTAGTTTTCTATACATTGTTTCAAAATAAAAGGACAAATTGATTCAGCATATAAACTGTATTTTTAACGATGCATATGTTTTATATTTAACAAAATTATCATGAAGATATAAAATATGAAATATTAGTCTAATATATGTTTGAGCATTATATTTGTATGTAAGAACGCTCTGTAATAACCTTCAGAAAACGTTTACGTTACATGTTAATGACATTTAAATTAAATTTCAAAGCCACTGAAAATCGATGTAACTTTCAACTGTTTTTATTTACTTAGTACATTGCAATTGTTTTTAAATAGTAACATGTTTTTGTTTTATTGAAACATATGAACATCATCTTAAATACACAATGTAACTCGAAACTTTCTGTTATTTCTCTCTATTTTAGTAATTGTGAAGATGATATCAAGGGCTCACTTCATAAACATGGTTACATTTAAAAATGTTCAAAAATACTCGCACAGTATAGCTTTGCCTATCAGTGGTCATATATTTTATTTAATTAATAGTTTATATATTCACAAATTAATAATGTAGAATGTTGAATCATAAGACAACTTCAGAAAATATCACTGTGTAGTGCATGAGAGAGTGCGAAATATGAAGCTCTTTTGTTATCTGTGTTACAACTAAAATAATGTTATCATTTTGAAATACTTAGATCACAAATAGCATATGAAAAACAAAGAGCAGTAAAAATCAACTAAACGAAGCTCTTCTCGGCCAAGAGATACATGTGTCATGTCAGGATGGGTCAAAAGAGAGTTTTAGCACGGTTGCGCCCTTGTCACGCCATGGCAATTTACTGCAATTTTAGAGTTTCTTTGTAAATTCCGACGGAAGACTGCATTTGTTAAATATATAGTGCGATCACTGCCTGCATGCTACAGTAGATGGTATTTCCGTGCATAGCGTGCTTCTTTGTCGGAACGCACGAAAAAGCGCCGACACTGACTCGAGAACTTACTAAAAACTGTGAAAAATATGAGGTTGGGATGAATATGAACGGGAAATTTGCTCATTCCTTGTCCTAAATCATGGCCATCTCTAGTATTAATATTACTACCAATAAAGATTGGCCATACATTCGCTGGTTACAAAAATGCAAAACACATACAAAGTAGATAAAAATATTTCGAATATATAAAACCTTTTTATGAATAACTTCATTTAAAATTTTATAAAAGCACTATTCGTAAAACTATAATACTTAAATATTTGATTTTGAAGTGACTATCATGTACCTATTGTTCGTTTTACCGAATTTCGAAGGCATAGAATTGCTTTTGTACTCATGAAACGATTTTTTAAAATTTTTCTTTAAATCTCCATCCATCCTACTCTTCTAGACCCCGAAAATTACAAATACCATGTGCATATATGTTATATATGTTTGCTAACGCTTTAGCAGTCGGAATTTTTATTTTTTCTCCATGAAACGTGGCACATGATCAACAATTAACATCGATTCGTCAGCAAAATTGCACCTTTGGGGGTGGGGGTTAACCTAAAAGGAAAATTTAAAAAAAAAACGGTATACCGGCGGCAATTTGTTTTTGTTTTTTCAACGAAACTCCAAGGGAAATCTAAAAATTACTCTAGCAGCCGCATTTTTTTACAGGAAACTTGGTATATGCCATTAAAATAAAATAATAAAAAGTGTTACCGAAAATCAGTGAAACCAGATTATTAGAAATGGAGGTTTACCTTAAACCCAACATTTAAAAGTCGCTTTACCTGCACCAATATTTATTTCTTCACAACAAAATTCGGTATATACAATATAAATAAAATAAGAAAAATAGTTTATGAAAATTAGGGATATTGGCCATTAATGAGTAGAAGTATAGCTGAAAAGCGAAATTTAAAGTTGAAGCGAAATTTAAAAATCGATCTAGCGGCCTTAATTTTTGTTTTTCTCAACAAAATTCTGGATAGGCCATTGAGATAAAACAGGAGTAACAGTTTCTGAAAATCAGTGAAATAGAATTATTAGGAGTGGGAGTTTACCTAAAACGCAAAATATAAATTACTCTGATGGCACCAATGCTTGTTTTTTCGCAACGTATCTGGATATATGCCATTTTAATAAATTAAGCGAAACAGTTTCTGAAAAATCAGTTAAATCAAATTTCTTAAGAGTGGGGAGTTTCCCTGAAACTCATTTAAAAATCGCTCTAGAGGCTTGAATAATTATTTCTAAAATTCGGTATACACTCTGAAAATTATAGAAATGGGGCCTTAGGAATGGAGGGTCTACTGAAAACTGAAATTCAAAAAGCGCTCTTGCGTTTAACTTTCTCTATGTTGTTTCAAAATAAAAGAACAAAAACTGAATTCATAACGATGTATATGTTTAATATTTAGCAAAAGTATCGTCGTGAAGATAGCAGCTGTGAAATATTAATCTGTTTGAGAATTATATTTGTATGTAAGAGCGCTCTGTAATAACCTTCAGAAAACGTTTACGTTACATGTTAATAAGATTTAAATTAAATTTCAAAGCCACTGAAAATCAATGTAACTTTCGATTGTTTTTATTTACTTAGTATATTGCAATTGTTTTTAAATAGTAACATGTTTTTGTTTTATTGAAACATATGAACATCATCTTAAATACGCAATGTAACTCGAAACTTTCTGTTGTTTCTCTCTATTTTAGCGAATTTAAAGATAAATTAAGGGCTTGTTTCATACACATTACATTTTTTAAAATATCCCACACAGTATGCTTTATCAATCAGTTTCATTTCATTATAGTATACCATTTACTTTTATGGTTTAATTTCAATAATAATAATAATAATAATTCTAAAATATGATTTCTCGTTTGTGATATTTATAGATTGCAAGAATTGTAATTTTGATTCGCTAATATCACACAGTAATATCATACTTATTTCATTTTATTAACTAACAAGGTCTAATTTGGATGTTATATTCATTTTTAAATTTATTCAACTTTGTATGGAACTCGCTTAGTTTACGCAGCTCCTGTGTGACGTCTTTTTGTTGTAAAGTTGGCAGCTCAGATAAATAATATTTAAAATGCGTGTTTAAGCATTCTATGTGTGATGCGCGACTGTCAGTTGTTGTGTATGTTAGTGAACTTAATGCGTAGCAGATTTTTCATTCGATTTGTTGGAATAACACAGGCATCTGACTTTGTTATAACGTTGTTGTATATCGTACGTCATAAGTATCAGCGATAATTATCATGTATATTTACGATACCGAAATGACTGAACTGGAGCAGGATTTACTAAGGAGAATAATGCATCTTTATGCCATTTTCTCTAATGCTAAGTAATTTTCTGGAGCAATATATGAAGATCAAAGTTTATCATCAGTACGCGACTTCTTGTTTACTGTGAGGATGTTTGCTAATGCCATTAGAGTAGGGGTTGCATTTTAACGGGTACTAACACAGTATTTCAACATAAATATACATATTTTTGGCAGTCGCACGATCATGCACCAAACCAATTTTAAAAGAATAATAAAAGCAGCGTATTGTTTTTATTACTTCCTTACTTTGGAAGAGGGAAAACCTGCGTTTAATCACATTCGTAACTGCACAAACTACGATTTCATAATTTCTTACGATTACAGATTTTTGCAACAAAATTGTGTTGTTTTTTCTGGAATTCTTGTCTTGACTACTTGCATACTAACTGCTTTAAAATTTAATTACGTAGAAACGTGAGTGCAATCTCGGCACTTGTTAAACAGTCCGTAACCTTGAACTATATTTCCACTTGCCGTCATAGAACCTCTCTTTGATTAAAAAAACTTCACTGTGTGAAAGAAAATATCAGTTCTTTCACAAGGTTTTTGGAACAGTTGGCTGTGCCACTGCGTTTTGATTAGAGAAAAAAATTAAAGTCACTTTCGGAAACTATAAATCGTCTATATTTACAATAAAAATAAAAATTGTTTAAAAATGCCATGTACAAAATATTTCCTTTTTTCCAAAGGCTCATTTCTGAAGTGAATTACCAAAGCAAACTCTTGGACAAAGTGACTCAAGCGATTTCTGCTAACAATTTAGATAAATATGGTCTTGGGGAAATTTAAATAACATTTGCTTTAAATAAAAAGGTTCAAACAACATTTTAAATTTAAAGAATAATACTAGCCGTCTGGTTTTCTTAGGGCATTGAAGTTAATTGTAAAATTTGTACGTTTTTATGTCTTTTTCTGAAACTTTGACTGTGATTGCATTGCTGTTAAGTTAATACGCGCACCAAATTTTATTCATATTGGATAAATACTTTGATAACTATAAATCATATCATAAATTTTATTTCGTAAATTTGTTGCTTATCAATATGTCCCACGCGGCTCATAGGTTGAGAAAATCCGTTGGCATTTTTGCAATTGGAGCTTTGAATCCCATCCCATACAAAATGTACAGAAAGATATTTTAAACAAATTTGGTGAGTGAATTGCCACAATTGTTTAAATCTATTAGAAATTTTAATTTTTTTAAATTAACCTTTTTTATTTTATCAAGTATATTTTTAAATTATTATAGTTGGTAGCATGTATTATATCAAATATTACACTGGCTACTTCTGCACATTCTGGGAAATTTTAATTGAATTTAAACAAAAACTTATGCAAAGGGCATTTTGAATGTGTGAAAATGAAGTTTTGAGGAAAACACTGTTTTCTAAAAAAGTATGTTGGGGAAACAATTTAATTTAAAAGGACACACGGAGCTCTTTAAATGACTGTAGAGCCTGAAGAGAGAGAGAGGGGGGGGAGACGCCTAAAGTTTCAATTTGTAGAAAAAAAGTATTTTCTATTTTTTGACCGATTTTGATAAATAAAATTCACTCCTTTGTCCCTTAATATTAAACTTTATATATTTAAGTATATGAATTTATTAATGTTTATATTTTTGTTTGAATGTTTTAGGATTGAGAATGCTTTTCTTTTTGAATAAATATTTTCTAATATATTCCTGTGTGTCTAAAAATATAAAAAATCAACAAATAGGTATTTTAGGCTCTGATACACGTTCTGTGGTATTAAACTTTTCCTGAATTCTTCTTCTGAGGAATTCAGGGCTGAAATGATAACTTTTAGGTTCTCAAAATGTTCAACGAAACTCTACGAAGACGTTTTTAATATATTAGAATGGGAAAAATGTATAAAATATTTTTTTGCTGTTACAACTCTTAAGACGTAAAATTCACTTCAGTGTCTGAGGAAAATCTACATTATTTTACGTGAAATTTGTATCATAAAGATGACACTGCACAACAGACAATTGGTTCGACTTTGTAGTAAGGTGTACTCACCGCGCAGTTAGTCCAGGACCAGGCGAGGTGGAGTCGCCGACCGTGTAAGGCGCTCCATCTTCAGCAACTGTTGCTAGTGACTGACTGGCTCGTGGGAACAACAATGCCAACCACTGCTACCAAACTTTGCTCCAACACGCCTCACTCTTGTTCGGCGGTCTTCGGCGGTCTCCGCCGCGCAAACGCCTCCCCCATAGCTCCTCCTTCCTTCCGCACCTTCGTGCTTCTTCTATTGTTGCCCTCCTTTGTTAAATACATTTAACCTAAACCCAAATTTTTCCTTTTTTAAACACTTTTTCGATTTTGTTGTTTCTACCTTTTTCTCTTTCTGCCTTCTGTTTATTGTTTATTGTTCTATTTTCACTGGTTTTATTTATTTATTTTTTTACGTTTGTTATTTCCCTATTTATTATTTTTTTACTTCTATTTCACCCATTCTTTGTATTTTTCTTAACGTATTTTTTTTTTTTTTCGTGTATAGAGTTTTCTGTTTTCTTCTTCTCATGTCCTTTTTGCATTCCAATTTTTTTCTTTTCTCTGCGTTATTTCTTCTTTCATTTACTTTCTTTTTACATAGTCATAGTTTTATTTTTATAAATTAAATATTTCTACGGACTTTTTTTTTTTTTTTTTGGGATTTTCAAATATAGTAACACATCTGTATTTGGACACCCCTGCACGTTAAAACCTCGTTATTATTGGGTGTCTTTTCATGAAACCGAAAGGATTTATATGTTTTAACATGTCCAGTATATCCTCTATGTTGGACACCCCTTTTAGTCATAACCAGGACAATTTCTGCTTCTGTTATGTATTTCTGCTAACTTATTTAAGACTTGATTGCAATTAATCTCTAATGCTTTAAATAGGTAGCAAGTACACAGTAGTACTGCAACATCAAAAGGATGCCTTCCCCCCCTAACTGGCTTTCTGCTACCTGTTTGAGCTTGTCTGGTATTTATATCTATGCTTTGCAATGGGTCACAGAATACAGTGGTATGGAAATGGTAGAGTTTCCTTTAACTCTTGTTCTCTGTTGTGCTTTCTCGTTTCTTTACAAAATGTAAAAGTGTTACCTATTCCCCAGAAAGTACAATGGACATAACTGTGATTTTATTGAAGCAAAAATTTGCATGCCTAAAAATCAGCAGATCATTTAGTTTTTTTTTTTCGGTGTGCAGTTTCAGTATGAATACGTTTAAGTTATTATAATTAACAATGAAAAAGTTGTCTAATGGGCATTGTCAAAAATCAATAAAACAAACCAATATTCTTAACAGTTTTTAATAAACAGTTATTACAATGTGTAAGTGAAAAGACCCAATTTGGGGGGGGGTTAACATTTATAGTAATTACATAACCCTTTTCACACTAAATTACGTAACTTTTATTTTACTATTATTTCACATTGAAGTGTAATACGTGTGTCATTTCCTTTAAATAGTGTGTGTATGCATTATAAAAAACCACTTCTTTCTATGATATTTTTATTTTTTCTTTGGATTTGGTTTATTTATGGACGCTCTTTAACATCTCAGGTCATCAGTGTCCCATTCTATTCCGGGCGTGAAACAGCCGACAACTTTTGCTCAGAGGTCTCTTTTTTCAGGCTTGAGGTTCTTTATCGTGCCGTAAATGTACGACACGGGACCCACGGCTTTACTTCCCGCCTGAAGGAAGCCCACATTTAGGATTTTTACGCCCGAAAATAATCCATCGGTCCTGGCCGGGTTTGAACCCGCGATCTTGGGTTTAGGAGGCAAGCATGGTTACCACTACACCACCAGGACCGACTTCCTTATATCACGGACACCTTGTCAAATTGGATTGATTGATTGATTTATTATGCTCTTTAACAGCCCAAATCATCAGCGTCCCATTCAACTCAGGGCGTGAAACGTCCGACAAATTTTGCTCAGATGCCTCTCTTTTAGGCTTGAGGTTCTTTTTCGTGCCGTAAATGTATGACACGGGACCCACGTTTTACTTCCCTCCCGAAGGAAGCTATAGTTAGGTATTTTACGCCCGGAAAAATCCATCGATCCTGGCCGGGATCGAACCCGCGATCTTGGGTTTAGGGGGTAAATATGGTAACCACTGTTAAATCGGACAAGGTTTCAACGTTTTTAATCGCTTGGCCCAAGAATATTCTGCTATTTAATCTTAAAGTAAATTTTAGCAACATTAGTCAAATCTAAAATACGATTAAATTTGTCTTCGAACCTCAACGAAGGAGAAATGCTTATATAAGTACAAATTTGCGATTTTCTCACTGTTAAGAAACGTATGTATTACTGTATACATTTTTTAATATTCCTCGGAATTATTTTAGAGTTGAAAAACAATGGCTGAGCCGCAGAGTGGAGTAGTCAGTTTATATCTTGAGTTGCATTTCATCAGGGCGTTCTTTAAGCTGTCAAATGCTAGACAAGGCGATGATTGAAACGTTTTACTGTTCTGTTTCTGTCAGTGATGAAACAAACTCCAGTAAGAGAGTCGTTAACAAAACACTGTCGAAAGACATCTGCTTTGTACTTCAAACTCTCTGCATTTTCTTGTATACATTTCTGCCTAACTTTAAGTGTAATTATATAAAAGTTAATTTTCGAAGCATAAAATGTTAAATGTGGTAATAGGAAGAAAATAATGGACGTAATAAAAAGCTAATTTTTATATTATTGGCATGCAATTAACGCTTTTTTTTCCAGTGGCTTTTAAGAATTGGTAGATGCATAGAAGCAATTTTTTTTTTTCGCGCTGAAATCTAGAACACTTAAGTTTCTCTCTGGGCCATCTTTTTTTTTTTTTTTTTTTTTTTTTTTGAAATTAAAAAATTTAGGATGAAAATTCAAATTTTAATCATTTTATATTGGTACGTTTTGAAAATCTTAATATAGTCCGCAAAATATTCGTGCAAGTAGGATTATTTCAGTATAAAAAGTTCTGCTCCTTTTACTGATTTCGTGGCTTTGTCGGCCGTTTTATCGGCAGCCGGAGAGTCGGCAATCAAAGCGATTTATACGTGCGCAACGGATGTAATACCCACGACATTGATTCAGTTCCTGCGATTACAATGAAATTAAGCACGTGGCCTATACCAGGAAATGTTACCCTATTATATCCACATATTTCTGACGTCTTTTTTCGAAATTTGCTGCTCTCTGATATCAGTTCATGTTACGAAATTGAGTCAGTTTAAACTTGAAAGTATTCAAGGTCACTTGGTCACGAATTGCAGATAGATGATATATATTCGAGTAAATCTCTGTAGTTAGTTAATGATAGAATAATTGATCCACATTTTAATATTATTTATTAATGAACATGGTTTTATTTTATATACTAAAATCTCTTGCGCATGACGAGCAAATATATATATGTATGGTGCGCATGAAGTGCATACAGACTAAGATCATCTCTTATTTTTTGATGATGCCATAAGTGCAGACATATACACAAATGTTTTCATTCAGAAGAAGTTGAAGATTGGGTACACGGGTGGCCGAAATCGTTAAGGCGCGGACTCGTGAGCGGGAGGTCTGTGTTTCGAATCCCACCAGGATCGTCTACCCTGACTGGATTTTTTACCAGGTATTCCTCATAAATGGTAAATACCGGGGAGGGATACTAAACTTAGGCCTGGAACATTTCCTTCCTTAAAAAAAAAAATCCTTTCTCAAGATATCATTTCAGCTCATGTATCATCAGTGTTGCCCCTTTTTGATGCATTTACGTGGGGTTGGGGGCCTGGCATGTGTAATGTGCAGATGCGAGTAACTTTGCTTCACAGATAGCTGAAACAAAGAAAGTCCTAAAATTGTCAATAGAAGAAATAGATGTAATTTTTAAAAGAATTCTCCCACAAATAGGAACTAAAAATAATAAACCAGCCGATACATTGGCAAAATACAATCTGAACAAAATCATCTCAAAACATTCGTGAACAGAAAAATCACGTGAGCTTAGGCAACGAATCAAAGGTAAGAGGGTGGGAGAATGTGGTTGCGGTTGTGGTGTTATTATTATCATTATTACTATTATTATTATTATTATTATTATTATTATTAAATAGTAGCAGCAGTAAAACATTCTATATACACATTACAAATATATTTTATTCGTGGGTCGTAGAACGTACATGCTTAAGTATGTGATACACAATTAGAAAGAGAAATAAATAAAAATAAAAAAATAAGGCAACAGTAATAATAATAATAATAATAATAATAATAATAATAATAATAATAATAAATGGTATTTATAGAACTGTGAATTGAAATATACACATATTATGTATAATTACACTAGTTATTGCATTCTAACCAGCAAATAAATTACTTCCTGCACTTTGGGTAGGAAAAGGCTCATATTCAGCCAATTTGCGTTGAATATGGGCGTTCATCTCAGCATGCCAATCGATCTCTAATTGCTTTAAATTTCTTTATTTCTGAGACAGCGTTTTTCTCATGTGTTCCCAATAGATGCATTCTGCCAGAATTATTATTGTTGTTGTTATTATTATTATTATTATTATTATTATTATAGTGGTAGTAGTGTCTTTATTGTCATAAAATTCTATATTAAACATTACAAATATATTTTATGCATAGGTCGTAAGCGTATATGCCTATGTGTGATACACAATTAGAAATAGAAACAAATAATAATAATAAAAAGAAGACAATATTAATAATAAATAAATATTTTTTGAAAAAATTAAAATATGAAAAGCAATATTTGTAGATATATGAATTGAAACATGTTGCATAACATTTATAATTGGAATAGTTATTGCGTTCTAACCAGAAAATAAATTGCTTCTTGCTTTCCGCACTTTGACTAAGAAATTTCCCATATTCAACCAATTAGTGTGGTGCGCAAACAGTTCCCAGCATGCAAATCGACCTCTCCTTGCCTTAAAAAGTTTTCTGGACACAGCGGTTTTTTCTCAGGTGTTTCCAGTGGGTACATTCTGACAGAATATATACCCATTTCTTATTCCCTCCACAAAATGGGCAGATTCTCCTACCAGAACTGTCCGTTATATTTTGAGCCTTCCTCACAGTTAAAATAGGCCAGTCCTGACCTCGCCTTTCTCCTTACAACATGTATATACACCTTTTTTTTTTAAAAAAAAAAATAGCTGGAAGTATGCGGGCCGTTCAATAAAAATCTAAACTTATAACATTCAAATTGGACATAAAATTAAAAGGTTTTTAGTAAAATTACATGCTCGAAATAGCCGATAGCAGTAGAAAAGCAAAATCATGTAACAGCATTCAAGGTCCTGTTCATAATGGCCACACGAGTACAAAGTTTGCGTGCAGTGTAATGACACCTGTTTCATTAACCAGCATGACAAAGAAAGATCGAAGCTGGCTCTTTAATTCTGGATCTGGGTCACATCATTAAAGGAGTGCCAGCATAAAAAAAAAAAAATCAAGGCACTAGCTTTGTTTGACTGAAAAAACCGGATATTAGTGGCTTCCGCGTACATAGCACTGTACCTCTGCTTGCCAGAACTGTTGAAATATTTCAAAACTCAAGACTCCAGTTTGCAGACTCGCGCATAAGAACAAGAAGAACTTATTACTTGCTTTCATACTTCAGAACAAGCTTCTGTATTAAACCGTTTAAGAACTTCAGAATTACCCCCACGAGTGGCCGAGGTCATCAAGGCGTGGACTCGTGAGTGAGAGGTCTGGGGTTCGAATCCCGCCAGGACCGTCCTCCCTGACTAAGGTTTTTTCCAGGTTTTCCTCAATCCTCATAAATGGCTAATGCCGGGGAGGTACCCTAAACTTAGGCCTGAAACGTTTGCTTCCTTAAAAATCTTTTTCTAACATATCATTTCATTTCATGTATCATCACTGTCCACCGCCTGTGGTACCTCTGCAATAAAAACGGGTGTTAAACACCATTCAAAAAAAAAAAAAAACTTCAGAAATAACATTATATTCAAAGTAGGTAATAACTTCAGACATACTGCTGAAAACATGCAGTTCCTTGTCCTCCAGTTTTCACAAACTTCATAACATTTCCAAGTAAATTGCGGCATTAGCTGTTGTGCGGACCAACAAAAACTTAGGCCTGGAATGTTTCCTTTCTTAAAAAAAAAAAATCCTTTCCCAGTTTATCATTTCATTTCACGTATCATCAGTGTCCATCGCCTGTGATGTCATAGTAAAAAACGGACGTTAAATGCTGTTCAAAAAGAAATAAAATGGATAGCGTTCCTCTTTTTTTTTTATTTTTTGCTTTGTTTAATGCAGTCACAAATTTGGTAATTAATAATGTTGAATATTGATCGATTAGTTAAATAATAATAATAATAATAATAATAATAATAATAATGCATTTGTCAGTTTGATAAACATTATTTATTGAAACTTGTTTAATTACAACAATTTTTAAATTTCACGTTTACTGATATAGTGAATAGGTAAGAGTTTTATAGTCTGCAGCTCACAAATGCAAAATGTTTTTAGTTGTTAATGTATTACTTTGTTATTGCATTTAGCTCCGACTATATTGAAGCGATTGGTGTGGTACTCCTGTTCATAGCCTCGGTTTTCAACAACCTCTTATATAAGGCGCATTATTTCACTTACATTTAATGGCTACAAACAGTAAATCCTGTGTAAGTACGTAAATATATTTTGTTTAAATTTAATTTTCTGATTATATCTATACCTTCTGCAGTACCTGTTATGTTTTGTATTTTATTTTTAAATACAGTACTTTTTACTTAATCAACTTTCTGTTTTGTAATAAGTAATCTAAAACATTGAATATGTAGATTTGCGGATAATTTACGGCCGACAATTTTTGCTCAGAGGCCTCTTCTTTCAATCTTGAGGTTCTTTATCGTGCTGTAAATGTACGACATGGGACCCACGACTTTACTTCCCTTCCAAAGCAAGCCATACTTAGGATTTTTAGTGATCTAGATGGTGTACAGGGCGGTTATGTTATGAGTATGGAGTTGAAATTTGGGGTGGGAAAACGCCGAGATACAAACGTAATTTCTAAACTGGATGCTGCAAATAGGAAGAAGTATGGCAAATTGTGGGGTTCTTAATGAGGTTGGCATCTTTAACGAACGTGTAAATTTAAAAATAAGGACAATTAAGTACTGGTTAAGGGGAGGATCAAACAATTCTTTGAGCAGTTTGTCTGAGGAAACAAATAAGAGAAGAGTGAGATACGGGATGGGCATCAAAAATATCAAAATTGCCTGTGGTATACTTGTTATATTTGGTTAAGGGAAGAGGACATTACGCGAAACAGTTGGAAAATATTGAGATTCAATGCGCAGAAAAGCTATCGCTTGACCTGCAGGCTCAAATAGATCAGGTGTGGGAAAGATGCCTATGGGAAAGAACAAAGAAGTGGTGGGACGTGGAAAGGAAAAACAATGCTTTCGGGGAAATAATTTACCCACTGTGCGGAGAAAACGACACCTGGAGACATATTCTGGAAAAAAGAGGTTTTAAGAAATGAGCATTTGTCACCAAAATTTCTGAATTCTATCTGAAGCTTGAAAGTCTACTTGGAAGTGTTGGTGCATGAGAGATACACAATATTTCTAGCTAAGTCCCGACAAAGAAGTTTAATGGATGTAGAGAAGAAGGAGGGGAGTAAAGGGCCGGGGGCTCAGGGGTAAGGGTGCTATTCATGTGTGTGTGTGTGTGTGTGTGTGTGTGTGTATGTATTAGCATATATGGCCACAGCTACACTTACATTTGTATACTTTAATCCTGCCAGAACAAAAGTCCATTACTACTAGTACTTTCCTTCTTTTCTCTTACTTTGGCGATGGAGCTACAAGGAGAACAAAAGATTTATCAAAATTGTATGATATTTAATAAACATGTAAATATAATTCCTCTAAAATTGGCTTACAAAGTTGTAATAATTGTATATTTGTACTTAACTGTTCAAGCAACCTTGCAACTGAAGAATGCCGATTGTCATAATGCCAATAGAAAAGAGCGAAATATCAATTTAGGACAATTTCATGAATAGAATAAGAATAAAAGTTATATATGTATATGGACAGAATATTAACACTTGTTATACTTATGAATGTCATTTTATTCAGAAAACGTGAGACCATTACAATCTCTACCGTTAGATTTTCTAATCCCAACTGAGGAAAAAAAAGATAACATACAATGTTTCTATTTTTCTTTATATTCTGTGGTTTGGACATCCTAATGGCAAGATCAATTTGCACATTTGACGCATCACCAAAACGCTTTGAAGAACCCTCCTTCATTTTGCGTTATGATTGTGGATTGTCCGTGCTTTTGTTGCACGTCGCGTGAAAAAGCGGATTTGATACTTTTTTTTTCGATAATTTCACTCCGTAATCTGACTGTGATTGGTCAAAATTCAAACTTTTGTTTCATTTCATTGGTCGATTTTAAGATGGCGTCACATGAGTGTAGTGGTCTGTTTAAAAACACTCCTCATGTAAGGATAACATAAATCCATAAACCGACACTGTAGAGAAGTTTACATTAGCAAATAAAATATTTAATTTCTTATAAAATGATAAACAAAACATTCTCTTTTTAAAACATACAAAGAAAACGTTTCTGTCTTCCATTTGTACAAGACACTTCCGTGGTACAAACACGCCAAAAGAAATATAGCGACTTTTCTAAATCTTTGGCATTCGTGCCACCTTACATTGTGTAATATGGGAGGGTGCTGAAGCAAAACTCTTTTAGAATTTAATTAATTTATGTATGAGATCGAATCAATAGTCCAATCAGTGTTCCATAGCTCTCTCTCTCTTTGGAATAACAAAATTTCCCCACTAAAGATTCTCTAGAATACAGTGGTTTTAATGCTAATACATTCGAATTTCACAACATTCGAGAGAGCATTTCGACTTTAAAAGCAACATGCACATAGATTTATATAATGTTTGTGAATTATAACAGAGAGAAGATTATAATAAGGTTTATTTTACGGTGTATCGATGAAAAACACGATTATTTAGATGTTTGCTCAGTGCCAGAGAGGATTTTGCGTTTGAAGAGCACATCTGAGGGATTATAACAGTTCATGTTGCATATTTATACACAGCATATCCCCCCAACCACTCCATTCTCTGGCAGTTGGGCTAAAAATTATGAGCTCTGATAAATACGTCACCGTAACTCGACAAAAACGCATTGCGCTGTGTGTAGCAATTGTTTAGAACGATAGGGCAGCGCATTTACGTCCCAGAGTACTCGTAAACAACTCTGCATGCATTTGCGAGTGAATTATCATACAGGAGGTGATGGACTTAGAAAGTGACATCGATGTCAGCTGAAATTGAAATAATGTGAAGGGCGCAACTGGTACAATATTCTGATTGTCATGAAGGAAAACATGAAAAATTAATTCTTTCAGCCCAACTTGCTTGTGGTATGTGTACCCATGTATTGCACCGCAGATATTTCTGAAATGGGAGGTGCTGCTATGTTGCTTTCACAGAATTGAAGTTTAGGGAGAGGCTCATAATTGCAGCCCACACACAGATTTTAATAATTATTACAATTGTTGTAGTCGGTCCTGGTGGTATAGTGGTAACCATACTTGCCTTCTAAACCCAAGACCGCACAAGTGCATCCTGTGTCGTACATTTACGGCACGAAAAAGAACCTCAAACCTGAAAGAAGAGACCGCTGAGCAAAATTTGTCGGCCGTTTCACGCCCTGAATTGAATGGGACGCTTTTTTGTTTGTTTATTTAAGGACGCTCTTTAACATCTCAGGTCATCAGCGTCCCATTCAAATCGGCACGTGAAACGGCCAACAAATTTTGCTCACAGGTCTCTTTTTTCAGGCTTGAGGTTCTTTTTCGTGCCGTAAATGTACGGTACGGGACCCACGGCTTTACTTTCCTTCCGAAGGAAGCCACACTTTGGATTTTTACGCCCGAAAAAATCCATCGGTCCTGGCCGGGTTTGAATGGGACGCTGATGACCTGAGATGTTAAAGAGCGTCCGTAAATAAACCAAATCAACAACAACAATTAGAATTGTATTACTTGAATAAATTTACTTTTTATTTTCGAATAGAACAATGCCTATTGACATCAAGAAAATAAAACTAGAGGAAATCAGAATGACAATGGTGTTTTTGTACGATTCTAGTGCAAGCGCTCTGCTAGCTATTGTAATATGAACATTTTAAATATCTACAGTTGTTTCCACCATTTAACTGCTTAGTTGCTAGGCTACCAAGTTCATATGTTTGTTTACTTTACACTCATTTTATTGGGACTTCCTTACCAGTACTTTATGATAGTTCTTGAAGTAGGGCGTGATGGGAGATGGTATTTACTAATGCTGAAAAGGTTGACATGGAGATTGTAGAAAGAATGATTTACTTTCTTGCAATGTGTAAGCTTAAAGATATCTCAATAGACATGCCATTTGTCTTCACCGATTGTACTGCCACAGGTTGCCGAGGTAGTTAAGGCGCGGACTCGTGAGCGGGAGGTCTGGGGTTCGAATCCCGCCAGGACCGTCCTCCCTGACTGAGGTTTTTTCCAGGTTTTCCTCAGTCCTCATAAATGACAAATGCCGGGGAGGTACCCTAAACTTGGGCCTGGAACGCTTCCTTCCTTAAAAATAAAAATCTTTTCTAATATTTCATTTCATGTATCACCAGTGTCCACCGCCTGTGATGCCTCAGCGGTAAAAACGGGAGTTAAACACTAAAAAAAATCAGAGCCGATTCGTAAATAAATACTCTTTGAGTATAGAATACCTCATTTGAGTCATAAAGTAATTAATGCATTTTATCAACCCCCCTAATTAATACTTAATACATGTACAATTAGCAAGAACACGTTTAGCGTTGCCAGAGTTAAAAACGTAATGACCTCCCCTCCGGCACCCCTGGCGGCTTTCAACTGTTGGAACGAGACGAGAAGGCCAACTGCACGTGCAGCGAAAATCACTGGATATATTACTTATTTAATACAGCGGTTGTAATCAACCACAATAGCTTGCTAACCACTTGGGTTGATGTGGTGTCACTGGAGAATTTGTTTGTAATATTATTGCTAGATTCTGTGCAGACAACCTCATTCGGACTGTAGAGGGGATGCGGTAACAGATAAATGTTGCCGCTTGTTTACAAGCAGACACCCCATAATACGGATGAATGCATCTTGTGTAAATCGCTAATCAAACCATTGCACGGACCATGTAATGCAAAGATAAGGGCAGCTTAACAAAACACTTCTCTCTCAGGCGGGAATTTGAAAAGTTGTCGGGTTTCGAGCCTCCGTTGTACTCTGTGGTTTTCTCCCTCCCCACCTCCTCTCCTCCTTCTCTGCTGTTCTCTTTCTTTTCCTGTTATTAACCTCGATTTATATTAGTTTATCAGCTCGACACTCGTGTATAATTTCTCCCTCCTTTTTGTTTTTGCTGTCTTCTCTTCCATTGCAATTATTATTTTTTTTTTCTTTCTATAGTTTCTTGTTGGTTTTTCTTGTGACTTTATTATTCCCTTTTCATTACTAATCCTCTTCCTGCTCTCTATCCTTTTTCACTGTCTTAACTTTTACCTCTTCTCTTTCTTTCCAATTTTCATTCTATTTCTGTTTTTGAAAATTTTCTGTCCATAATAATTATCCCTTCTTTCGTCTTTTTTCCCTCTCATGATTTAATTAATGTTTTTTTTTTTTATTATTTCTATTGTGGTTTTCTTTTGGTGTTAAACATTTTGCATTGTTTTCTGTTTCTTCCTTTATGTTTTAGGTTCTTTCTTGTCCTTTGTCTTTTCTTATCTTCCGTTGAATTATTTTTTTTTCTGTTCTTTCCAATTCCTATGTATTTATCTGTCTTTTCATAATTATCATCTTTTGTATCTTTCATTCCTTGTTTTCTCTTTCCTCTCATTATTTTCCTATGTGAGTTTTGCTCTCCATTACTCTCCTTTCCTCTTCCCCCTCCCCTTTGTATCCTCTCCCCTGGCACTCTCGCTTTCATTTATCCCTCCTCCGTCTCTTTGATTTTTTTTTTTCTTCTGCAATGGGTGACGCCGCTATCTGGCCCCTGCAGCACATCGCGCTTTCGTTCTATTCAAATTACCCAGAACAATTAAAGTCAATCTACAATAATGAGCCCATCCTTTACGCGTTGTCTCTAGTCAGCTGTTACTCTACCCAATCTGGTCTGACCGCCAAAACTGTCTCCCTTTAATGCGCGTTGAAGTTTCGAAACCACGCGACTTATTAAATTCAGGTCGCGGAAAGGTTCAGACCTGTGTACTGTATGGAAGTTACCAGATGTAGCAGCAAGTGTTGTCTGTCACCTTGAAGATGCAAACAAATGACGGTTTACCATAGAAATGCTATCCCGCTCTGCAACTGAGAATATTTTATTCTTCGCTTGCGCAAAATCCGATGTATCAACAAATAAATCCATTTGATATGTCACCACGTACGTTTGTTCGGTGATTTTTGCTGTCACGTATCTCTCATAGTTATGCACTAAATTGGACACAATGCAAGTAAAGAAGCCAGAAGTCGGAAAAAGTATTTATTATTATTATTATTATTATTATTATTATATAAGCCATTAAGTAAACTACAAATTGATATGGAACTTATATCAGTTCTGATTTGAAAAATATTTTTGTTTATCAACATAATCTCCTGTACATTAAGGCCATCGTTTCAGAAGTCCCTGAAATCCTGCAGTATAAAATTCTTTGGGTTGTTACTTTCCTTCCTACAGCGTCACAGTCGGGAAAACTGTTAAGACAAAAGGTGATGTTGAAGAGGGCTGAATAAAAAGGAAGCCGCTTGGAGTTACCTGTATGGAGGATTTTGGAGGGCATCCCACTTGAAATTTCGCAGCGTTTCATTTGCCTTTTTTGGCAGCATGAGGACGCGCGTTATCATGCACTTTGGTGAGGAGTCCTGGTTGTTTCCGTTGAACTCGTCACCTGTAACAATTCGGGCTGACATATCGTGGTAGCTATTGAGATGCTGTAATGATAGACACAGCGGCACACACTGTGCACAGACTTTGTGGAAACCGAAACCTAACCTGCCATGTATTATGAGACATTTCATTTCTTGTGTACAACCAATAACAGTAACTATAGTGTCTATAGTTAGCTTCTGTCTGCTCGGATTATTTCCAACTCGTTGTCAATTCAACTCCGTTGGCCGGTCGACGCGGCGTTCATCTTCGATGTGTCCTGACATCAGATGACTTGCTGCTTTTGGACTGAGGACAGAAGTCTAGACACCCAGCTTGCACTAACCTTATTCATGTTTAAATGTTCATGAATAATTCGAAGGACTGTTGTTTCAGAAAGGCTCAACCTTGCTGCTATTTCTGTAACTTTGAGCCGCCGGTCTTCCATAATTTCTCCTTCCACAAGAGCGATGTTTTCAGGAGCGAGCACCTCCAAGGGCCGACCTGCACGCTCTTCGTCTTCAATGCTTTCTCGACCATTCGAAAAAGTTTGGCCCATTCTTTTACGGTAGAATACAAGGGGGATGCTTCCGCAAATACACCGTCCAATCGCTTGTTTAATTTTATTTGGAGTAAGTCCTTCTTCTGTAAAGAACTTAATAACAACTCGAAACTGCATTTTGAACATGTCACAATCTTCTACACATAGCCTCCTTTATGCAACTATATCTGAACAACTGAACACAGAGGAGCGGAAGTTACAGTTGCAATTATTTACTTAACAGATAAGGTATGACATCAGATAAGGGTTTGTGAAGGCAATAATCCTTATCGGCGAGGCCGGAAACTTGTGGAACTACCCTGGTACGTCTGCGGAAATTGACAAAAATGAACTGTTTGGAAGATACACGGACACTGGCAGAAGTGTGTCACTATCCAAGGGGCTTACTTTAAAGATGGTGCTGTGTAAAAGGTGCCAATTTCTCTATGATAAAAATGTGTCCTCACTTTCGTTCTTTTTGACTCTACTAGTGCATATTCTGTCTGGCGATCAGAAGAAAGCAAGCAATATTATTATTATTTTTTTTGAATGGTGTTTAATGCCCGTTTTTACTACTGAGGCACGGTGTATGAGATAAAATTATATATTGCGAAAGGATTTTTTAAAGAATGAAAACGTCACAGGCCTAAGTTTTTAGGATACCTCCCCGGCATTTGCCATTAATGAGCACTGAGGAAAACCCGAAAACATTTCCTCAGTCAGGAAGAACGGTCCTGGCGGGATTCGAACCCCGGACCTCCCGCTCACGAATCCGCGCCTTAACGACCTCGGCCATTAGTGGCGGTGAGTTTAATGTGTTATGTAAACATTCTACCCTTCTCACTTTGTGATAGTGCACATAAAAATAAACAGCATTCACAAAAGCATATCTTTTAGAAGTGTCTACTTGCGAGTAGACGCCTATTGACAAGCATCTTCTTTATAAAAACCCTCGATAATTCCAATAGTGGAATGTTCCTGATAAATATGATGGCTTGTCTTTGTAAAGCATATTATCATTGTATTTCATAGTGCCATATTAGAGGAGCATTGTGGGGTTTTTAATTTGTTTTATTTATATTTTCTTTTGGATTAAATATATCCCCAAATATAGCATTCTAGTGCTCCACGAAGACACAATGCGATATAGCACCATCTTGCCGGAAGCAACGAACAACATTTTTAATTCGGTAAATTGTCCTATAAAACTTACACGTTGTCTAAAAATACAGGGCTAAGTATCCCTTTTTGAGAAATAGTGCTTTGTGGCCTAAAAATACGATTTGCTTTGCTTTGACAGCAGAGAAGTTTCTGAAACATTGGCAGTACTTAAAATTTTGCGCGGCCCCTTTCTTACAAGTAATGTACTGTTGTTATTTTGGGGGGCATAATTATTTAAATTTAATTTCAGTTATAATTATAAACTTTTGAAATATCAAGCCTGCTATACGTTGGGCAGAATGCTGGAAATGTGTGCAAATGGGTTTACTCGGCTCTAACTACATTAAAAGGGAACAGAAAACGAATCTTCCCCGTTAATGCACATGTACACAAATTGGTTTACAAGCATCATCATCCAGAGATTTAATTTCGGTCGCGCGGATAGACCAGATTTTCACTTTTAGGTGCTTACTCTGTTAATTACATAATTTCCAACCAGTTCTTATCAAGACTTGTACAGTTGTGCATTTATAGTATTTCGTATAATTTTTATTTCAAATTAAAATCATTCTAATAGTATTACGAAAATAAATATAGAAAAAGAGGAACACGCTGGCATAATCAGTTTAGAAAATGAAACATACACGGTAAAAGGAAATTCTAAGTGAATGAATGCAGGAGATAAAATAAATGTAAAAAAAAAAAAAAAAAAAAAAAAAAAAAAAAAAAAAACATATACCAAGGGAAAATAAATAAAAATATGAAGCATTAACCAAAGTATTCCATGTTTCTGATAGAAAAAAAATAATGTATGTATGAAATAAGACATTTAAAAATTAGAAACTTCCCAAAAGAAAGTTATTCACATTAAAGTAAATAAAACTGAGGGTAGGAAGTAAATTTACAGGAATAATAAATCAAGATACAAGAGATCTATACAAGTATTGACCACTCGAGCAGTGTTTTTGTATAAGGTCAAAAGTTCGCTTAATGCATCAATGGAACTGAAAAGAAACGGTTACGCCCGAAAATTTAAACAAAATTTCTTAACAGCAGAACATATTCCAAAATAAAATTAAATAGTCAGAATTTTGATTTTGAGAAAACACTCCAATACGTAAACTTTTATGTTTCGAAAAGAATTTTAATAAAAACAGAAAAGTTCGATGTTAGTTATGCCAACGTTTTGATACTGCTTTACAAATGCTATGGCAACAAATAATTTATTGGTTAGTGTAATTTTTTTAGGCTTTGGAGATTCTTTTGGATAAAATCAACATAACTTATTTTTAAGGGAAAGTGAGAGAATATAGTCACCAAAAATACAAAAGAAGTTTGTATTACCCTTGGTCATTGACAGGTTGTAAATGGAGAACTCAGTATTATATTTTGAAGAAACGTACGCTTTTAGATTTTCTTATAGTTAAAATATCATTTGTCTAAATTTGAAGGTAAATTTTATCTTATTTATCAATACTTAAATAAAGCAAATTTATATTGCATTAAATAATATCATATATCTTGAACATATTTCTAGTCCAATAAATAAATTATAGTGTTTTAACGTTTAAGAATGTTTTGCAAGTTGTTTTCCAATATTTTTTTAGAGTACATTTTTACAAAATTAAATATTTTCATATAAATTGAACAAATTGCTAGTCCAATTAATATTTTGAAGTATATATGAACTAAAATTTTAGATTTAATTTTTTTTTTTTTTTTTTGCAATTTTAAGGTGTTTTGTTTAGCGTTTAAGAACATTTTATAAGTCATTTTTAAATTTTATTATAGAAAATTTATGCTCCATCAAATTGATATGAAATGAACGAACTGTTAAGAGTTCAATATAATTAATTATATTTAGTGGTGTATTATAACTAAAGAAATTAACAAATAATATTCTGTTTTACATTTAACGAAAATTGTAGGTTTTAATTTTTTATTTTGTAGTTAAAAGTTAGTTTGTTTAAATTCAAAGATATTTTATTTTGTTTTTCAATATTTTATTAAAGTAATTTTATACTTCATTGAATAATGACATATAAATTGAATAAATTGCTAATCCAATAAATAAATTGTAGTGTTTTAACATTTATGAATATTTTATAAGTCGTGTTTCAATAATTTATTACAGAAAATTTTTGCTGCATTATATTTCATATAAATTGAGGAAACAGCTATTCCAATAAATGTTTTGTATGTTTTAGCTAAAATTGTAGATGTATTTTGTTTAAAATTTAAGAACAATTTATAAACACATTTTCAATATTTTATTAGTCATTTTATGCCGTGTTAAATTACTTTCATATAAATTGAACGAACTGTTAAGAGTCTAATAAATAAATATTTTGTATGGTTAGTATATTTGAGCTAAAATGGTTTTTCTGTAATTATAAGGTTTTTATTTAAAATTTAAGATATTTTACAAAATAATTTTTAAACATTTTTAGATAAACTTCACAATCTTGCCCTTTGTAATTAATGAAATGCTAAATATTCTTTCGATTGTAGGAAATTATGCCTCACGAGTGATCAGTGCTTGTTGCATCACTATGAACTTAAATTCATTAAAAGCAGATTGCCAGAATATCATGTATATGATGTAATGGAGTAGTGAAGGACATAAATGAAATATTCTGCATTATTTAATTAAAAACTGTGTATGAAAGAAATATATAACGTAATTATTCAGATAGAAGAAAGAGAATGCTGATGAAAAAACGCAAACAAAAGCCACAAATAAGAAAAGAATTTAAGTAACCGTGAATTTGTAAACTTTTATTATTTCCTGCGCTTAACAATTTATATCTATAGCTTCAGATAGACTGTGAAGACCGTAGTTCTGGTGATCTTGCTGGGTTATGACGTATAGTACCGGTGGAGGCATGTGAAGGTGCCTGTTCTTGTAGTTCATCGTCATCTTCCTCGGGCACTGGTCGCTCCAGGAAATATCCGGCTGAGCCCAGCTCAGTGTGGGTCCACCTGTGATCCACCCTGAAAAAATATGAACGGAGAATGCTGAAGCCTTAACATTCCTAAGTGGAAATGTGAAACATTAGATAAATCCGCTATTTGGACTAACATACAAACTCGTTTACCTTTCTGTTGAGCATACAGGGCTTAAGTAGGTCGTTGCCCACTTGGGATTGAAATAGCTATCATTGTAGAATTTCGCTATGTTCTTCCAGATGAGCGACTGCAAACCACATGAGCATTCCTTTGTAAATTAGTGAGAACCAACCCAAACAGCGCCTGACTCCGAGAGTTGCTACTGTACTGCACTACAGGAATGATAAAGAAGTTGCCTGCCCAAAGCAGAGCGCGGCGAAACATACAGCGCGCTGCGTACGTGTCATTCTTAGGGCCGTTGCTAACTGCAGAAAAACTAACTAGTGGTTAGTCGACATTTCTGCAGCATAAAAATGACCTCAAACTACGTAACTTCGAGTTTATAATAACCGTCAAACCTATGGCAACATCCCGAAATGGAAGTTCGTATTTATAGCGAGTTGATGTTCAACTGTTCAATGTGAGAAAATCGATAATTTTTTCTTCTTCGTCCCTAATATGTCTTTAAACATGGATAAGGAAACGTCAAAACGAATGTGAACGACAAATTTAGCAAACGCGAGAAGGATATTATTATTGATCTGGTGTTAAAATATCAGAATATTCGATCTCAAATTCTCCTGAAATGCCCAGAACTGCAGCAACACCTGCGATCCTCCAGAGCCAAGTTGTGAACCTTATCAATGATTTCTGATGTCCTAACGGATTTTGGCCGTCCGCTGCGTGGGTTATCTTTCTAGCTTTCACGGCCGTCTTTAAACTCTGTGATCCAAAAATGATGGTGCAGAGTTTCCTACAGTATGAATTTCTATTGCAATCATACCCTTCTTTACCAAATACTTGTCATTGTTCCCGTATACACGTCTGCACTGCTACAAACAGCTATAGCTACTACGATTCTTGACCAGTCGTGGGTGGTTTTTGATAACAAAATTCTGCCGAATTGCTGCTGCAATCTATGGGTCATTTCAAATAACTAACATGATACAGTTGATTTACTTCCAACTATAAACCACGTAACTGTAAGTAACCAAACAAGCAAACCCATGTGCTTAATAGTAAATGTTATCAAATATTAGCATGGATAGGGTCCTGATTAAACATGTTGGTTTTAACGCATATATTGAAGTATAACACAATTCAGTATTAGGCCACCCAATTAGTGATACTGGTAGCCTTGCCGGATGAGTTTGCGTTTTATTAGGTTAACGAAGGTAAAACATAAAAGAGTGTTTTCGTTGTAAATGTAGGATAAAATGGAAGATTTACTTCAACTACCCAGTAATTTAAAAATGCTGATCTCTGTTAAGTTTCGGTGACAATAGAAACAAATTAACTAAGTGGGATGATTTTTGGGGGTTCCATGGTCAAATATCTTAGGGCTGGCATTCCTGATGTTGGGTTTTTTCGAGATTTTCCCTGGTCGCTTAGGCGAAATTTGAGATGCATTTTTCCTTTCCATGAATTTTCGGTTTCATTTCATTCTCTTACAGGATCAAATGTGTCAGCCAAGGTAGGCTGGTGCGGTGTGATGGTTGTTTGCGTTCTGTAACGGTTTTTGCCTCGGCATCTTCTATGGAATTAGATCTTGAGAGGCTAGAGTTTCTCAGAGGAGATGGGGGGGGGCTCTATCGGTGTCAGGGTGTTCTATCATGTTAGGGTCTCCGTCAAAGTCCGTGCCTGACCGCCTGTGTCTCTCTCATCTTTTCCCTTCCTCTCGAGGATTCCCCCGGCTGTAGGCACAAACGGCCAACCGTTGAGCAAGGCTGAAGTACAGATATTTCTCTTCGCTGTCACATTCTCAATCCTTTTATCTGTCTTTGTGCACATGCTCAAGTCTGGCATCCCTACAGTAACACTGTACTGACATAGCTTTCCAGTATTTCGAATTTTAGCCTCTGATTAAAGCGGTTTCTCCTGAAGAATGAATTTTACACTTTGGAATTTGTCCCGTGTATTTGAAATCGGTCTATTTACCTCTTTTTCTCTGTTCACTTTTACTGTTACCAACTGGCCCAGGTGCGTGCTTGTTCTATTGTAACTGGTTCCACATTCTCAGTGAATATCAGTTTCGTTTGTTCGCATTCATTCTCAAATCGACTTCTTTGCTTTTAAGATTTAATTCATTCAGCAGGAGTCTCAATTCGTCTGCCGTTTTTTGCAAATAAGACTATATCGTCAGCAAAATGGAGGTTCATGAATCTTCTACCATTTTATATTTATGTTCAACTTCTTTTTACTCTAATTCATACCTCTTTCTAGATCCCCCCCTTCTCTCTCTCTATTCTAACCTTGGCGTATTTTGCCAAATATTCTTACATAGACAGAGGGTGCCAAAAAATGAGTACACACTTCAAGCGAAGAAAAAACTGTGTTAAAATAACAAAACTGAATTCACACAAACAGAAAATGATGAGCACTAATCATCTTAGACTTTTATAGTTACAACAGTTGCTCAAAATGCCCACCATCGGCGTCGATACACTTCTGTGTACGTTGAACTACTGATTGAGCAACGTTTGCGAAAGTGTCCTCAGTGATTGCAGCACATGCCGTTTCAATTTCTTCCCGAAGTGCTGTCAGTGTAGCTGATTTTCTACGGTATACAACATCCTTAAGAGTTCCGCATAGGTAGAAGTCTAACGGAGTTAGATCCGAAGAACGCGGTGGAAACTCAATCGGACCTCTTCGTCCTATCAAGTGCACGGGGCTTGTTGCTGTGCGAGGTCTTCCAGATCTGCCCTTGCGAACATCGCACTGTACCATGAGTCTCAAATTTGTCTCGAATACTTGCAGTTGTTACTCGCGTTCTGTTCTGTACACACGTCTCCATTGCCTTTGAACTTCAACAACATTCTCGATTTTCCAATATCACTTCAAAATTACTTTCCGCTGTTTAAAGAATAATCTTAGCTCCATTTTGTTGTAGCAACGCTATCATAACATAATGTGAGTCATATCTGTTTATAGAACATCATACTACACATTGCTGTTGTTTTTCGGTCCAATTGTGAATTATAGTAAATAGATATCTATTGTGAAAATATGTATACATTGTTTGGCACCCTCGGTATATACAAGGGCTTACCACGCTATAATCCTTTGGTACGGCGGTGCCTGAATAGCTTGCATGTAGAAGAGGACTATGAGAGGAGAGAAGGAGATAACGGTGCAGATGAAGATCTTGATTACCACGGGGTCCAATATAAGTTGTACGAGGCGAGGGAGTGACTCCAGATTTGGAAGAGATGTGGAGAAAAGGAACATGACTTCGTCTGCACACCACAGCATCATCTGCAACACGTGAACGCTCTTAGATTACATTCTTGAAATGGGATGATTAACACAAAAGTAAGAATTAAATAAATAGACACCTTCTGCCCAAAATAGTTGATGACGTAGTCAATACCAGCCACCAAAATCATCCACCACTGTGCCACACGGAACAACAGAGCAAGCAGCAACAAATTCTGACAAAAATAGAAACAAAATATGTTAAAAGTTTAAAACAATTTCTTAAAATTGCAATACCTACATGACCCCCCCCCCTAACTACACCAGAATTAACGTATTTCTGCTTAGATAATTAAAATTAGTATTATTTAAAGCTACCTGTTCGCGAAATGGGGAAAACTTAGCCTTCTTTTGCACATTTATAGAAGATAAGTTCACTGCTGTACTAAATGCTGGCTCTCAACCAGCATTTTATAGTAAAAAGGAGCATTAACTGTTACACATGAAAATATAAGAAGTGTGCAGATAAATAGCTCAGAAAGCAACAGTTACAGAACCCCTTGAAGAAGAATTGCATCAAAATACGACATATTCATGTGTGATTTGACGTTACTTTGGATTTCGGTTTTGCTTTAACCATTGGGAAAATATTAAGTACTTAAATAATATTACTGTCTGTTTTCACTTTTAATAAATGCCTATTTTAATTATATTACCGCCTATTTTTAGCACTTTAAGTGCCTTTTTGCCTGTCTCTTTTAACCAATATAAATGCCAGAACTTCTGGGCCCTGGTCATTAATGTCCCATTCAAATGTGGGCGTGAAACGGCCGATAAATTTTGCTCAGAGGCCTCTTCTTTCACACTTGAATTTGATTTATTTCCGTAAATGTACGACACGGAACCAAAGGCTCTATTTCCCTTCCAAAGTAAGCCACACTTAGGATTTTTACACCCTAAAATTTCCATCAAACCTGACACAGTTTGAATCTTGGAGCTTAGGTCTACGAGGTAACACTTAGTGCAGCGGAAATATAAATGCGTCGGATCACAATCTTAAAATCCCTATGTTAGATTTTAAATTTTCACGAGCATCCCTGTAATAACGAATATTAGGTAAGGTTAGGTTAGGCGTTGGCCTAAATTTGGTATTTACTTTAATTCGGCGTTACTCCTTACTCTCCTGTGCATTGCTCTAATGCATTTTTTGCTGTTGGTAACAATTGTGACGTTACACTACGTCCCAACTTTATTTCAGCTATAAAAGTGTATACCCTTTTCTGGGTTGCTGTGTGTATTACTAACTTAGAATGCATTCACTTTATCTGTTCTTGCCTGCGGCTATGCTTTTATATAACTTATTACAATAGTTGGCTAGTTCTGCTTCTTTTTCCGTCGCTGGGTGTTCACAAACGCTTAATCTAACCTCTATGTCGATTTAAGTTAATTATCTGCATTGAACCATACTTGTTATCTTCTAGCAATATCACTAAGCCGTTGACCTCCTCCATAGTCTAATGGTAGCGTTTGCGACTGCTAATCCGGAGGTCCTGGGTCCTATTCCCGGTCAAGTAAAGCTGTCTGGGTAAGGTAAAACTCCTTAAAAGCCTTAATTTTTAATTCGGAGTTTATCCTTAACCTGAGAAGGTGAACTCCAGAAACCTTTAAATCGCCAAGGACTCCGAGCTCATTTGCTCCATCATTAATCTGTTTCATTTATCCCTGCATAGGTTTAAGAACCCCTTAAGACACTATCCTAGCGTAAAATTCAGCATAGGTTCTTTTGCAGATGTTGGCAATCAGCTTTAGAGTACCAGTATTGACACATTATAAAAAGTTGCAGTAATTATAATATTTACAATAGTAACTTAATTGTGCAAAATGGCAGCAACAATTTGCCATTCGTCATTACAGTATGCAAACTATTACAGAAAGAGCTATACCTGGGCCGTCGAAGCATTGCACTTGACAATGCCAGTTCCGCAATGTTGGCTATACTGCGATTTCGACGTTGCAACAGCCGCTATTGCTTAACGGCTGGAATTGTTGCGTTTTCAATTTCCCCTAGTAAACATATCAAGCAATGCTATTAATTCGTTTTATTTACTGACGCTGACATCTCAGGTCATCAGCGTCCCATTCAATTCAGGGCGTGAAACGACCGACAAATTTTGCTCAGAGGCCCCTTCTTGCAGGCTTGAGGTTCTTTTTCGTGCCGTAAATGTACGACACGGGACCCACGGCTTTACTTCCCTTCCGAAGGAAGCCATACTTACGATTTTTACGCCCGAAAAAATTCATCGATCCTGGCCGGGTTTGAACCCACGACCTTGGGTTTAGAGGTAGATATCACACTCTGCAAATGGTCTCTTGGGATATTTCTATTACAAATGGACCAGTTAAATTCATTACAGTAACTCAACCGCAAACCTGTGATAGAAATCAGCTGCATACAAAATAAGAAAAACCAGCAACATAGTACCTGCTACGTCACGACTGACTGACCGACCGATAAAGCTACTTTGTAATTGGTTCAGAAGGCGTAACGGATAGCATTCCTCATTTGTTAATCTGTAGCATTGCCAACCGAAAAGCAGTTATCAAGTACAAAGTTTCGGCGGCCCATATATAAAGTATTCCAAGGTGTTATTAATGTACTAAATTCTTGAAACATTTACCATGCTTATATGTCGAACTCGACTCGATTTGAACACACTCTCCGGATTGAATTACAACTCACCGTTAACACGCTGTTTTTCAGTTCGCGTTGAAAACTGTTATATTTCTACACACGTTTTCATATTAATTAACCTGATTTACTTTAATTTTTATGTTGGATAACCTATTTAACGAATTAATTATTGATAAATGTTGTAAAATTTGCAAAGATAAATCAGACTATAAAGTTAAATGGAATAAAACAACATGCATGTTGAGTAAATGGGAAATAACGATTGATTTTATGTGATAAAAATTACTGCAGTAGTGCACTTGACCATACTCAATTTTATCTCATTACGATCTCCGTTTATGTACACATTTTCTATCCGGAAATCGTATTTAAATCGATTTTCGAGCCCGATATATAAACGTTATAACTGAAAAGGTATAAACAGGGAGTGATTTTCTACAGGCACACACATAAACACAGCTAGTGTTATATAATTCAACGTAAATGTAATTTTGTAGGTAATAGAATCTTAAATGCATATCTGTGTCTTAAAACAAGTTTCTACGTTTTATTGTTGCAGTATTACTCCTGAATCGCTTTTGGCAGCCCTGATATGTAGCTTAACATGATCATTATTGTTGCGAAATGAAACGTTAGGGGCAAAAGGAATATATTCAGTATCTGCTATTGAACATTGTATTTCATTCCGTTTCATATTAAGTATCAGAAACGCATTAGAAAGTGTGCAAATACTTACCCATAACGGAGATCTGATTAGTCTGCGAAGGAAGCGGCTTCTAGTCGAGCACAGGATTTTGTAGAACAAAGTGGCTGAACAGAAGATGAATATGAAAGAAGGTAAGCTGGATGCGGGTGTATTTGCACATTGTAATGCTGCGACTAAAGCGGAGAAGGCTTCCACCATCTCATCGTACCTCCACGTTTGTTAACTGTTGAGTCTGGAGTTTAATTCATGGGAATGATTCTAACCGTATTACTCCGCGCACTGCAAATAGTTCTGTGTCTGTCATTTGTTTATGCTTCCCAGTCTTTTGTGTTACGTTGTAAGCTACATATATTCGAAAAGAAAATTAATAATGAATATCTTGATAATGCGACGTATCGCCCATAAATAACAGTTTGCTAATGTACGATTCTTTTCCATAATCGAAGTTAACCTGGTGAGTAACAATTTAGCGCGTTATTACATTAATGAACTCACAATTATTTCATATATGTACTTTCGCAACTTTAAATGTTTCTTGATTTGTTACGCGAATTTTAATACGTTATAACTATACATTCTTGATCTTAATAATTATCAAACTTAATTAGAAATTGTGCATGGAATGAAGTATGAAATATTTTGAAATGTAACTCCAGAGATTTTGAGAAAATAATTAGCAGTTTGAAGAAATTTAAAACCAAAGACGCCGCTACAGGCTTTCCCGCCGTTAAATAAGAACAGCTAACACAAATCGATAATAATTGAAATTTAAACACACATATAATTTCACTTTTTTCATAATTTTTAGGGAACGATAAAATTAAGTGATGCTTGTCTCAAATTTCTTAAATTCTAAAAATACCGTTTCTTAAAGTGTGAACATCAAACTGTCGCCAAATTGCAACCAACTTAATAATTTTATTATAACAAAACCATCACTGTTTTAGTGCACTTAGCTTAAAAATACACAATGCACGCCCTCCCCTACATATGCAGAAGTGGATTCAACTTTAGTTATTGATAAATTATGAGTTTATCTCACGCAAACCACGGTACTAGTAAAATAAATAACGGAATACGTTGTAATGTTGGATAATTATATTGCTACCATCTGGCGCCAGAAAGAACCATTAATTCTGTGGTATATAGCGCTAAAAATGGTACTATATTTTATATCAAGCACCACCACAAACTGCACGGAGATATGTATGACCTGGTGAAAATTGAAGGAGATGGTTGTGCTATTTTGAGGTTCATGGATAGGCAAAAGCAGACTAAAAACAATGAAAGTTAATAAAAACACGCCGGGAGTTAACACTCACTTTGTTCCACTTATGAATGTAACTCTTATGAATGGTACATATGGTGTGTTCCATTTGCACCTGCTAATGTATCTTTTATTTTATTCCATTTTATTGTGTGATTCTGGAAATTTGAGAAACTAATCTTCACTGTTGGGTATACATTTTCTTTATTCAGAATTAGTATTTGCCGAAGGTATTCAAGGCATGGCTGCCACGATCCTTAACTAGGAAGAATAAACAGTTTCTGTGACTGAATCATCAAGTAATGTTTCTGACTTTATGTCAGGAGTTGACAAACTTTAGCTCTTCTAGTCATACTGCTTCTTAGCAAATAGCTAGTAATTGTGTTTTGCGATTTATAGGAAGTATATAAATAACAAAAATCGGCTTGGACATTGGAAGCCTGGAATTTTCTCAAAATGCATTTTTCTTCTGCATGTTGCTTACATGAGGACATGCCAGAAACTGTTGTTTTATTTACTATGTTTTTTTTTTCAATATATCCAATAGTATCTACGAATAAAAGTTGCCCATTTTTTACACGATTTGCTAGTAACATTTAAATAATTAATAAAATTATTGAGAGTAATTATCAAAAAGTCTTACAACCCAAGTATGCGTTGTAAATTTGCCTTTAGAGGTTTCGGTAGCAGTGTCATCATCAAGGAGTGCTCAATGTTTGTATTTCCGTGATTCGCCGGAGGCAAGGTATTTTTGTAGAGTCGGGTTAAGGGGAAACTTGGGGTAATTGCCCGGAAAACTTGATTTCACCGCATGTGATATCACAGAAACATAATTACTTGTCTTGGACCGCAGTCCCGGTGTTAATATGATTGTGGTTTCGCTGCAAGTTGTGTCAGAGACTCGAGTTTCCATCCTCTACGCATGCCCCTGACGACAGGTGTCCCGAACACGATCTCTCGGATTAGATGCGTTCGAAATCTAAGAAGTGATAGAAAAGTTTCAGCCGAATCGTTGCATTAATTCTTGAGTTATCATGACGCTTGACACTGTTGACCTAAGGTCGAAATGGAGCCATTTCTTAAGTGGGGCACTCTTACAATGGTCACGACGGGGAACGAATTCTTTATGTTTCGCTTTGGCTCCATATGCAAGCCCAGTGTCCCTTCTTTCAAAAGATGTATGGTAATTGCAAATATATCCTTTAGAGTTTTAAGCACTGCAAGGGTATTCGAATAAAAAGAGCAACACACCACAGTATGTAACTTCTCTCTCATTTCTTTTAGTTGTTGATTCAAATTTAACGCTTTTCTCTACAGGAAGTGCTACTAATTCCCGTCCACAGGTGGCTTCCTTGTACCGGATGTTAGAGTTTTCTTTTAGCGGTACTGCCAGCTCTCTTGAATACGTGATATCAGTAATCTTGACTTGTAAAGTTTAATTTAATTTGTGTGCATGTATAAATAATTAAAAGCTGGGCCTTAAATCTCCAAGTTGTGAAAAAAGAAATTGATTTATTGATTGATTTATTTATTTATTTATGGACGCTCTTTAACATCTGAGGTCATCAGCGTCCCATTCAACTAAGGGCGTGAAACGGCCGACAAATTTTGCTCAGAGGTCTTTTCTTTCAGGCTTGAGGTTCTTTTTCGTGCCGTAAATGTACGACACGGGACCCATGGCTTTACTTCCCTTCCGAAGGAAGCCATACTTAGGATTTTTACGCCCGAAAAAATCCATCGATCCTGGCCGGGTTCTGAAAAAAGAAAAGGTAATGGTAGTTTTAACGGCAGTCAATATTTGCAACACACATCAATGGCACGAACATAGGAACTGAATGTTGTTTTCCTCATTGTCAGATAACTAAAGAGTATAAAAATAGGAGTGCTTTGAAACTACAATATTACAGTGTGTATTTAAATTATTTAAAAACTAATGTAGTTTCCAAGGGCGGAGATTATTCTTAAAACCATCTGTCAGATCAATTCATGATAAATTGGAAAAGGAATGGTTTATCATCGTAGATTGCAAAATTTAAACTGTGTGCCCTTACATTTTATTAAACTGCATCTGAAAGTTTAAATAAATGGTTTGCACCCATCATTGAGAGTTTGCGGGACTACAGTTGGGTAACTTAAGACAGGGATACCCCAGTGGTAGGATATACAAAAACGGAAGATTCCGTTCAGTAAGTGGCTGCTTCTTCCAATTTTCTTAAAATATTGGAAGTTCTTATTTGTTCGCCTGTAAGTAATGTCTCCTTTGAACGAGTATTTTTTTTTTTTACATGAATTGTTTGTGAACAAGTGACAAAACGCTCTTTCAGTACAAACTTTGAAATTTATGTTATTAATAAGGTGAATTTTCATCACATTTGTGTAACTTTTTCTAAATGCTGTGTGATAAAAAGGTCAGCAGCAAAATATCAATGTATAGTGCACTAATAATTCTAAAGGATTTTAGACTGGAATGAATTCAAAACTACTACATTATGTAGTTACAGAGAAAACATTTATTTATTATTAGTTTCCAAACCTAATTATTTCTGATAAAACAATTTTTATCGTCTTTTGCTTTTTTTCGTTGAAAGAAAAAAAAATCAAAGGCCCCGTTTACTTGTTTTAAAAATCTGGCCACTTTAATATAAAATACATTCAGTGACAACAAAGGTTTTAACAATAAAATATATTAACTGCAGTATGGCGGGAAGGATGGGCAGGGTTTAACTTCAGGTAGCAAATACCTCAAGGATGGCATTGTATGTTAGATTACAAATAAAATACGAAACAAGAGACTTTACTTCTGTTGTATTAAATGTCATGTCTTGAAATTAACATTAACATTATTAGGTAATATATCTAGTATCGATATAATTCCTATCACATTATTAAATTTTGTTGGTACGATACAGGAAAATGCCATTAAATGGGTTCTTTATTGATTCTGAGCGGGGGATAGGCGTACTTATTAACGATCCCGCGCTGCAGTGTGTTTAAATGTTACCATAGACGTTAAGATTCAGTACCGCCATTTGCTTTGTTTTATTCATAGGCTACATAGAAGTTTGTCGGACACTGGAGTGACCTCGAACCGATGAAGTTTGTTTCACAACATGGTGAAAGTAATGGGTCGTGAAACGTAAGGGCTTAATGAACCGCGTCGAGTGAACAAGACGTATGGGATATTTAGAGGTTATCGCTCTCCCGCCCCTTTCTTGCAGTGTTGTTCCAGATGCATGCAATCTGTTGTGCGTCACACTACTGCAGTGTTTCGGGTTTCAAGTACCATTAAAGGTGTTTACATTTAAATTAATATTATGAAATTTAGCGAAAATAACCGAAATGTACCGATTTGCTCCACCCCTGATCCATTATAGTTGATCTAAATTTTTATTTAAGGGCACGAGATTGCCAAAACTGCATAAACACCGCGTGCTTAGTTTCAAATTCATACATTGTTGCATTACGTCGCAACAACTGTTGAAATGATAACAAACTCTGATTACTATCTGTTCGCTGTTTGCAGATATACTTCAAAATAGTACTAGTAATTGTTGTATACATTGTTTCAAACATAAAGAAAATTACTTCCACTTACAGAATGTTGCTGTTTATTGAACATTGGAAAGTAAATAAAATAAACATTTTAGTTCCCAGAAAGAATATAACTCAATTCCTCAAAGCGGAGCACTATTAAATTAGTTACTACGTTCTTGTAAGCACTTCAAGCACAGTTTTTGGTGCACTCCAGCAGCCATCTTCTCGTTTGAAGGCTTGAAGAATAGTTGGTGCACTTTCAAGAGCTTAGCGGTGTTGTAGAGTTTCTGGGTCGCACGGTGCATTGGAGATACTACTCAGGCACAAAGGAAACCAAAGTCATATCTTCAGTAAAATCATAAAATGTGGACTTCTCTTCACGTGTTCTGTTAGGAAGGAACTGATGTGCAATTTCTTGCTTATTTTTCTTCATTATTCCAACATTTGTTTGACCTCTTTTGGAAAGTTTATTCACTAACTCCACTGACGTGTAGCAGTTGTCACCAGTGACATTCCTATGCCATTTCTTAGGCTGCATTATAGTTAAAACAGTTAAAATTTCCGGACTGTTTTGCCGCGGTTAATATGCTATCATAGCTTTCACCAACTACTGTGGTTGGCACCATTAGTGGACGATGAACAATAATAGCACAATCAACTCACCACATCAACAACTCCAAACACTTTGTGGAAATCATCGATAAGATCAACATCAAGCCTAACAATATTCTTGTGAACTTTGATGTTGAGTCTCTATTCACAAATGTACCCATCAAGGACACCTTGGAACTCCTAACAACTCCACTTCAAAACAGAAGAAATCACCTTATTTAGACGCATCTTGATCTCCAGATACTTTCATGGAGAATCAAATTCTGTGAGCAGAAAGAAGGGGTCTAATAGGCCATCCACTAAGCACTATTCTTCGTGCAACACGTAGAGGAGAAGGCTCTAGACACTGCTGAATATAAACCTTCACTCTGCTCGAGATATGTGAACGATACATTTGCTATATGGTCACATAACATCACAAACTGCAGTTCTTTTTAAAACACCTAAACAGTATCCACGAAAATATTAAAATCACTATGGAAAGAGACAGTAATGGCACACTTCCCTTTCTAGATGTCTTATTTCGGAGGAAATCATCAGGAGTCCTTGGATATCAAGTTTATGCGGAAAAATGTTTTAACGCCATATCGAATCACCATCCAGCACAAAAAAGACCGTAATGAAAACTTTAATACATAGAGCTAAAACCATCATAGAACCGGATCATCTTAAACACGAGTTAATGATGTTTAAGGCCAATGGCTATAGTAACAAAGATGCTGACAGAGCCAAACAATTACTCAAAGAAAATCCAAGGCTTTTCTAACATAAATAGAATACGTTTATGTGCGTATCGCGCGTATATTACAGAAAACCCTCTTGACACAATGGGAATTTATAAAACACTGTCTGAGTGTGACAAAGTGTATACAGAATGACCAGAAGATCGATTAAAAAACGATTGGAGGAACTTGCCTTAATCAACCTGAACTATATGCTGTAGCAGAACATGACAAATTAATACTATGACATACACTTTAATAAAACAGAGTTGGATGCAAAAACACAAGGCTTTTTGACTATAGCCAGAAAGGAGGTATTGAAAATATAACATCCAAACAACTTTAACACAGACGGCGGATATCAACTTAATAGCATATGGAAACCAGTTCTTAAAAACAAATAACCACCCCTCCCCCTCTTCTCTTCCACTACCCTCGTAATATTAATCGATCTTCTAAAACCAGAAACGGATCAAGACTGTCGTTTTTTAGCAGTCAGGTGTTGTTCCGTCCACTGACGATGCCAACCGCAGTAGTTGGTGAAAGCTATGGTAGCATATTAAATCATGGACCATGGCAAAATAGCCCGGAGGATTTTAACTATTTTATTAGACTGACTATTTCATGAAAAAGTTACACTTTTTCAAATGGAACAATGCCCATTGGCATTAGAAAATAAAACTAGAGGAAATTAGAATGCGAATGGTGTTTTTGTAATTCTAATGCAAGTTGTTTACAAGATATCGTAATATGAACATTTTTAATATCTTCAGTTGTCTGCTCCATTTAACTGCTTAGTTACTAGGCTACGATGTTCGTATGTTTACTTTTCTTGTTTAGTGTGTATATGTGTAATTTTTTCCCTGAATTCCCAAGAAAACACATGTTGCATCTTGTACTTATGTGTTTTTACTGTACTTTGTGTCAGCACTTTCTTAAGAAATACGAAAACTGTTCTTCACAGTTTGTGCTCAAAATGATGACCACCAGCTACAGTAAAAGCTTCCAGTCTGTCATGTAAAGATTGCTGTACATGTTGTAGTATTTCAGCAGAAGTTTCAGAACAGGCAGTTGTAATACTTCGTTTCATGTCTTCTGGTGTAGTCTGTATGTCCTTGTAGACAGCGTCTTTTAGCTTTCCCCACAGAGAAATATCTAAAGGGGTCAAATGTGGTGAACGGGCAGGTCAATGTGCAGGTACCCCTCGTCTAATCCAAAGATTTTGAAACAATCGGTGAAGACAAGCGTAGTACGGCTATTGGGATATCTTTCAGGTACACATTACAAGACAGAACATCATTCTTTCTTCATTCTCCATGTCGACTCTTTCAGCATTAGTAAATACCATCTCCCATCACGACCTTCTTCAAGAACTATCATAAAGTACTGCCAAAGAAGCTGCAATAAAATCAGTGTAGAGGAAATAAGGTGTAAATAAACATACTAACATCATAGACTAGTAGCTAAGCAGTTAAATGGAGCAGACAGCTATATATATTTAAAATATTCATATTACTATAGCTCGTAAACTACTGGCACTAGAATCATGCAAAAACATCATTGACATTCTGATTTCCTTTAGTTTTATTTTCTTGGTGTCGATAGGCATTATTGCATTTGAAAAAATGTAACTTTATTCAAGAAATACACATTCTAATAATTATTAACATCTGTGTATGGGCTGCAATTATGAGCCCCTCCCTAAACTTCAATTCTGTGGAAGCAGAAAATCAATAACACCTTTCATTTCAGAAATATTTGCGGTGCAAGTTTTAGATGATTCGTCCTGTATATTCAATCCATGGTTACAAATATTACAAACATGTTCGAGTCACTCTTGAGGAAGCCGCACAGAAAGCGAAGTAAACAGCGGCCCGCATGCTTTCTTGGATCAAGCTTGACGCGAACTCTCTGTGTTATTTTGTTCAGAAAATTATGGTTTGAAACAGACAAGACTTTTTGATTACCTTATACTAAAAGGTTTCTATTCAGTACTAGTCATTTAACTTGCTGTTTTTCAATATTTTAAACTCGTGTTTTCTTTATGCAGCTAGGTCTTGCAAGTGACTTTACTTTTTTTTTTTTTTTTTTTTTTTTTGTAAGTAACTGGTCATGTGGCAGTTTTCATAAAATGTTTCGACGTTTTAAAACATTACACCTGATGGCTAAGAACAGTCACCATCTTCTTAGCGTCACCTTTGTGTGAGCGGGCTATACATACAGAGAATGTGGTTCTATGCTGCTGGAGTGGAGCTGCCTAAAAGGGACTTTAATCTGCTGCAAATAACTATTCTGTTCTTGGGCTCATAAACGTTAGTTCTTTGTTCATAACCACTAGCCTGTGAAACGAAATGCCCAATAACGCAGAGTGTAGTTGATTTACGTTAACTGTTTCAATAATAGAGGTAGTGTGTGTAAACAACATACTGTCAGCGAGGAATAGTGCGATACGACTGGTCGTTCGCTGCGACGATACAACAAATCGTTATTAACACGCATCCAACCCTTCTCCCCACACCTCCCACCAGCAACAAGGTCATGTGCTGTAGTAAACTTTCGTTAACGAGCATTAAGTGTCGATGTCTAATAATCGCTAAAGCGACACAGTTATTTTTTTATGGCTAACATACGAGGTAATTATCAATGTTCTCTGGAGTGTATTCTAATAAACGCAAACTCCGTATACAAACCATTCAGACCACTGAGAAAACATATCCGAAGAAAAATAAATTAGTGTAGCATTTCGCTGTTGGCAGCGTAATTCCACAATCAGTGTTGGCAACCCAGTCTGTTACCATGGTCATAATCTTAGGGGAAAGAAACCAAGCTTTGATGGTAAAGTTGTTTTATCAAAACAGCAATTAGACATTTAAATGATTGTTTAAAGGGGCAATATCAAAGAAGAGTTATAGAAATTTAGTAGCTACCAGGAAAGTAAAAGAAGTTGAAGTGGGTGTTGATATACCTGAACGGAGCACGCAATTTTCCATCCTCTGGTCCAGGGTATTAAAAGTATTACTGTCCTGTGCGAATTTCAGCTACAAGACCCCACATCATTGTTTTCTGACCAGGGTGGGTGTTCCTTGGAATATTTTGTGGACAAATGACTTATTTCACCCTAGAACTTTCGCATATAGGTCCCTTGTACCGTTCATTCTGAACAGGTAACTGTGTGATATGCATTCACAGCTCATTTTATTCTGGGCCTTATTTCTGGAGGTCCTGTAACGTGTGCACATTGTATAGCATGTAATTCCTGCTTTGCATCGCCAGAAGTTTTTCAACTCCTGCGGGGTTTTCTGTTACCTATGAATACGCAGTGCTATGTTTCTAAAATAACGAGTAACGCAAATTGGGTGCTATAACTGAAATACATTTTTGCTTTTCTTATTTAAGTACATTGGGCAGTTGTTAGGGTGAAACAAATCACCACCACCACAAGTGTCATCGAGAAGTCGCTCCGCAGCTTTTGTCTAACCGAGATTTTACGAGGAAGAGAATTTGGGTGGCAGCACTGATCGCGCGCCGGTGTATAGTTCACCACCAAGGCAAGCGCACACTCCAAAGTTAAAACGGTGGGTGGATATCTGCCAAAACTGGTTTCGAAGGAAGAAGGGAATGCCAGAAGCGTAGGAGTACCCACTTTCTCCTGTGCGGTGCACATCACCCGAGTGCGGGGGAATTTGTCGAAGACCCGCTGCTTTAGGAGCAGCTTGGAGTACAGTGGACAGGAGGGTTGTATAAAATTTACCCTGAAAGTAATACATGATAGAGGGATCATCGATGAAGAAAAGCACATACAAAAAATGTCTTGAGGCCAGAGCTAGGACACAAAAATAATAAATTAAAGAAAGGGAAGAAAGAAAGATTTAGTTTTGACCAAGAATGTTCTAAATATGTAAGTTATTATTCATATCCACACATTTATCCTTATTTGTGATTTTTCGAAATTTGTATTTTTCATATTTCAGCTATAATTTTCTTTGAAACTCCTTGAGACATGGGGTGAAGGTTTAGTTGTTCATTTTCCAGTCTAGGAGCTATACATTCCACTTACGTTCAAGCCCGTTTATTCATTATATTTCATTTTAAAATACTATTTATAAGACAATTTTATCATTACGATAATAACAGTAAATAAAAATTTAATAGTATAATTACGCACAGACATTTTAAATATAACACGCAGATAATGATCTATATGGGTAACTTTATGCCTATTAATACACAATGTTATAAAAATAAATAAAGCCTAACGGAAGTGTCTTCCTTCATGTTCAAAATCAGCAGATCAAAGAATATACAAAACAATAGTGAAAATTGTCCAGCACTCTAAAATTCTAAACCCGAGTCATGGATTCGGCTCCTCTTGAAGTGGCCTAAATCTTGAAAGAAAAATTTTAAAATTGCCGTCAGGTTGCGTAAAGTAGCGCTGGCACATCTCAAATATTGTTTGTTGCCTAGGAGTCTCTACTGACGTCAGTCGTGTGTCTGGACGCAGGAAAAATAGACAGAAGACGAGGTGAGACGCAGTAAGGAAAATTTCGACGTCAACTGTTTCGATTTCCTTGCGCAGGTATTTTCAACGTAGCAGGGGCTCTTTCTATCACGTCTTGCTTTTCTCTCCAGGAAACAAAGGAGTTTCTCGGTATAAAGACGAGTATCTCTTGAATCGAGAATCCAACAAGCAAACAATTAGGTGGAAGACAGGCGCAACCTCGTCAATGCTTCCACGAAACAGACCGTCTTTCTCTTCCACAGCTTGAGTAAGGCCACAATAGCCTTTCCGAAATAATGGAAAAAGATGGAGGAGGTCTGCAAGTTTATATGGTAAAGGTGACAATCAGATTTTAAAACTAAAACAGGTCAAGCCCATATGCTGAAAACATGACATGCTAAGAGTACCAACCATATATATCATTTAACGAATGGTAGATTCTTACGACTGCACGTATCTTACTCGCATCCGCAGTTTCAAGTCTGTGTTTTATTGCACTACAGCATAGCCCGTTTGAATATTACTTGCTTTATTCGCTCTCTTCCCTTCACCTTTCCTGATAACTTTCAAACAAATAAAAGTCTTTTAAATGCTACCTAGAAATAACTTTATTTATAAGAAGTTTAGGTTCTGACAAACACTAGTAGTGGCGCTGCTATAAAGTAGCTTTATGTCGCGTATGCTCGTGAAAGTCGATTACATGTTTGCTGTAGTGTGTTAGATGCAATACAGTACGTACAGTACAGTATGAACTAGCACGTGTTATTTTCAGCACTGAAAGACATTTTGGGTTTGGGAACCAGCGGCAAAAGCCTTCACTTATTATCTGGTGAATAAGCTAGGAATCCCATGTACTTTGCCTCCTTTCCCCTACCCCCTTCTCGACTGACTGTCTTTTGCTATTTGAATTGTCTCGCTTGGTTTAAATATGTGCCTACTCCCTCCTCCTCGTTCCTATTTGCCAGCCAGTGTTGGACGGACAAATTCGACCGGTAGATATATTTTTATTCCATTCTTCCCTCCCCTTGCATTCTGCCAGAATATGTTCCCAAGATTATTTCTCCGCACCCTGTCTATCTGTTACTTTGGTCATTCGCCATACACCTACTCTAAATCAGGCGAGGCCCTGGCGCCTGTTTGAAGTAACGCTCCCTCAGCTTCGACTGTCATCTCCAGCGAAACGCTTTCTGCATACTCTGAAGTCAGCTGCCGAGTTTCTTAATTTCATCCAACCCCCCCCCCCCCCCCCCCGTTACGTCGCCCTACGGTCCAAATGTTGCCCACTCCTATGTTTTCCATACCACGTCTTAACTTTGAAGCCCAGATCTTATTTCCCGCCATTCTCAGTTGCAAATGGTAGCAGATCGCCCTAATTAATGTCTTGTTCTCCGTGAATAATTTTTAGCCAGTACTTCTCCGCTCGCATCCTGCATTCTATAATCTCGCTATAGGCACATGTCGGTCCTGGTGGTGTAGTGGTTACCATACTTGCCTCCTAAACCCCAGATCGCGGGGTTCGAACCCGGCCAGGACCGATGGATGTTTTCGTGACGTAAAAATCCTAAGTATGGTTTCCTTCGGAAGGGAAGTAAAGCCGTGGGTCCCGTGTCGTACATTTGCGGCACGAAAAAGAATCTCAAGCCTGAAAGAGAGGCCTCTGAGCAAAATTTGTCGGCCGTTTCACGCCCTGAGTTGAATGGGACGCTGATGACCTGAGATGTTAAAGAGCGTCCATAAATAAATCATTCAAAAAAAAAAAAAAAAAAAAAGCTATAGGCACCCAATTCCCTAAAGATTTCCTCAATTTGCTGTACCTTCCTCGCCTAATCCAATTTCTCTATTCGTTCCTAACCCCAAAATCTGCCCCATAAGTCCTTGTACACCGTACTACTGTCCCATACACTGTCTGTAACAGCCCTGCTGGCACATTTGGAATTCTGCTTCGTAAACTGAGAGTTTCTGCGGCTTTCATATTCGGTTTATGTTTCTCCCACTCTGCATTCATCGAGAAGGTTAGTCCATGGTACACCTTCTGCACATAATCTAGGTCCTGTCCTGCATATGTCCATGTCCCAGCTTTGCTATAAATAGTTCCGTTCTTGAAGGCTGTGTTTTGTTTGTATTCGCCGTTACCAGGTATCTCTGTGATCAATTTGGTCCATGCTGTAGGCCCATCTATCGTAGTAGAAACAACTGTCATAGCAGCTGGTACCTGTATATCTCTCACCATAAATGGCGCCGTATTTTCTTGTAGCAATGCCTCCATTATGGCGTCAATAAAACGATTAAAGAGTAGGGGTGAAAGAATGCATCCTGCCTTACTTCTCCGGCTAGAGAAACCCTTCGATACTCTGTTCATGTAGTGCTTTCTGTATGTCTACTGTAGTGCTTGGATCATTTTGTTTCCCTTCATCCGTAATTTGTGCCATAGCGTGTAGGTAATTTAAGGGTTTTCTTTTTCTCTTTTCGTTTATTTAAATATTCCCGCCTAATCACAAGCCATTTTCATTGAGGCATTACTTTTCCTTTAACCCTCTTAAATGCAATTAATATTAAATTATATCAACGTAAAGGTTTTAACATCTTGGTCAAATTTTACAATGTTTTACTCGTAAGACATCCCAAAATTGGAAGATCTAAACTTGCAAGAACTGAAAGTTACAGATATTCATAATTCCTCATATAAAGAGACAAAGATAGATTTGCTATTTGTTAATGTAGTTTTCGACAAGATTTGCCGTGTTAATTGTACAACTTACACGCTGTATCTGATAAAACGTAACCCATTCGCCCGCCTGTAGGCAGAGTAGATTGTAAGCATGCTATTCACACGCAGCCATCTGCTGATTGAGGATAGCGCCATCTGCGCAGGATTTCCCTGAGGATTTTCTTCTTTCCAATCATAAGCAGCGCTGAATATTTCCCTTGATAATGATAGTTCTCATTTCTCAAGTACTACTTCCATCACTTGAGAATTTCCGCCATGTAACATATACGTAAAACGCTTAAAACTGAAAAGACGATCTCCAGTTGCAATTTTCTTATTGATCGTTTCAATCTTTATCTATAATTTTTACTGTACATAGTGCGCCAATAAATCGTAATAATTTTGCAATTCTTAATGGTACTGCAGAAAGAAATTTTAAGTCTCTCCAGGAAAAGGACTGGGAAATTAAACATAACTATTTATCATAACCACAGAAAATCAAATTTAAAAAATTTAACTGAAAAATCTTGAAAGTAACGATATTCTAGTTAATGGTCCGTTCGGCTTTAGAAAAAGAATTTCAACGGAAAATACAATCTTTGAACTCATTAGAGGAAAATTAACTTACAGGAGGAATATTTTGTGATTTAGATTTCAATATTTTTTAATGGTGCTTAACGCCTGTTTTAGCTACTGAGGCATTACACGTGGTGGACACGGATGCTACATGAAACAAAATAAGTTTTAGGGTACCTCCCCGGCTTTTGCCATTTATAAGGACTGAGGAAAACCTGAAATAACCTGTCAGGGAGGTTCTGGTAGGAATCGAACCCCAGACCTCATGAGTCCGCACCTTAACGACCTTGGCTACCCGTGGTGGTGTTTTCGATTGTGTCAATTATGAAATTCTAATAGATAAATCAGCTTTCTGCGGAATAAAAACCACATTTAAAATGGTTAATATCCTACCTTGACAAAAGTAAACAAGTAGAAATAAATCGTCCCATTAAAAATGAAAACAATGCATCAGCGTGGGAAATGATTAGCCTGGAGTGCCTCACGGATCTGTTCTTTGATTGATTGATTGATTTATTTATTTAAGGACGCTCTTTAACAGCTCAGGTCATCAGCGTCCCATTCAACTCAGGGCGTGAAACGGCCGACAAATTTTGCTCAGAGGCCTCTCTTTCAGGCTTGAGATTCTTTTTCGTGCCGCAAATGTACGACTTGGGACCCACGGCTTTACTTCCCTTCCGAAGGAATCCATACTTAGGATTTTTACGCCCGAAAAAATCCATCGGTCCTGGCCGGGTTCGAACCCGCGTTTTGGGTATAGGAGGCAAGTATGGTAACCACTACACCACCAGGACCGACTAAGGATCTGTTCTGGACCCTCTTCTTTGACATATATAAATGATATCTCCTGATCTATCCAAGATGTAGATAATACTATTCTATTTGCAGATGACATAACCATTAAATTAAATCTAACCTGAGCTGCTTGTGTGTATGGTTCAAAGCAAACAAGTTGTCTGCATATCTAGATAAAACAAATGTTACGAAATTATTCACTCGCAGATCTCCAAATCCACAATTACAGATAGAATATTATAACACTATACTTCTACAAATAAAATACATTAAATTCCTTAGTTTAATAATTGATAACTATCTGAATTGGAAAGATCACATCACAGTGCAGCGCATTATTAACTTGAGACTTTAAAATTACTTTATTATGCTTATTTCAACTCAATAATGTGAAATATGGTCTTATATTTTGGGGAAACTCGGTTAAAAGTGAACGTGGCCTCCTATTACAGAAAAAAAACCATTAATAGTAGCATGGTACACATAGCAGAAATTCATGCATAAATCTCTTTAGGCAATTTGAAATTTCAACTCTTCCATGTGAATATATAATATTTCACATGCATTTTTATATAAAAACAAAGAAAATTTTGTATAAAATCAAAATATACATGACAAGAATAATCAAATTCACATAGACCAGTTTCAACACTTTTCTGCCATCAAAAATGAGTTTATTACGAATGCATTTTAGTATAAAATACTCTTCGCTTTAGTCTAAAAACCTTAATAAACAATGGTAAATCCTTTAAATCTGCTCTTAGAAAATACCTATTTAAAAAAGCCTGCTATTCTGTAAAGGAGAGTGACATATTAAATGAATTAAAAACACTGCAATAATTTTATATCAATGCAATAGTAAACATGTATATAGTAAAATTTGTATGGCTCAGCGATTTGTCTGTTTCTGCTGCTCTGATTTTTGTTTTTCGGTTGAATTGTTCTAGGTGTTGCTTTGTTTTTCACTTTTATTGTTGTCGATTTGGTTTATTTATGGACGATCTTTAACATCTCAGGTCACTTGTTTCCCATTCAAATCAAGGCGTGAAACGGCCGACAAATTTTGCTCAGAGGTCTCTTCTTTCAGACTTGAGGTTCTTTTACGTGCCGTAAATCTACGACAGGGTTACATGGCTTTACTTATCTTACGAAGGAAACAATCTTTAGGATTTTACGCCCGAAATAATCCATTGACCTTGGCCGGAACTGAACCTGCGATTTTGAGTCCACAAAGCAAATATGGTTACCACTAGACGACCAGGATCGACACTTATTGTACCACTTTACACTATTACTATATTTTTGTAACTGTAGAAGATTGTGTGCTACTATGGTAATTGCAAATGACAAATTTTATGTTCTTAAGTCTCTATGACTGTTTCGGGAACTCACGGAATGCCCAAGGAACTGGAATGAACTGCCCTATTACTTCCTTTATTCGCTGTAAATTACCCTCCTTTGTAGGACTTTCAAATCAATGCCTAAGTCAGTCACCTGTTGGGGAGTTATTTACTCTGGACGCACATGTGCACAGAGTAGCTCCATTCAGCTTCCTGAATGGATAGTTAATTCTATGTCAGTCATCTCGATGACAACCCAAATATAGAATACGTACGAGAGTAGGTCCATAAGTTTCCGGCCTAACCTTTTTCTAAATATGATAGAGAGAATAACTATATTACACTTTTCAATATAGTCACCCTTTTTGCAATACACTTCTCGCATCTTTGAATTAACATGTCAACCTCTCTCCTAAAATGGTCAGCAGTCTTGTCTGCAAAATGGGCACAAACAGCATCCATCACTTCTTTGTCACACTTAAATTTCCTTCCTCGAAGGTCTTCTTGAGTTTTGAGAACAGGAAATAGTCACTGGGAGCTGGATCTGGGCTGTAGGGTGGATGGTCGATCTCCTTGAAGCCACATTGCTGTAACAAGAGCTGTGTGCACAGGCGCGTTGTCGTGAAGAAGTCGCCACTCAGCTTTCCTCGCCTTTTCTCTTTGATAGAAGCACGTAGTCTGCGCAGTAGGCCAGCATAGTACTCCCCATTTACTGTGGTGTTCCTCTCCTTGAAGTCAATGAAGAGAATTCCTTTACACTGCCAAAAGATTGTGGCCATGGTCTTCTTGGTTGACTGAGTGACCTTGGTCTTTAGGTGCGGTGCTTCGCCAGGTTTACGCCACTCGATTGATTCTCTTTTGGACAAGGGATCATAGTAGAGGATCACAGTTTCATCTCCTGTAACAATGGTTTGCAGAACTTCTGTCTCGTTGCCACGGCAGAGCTCCAAAAATGCCTGACAACAGATGACTCGTTGCTGCTTTTGGACTGAGGAAAGAAGTCTGGTGTCTTGCACTAACCTTATTCATGTTTAAATGTTCATGAATAATTCGAAGGACTGTCGTTTTAAAAAAGCTCAACCTTGCTACTATTTCTGTAACTTTGAGTCGCCGGTCTTCCATAATTTCTCCTTGCACAAAAATATGAAAATTTGCTTGTATTTTTATCTTGCTTATTGAATAGATTATGTATGCTTCATGTAGCAATCACATAAACACATAAAGTTTTATTTTAATATAAGAAGTAGCTATGGACAAACAAAATGTCATAACTACACTGGAAGTGTATTCGCTTAGAACTAATAATAATAATAATAATAATAATAATAATAATAATAATAATATACGTGCTTTTATATATCCGTTATAGCAGCGTTTAATAAGAGGGGAGATTGTGAATCAATAAAATCCTGATTCAGGCGCCATTACGTGCGCGCAGGTGTCCGGCAGATTGCTGGCTGGGATGCGCCGTATATCAGAAATAGTAATGTAACCAAAATCGACCATTGTGGAACATGATGTTTTATTTCGCTACAATAATTGACAGCCTATTGGTAGCGTATGCCACTGCTACGATTCCCGGTCAGGTCAAGCTTTTTCCGGAGTTTTTCCTTGCCCTAAGAAGGTGAATAAGGTGAATACGAGATAGTTTTAAGGCAAAATTTCCCCTGGCACACCACACATTATCAACATTATCGCTACTGGGATCGCTACAGGCGGCCGAGATCGTTAAGGCGCGAATTAGTGTGCGGGAGGTCTGAGGTTCCATTCCCACCAGGGCCGTCCTCCCTGACTGGGTTTTTTTTTTTTTTTTTCCTGGTTTTCCTCACTTCTCATGAAAGGCAAATGCCGAGTACCATAAAAGTAGGCCTGGAACGCTTCATTCCTTTGGGGGGGGGGGGAAACCTTTCCCAGTTTATAATTTCATGTCATGTATCACCACCATCTATTGCGCCTTAGTAGTGAAAAAGGCCATTAAACACAATTAAAAAGAAAAAAAAAAGAGATGGGACACTGTGGCGGCGTCTTATGGGCGCCCTGTCTCGGAAGTCCGCTATAATACCCATATGCCAGGGAGAGTTCGTTAGAACAATGGGCGGCATTGCACGAATAAAAGAATTCGCTACAATTTGTGTACTGTACCACTCCTTAAAAACTCAAGTTCTTGTGTTCATTTGTAACCACACGGAGGAGGAAGATGTTCTAAATGTATTTAAATTAAATGGGGATTTCGTTTTCATTCAGTTAATGATAATATCTGCGCTACTGGCAGGATATTCGCTACAAAGGGACACAGAGTAGAGCAGGATATTAAAGTTTCGTTTGAGAGAAACCAAAATGGTCATAAATTAAAAGCCACCACATTAACCGCAATAGTAAAAACGTCTGAGGAAATGCGTCCAAAATGTTTATCCATGTTTCTCATTACAGACCTCTACCACGTTAATATCATGCGCTTTATAATTCTGTTGTTATTGAGCTAAAGGAGGAGATATAGCGTATTTTGTTGCATGTATATACCACGCGGCCCTATCTCGTCAGCCTATGCAAAATGAAGATTTATTTTAGCCAAAGGGGCTACGTTAGAATAAACTCAAAAATAAAACATTTTTTATTAACTGCAATTATAACTTATGTTGTCTCAAATAGCGATAAAGAGCTTTTTGGGAAGGGTGGAGTTTTTTACGAAGTAAAGAAGCTATACAGGGTGTCTCAAAATTAGACTGACAAAATTTGGGATCTGATAAGTAAAAGCTTTTTAAAACATTTTTCGTTAAGAAGCCCATTGCCTCCCAAATTACGTTCAGTGCAAAACGACTTTGTCGTTAAATTGAGTTATCTTACAGAAGGGAATTCAGGCAATCAGTTAATGCAAATTAATTAATGAATTTAATAAAAAAATAATAATGTTATCTTTATTTATTTGACCTCAAAATACAGAAAAACACAAATAAATGGAGAAGGAAAAACCATTTACTTCAGTGTTAAATTATCAGTATGAACCAGTTATGGAACACATGATAATTGATGGTTATATGCCGCGTTTATTAGAAAGGGAAAAAATTGCGACGACTAGAGCGTTACACACACACGCGCGCGCGCACACATGCGTAGTTGGCAAGATTGATGGAAATTGGTTTTATGGGTACAACCGCAATTCCTTCGGATCTCGCCAATAGGGAGAGAGAGTAGCTGTCTGTACAGTTAGTTGTCTATTTTAGCATTTATTTTTACTGAAAGCTTAATATTTAAACCTGATAAAGTACTAATCTGTGTTATAAGAGATGTTGAAAACGATGCTCCTCAGCGGCAATACATTGTCAGCATCTGCATAGGAAATTCCTGAATTTTATTTAATTTTTCTTCCGAAGAACATGTTTCTTGTCATTAAGAAATCCTGACTCTCATAACTTTTTTAAAAGTTGAACAGTTTCTCTACCTGCAAGACATTATTCATACAGTAACATAACTAACAAAGTTAAAGCATCGAGTAAAACATGAACGCACAATCTCTCGTTGACAAAGCCTCCGTCAAACTAACCTTAAGCTGCTACATGCACATGCATCGCATGGCCACGGCCCTGATTCAACTGGCTTCTTCCATTAAGTCGGTCCTGGTAGTTTTGTGGTGACCATACTTGACTCGTAGACCCAAAGTCGCAGGTTCAAATCCAGCCAGAATTCATGGGTTTTTAGAGAGTAAATATCTAAAGTATGGCTATGTCATAAATTTACGGCACGTAAAAGAATCTCAAGCCTGAAGAAAGAGGCACCTGAGCAAAATTTGTCGGCCGTTTCACGCCTTGAATTGAATGGGACACTGATGACCTGAGATGTTCTTAATGTCCTCAAATAAACTAAATAATAATAATTCTTCCAGTTGACTCGAATGAGACACTCTTAGCCCTGCATTGTACGATGCTTGTGAATACGTTTGGTAGAACTCTAATCATTGATTCAACCTCAGCAGACAAAAGTGTAACGACTGACAACTTTAGAAGACGTACTTACAGTGCATCTCTTACCACCTCAGCTTTTAATATATGTTTGATATAATTTAACATTCTAAAATAAGAGATCGTTTGGAAAAATCTATTGTTTCCATCAGGTCCACATGCATAATCAACCCCGGCAATAATTTCATGTTTTTAGTACGGACTTTTTCTTTTGTCGCGATTTTTGCCTAAGGCCTGTAAACGGAAGTTCTTTTTATGTTGATATCATTTAAACACCAAGCAGAGAAATGTAGACATATCGACCTTAGAGCATTGCAGTGAATTTATATATTTACTTTATTGAAGGATTCAATCCAGGACGCCACACGGCCGATAAATTTTGCTCAGAGGCCTTTTCTTTCTTGTTTGAGGTTCTTTTATGTGTTGTAAATGTACGACTCGGAGCCACGGCTTTATTTCCCTTCCGAAGGAAGCCATACTTAGAATTTTTACGCTCTAAAAACCTGTTGCCCCTGGCCTCGCAACCTTGGGTCTACGAGGTTGTGTATCTTCAAGAATTATAAGGAGCTAATGGACCAAGCTGTATAATATTTACTTGTTCAACTTGCGAACTTAGTGTTTCAATGTCATCCATAAGCCGGGAATACACGATGACTTTCAAATGTTTCCATAAGTAGATATCCAATGGATTGAGATCAAAGGAATGAGCGGGCCAGGCTACTGGTCGTCCATAACCTATCGTTTGTTTTGGAATTGCTGATGTTAAGTAAAACCACAGAAACCCCATGATGCATGCAGCATATATGTCGAACAACATTGAGCAGAACTTCTTCCATCAATTCATTAAAATGTCAGGACAAAAACTCATAATATGGTTCTGCTGTTAGTCTTCCAGATAAAATAAAATGTTAATCAGTATACCACCAGCTACTAATGCCCAGTATCCCTTGATGCATATTGTGAAACTATGCACTCCATCTCTGGTAAACGCTATTTCATCAGTGAACAATTTGGCAAACAGAAAATTCTGTCCTAAGCACACAGATGAGACCTGAAGAAGAAGTATCAGAACTTTCAAAATTAGAAGTGTTGTAGCAAAATCGCTGATTAGCTCTAACCTTAACGAAAAGCTACCAGTTTGTTCACGATATTTTCTTTGTAATAGTGCTATAAATGGTATATGCGATTTCAAAGTGGTCGTTGACCCACCTCCCAGACGCCCATCGATATCAGCTGACGATTCTCATGCGCGCGAAATTAACGAGATTATCCATGAAAATCGAGATGCCAAGAAATTGCTGAAGAGTGTAGTATTTTTATAGGGCCGTACCATAAAATCTTGGCAGAAAAACTTGATATGCATCGTGTTGTAGCAAAGTTTGTCCCTCAGCTGGAACAAAAAGACGGCGGTGTTACTGCGGTTGCAACTTTTAAAATCAGTGGTGCAAAACATAAGTTATGCTTTTCAGATGCAATCTTCAAGTCCCAAAAATACTTGTCGGATAAAACATCAAAGTACGTTGACGGCATATTTGGTCATTATCAGTGCATTAAAATATATTACTTCTTTCCAATAACCCAAAAATAATAAATCTGTCAAAGCTGTTCTTAAGGAATGTTTTGTAAATAAGGCTATTATACAGAGCAATTCAGAACTGACACATTTCTTTATTTATTTCAAAATGAATGATGCTATCCACAAATTATTATATTTCAAATGTAGAGTATCTTTGGTAGATTATTAACCTCTATAGAAAATGTTGAAAATGTTCTCTCTCCTGCATGAGCCATAACTTAACACGTCGTTCCATGTTACTGGCCGCTTGTTGGGGGACTGTGTTGTCAATACCATTAATCTCCTGTGTAATGTTGTGCTTCAGATAGTCCAATATCTGGAGAACATGTGACGTAAAAGCTGTCTTCTAAGTAACCCCATAGGAACAAGTCCAGTGTAGTCAAATCAGAAAATCTCTTGTGTTCACAAGTTCTTGGAGATTATCCGGTCGTCAAAGAAACTTTCAATTAGTGCCATGGATTGGTTTGATGTATGGCATGTAGCGCCATCTTGTTGAAAATATCCACAACCCAGCTCTACATCATCCAGTTGCTAAACAAAGTCTATGAAAATCCGGCGGTACTCTGCAGTGTCCAGAGTATCTCCCCCCCCCCCCCAAATGGATGAATGATATTTGTCTTTTTTCACTCACTAAAGATCCAGTTGTTTATTTGTTTACCAGTGATAATATTGTGTTTCTTTCAGGGGGATTAGAGCACCAAATTCTCTTCGGTATGCCCTTCGAGTAGTTATAATTGAATTCATAGTCAGTCTTGCTTCACTAGGAAGAGTCGAAGATTTAATATGTACTTCATTTTCACAGCGACGCCAAACATAAAAGTCAGAAATAAGGAATAAACATCTGTACATCTCGTGACCGGGAAAAATCCCAACTATCTCGCTTAATTTGAGGTTAAACTTGAGAACATTGGGTGAATTTCTAGCCCAATAAAGACGAAAATGCGTTAGTTATATACAAATCACTCTGTATATGGAGGACCATTCATCATGTTGAGTGTCATTATTTGCACTAAATCAAAATGTGGATTTAAAAAAATGTACACGTGAATAACTTTGTAATAATTATCATTTAATATTTAATTCAGTGCTATTTAAGATTATTCAAGTACATTTGTATAAACATGACGGTTCCTGTGTTCTATGTAAGAATTTGTGGGCTACATTGTGCACTCCACTGCAACACGTCACGTAGTTACTTCAGTGCAGTTGCCCTAAATCGGAGTTGGCTTTTACTTAAGCTAACACGTTAACGCTTCTACTCGGACCTGCCCGAGTGAGTGATACATCCATTCCAATTGACACTTAGCTCCGTTTAGTTGTGGGAACCCATTAGTTGAAGAATTTACTGGATAGGTTCTCCCATCGATTTGCCTCAGAGCTTGTAGTATCAACCCCTTGTGTAATTTCTAGTAAACAGATGGGAATTTTGCCGAGTAGAGTATATCAGTAGAAAGAGTAAGGGCTGTATTCAAGTAGACCGCCATATTTGGCCCGCTCTCATTTGTTTTTCCCGTCGTAATTATATAATAAAATATCAATCCGCGTTTATAGCTTTGCTTCTCCTCTTTGTTGCTATTGGCTCTCAAAATTATCGCCTCACACAAACGCCTGTAAACTCGGCTGTTATTTTTATGATTTCGTATCTGTTGTGCAAGAGTGTTACTTCTCTTTCATAAAAATGTTTCGTTCTTGGAAGAAAGTGAAACCACATTTTCTTATTTACACATGCACTGAAAGGCAAATAAGAACTCCTAACACACTTGAATATTTTTAATTTTACTCTGATGTGAATTATTATCATTCCATTCATTTTTTAAACATTAAATATTTTTCCAAACATTTTGCAATCACTCTTATGTATTCGGATATTTTGAGTTTCTAAATTCCTTTATTGTAAGAGCAATGAACATTAATGCAAAGGTAACACACTGCATTGATAATACAATGACACACTCAGTGACACTCTCAGAAGCAGGTGTTTCCTCCTCTAATTTGTATCACAGCTTGCAATCTTACGGGCATGCTGTGGATCAAGGTCCTTAGGTTTGCTTGTGGTATGGTCTTCCATTGCTCACACAAAGCCTGCTTGAAGCTTTGAGGCTCTCAGTATCACGTTGACGAACATTTCCCCCATCATGTCCCAAAACTTGCTCAATGGGACTGAGGCCAGGATTTTGTGCTGGCCAAACTAAACCCCCATCACTTAAGTACTGTGTCACATATGGACGGACATTGTCATGCATGAAGCGGAAATCATTGCCAACATATGAAGCATAGGGGATAACATGTTCCTGAAGAATTTCCTCAATGTAAGGTTTGCATTCGGGGCCCACTTCTTCATAAAAAACCAACTCTGTCTTGGCTTCCACAATGATACCAGCCAACACCATGACGGAACCTCCCCTGAAAGCCATCGTCGATGAGAAGGTACAAGGGACACACCTTTCTCCAGTCTGCTCCATACTCTTTCCCTGCCATCAGGCGATGTTAGGCTGAACCTGACTCATCCACCAATAGAACAGCTTTCCATTGCTCCTCAGTCACTCCAGATGTTGACGAGCAAAGGCAAGGCGAGCTTGTGGATGTTGCTGAGTAAGTAAGAAATCTCTGGCTGGTCTTCTAGAGCTGATCTGAGCTTCTTCAAATCTCCTTCTTACTGTTCTCATGCTGACATTGACTTCTTAAGCCCTATACAAGCGATTTTGAGCTTCTACAGCTGTTGTGTGACGATCACACAAAACTTGTAGCAGCAGAAATTGATCATCTCTGGCAGATGTTTCCCTTCTGCGAACCGATCCTGGTTTTCCTGAACCTTTAATATATCCTTTGTGAGGTAGAGACATTGACTCATAACACCTGAACAACATAGCGCATGCTTCGTCAATCTTCTGACAGGGCAACTGCTTTAGCAGCCTCTCACCGCATAAATGTGTTAAACTGATTGAAATACCTCAAAAATGGAATAAAGCTGGTGTAACAACAATGCCAATAGATATTTCAATGGGCCCAGGAGTAAAAATTGTGATTCACTTGCATTCATGTTATTACTCATACAAGGAAATTATAGACTCAAAATGATATCCAAATACACAAGAGTGGTTACAAAATTGTTTGTAAAAGTATTTAATGTTTTAAAAAAATGAATGGATTTATAACAATTCACATATAATAATGTGTAAAATTAATATGTTTAAAAATTGTAGCTGTTGCTTTTTTTCCCTGATATATTACAATGCTTTTTTCACACAAAAAAAATTACCGAACATAATCATTTGTAGGTACTGTCTCAATGTAATGTCGGTTTTTAAGCAAAGCTCTATTTGAAATGTGTTTTACAAGAAATTAAACTTATCTTCAGAGTAAAGGTCATTAGGTTCTATAGTCTTGAGCCACCTTTCAGCGAGGTTCATATTCTGCGATGATACCAGTTTCTGGATTTTTGATGCCAAGAATTCTGTGATGCCCACTTCCATGGCTTCATCGAAATTTCTTCCACACAGGAAAGAGCCATGCATCTAAGCACATGGTAAACTGAAGGCGGAAGATCGGGGCTATATATTGGTTGTGATAGTTCAGTTCTTGGATTTTTTCCATGGTTGTTCCAGTGGCATGGGGTCTCGCATTATCCTATTGCAAGAAAAAGCCATTTCAATTGACAAATGCTTGGTTACTGTGTCTCAAAACTTCGTGAACTTGTTCCAATTGTTGAGAAATAAAGATTCGCATCGACTGCACATCATTTGGAACAAACTCAGTGAATCACACCTTCAAAATTCCACCAGACACACAACATTACTTTGGATTTGAGCCAATTTTGTTTAGCAATGACTTTGGCAGGCAGGCTGACAGAGATCGAGCCATAGTTTGGTTGTGGTAATATACCTATTTTTCATCTCATGTGACAATTCTGTTGATAAATCTATCATCATGACATTTGCGATAAGCTGACAACAGATATCCACTCTACGTTGAGTTTGTTTAGGTATCAATTCATGAGGTACAGATCTACAGCTTCTATATGATTTTTTAAATGCCTTAATGTGATCTTTTGATGCATCAAGTTCTTCTGACAGACTACAAATAGCTTTTTAAGGATTTTGTTCCAAAGTGTATTTTCAATATTCTCTACCTTAGGTCTTTCAGATGTGGTAAATCTTCAGTGTTTTCTTCTCCATTACTGAAACGCTGGAATCATCATTGTGCTACGCAGTAATGGCACCTTATCCCTTCACTTCACATATCCTTCAAGCTGTGGCAGGTTTTATAATCTTGTTTCTTGTAGTGCTTTAGAAGGACTCTAATCTCAAACTTTGTTACCTTCATTTTATGGTGTATTAACAATTGACTACTGATGCATGCTCATAATATACACAATAATAACCATGACATCCTGTAAATAACATTGGCAAACCATTAAACTCTTACAAAACACTGACATTTCTTATGAGACAAACTAATAATTAACAGTACTGCTGCATCGGATAATTTGAGAGTAAAGACTCTAGTCAGCCAATCAAAATTATTTCAACATACTTTTGTTGAAATGTACTTTAAACTTACGATTGACAGACATCAACAGTAAAAGCAAAAAGAAAAGAAGCAGCTGAGAAATTGCACTCAGTCAGAACCAAATCAGAAATGGTTGGCATTTTGGATTAGAAACCAGCATATATATAATTTTGTAGATTGAAAGAGATAGTGCTAAGTTTCTCTGAATAGTTAAGAGTGGATCTGACATACATCCATTGATCAGGGCATGTCCTGATAACTTTAAATTGGTTATCAGCATGTTCATAAGGCAAACTGTTTTATTTTATGCTATATTGCAATTTATAATGTTTAGGAATAAATTCCTATTAATGGTATCCAGCTTATAAAATACTAAGATGAAGAAACTATGCAAGCCAATCAATAGCAAGGCAGGTTATTTGGCAGTGCTTAGCCAACCTGTGTCTTTATCTGTCCTTCATTGGCCTGGGTTCAACTCTTGAGGTATGTCAGGAAGTGTGTCTTAGTACTTTTTTTTCCAGTCTATGTTGTTTTCCAGGTATGAGGACAAAAGGTGACATCACAGGATGTGTGCTGATTTGTCCATTTTTCACAACATTATGAGTGGTGAATTTGGTACCAAGCCACTTCTGTGGGGTTACATTTTGTCCAGTACCTTATGTGGCAGTGGATGAGCCATATGTTTATACTCTCATTGGTAGTCATAAACACCTAGGGAGCAACTGAGATGCAGCCTCTTTATGACAACACCTCTGTGACATTTGTTTAAATTTGATTGAGAACACACCTCACATCACAACATAGCTATGAAGATTATTCATATCGTTGCCTGTAGCTCCATTTTCAAGATTCTCAGATCATTGTTCCCAATTTCAAAATATTCAATGTGAAATCCCCTTACTGTTCAATTTTTTGTTAACATTTTTTCTGCACTCTACATTTATAGCTAGAACTACACTGAGTGGCAAAAAAAGCAAACACTTAATTTTTAAACATATTTTAAAATAAAAATTTGTGTTTAATGAAACGAAGATATAAATATTAAAATAGAATTTCTTTAGCAATTATTTTACAACCATTTTATCATTCAAGTAATGCATAAGGAGTATTTTAAGCACAAATCCTACCCCATTATTGATTTTAATGCAGAAAAATCTTCGAACATGGGTAAACATCACAATAAATAGGAATTTTTTAAAAATGTTGGAAATTGACACTTTTAATGCTTCTCTGGTTTTCTGGCTGTTTGTATAAGATAATCACAGTCTCAGTAACGAGTGTTGCTATCTCTAGCTCTAATTACAGCTGCAATTCGGTCAGACTGCTCCTGATAACACCTGCAATCTCCTCTTGTGATATCAGTCCCCATTCCTCTTGAAGTGCAGTCCAAAAATCTGCCAGTGAGTCAGGAAATCAATCCTTAGCATGCCTCCCTCCCAAGCATGTCCCAGGCATGTTCTATGAGCTTCAGATCTGGACTGTGTGCTAGCCATACCAAGCATTGCATTCCAACCATATCCAGGGACTCAGAATGCCAAGCAATGTGTGCACGAGCATTATCATGCATAAGGATAATGTTGTCGCCTATAATGGGATGCAAAAGGCACTACATGATCAGCAAGAATCTCCTCAATATACTGATGACCTTTCAGTTACCCATTCCCAATGAACACCAATTTCGTTATGCTTCAATGCTGATCCCTGCCCAAATCAATACTGAACCTCCTTTAAAAGGTGTCCTTGAAGAGAAAGTATAGGATGCATAATATTCTCCTGGCCTTCTCCACACTCGCCCTCCCATCTGGTGTCTTCAAACAGAACTTGCTCTCATGAGCACTGTGCTCCATTCCTCCACAGTCCAGTTTTGATGGGTGTGAACGAACTGCACACAAGAGATATGGTGTTCCCTGGTCAGCAGTGGTCCTTTTGCAAGTCTCCTGGACTGTAAATTCACTTCATATAGCCTTTTTCTAGCTGTCCTTTCACTGAAGGTTCCAAGGAATGAACTAAAACTCTTTAAATCCATTGATCAGCCATTAGGCATCTTGTTGCATTTCTGTAATGTCGCAAGGTTGGCCTTATACAAAGCTTCAGCTCAAGCTTAAGTGTTACAAAAAAATTAAAGAGAATAGCTTGCTGTTTCGCTTTTTCTGCCACTGAGTGTAGTTGAAAGTGATACAGGAAAAGATGGATTTGCACTCTGGGCAACTCTTGAAAAAGTCCACAAATACCACTTCTATTTCCAAACATGAAACTTTAATAAACACTGCACATTATTTACAGATAAATATTTAATAAAGTTTACAATTATTACTATTGATATTTAACTTGCAGTTTTCTCAACCATATCTTACAGTTAATTACAACAATCTGTTCTATTCTGCACTTTATCATACCATCAATTTAGACTACTAAAACAATCTGAACTAAAGAAAGGGAATTTAGACAAATTTTTAAATTACAAATAATATTAAGTTTAGTTTATAGAGCGAGAAACCTGGTACATTGCTTCAGTGACAAATACTCTTAACAAAATACAAGTCCTTATGAGTTATTAGATGTGAATAAAAATGAGCTTGCACTCATTTCTCATGAATTTGGAGTGGGCACATGCATTAAGTTGAATAAAAACCGCTTTTTGCTAGCAGTGGCTCACAATTGGCCTACATCTTTGAACATGGCATTCAGTACTCATGTGCGGAGTTGGCACTCAAGATTTCAGATGAATAAAAACAAAGCAGGCACTCATTCCAGCAAGTGCAGTAGTGTTTCTAGATGTTTTAAACTAGGGGAAAGGGGGAGGCCACATAGAAACAAAAAATTTAGAAATGGAATTCAAAGAAAAAGTGACTGTGGTTATGAAAATATTATGTTCTGCATTAGCCCAGCCATTCCAACATTGCCAACTATATGAAAAACTATATGAGGCTGTGGTTGAATCAAAGTTGATGTACACAGTAGAAGTTTGGGGAGTGTCAAACGGGTGGACAAAGGTTGATGTGGAACATAGAATGTTTTGTAGAGAAGTTTGCAGAGGGGGGTGAGTTTGGCAGAACTAGGAAGAATAGGAAGAAAAGATATAATAGCAGCTACAATCTTGAAATATTGGCACAGATGTCTAAAATTAGATACCAGTGTACTAAAAGAATGTCTTCTGTACCAAAGAAGAGTACCCTGAAGAGAGAATGGGTTTGGGAAGGTACGGAAACTATTAGAAGAAACTGGAATGAGAGATGTATGGCGACTGGGTAAAAGCATTGTAAGTGGATTTTGTGAAGAAGGAGGCAAAGGGTGGAAGATATAGATAAGCATGAGATTTGAGCAGGCTTAGAGGATAAAAGCTCTTTAGACTTATATAGAATAGTTAAAAGAAATTGAGAACAGGAGAAATATGTAGATAACTGTGATCAATTTGAAAGAATTTACATGGAATTTATGGGGAATTATTTCTAAAAGGATTAAGAAAAAATTTTAAAGAAGAATGTATTATGTGTGGGGAAAGTGGACAGTGCATTCTATTGTCAAATAGAATGTGAAATGGTAAAAAGGTGGAGCGAAAATATCTGGGGTGAAAAATGGAATAAATTACACAGTATAGTGACATTAAAATGTATTCAGACATGAGAGTAGAGAAAAAAAAACAAGATTGGGGAATTCTTAGGAAAAGTAAGGGATAAGTGGAGAACAAGTATAAGGAAGCTTGAGGGCATACATAGTTATGAAAATGGTGATTTATTGTAGGGGTCTTGACTATACATATAACCAGGTGGTTAAGGTATGGAGAACCTTAGTTTTGGTATTGCTAAATTCTGAGATATTTTATTTGTTTGTGTTAATTTAATTGTAATGTTGTTTGCTGAAATAAAATTCATTCATGCATTCTGTGCACATCTATTTTGTTTTGCCAATCACTGGCAATATGACTATTACATACTAGACTTGAATGGGCTTTGGTGGAATGTGCTAAGCCCAAACAAATGGATGACACAATACACATTAAGCACTTTTTTTGACACTGCACATTCCTATTCATTTTTTATACTTGTCACTTACAGTTGGAAAAAGATGGATAAAATACTGAATATGTTTTGTAAAACTATGTTAACGTATTCCATTAAATGCAGCCAATGCTGTTGCTCTGTTAGAAATGGATTTTTTTTTAAATGGTGTTTAACGCCCATTTTTACTACTGAGGCACCACCGGTGGTGATCACTGGTGATATATGAAATGAAATGATATATTGGGAAAGGATTTTTTTTAAAGAAGGAAATGCTCCAGGCCTAAGTTTAGGGTACCTCCCCGGCATTTGCCAGTTATGAAGACTGAGGAAAACCTGGAAAAAACCTCAGTCAGGGAGGACGGTCCTGGCGGGATTCGAACCCCAGACTTCCCCCTCACGAGTCTGTGCCTTAATGACCTTGGCCACCCGTGGCAGTTTGGGAAAGGTAAGGTTTGAGAATGGATGATGGAGAGAGTATTAAAATATTGGTTTAGAGTACAACAAATGCCACATGATCATATTTTGAGAGAATGTTTAAAATTTAGGAATCCACTTTAAGAAAAGCTAGAAATAGGATGTGAACTGACATGGAATGGGATGGGGGAGGATTGGTTAGGAAGGTATCGTTTACCAGGTAGATTTTGGAAGATTAGAATTAGATTCTAGGATGTAGAAGTTTGTATGCGGATATAAGAGAGAAAAGTTTCCTTGCTGCTATTTTGAGAATTAAAAGGAAATTTTATGAATGAGAGTCATATTAATAAATGGAATAGGAAAGAAAGGGAGGGGTTAGCATGGTTTAGATTAGGAATATGGAGATTAAAGGGAATTGGAAGAAATCTGGAACAGAGTGTATGTCCAATGTGTGGGAGTAACGAAAGTGACATTCACATCCTATTTGAATGTCCAGAAATAAGAGAGTGGAGGAGTCAGTTGATCAAAGTAAAATAGGTTCATGTAAGATCTGAGATAGCAATAAAGAAAAATTTGGGGGACAAATCTCAATTAAGGAATTTAGGGGAATATTTGTATAGAGTTGAATATAAACGAGTATGGATGATTAATAAATAAATGATCTTTGGTTTTTAGCAACTTAGATTCATAGCATGGAGTTGTCTGAATTGAGTAATAATCAAGAATATAGTATTGTATAGTGGACATACTATTTTAAGGTGTTAAGTATAGCATTATAGTAGATATTTGAGAAACAAAGGAATTAGTAGTTTGTAGAGACTGTAGCTAGCTGACAAAAATGGTATAGATAGAGTAATTGAAATATTTTATTTTAGTCCCATGGTTAGGTCAGAGCCTAGTCTTCTGCTGATGAACTGGGGTCTGATGTAATCAAGGTGGAAATTTTGTATTTTGTTTAGTTATTTAGAATTTAGATAAAGGGTTAGTATAAAATCATTATTGTATTAAAATTTTAATAATTGTGAGGAGTTACACCTAAAATGTCCTGGGCCAGATAGATGGAGACCCCTTTGTAGTTTATATTTTTCTTAGCATTTCAATAAATTTCAACAATTTCTACTTGTTACTTGTGTACCAGGAGATATTGCCAGTTCTAAATTTTTTTAAATTTTGATTTAAATTACTGCCTCTTTTATACCAGGTATGATAAAGGTTCAAAGAAAAAATCCTGCTTTTTTAAAGCTATTTTTGTTTCCTTAACCTGCATGTACTTGTGACTAAATTAACTCCTTACATTCTTTAACCTCTATTTTACACAATTATTGCCATTTTTATGCAGTTCTAATGCTCCATCACCTACTGACGTCTTATTAGCAAGGCTGCAATATTTCTCCAGAGCTATGACTCTAAAATGTTTTGCACCTTCAACCTTAAAACTATGAAGTGCTGATATGTATTCAGAGCATTTATAATTAGAATTGTGACATTACAATTTAGCTAAATGGGCGAAATCACTTTGAGGAATACTGGCCGGCAAATAAAACAAGCTTTGTAATAAATACCAGAATAGTAAAGCAAAAAAAAATTTCTAAAAAATGTAAAGTGATATATCTAGGGAGAATGATCTTCAAAATTCAGTGCTATATTATGTTTGTACCAGTGGCATGCATTTAACCTAACTTATCCCAGCACAAAAATACAAGAGTAATTTTAAAAGTTCTTGGAATGACCCACAGATTGCAGTAACCAATTACATATATAATATACCATTTTTCCACAGAAATATTAAAGTGATAATCAGTGGCAACTCGCACTAAAGGGCACAAGGGCATGTACCCTCCCTTTAATTTTGAACCATAAGTACTTTTAAATCATTTCTGCATAAATTGTGAACTCAAAAAGATTATACAATATCATAGTTGCAAACCCTGAATATTTCAGCTCCTGCACTTTAGTATATAAGAGAAGTGTGCAGTTAGTTTAAATGGCTTCTGCAAATGCAGACAACTTGGTGTGTGTATGTGTGATGAGAATAGGCCAGGGCACATTCTCCTTTTGTCCAGGCTAAGCATGGCAGAGTGCTTTGGTTTAAAAGAAGTTAATGAAGCTGGTGGGCAAGAGGATGAGAGGGGTGTTGTAGTGAAGCTCTTCAGGAAGGGCAATCAGAATGTGAATCAGAATCTGTGGACTTTCCTGGCACATGCCCATTGAGCCTGTCCTCCCTATATTAGCACCTGTAAGAGGAGCTTCCCTAAATGATTAGTCATGAGATCAGCATTATTACTTCCCATCAGCTGTTGATCTTTCATGCCAATGGCTTATGAGGATCTAAACTATAAGAAACTCTTCCACTAGAAAGGCAACTCAACTAACACATGCTTAAATAACATTACGTTTTAAATGAATCAGCATTTTATAAATAAAAGTAAGTGAGATAAGAATTGTAAGATTAAATCGACAATTTTGGCACTTATGCCTATCACCAATTTGTTGAACATCTGTGGAATGAGAACAGGGCAGTGTGGCCTATTTATTGAATCCTTTAATGTTACATTTTACTGTTGTTTTTAATACACTGTAAAGCCCCCCCTCTCAAAAAAAAAACAGTGTCGTCAAGGACAGTAATGTTATTTAAATATACTGCTGCATCGTAAGTATTTATATTTATTGCTGACATTAATTCTTGTTTGTGCACAAGAGTGCATAGCAAAAGTATTAACAAAGATCTGAATGCATGAGAAACTTGAGTGAAGATTAATTATTTATTTTATTAAACATGTACTGACTATCTTATATGAAATAAAAATTTAATACTGTTATATTAAATTATTTTTGAGAAAAATGTTGTGCTTTTCTCCTTGTTATCCTGGCAGGTGTATTTTTGCAGATTAGTGTGATAAATTTATGTTCATGGGTTCTATAAGTGATCCAGCAACTAAAATGTGCACAAGCTGCCACTGGTGATAATGCTTTGCTCAGTGAAGGACCGTAGTAGACATTGCTCTTTGTTGAAATGCAAATGTATGTTAATTGCGAATGGCAATTAATAGAGTATGCAGTAATTAAATTCTTTGTGATAGCAACAAAAAGCTTATAGAAATATGACAAATACTCTACAGCATCATTTTTAACTGTTTCCCTAGTAAACCGCTGAGTTCAAACATGATGTGAAAGCTTGGAAGATAGATCTGCATAGCAGATGGCAAAAATCTGCCACCATATAGGAAAGTCAAAAAAAGTGCATGATATGGCACTGGAGGTTCGCCAATTAAGATGTCAGAAACTGCTGAAGTTATAGGCATTTGAGGCAAATAAGCTTTTCACATTTCAATAGAGAAATTATGCACGAAAAAATGTTCTGTAAGATGGTGCCGCATATATAGACACCCAATCAAAAGCAAATTCAAATCTCTGAGCAAAGTATGGCATATTTTCAGAGAAAATTCAATTGTAAAAAAAAAAGCCATGGGTGGCCAAGGTCATTAAGATACAGACTTGTGAGCAGGAGGTCTGGGGTTTGAATCCTGCCAGGACTGTCCTCCCTGACTGAGGTTTTTCTCAGTCCTCATAAATGGCAAATGCCAGGGAGGTACCCCAAACTTAGGCCTGGAATGTTTCCTTCCTTATAAAAATCCTTTCCCAATGTATAAAAAAAAAGATTCAAAAGTTGGGTCACAGCCAGGATTCAAACCATGGATCTTTGGCCTTCCATGCCTATGCTCTAATGAACTGAGCTCCTCCAAGCATAGAACCACAAATCTCTCTGATTCTATAAATCCACATACCTGCCTAAGGTTTTTTCTACTACGAGAGATTTATTTTTTCAGAGGTGGCTCATAATGCTAAGAATTCTTATGCCCTGGGATTTTTTCAACCACCAATTACACAGGAGTTAATTTATATATAGAAATAATGGCAAAAAATTGATGCAGAAAGATCAGAAAACATATTTATCACAACAGGTGATGAAAGCTGGACATGCCAGTATGATACAGAAACTAAGTGTACGGCTGCGTGGCAAACATTGTACCATGTGATCAGTTTTGATTTTTCCCACAGTGTTTTGACTATGGGTTAACACACACCTCATTAGCCAATTAGTCAGCCAGCTGGGTCTAACCAATTAGCAGAAGGGTGAAACAATAAAGCAAGCCCCCATACAACAATACACAATTTAAGAGTCCCAAACTTATCAAATTATCAAATCAGGTGTTGAAACTGCCACCTTCATTCTCTACACATTTTTAGGAATTATTCATCATTTGCTGTAATTCATTTTGAGATATGGATAATTTCCTGATGCCTAAGTACAGGGTCACCTGGCTGAAGAGCATGTGCCACAGTTAATTTATACTGCTTAAAGTGTAGTAATTCAGTAGCCTTTTGTACAAACCCATATGAAATTCCTACTTAGTTGTGCAAGACGATGAATGGATTTTCAGGGAAATTTTCTATATTATTACCAATGTCATATAATCTTTCTTTAGTGAGAAATGATGCTTTTTTGGTTTCTTGGGTTGGACACTTCCAGCTTCCTGAAATTTATTATACAGATTACAGAATGCTTTACAATCTGGAATGTCTATCCCAGGAATCTTGCTTGAAACAACCTTCCAACTTCACCAGCTGACTGAATTAATACATATGAATTGTACATAAAGATATGCTGTGTCTTAAACACATGTGGCATAATACACTTTATGCATACTGTGAAATTGAGAAATTAACAACACACACCTGGGAACAGCTATGCTATATCTGCAACAGTCAGCAAGGTCAACAAGCAAGCAAGCAGGTTGGATACCCCTTCCACAATGCAGCAAACGAGTGGGGGGCTTGTTCATAGGAAAAATCCTGTGTTATAGGGGAAAACATGACTGATAGTATGGTATGAATCAGTCAATTTGGAGAATCTGTTACCGAATATATTTCTCAAGTACAAGGTGAAGCTGTTGAGATAAAATCAGACATGGTACTCATTTGGATAGGTTACATTTGGACCTACCAAACCCTTACATTATGTATTAGCATTTTGTCCAATAACATCACAAGATGTAACACAATTATTTTTAGCCTTAAAAATTCAGAAAGCAGGCAAATTATGACTACTGAAAATTGTGTAAAATTGTTAGTAATATTTTGTAAACAGGAAAAATATTAACATATATATCATATTTGCTTCCTGTTTTTGTAAATGCTATTATACTGCTGTGGTAAATTAGGTCACCTTCATGTGCCACTGGTATGTAAAGATGTTCGTAGTTTTTCTATTATTTTAAACAACATAAAACTCTAGCAAGTGTTTGTTTCACACCTTCTATGTAAAGGAAAATGAAATTTATTAATATGAAATGTTTGACATGCATAAATAATAATTCCTGCATGCATTATTACAGCAGTATTTTAAAATTTAGATTTTTTTCTTCTTTTCTTTTTGTTTATTCATCTACAATCTCAAACTTTAATGAAGATCTACAGATCATCTCCTGGTAGGCCATGCCTACAGAAGGACTTACATTTATGTGCACTGAATTTTGAAACATAACACCCTCTATAAGAAAGCACTCCCTCCTGTAGCTAATGCTGGCAAACTAGAATCCACACAGTTTACCCAAAGATTGGCACATGCAGAATGATATACATATCCACCATATTCCAGTTGACTGGTGTTCATATTACTTTTTTCTGTTTTTGTGACAGTGACATCTGTCAAACATACTCCACAACTTGTTGCAACTTCTCTACTACTGCCATCAGCTGGTACACCAAAGTCGGGACTAATCTATAACAAGCAAATCACATGACAGTTCTCATTAGTTAGGAAGCAGAAAGGAAAGACCAGGAGCCACAGTCTTTAGTTTAATATGCTGATACTGTAATCAAAGTTTTTATTAAGTTGAGCTTCAAAGTTTCTTTTATACGCAGAATCAGATGGGAAAAATCCAGCTTGTTTCTGTTATGTGATTAGATACTTGAAATTATGATTCAGAGTTCCACATTTAATACTTAGCTAATGCTTCAGAATTATTTTATCTACTTATCATTCTAATCCTTGCCTACCATTACTTGTGAAGGAAAACAATTTCCAATTTCAACTGCTGTTAGGTATTTGTAATTTGCACTTAGAAATTAGTACCCTTGAAGTAAAATAATTACAAAGTAATACTATACACCAGAACCCCCACATTTGCCAGTACCTATTCGGATTAGCAAATGTTCAAATTATCTTAAATTATTGCTGTAATTAAGAGTATAAAATAATATGCACGTATAGATGTTTTAATGGTGCTGGCAAATGAGCTAAAGATGTACAGTAGTTTCTGGTCAAGTTCATTTTCTGTTTATATGGGAATTAGGTTTCTTATTTCGGATTATTCCAACTTTCCTCCTCATAGTGTCCTAGTAATTGACAATGCACCACACCATAATGTTTCATCCTTCTCCAAATTTCAATGCATAAACTTAAAACATCTTGGCTTACTGGCATATGTCCAAACAACAGCTTCAGGAAAATGGCAACTTTTATATAGTTTGATAAAACCAGGGCTATACAAATGGATAAAACAGGTTAAATACAAAGACATCATATACAAAATTGATGCAATGTTAGCATAGAAAAATCATGTAACCAATGCCTTCCACCCAATTATCCATAGCTAAATTCCACAGAGCTAATATGGGACATAGCGAAAAACTGGATTGCAGAACTCAATGTCACATTTTGCATGGGAGATGTTATAAAATTACTAAATGAAAAAATTGCATCAATTGCAAAAGAAGATTCGAAATACTGCTTTGAAAAGGAGAAAAGGGAATCTCTTAGATGAAGATCTGGAATTAGATTCATTTGGGTGAAGACAGTTAAAAAGATGCAGAAAGTGATAGCAAGGAACCACAGTTAGACTTAACTTTCCAGCAAATGTTAGATCATCACAGGTCAGTACACAATTTACTGCACAGCTGTACCACTTTCATCTTTTCTCGTTTGCATATAAACAGTAACTTAAATTAAAAATTCATTTCATGTCGGAACTAATACTAATAATACTAATTGTCAACACACAGTTGATGATGCAGTCAGAAGCCTGTGAAACATGTTCTGCATAATTCAATGGTAAGTGGAGCATAAGAGTATTAAATCAACTGATTAAGAATATAGTAACTTGCTTGTTTCATTCATGAAGCGAACCTCTTTGAGCCTTCTTGTGCAGATCGATACATGGTCATTTGCCAGCACTATTAAATACATTATTTTACTATTATCCATTCAATGCTCATGTGATTCACTCAATAGTTGCTACAAGTCGTGATAGTAAAGTGAATCATTGTGTACATATCAGTTTCTTCTGTTAAGTGTTTTGTAGACTGCACAAATCAGTAAGAAAAAGCATAATTTAAAATTTACATAAAATAAAAAGTAATCTTATTACATTATAGTTTTTACTTACAGAAATATCAGCTTTCACATATAGTGATTCTAGAAATGTCCAAGCACTGTAGATGTCTGCAAGTAACGAGTCTATTTCTTTATTTTCTGCACTACTTCCCATTTGTTTGTAGGACCACTCTACTTTGCGGCACACTCCATAAACCTCCAGAAGATCTAGAGCATAAGATATTATACATTTGTAATAAAATTTATCAACCATTAGCTTTATAGTTATCAAATTAAATGCCTGCATTATGACTTCTGCAACTTATGTTTATTTTGACTGAAAAATAAACAGTGTGGCAAAAGTTAGAAATGCCTTTGCTATTTTAGTGTTATCATATGCATATTTAAATCCATATATATTGATGCTGAATTTAAATGTTATCGTTCTTACATTTTTGATGACAAATGTTCAGGATGTCAAATTACCACAATGACTGAAGAAAACATCACAAAAATCTATAATGCTGTGTTGAAGTATAGACAAATCAAGATGCATAAGCATGTTAAAATTTCAAAGATCTCAATAGATGTTTGGAACATTATGCACATGTGAAAGCTCTCAGCATGATGGGTGCTGCATTTGCTAACTATAGATAAGAGCGCGCCTGAATGAATGTTTCCAGGAGCATCTGGGCATGTTTAATTGTAGCTTGACGCAATTTTAGTATGCTATTGTGGATGAATCATCACATGCAGAGACAAATCAGCAGTACAAATAACTGGTTCAAAAGGATGAAAGCACTCCAAAGAGGGCAAAGGTGTTCCTTCAGCGGGAAAGGTGATGGCTACTGTCTTCTGGAATGTTTGGTACTTGTAGACTACCTGGTAAAGAACAAAAACCATCATTGGGGAGCACAATGTAGCATTGCTGCAGCAGGTGAAGGATGCTATCATAGATCATAGCTCAAACAAATGCACATTTGTGGAGTTGAAAAAATCTGAATGTATAAAGAAGCTAGAATACCATTGGTCTAAGTATACAGAGTTAAAAAGTGATTATGTTGAAAAATTTAGTCAAAATTCTTGTGTTTTCTTTCTCAGGTCAGGAACTTTCCAAAATGCCCTCATATTCAGAACCCATGATTAAACCAATTAGCACCACAGAATTTGTCATGCAAACTAATAAAATAAAGAGCAAAGAGAGCACAGCTACATTCCAATGCAGCTTTTACTCCACGTGGAGTGATTTTCATGCTTTGTTGTGTCATTGGCTAAGGAGACATGTTGATCCGATGGCATATAAAAGTGTTATGCGGTATCTGTTCTTCATAAATCAAAAAAGAGTTGTGGGCTAACCTTTAGAGTAACACAATAATGTAAGAGAAGGAACATTCAACAGCTGAAACAGCCACATTTGGCATTCCACACTTATCAACATATATTTGGCATTAACATTTGGGCAGGTCTGCAGTATAGCTATCTGGTAGGACGTTACATACTTTCATCCATAGTCAATAGCGGTTTATAGACTTATTCTACAAAATGTACTTTCAAGAATGCCAGAAGATGTACCTGTAGTGATTCAAAGGCGTAAATTGTTCCAGCATTATGCTGCAATGGCATACAGCTGTATGTTAGGAACTATCTCATTGACAAGTTTGGGCTTCATTGGGTCGGTCATGATGGTTCCTATGGCAAGATCAAGATCTCTGGGGTCATATCTGTTAAAGATGCACATGATCTTGTTACTCATATTAATACTGCCTGTGGGAAGGTGTGCAACACCTGTAGGATGGTAGAATGAGTACGTCAGTCCATCACACTGTGTTATGATGTTCATGGGTGACATTTTGAACACTGACTCTAAATAGTACACTTTGCAATTTTAAATGCACCTTAAAGAAATAATATTATCTTAATGACCTTTAATGATCAACCTATGTTTTTAACAATAACTTTATAAGAAAGCATAAGCACTCATGAATGCTTTATCTCAAAACATGCAGATAACCACCCCCAAATACTCCTTGGAAATTTCTAAGTGGTATTCTAAAATACCTTTTATATTAAAATCTCAAAGATAGCTATTAATGAGCCTTACTGTAAAGATAGTTTTTTCCCTCTTTACATTCAACAACTTCTTCAACAGTTTCTTCTTTGGAAATGTTCCCAAATATGTTAACTGTGGCCTGCAATAAGGTCAAACAGCTTCGGAGACATCGTTGCCACTCGCTTAGTTGGTGATCTAGGCCCTAGAGAAACAAACATTCCAATTAGTTCATCTATAACATCCAAATATTGCATATTTCTAAAATGGCATTAAGAGAATATGTACTTCTAAAAGTTGAATATTAAAGAGAGAAAATATATACCATATTTACATAAATTTAACGTGCCATTGAATGTAATGAGCACCCCAAATTTGAAACTTAAAAGCATAAAAATCTGCAGGAAGCTTTTGACATATTGTTGTACAGCATGTTAGAATTAGCCTGTCTATGTGATAAAACAACACATACACCCACCCACTGCTAGCCTAAAACTCTTGTTTTGGTATAACAAGAACTTCACCCACCTCTTTTGCGTTATTTCTTATGGGGTCACTAGTCGTAGGTTGTGTATTCTTCCTCCTTTCATGTACAAATTCCAAAACTTTTTATACAATGTCAGGGTGTCTTCCTCTGCAAGGACCAATGAATTTCTTCCTACTAGTTTTAGTTGCAAATAATGCCAATTTCTGTTGCTACCACAAGTGAACATTGCTCTCAGCTACATTTAACTCTCTTCCTGCCTTTTTGTTACCATTTTTTTATTTCAGCATAAAGAATTACTTTACAATTGAAAGTAGCATCATATGATATTCTTCTCTGTTTACCCTCCATTTTGTGACTACCTACTATTCAAATGCTCTATGCAATAATAGGCCAATAATAAATGTAACAAAGTCAAGAATTGCAACAGTGCAATAGGACATAATAAATAAATTTGAATGAAGTTACTAGCAAACTACAGAATGGAGCAGATTTGTACTTGAATCTAGTACTCCATCAAATCTAATGCTCACTACCATTTGAATAAAAATCTGTGCATTAGATTCACGTGAATATAGTATTTATATTGTTTATATATATAATATAAAAGAAAAATAATGTAACACTAGTAAAATGTAACTAAATTAACAATTATTATAAAAGCAAAAAATGATAAAACACTAAGAGAAACTCAGACTTATAATTGCTATATTTTGAACTACTAGAGTTCTTCCATATTTTGAACTCTAGTAGTACGAAATATAGCGATTACAAGTGTGACTTTCTCTTAGTGTTTTATCATTTTCTGCTACTATAATTTATATATATATATATATATATATACACACACACACACACACTTAACATTACCATCTTCAATTAATATATGCTAAATAAGTGTGGCTATTAATGACTTGTTTAAGCAGCATGGAAGGGCAGAGAGCAGCTTACAGACTTAAACTAGAAAATTAGAAGGATCTTGGCAATTGCTCATGCTTCACACTTGAAGTGCTGAATCCATGTTTAGTTTCCTATTAACAGTGTTGGAATGGAAGTCATCACCTCTAGCCTTATTACAAGCAAATCATCTGAACAGGTACTCTGTTTATTATGATTATAGACTTCAAAGGAATATTCAAATGTTTAAATATTCTAAATGCTGGGTAAATGAGAAGTGTGTTTTGAAAATTTAATAAATGATCAATTTGAAAATTTTACATTTTTATGGTTACATATTAACTGTATTGACAGTATGACCTTTTGAAATAGTTTAGGCAAAAGCTGATTTTTGGCAATGAAAACGTGTGTATGTGCAAAACTCAATATATGTTCCAGATCAGTGAAAGCAAAAGTCTGTAAACAGAAACTGCTTAATTCAGACAAGTGTAGTAATACATTATGCTTCATTCATAAAATCAGATAAAGGAAAATGCTTTTTTTTTTTACACTTGATTAGAAATGGAAGGATCCAAAGGATGCAATTAAATTGTCTCTGGTGTGCTAGATTTTCTTTGAAAATTTCATTTATTTTCAGACTCATATATACGTCAAAATAAGAATACTGTAATAATGATCACACTTATGGCTTTTTTGGAAGAAAGCAGAAAATGTTCATTAGCTAGCCCATTACTCCGCTTTTTGATGTCATAGCTATGAGATGCCTAACAGAGTCTGATGAGTAAAAAAGCCTAACAAAAAAGGAAGAAATTTGGTTTGCATTGGAAATACTATGAAGCATTGGAATAACAATGGCACCATTAAAATACTGAATAAATACTGGGAAGTAAAAAGCTCTCATACAGTCCCTTGTGAATTAATTGGAACACGACAAGTAGACCACACGTTTTCTATTGGATTAATGTCAAAGTTATTGATGAACACATTTTCTGTCAAAAGAAATTCAACTACTGCTATTTATTTATATTACACACTACTTAAAACTGCTACCTAGCAGAAGAAGATGAAACTATATGAGATACTGTTCAAAAATTTAAAGCTGCTATATATAAAATATATTTCTCCGAAATAAGATAATGAAAAATGTTGTATTATTTATTGAATGCCATTTATACTAACAAAATGTCAAAATACCTGTGGTGACAAATCCCAGGGATGGTTTCCTCCATTACTTCCTCCCCGCTCTGTGGAACTTGGAAAAATCTTCAGATCAAGACTTGGCACTGAACCATGACGGCTAAGTACCAATGATGGCAATTCTAGACTACTAACAGACTGTGTGTCAGCATAAAGTCCAACTGTCATATCTTTCCCAGCAGCGCCATATTTTTGTTCTGGCCATGTTTCAGGTCCTACAAATTCTCCAAAATCATCATCATTATCATTGTGTTGTACATGGTCTGATTCTAAATTATTTCTATGCAAATAATCATTTTCAGAATCTAAAACACCTGGCTTTAAGCTAAGCTGCTCAGTTTTGCTATCAGTGCTGTATATTTTGCCCAGAAAACCAGTAAAACCTCTAGTAGTACCAATATTACCAGCAGTTGCAGAAGATGCTAAATTTTTCTCATGGTCCCAGGAATCATCTAAATGCAGATCTGTGGACAAAACTTTACTATCACCAGAAAGTTCTATTGATGTTTGATTGGTGTTTTTGTCTTGGTTTGTGTATCCAGCATTCAAATCCAACCCCATTAATGACAAGGAGATGTCAGTTTTAACTGATGTGCTTGAAGCACTTGTATGCTCTGCTGCTCTGGGTGCTTCCTCAAAATCGCCCCAGTCATCCACTACGAACTCAACAGGCTGAGGTTCAGTTACTGTACTTTGTTTCCATAGGTCCTCGCCAGCATCCAAAAGGCTACTGCCACGAGTAGCTATGTCAGCAAATGAATCGGCTACTTCCTGCACTGGCTCTGCTGACAGAAAATCACCAAAGTCATCACTTGCTGGGGAATGATCTGTTATTGCTGCTGTGCTCTCAGGCACTGTTAATGATAAATTTCTTAGTGCACTGTATTTATCTTCTTCAATTAACATTAAATCCTTAGTTCCACCATTTTTTGTTTCCTGAGAAGATGCCAAAGTATCTGCTGTCAAAGCTTTCTGTTCCTCTTCAGTTTTCGTCTCAGTATTTATTTTCTGTGTTTCATTTTCTTCATGAAACTGAACATTTGAACCCTTCACCATGTCTAATTGCTTAACGGTAGGCTCTACCTCAGATCTTATGGCACTTTCTTTCAGAAGGTAAGTCTTTGCCACTGGCTGTTTCACTACACATTTTGGAAAAGCCTCATTTGTGGATGGCATTACTTCCTTTGCCTGCTGGAAATCAGTAAAGTCATCATCTGCAGATGATGAAATTTGTGATGTCCCTTGTGGCTGACTACGATGATGATGGTGATGGTGGTGGTGATGATGCTTATGATGGCGCATCTTACTTGGTTTTGGAGTACCCAGAGAATGGTTTGCCAGTCTGCTTCCTATACTTCTTCCACTACTGTTTGTTACCACCATTACGCTTGGAAACTTCTGTGCAGATGGCATTTCCACCATAACCTCTGGTAGAGATGAATGTGGGTCTAATGGAGGTGATTCAGCTGTATTGCTCTGTGGATTGCTGGTAGAAATAGAAACCTGATGTAAAGATGTTTCATTTATTATTGGTGCAGCACTCTGAAAATCTGTGAAATCATCGAAGCCATCATCTCCAAGAAAGGACGGAGCTGTAGCGGAGATTGTGGCAGATGAAACTGGATTAAGATTGAGTTCTTCACGTCTCATTTTTGCTTGTGCTGGTGCAGAAGAAATGTCTGCTCCAATCTGAGGTATGGCAGGCTCAACATTTGCTAGGCTAAGGTTAGGAATAGGTGCTTGTGGGATGAGATTCAGAATGCTTAGATTGTTAAAAGTGCAACCACTCTGGAAAAGAAAAAAAAAGACACTGAGTTAAATAAGATATTTATAAGGAAGTGTTATAATTATCATTTTCTTCAATAATAATATTACTTGTGATGGGTGATTGTTCTTTCAAAAACTGCCACGTTCTTGGCTCTTTACAGTTTGCTACAAAATAATAAAATCAGTACTGTTGAATGAAAATACAAGATTGACTCAAAATAATGTTCCCAATTTTAATTATGTTTCGCTCAAATTTAATGTAAAGCACAGGAAGGCATAATTAATACTGATGAGAAGGAAAACTCAAAAAGTTTCAATCAGAAATAATGCATGCAGCATTCATCTTCTCAAACTGGCTTCCAGTTACTGCATTTCTTACACATATCTTGAGCTGATGGACAAACAGTAAAGATTGCTTGCTTGCAATCAATTTGTTGTATAACGTTTATTCTAATGTGACAGTAGTCAATGACACCTACTAATCCGATGAAATTATCCCTTGAAATAATAATACAAACAAATAAAACAATGAATTGGTTATTCCATAGAGTAATAAATAGTAGTCTGTAATAATGAGATTATACTCAAAAGTTAATGCTTATCTGAAAAGGACAGCAAAATCATACTTAATGGAGGGAGCTTGTCATCATCAAGATGCAAACTGTTGATGGCAGTCAGGACATGACCTATGCCTGCACACAGTCAATTCATTAATATTCACAATATTGCCATTTACTACAACATAAAATGCTCCAGTTGTCAAGAATCATAACTTCAATGTGATAGGTAAGGACAAGCTCTCATTTTGGACTCAAGTAAATGACCAATGTTATATAAAATTTGCTTCTCAGTATAACTTAAAAGGATTACCCTAATCAAGCACTGAACATGCCACACACTGTGCACTAACGTGTGAGATTGCAGTTAAACAGAGTTAAACATCAGCTTTAGACGAAGCCTACTACCTGCTTTCAGAATATGTCCTCAAGGCTCATCTGGGTTTTGCATCTCAGCCTAAGTCAGTTACCCTCCCCACCCATGGCCACCTACCTGTCTTTGAACTTCTGAGCAATCACCAGTCTACATTTGTTTGCAAAGACTTTAGAGTAATGTACTTTTATATGTAAATGCTGTTGTGAATATGATTTAGCACATCAGGTTTGTAAGAAATTAATTTTGTAGTTCCTGAGCAATTGCCTCCCAAAACTGCATTTCACTATCTTGTGAATAAATTTGATACTATTGGTTTAGTGCTAAACAAGAAACACATGCAAAAACACAAGACAAATTATGAAACTGGCACAAATCAACAAAATTACTGCTGAAATTAGCACAAGTTGGGGTTTCACTGCCTTCTGCACATACGGCAACAAAATTTTTAAAACTCCAACCTTACAAGTATACATGTATCTATTGTCCCATAGCATGTGCACATTATTGTAAATGGTTTCTCTCATCAGTGACTGAGAGTTAATCAACCCACAACTTGTGTTCGTTTCAGACAAGATATGGATCCACTAAAATAGTCGTATGAAAATACCCGCTATTGGTGTGATGATACAAAAATAGGAGTTTAGTATGCAATTACCACAAGATGCATTAGACAAGGCTGGCTGTGGCATATCCAGTTGCAAAACCCTGTGCAAGCATTAAGGAAATATTCTGGAAACCCTGTATTAAACATAATCATTGCAACTTAAGAGCCATATTTAAGCATTGTTTAATGTAAAACACAGTGTAAATATTGTTTCTGCAATTGGCCCAATGAGTAATCATTTTGGCATGCAATGTACAGTGGGAAGAGGAGACTACAAGGGACCTGGTAGCATGGCAGGTAAGGGTTTCCAAAGTTACAGTATCTTGACTCTTCTTCCCCACTGGTATGTAGAAAAAAGAAATGAAGGAAACATGGACTCGTCACTTGGACCTATGGAAGAATTATCTCACCAAGGAAGATTTGAGGACAAAAATCAGCTGAAAAGTTTTTAATTTTCAGAGCAATAAAAATACTGATAATAAAAAATTAAACAGAAGTTATTAACAGTGAAGCAATATATCATTTGATCATAAACACTGTAATACCTCGATTACTTGTTTAAAATCCAAAACATGTTTCAAGAGCCTGCTCTCATCATCAGCTGGAAACGATGCTCTTGAAACATATTTTGGATTTTAAACAAGTGAGGTATAATGATGTTATTATGCCAACTGCTACGATCAAATGAAAAAAAAAATATATACTAATGTCTGTTAATTTTGTATAACAGCCAAGAAATAATCAACCCCCCCCTCATTGAATAGCTGACTTATTATTATTCTCTATAAACACACCTACCTGTGCTAACGCAACCAATGCCAGGACAACATAAAGCTCTTGCTCTGTCAACTGGCCAGTGGCATTGCGATTTGCCATTCCCCATATGAAACCAAGTACATCTGTTGGAAGCCCACTGGTGAGGAGAATAGGAAAGATGCGCTTGGTGTCAACCAGCCCTTTCTCTTGGCCAACCACATTCCAAACTTGTCTATAGAACTGAGGCAAGGTTTGGGATGAAGGTGACAACCATACTGGTAGACTCATTGGGGCTGCAAACTGTAGCGCTACATCAACTTTTGTCAGAGGATTTAAACTTGGAGTGACTACTGAGACAAAAGGTGCTTTATATGGCTGGTGTATTTGTTCTGCAGTTACTGGAGGCATGGCAGATGATGTGAAGTTCCCCATTAGGTTCTGGGATGGCACTGCTGCTACTGTTGCTGGAGGTGGATAGCCGACCTGAACAGGGGCCATACATCCAAAACTTGGCCCCGCCACCACTGACTAAAACATAAAAGTACAAACCAGCTAGCAAGACAAATAACATCTGCATCTTCAAGACTTGTAGCTTTCCTGATGGGAGCATTGTAGAAGTTTTCTCAGGAGATCAGTTAGGTGAGGAAAAGATATTTTTGCAAACTTTCAAGAGCGTTTATCTTTTTTTTATGAGTGGTTTTAATGCTCATTTTTACTACTGAGGCACTACAGGCGGTTTTCAAGAGTATACTTTGTTCCAATCATCAATGATGTGCTGAAGCCTCCAGATCATCACTTAAATACAGAGCCTTGGAAATGGCGGGAATAAGTGGCAGCAAATAAAACTATGTGACTGCTAGTCACTTTGGTATAGCTGGTCAATGATGGAAGCCTGCTTTCTGATTAGCCTACCTCAGTGGAGAACAAAACTATTGTATCTGTACAGTAGTCGGCAAATACATTGTAGAGTCCAATAATTGTCAGTCAGTCTGTTCTACAGTCATGGCAGGGTCTTCTCAGATGTTTTACAAGCATAGAGTGCCAAATACTCTTATTTCCAATACTAATGCATCACAGGCAGTTGACATTGATGACGCGTGAGTTGAAATAATAAACTGGAAAAAAAATTATTTTGGGAGCTGCGCATTCCAGGATGATCATAGTGGGAATTGAACATCAGATCTACCTTCGTGAGTTTGTGTCTTAATGACCTCAGGAACCCGCATCAGTTAGATGTAAGGGATCTGTATAAATTATATTACACAGCTAAGAAGTTTAATGGATTATGTTCATTGATAACTATTTGAATAGCTTAGTACTTGGTATGAAATATATTAGAAATACTAAAGTGACTCTCCCCAATATACAAGGGTGCAGTTGACATTTTCTGTAACTGCCAAAGGGCCCTGCACATTAATATGTGGTGAATGTTGCATTTGTTATGCAGTGGTTATGGAAATTTATATATGAATTGAAAACTGAAATAAATATTTATTCAATGTTTGTGTATTTGTTTAGTCATTCCATATTTTTTAATTTATTTATTTGGTTTATTTATATATACTCTTTAACATCTTAAGACATCAGTATCCCATTCAATTTAGGGTATGAAACAGCCAATAAATTTTGCTCAGAAGCCTCTTTTTTGGGGGCGGGGGCGGCCTGAGGTTCGTTTATGCTGTAAATCTATGACGTGGGACCGATGACTTTACTTCCTTTCTGAAGGAAGCCATAGTTAGAATTTTTTACGCCCAAAAAATCCATTGATCCTGGCTGAGATTGAACCCTGGATCTTGGGTCTACAAAGCAATTATGGTTACCAGGACTGGTATTTCATTTAACAAACTGTTTTCTTTAATTCCTGAACATAAAAAAAGTAAAAGGGATAAATACTGACATCATAGAAGATTTTAAAATAAGAGCAGTTTATTAACTAATTTAAAGTACATTATTATTTGCTCACCACAGGTGCAGATGTTCCAGTTGAGGCCTGAGTACTTTTTGGCTTGAATGTTTCTTTTTTCCCCAAAAGGTTCTCTATCAGAGCATCAGCACTCACATTTTGCTGTAATAAAATATGATTTAGTTACAAAAAGTCAATACAACAGCAAAGATTTCTGCATGTAACTCCTGTCATCACTTGACATATTTAGAACTTTTAAAGACCTAGCCATGCTCTCTTGAAAGGACGTTATCGGCTTACTATAGTCTTTGACTATTTTCAATTTTTCGTTCTAAAACTTACAAAGTATAGCCGTATGATATTTAGTGTGTTTGGAAGCTATTGACAATGAAGCACCTGAAATATTCCAAATTGAATGTTTTCAAATGCACAAACTTCATTTATAGGGATTTTATTTATTATTTTTTCATTCTTGAATACAGAGCTAAATTAATGAATTTTGGCATCCTGCCTCTGGATGAATTCTGCAAATGCTTATTCCGGTCAACAGATATTGACAGAGTAGCAACTCAGACCCAGCCATTATTAACCAAACAGCCCAAAACTTACCAAGAAGTCAGTCAACAGCTGAGGATAGGAACGAAGGTTCCTGAAACATGCCCTGATTAAAAACTTGTTGTGAAATCATGTATCAACATTTAGAAACACTCAATTTGGGAAAGCCATACAAGCTTGAAAAACATCCTTCAAGGTGGAGCTTGCCTGATCCAATTACTCATGACTACAAACTCTTTCTCTGTCCTCTAGGGCACTTTACTTTGTATGAATCTGATTCAACATTGACCATCCAGTGCACTGCCTGTCACCACAGTTGAGTTCTGAGGTTTAAATGCCTACTTTGACTACCTTGAGTATACAGAACACAGTCCTGGTGAAAATTTTAACCTTCCAGTCTACAAGTTGAACCACAGTATATCAGCCCAAAGAGCGTGAATTTTATGGAATGTTCTGTGCTGAGCTACCCTCAAGTTTTTCTTAAATTACATAAAACAGACTTTCCACCTAAAGACTGCTTATTACCGATGTAGATGTTGCAGCCATAAGCCTCAGCCTCTGTTGTTGTTTCAGATACTCCTTATGCTTCTCATTTTGCTCTATTTGAGGCCGGGCTGGTTGTTGAGGCCATGCAGATGTCCCTGAAAACATGCTTGGCACATTGGTCCCTAGCACACCTGCTCGAGGCTGCACTGTGGGAAGTGGCTGAGGATACCTGTGGGAGAAAATTGGTAAGTTTAAATGCATGGATTATCATCATCATCATCATCATCATCATTACTTTTATGATGCTGTGCTAAAATTGTAACACTTTAAAACATTCATTCATAGTCCGGAAGGGTGCTATTCAAGAAGAGTTTTTATCTCATTATTGACCAAGGTGACTAATTTTTCCACATTTCCCATGAACTCCATATTTAAGCTAATTAAATATTCCTGCTTGCTTGCTTCCTTTTTGCTTTTCTATCATTTTGCTTTTTTTTTTTTTTTTTTTTTTTTTGTATTAATTAATGTTGACATGAGGGTTGTTCTATAAAAAATGACCATACATTTTTTGACAACATATCTTTACTCATCTTCATAATTTTTATGATCTTTCTCAAAGTAGTCCCCATTGGATGCAATACACTGTCCCAGCATTTCTGCCAGGTTTTGAAGACATACTGGAAAGCATTTTTGACAGGTCCTTTAGAATGACCTCCAAGGCCTTTCACCACTGCTTCTGATGATGTGAAACGCCTCCCAGGTAGGTTTATCTTCAATTTGGAGAAAAGATAAAAGTCATATGAGGCTAAATCTGAGCTATAGGGAGGATGAGGGATACACTTCCATTGATTCTGTGATATCAGCAACAACATTTGTAATATGCATTATCTTGGTGCAGCATCCAGCTTCTTGTATGGAAATGTACCATTTTGCATGTGTTATGACTTTGCAGAGCTTTCAGGACATCTTCATAGTATTAAGTGTGCAGATACAACATGCTAATAAATCATTTCTTGAAACTAAAATAAATGACCATCCTTTCTCAGTATAAGTATATTTTATTTTCTCTTTTTCTCCCCCCCCCCCCCCCCCATCTCTCTGCGAGGTTGGAGTTTTCCACACAGAGCTTTGCCGTTTCCTCTCAGGATCGAAATCAGGTAGCCAAGTTTCATCAGCAGTGATTACCTTTGAAAGAAACTCGCATCTTACTGTAACATGTTCTTCAAATGTCCTTTTGTTTTTTTGATTTGTCTTATTTAAGGACGCTCTTTAACATCTCAGGTCATCAGCGTCCCATTCAACTCCGGGCATGAAATGGCCGACAAACTTTGCTCAGAGGCCTCTTCTTTTAGGCTTGAGGTTCTTTATCGTGCCGTAAATGTATGACACGGGACCCACGGCTTTAAGCCCCATACTTAGGATTTTTACTCCCGAAAAAATCCATCAATCCTGGCCGGATTTGAACCCGCGACCTTGGGTTTAGAAGGCAAGTATGGTTACCACTACACCATCAGGACCGAAGTCCTTTTGTTTCAGAATCACAAACACATCTCATGTGTAACTTTTCAGTTACCAATGTGTGGGTGGCAACCAGTGAAATATTCATTAGCGAAAAAGTTCTTAATGTTAAATCGACAATCCTCTCTCACAATGACAGTAGTTGTATTAGTGATTTCTTCCTTTAGAGCACAAATTGAAACATTGGATTCACCTTGGTTTGAAATTAATAACCTTCTCACTTTAAGCATTTTAAACCATCTTCAAGCTATGCTATAGAGAGAACAACTCTTTATAGTCCTTTCGTAACATTGCAAATGCCTCATCTGAAGACATTTTGAGATGAAAGCAGAATTTCAGAGCAATATTTTGGTCAATATGTGTTGTCTCTTTTTGTTGTTGGTGGAACTGAACATATATCAGCTTGCACACCTCTCAAAGGTGGGAACGGGAAGTGACAACAATGAAACTAATACCACATGTACATTATGCATTAAGGTAACAAAATATTGTAAATTTAAATTTTAGTACAAGAAATTGTGCCCTGTAAAAAATTATGATAATTCTTTATTGAACAACTCTCATAATTTCTAAACATAATTAATCCTATTGAATATATTTTAGATATTTCTACAGTTTTTTGGGAAATCCAGTGAGAGCATTTTATGCTCTATGAATAAAGGTCAAGGCCTTCTTAAGGGTGTTCCTTTCACAAGCATGTTTCTAAGAATAATAATTTATACAGTTACAGGTAGTTATTTATTAAATAAGAACATGTATGAAGAGTCCTCTACCAGAAAAAGTGTTAATATTACAACAATTGGTGTACAAAACTTTATCAAACTATGGGCTTCAATAAATGCAGGATCTAGCAATGAGGTTACTATGATGGAATATGCAAACCTGTAAGCTGTTTGTATTTCATACTATGACCATATAACATTACTCTAAAAATTGAATGTATAGTTTATTTTTAAAAATATCATTAATTTTTTGTCTTAAGCAGCCTGAGAAATCTTCTGAACCAGATATAGTAGGGGTAATTCAGTATAAAGTGAAAGAGCATTCACTTGGCAAAAAAAAAGTATTAAAAATCTTATGTAACTATCTCATAGGCCCCTATTCAACAACCTTCACCAGTAAATACATTTATTCACTTGTGTGATACCTAGCTGATACTTTTAACTATTTTTAATGTAGTTCTGCATTCCAAAGTTATAACACCATAGGTACAAACAATCTGCACTGGCCAACCAAAAGGCTGAAACTCTTTCAGAAAGGCACCCATTATTCTGCTCTTAAAATATATATTTGGTTTCCACATTCTTTGAAATCACTGGGAATCATGCTAAATGCAAAGATTTTACGAAAAACTTGAAGCAATTCTTAATCAAATAAACTAATAATACAGAGGAATACTTTAATAGTTCAACAGGCTGAATTGTGTTCTTTTCATATATTAAGTGATAGTTAGCTGTTGCATTTGTTTTGTATCTATCCATATATAGATGTTGTTAATTCTTCTTATAGTAATTCTCATTTATCATTCTTCATTGTGTTTAATTACAGCACAAGCGATGTACTTATTTTACTTGTAAGTGTGAATTATGTACCTCATTTATCTGCATAATACAGAATGTTGTGTTTAACATGTTCCACATTCTAAGAGCTTATGCTCATTATAGAATCTATAAGCAACAACTAACTTCTAAAAAATTTCCTATAGTCAGGACAAAAATATAAATAAATAGAAATAATACAGTGAATAAATTGTACTTACAAAGCTGTAGACAATGGAGTGGTAATATATCAAAATGATGCAATAATTTTAAGCATTAACAATCAAGAGATACAATACCCTGCAGATGTAGCAAATATGTTCAATGATTACTTTCTTAATGCAACAAGAAATTTAAATTCATACTCTTGTGACAAAAGAAATGCATTGAGGGGTTTACAATCTTCATTTCCCACTTATTTTCCAGGTGGGGGGAAAAAAAAGAAAAAAAATAAAATAAAATAAAGAGAAAAAAAAAAGAGTATGTTCACCTTACTAACATTTGTATAAACCAGTCATATTTTACATTTGCAGGAGAGTTCTATAAACAGAAAACAGGACCCACAATGGGAAATCCTTTGTCCCCCTTTCTGGCAGATTTATTTATGAGTACATTGGAAAGTGTCATAATTTCCGCCTAACCACATTCTTTTAAATGCTGGTACAGATACGTTGATGACATGTTTAGTATAGTGAAAAAAGAATTTGTTGAAGATGCTTTGAAGCTTTTAAATATACAAAGGAATATATCCTTCACACTGGAAACAGAAACAAAGGGAATGTTGCCGTTTTTAGATATAAAAATTAAAAATAAACATGAAAATCTAGAATTTGGAATCCATAGAAAGGATACGCACACAGATAACTATATAAAATCAAATGGGTTTAATACCATAGCTCACAAGCACTCAATTTTCAAAAGCTTAACATATAGACTGGTGAATCAGTAAAGAAGAGTACAAAAAAGAATTTGAGAAGATACAGGAGATCCATTATAAATAGTTTTAACAAAAAATTAGTAAACAAAAAACTTAATAGATTCCTAAAGAAGAAATTGATCAAGAATACCACTACACTATAAACTGAAAAAGAGAGACTGGTTTTTAAAAAATCCACCTACCATCCAGTAGCTATGAATAAATTAAAAAAAAAAATTTAAAGATATTAACATTAAATTGGCACCTGTTAACAGATACACTCTGAAAAATGCTTTAGTGGACAACAGTTTTAATAACATTCCACAGGATAAAAAGTCAGGCATCTACAAAATAACATGTAAAGAATGTGACGAGATATACGTTGGAAAAACTAAAAGGAACATGGTTAAAGGAACATTTCAGGAAGGTTAAGTACAAAAACAGATTGATAGGTCAGTAGTGGCACAGCATTTTTGGAAAGATAATTGCGACATAAAAAGAGAAATAAAGTTACTTGAAGAAGCACACGGATGTACAGAATTGGACACATGGGAGAAGATTTACAATCATAAACATAGGGATCATCTTATGAATTTCGACATTATAGGAGAATGTAATACCAATTTCCAATTTATAAAGAAAAAAACACCTCCATGACGGAGCAATCAGATCCTCCTCATAGATGTTAGTTTCTCATACCAACCGTCAAGTTGGTTGAAAATGGAGAGGATGTCTATTTGAAACCGGTCCCACCGTATTTAAATGTAAGTGAAGCATAAGAGTGTGTTAGACGACAGATTAATTACAATTTACAAGGAAAATTTAGTTAACTTTGATCTTCCAAACAGTAAACTTGCAAAGTCATAAAATTCACAGAGCAATACTTTATTATCATGCTGGGAAGCTGACAGTGGAACCGTGCTGATGATGCAGGCTTTGAAACATGCCCTAGCAAGTGGAACAAAACTAGTGAAATTTGAGTGAATTCCTCATAAATTATTTGTTAAATTGCCCGAGTGTTTCAATTATGTTTGACTGAATGCTGTCTAGACCATCCTACAAAGAAAGTTGGTTTGCCAGTTTTTACTTATGACCATAAACGTAAATAAGAAACAAATTGACCCAAGAACATTATTCATTGGAACATATGGCTTCCTTAATTTTAACCCTTCTCATTGAAGTTGGGCACGTTTATGCTTATCACTTCCCTGTACTCAAATAAATGCACGAAAGGTAAAAGGGCTGCATAGGGACACTTCATTCTAAGGAACGAGTGTATAAACAGAAACAACATAACCTCAATTCGAATCATTGAACCTCGTCTAGCTTCGCTTTAAATAACTTATACAAAAACTGCGACTACCAGTTTTACAGTAGATATTTTAAAACTCCACGTAATAAAAATGGATCGAAGAATGGGGCAGAAACCTCTCGACACAAATGGATAGTGCAATTGTGTTCCAGGGATATAAATTAGCTATTAAGGAAAAATTTAACATCCTGAGTATGAACAGGGGCTTAATATTAGACTTAGGGAATAATAAACGTGTTTCATTGTCATTAAATATACCGATATAACTAATGTTATTTACCTGTTGGCCATTTTTATTATTTATGAATTTAATAGCACTTATGGATATGAAATGACATGTTGAAAAATGAGCTAACTTATCTTTCCAATTATCACATCTGTTCTAAATCCCTTTCATTTCGAAACTTAAATCCATATGTAACGAACATAACCAAATTAATGTTTTTTCATGACTTCAATAACGTTGGTATGAATGGAAATTATGTTGGCATTCAAAGAAAAAAGAAAGATGAATGGTATCTATCGATAGTAATTGAATCGATACATGAGCTTCTGCTAGCAAGTTGCAAGACCGACAGGTGCAAGGGGGCAGTGATTTGCTTGAAAGAAAATCTACCATTAGATAGCGCAATATTAGTTAAATTGCATATGGCAGGCTTTAGGAATTTGACAGAAGTGACGTTACTCAGTTTGATTTAAGATTTGCACTTAAAATGGCTCAAATGTGTAAAATATTTATTTGCGAGAGCGTTAGTAATGATAAAATACACTCAGTTATATACAAGAATATCTAGTCTCTGTTAATGCAGTTTTAGGAATTAAATTAGTTTAGTAGATTAAGAATAAAGTATATGTCACTTTTGTAATTTGTTGTGATATACGCGTTGTTGAGCACATAATGCACTTGTCATTGATCGTATTTATTTATTTAACAAACGCTTCCGATACTTTGGCTTAACATTATAACTTCATGCAGGCCTATGTCAAATCATAAAGTTCATTAAGTAAACATGTACTATCAAAATCTTGCTATGAAACTCTACACCTAAATTTTGAAACAAAGACATAAAATGAATTAAAGATTTTCTCTGTCGGCAAGAAAACTTTTTGGCCAAACTGTTTTTAAAAAATCTCACTATGGCTACTGTGCAGCAACAGACCACTCAGCTTGAGTTTTATCAAGCTATGGCAGACTTCAAAACAATGTTCCCCGATATGGATGATGAAGTCATAGAGGTAAGGAACGGTGTTCCTTTTTTGCAGATTTTCTTTAACACAATGTCAAAGAGTTCATCCTATCCTTGAAATACTAGCACTTTTTCTTGAGGACCAATGCACCCTGTATATTCATTTAAAAAAGAATAAACAATAATTAAAAGAAACTCACAATATATTTAATTGTTTAAAATTCTTGTAATTAGACTGGGTATAGGTTATCTAACATTGTAGTTCAGATTTTAATGCTAGTGAATTGTCAAATGAATTTTGCTGCTAAAGATCTGTTAATTTATATATTAAATGCTAATAATAAAAAAAAGTTGTTCAAAGATAATAATGCTAAATAACTTTATTTTTGCTTCAGACGTGCAGAATGTAAAAAATGTTTACTTTTTTACAGGGATGCTAAAAATTCAAATTTTTTAATGGTTTTATGCAGCGCACAATTACAAAAGTAACTAAAATGTCACTAAATGAACACAAAAATATTGAGACCTTTTTTGTACTATCTCCATACTTTTAAAATTAATTATTGATTTGAGTATTATAAAATAAAGCATGCAAATACCTAATGTCGTGCAACTAGATTGAGTCGTAAATTTGTTCATAATTCTTGGAAAACTAAAAAATTAGTATTATATTCAAGAAAACGTCTGTAATAAAAAAAAATGCTATTTCCTTAGACACTCAATGTTTTTTTTTGTGTGTGTGTGTGTAACAGTTCTAAATAGTTCATTCAGTACATATGCCACTTTTGCATATGGTAATAGTATAGATTATTTCATAGGTGCAAGAAGACAACGCATGGTAAAAAGTTACAAAATGAAGTTGAACCATATTTGAAAAACCAGTTTTGTAATAAGGATCAATATATTGCAGCCAGAAAGGTAAAAACAATATAATCTTATAGTTATAAATATATTGCTGGAGCAATACTAGCTATCATTTTCTTCACACGTCCTGGCCCTTCCACTTAGGCAGTGCATTACTTATATAGCCACAGCTATGGCCTGACTGTCTATGCTCATCTCCTTTTCGTAAATATAAATCGATAGCTGATTGTGTGCTACTGTGTTAATGGGTAAATCGTAATGGTGGCAAATCTAAGTAGTGTCATCTAGCGGCAGAAATCATAAGCAATCATAAGTGAGTGCAGGAAGAACCTTAAGTGCTGGATGAACTATTCGGAACATCTATTATTATTATTTTTTTTTTTTTTTGAGTTATTAATTTCCATTCTTGACAGTGTTTATCTCTTAGCTTTAACTGTACTCATACTATATATATATATATTGTACATAGCATAAATGTGCTTTATTTGTCCTCTGCTTATATTAATGCTGTTATTTTCTGCATTATGTGCCATAATCTACAGTTGCCTTTATTCATGTGCATATCTTCCATTTTTTCCCATCAGGATAGCTCAGGGCAAGGTCACTAGGTTCTCCCAATGTGATGTAGGCCCATTGCAATATGCAATTATTTATTCTTAATGGAAACATTTCCATAGAGAATGAAGTAGGCTTAATTAGCCTCTGATCGCAGCCATGCATTTGTGATCACTAATCTGGAGGTTCTGGGTTTGATTCAAAGTTAAGTCATTCTGGGTGGAGGTTTTTTTCATGGTTCTTTCCTTACTGAAAAGATAATGCCAAATAACTTGAAGGTGCTGATGATTCCGAGCCATTTGCACCATTAATTCATTTAATTCATTATCAATGACCATATTTAGATACCACTTGGCTTAAGGACCTCTCTGATGTACCATCATCTTTACTGGGATAATGTAGCACCCTATGAACATCTCGGCCTCAGAAGTTCACAACAATATCATCATGCCAGAAGTAATGTTGTTAAGGCATGGACCCATGAATCGGAGGTCTGGAGTTTGATTCCTGTCAGGATCATCCTCCGGGTTTTAATCAGCTCATAAATGACAAATGCTGGGAAGGTGCCCAAACATAAGCCTGGAACATTCCTTCCTTAAAAAATTCCTTTCCCAGTTTATCATTTCATCGCACATACCTCTAGTGTCCAACAGTAAAACAGGCATTAAACACTATAAAAAAATAATAAAGTTGTGGACAAGCTTGTATATAACAGTATTATAAATTCTTTTGACTTGTACATATTATATCCATATCTCATTTGGTTTTAGGAAGGGATTGTCAACTAGCAATGATACATTTTAGCTCACAAATATTATCAAATCTAAATAAAAAGAAATTTCATCAATAGTTGTGAGTAAATTGCTGGATTTACTAAACAAGGCTCAATACTGGGTATCGTTATCTTTGTACTAAAATTCATCAAGATTAACTTTAGCATAAATAATGAATCCAAGATGGTGCTTTTATGTGGATGATACCATTGTGCTCATTTCTGGAGAGTCATGTGCTCAGCTTTCAAGCTTAGCCACAAGGGCATTTGAAGAGCTAAATATTTTGTGCGAATCTAACAAATTTTCTTTACATTTCGACAAAACAAAAAATATTCATTTTAGAACTAAAAACAAACAGTTAGTTGTTCACAGTTTCACCATAAGAAAATTTCCTGAAATAAAATTCTTGGTGCAAAAAATTGACAAGGAATTAAATTAGAAAAGCTTCTGTGAATTAATTACATAGCAATTTCAAGGAAGCTAGAAGCTTTAAAAAAAACATACAAGAGATTGAATGTTACCTGCTTTCATGCCAGAGTAATAACTGTCCTTTTGGAAAAGTTCCAAAGCTCAACTCTGCCTGCTTTTCTTTCAAAAGTTTGGTACTCCAGTGAATCAATTGCATTAAGAGTAGAGCTCCTGGAGCATTACTGCCATGGGTGACCGAGGTCGTTAAGGAGCAGACTCATGAGCGGGAGGTCTGGGGTTCAAATCATGCCAGGACCATCCTTCCTGACTGAGGTTTTTTTCAGGTTTTCCTCAGTCCTCATAAATGGCAAATCCTGGGAAGATACCCTAAACTTAGGTCTGAAAGGTTTCCTTCCTTAAAAAAATCCTTTCCCAATATATCTTTTTATCTCATGTATCACCAGTGTCCATCGCCTGTGGTGCCTCATTATTAAAAACGGGCATTAAACACTATTCAAAAAAAAAGTTAAATTTCTATTCTTGAAAGTTGCTTATTCCTTGGTGGTTGATTTTTTTCTTTTCTTTCTTTTTTCTTTCTTTCTTTCTTTCTTTTTTTTTTTTTTATTGGTGTTTAATGCATGTTTTTACTACTGAGGCACTACAGGTGGTATCCTTTGGACCTTATACACAAACAAGTAAACATAATAAATTAAACTAAACAGTTTTCTTTTCCATGTTCTCAGTTCATGTGAACTTACTGCTATTAATAAACTTTGAAATTTCCCACTTGCTTACCCTGACTTAATAGAGTTCCATTTCTTCCATACCCCATTGCAGTTAACCCCAGGTTGAGTATATAATGGGGATCTGTATTCACTCCTAAATAGTACAATTGTCAGCATTGTTATTTTCACTTATCTTACCCACCTTGCATAACCATTTTTGTCTCACCCTGCGTAGTTCCTTAATATTTTCATCTTATTTTAAATTTAAATTCTTCTGCCTCTTATTTCATTTGGTAAATTTTCTCACTTTCGTAAAAGAAATATTCCCTCCAAAACTTGGTTAGCTTACAGTCAAATATACAATGCCAAGTACTATCTGGTTCTTCACACATAGGACATATCTCCATAATATATCCATTTTAATTTTTACATAAACTTCAAAAATAAAATAATTTTGGAACAAAATATAAATTGAACAGGAATTATATTTTTAAAAACTATGAAAAGATCACAAAACTCTTAACTTTTCTTTGCTTTGTTCATGAATGCAATAGTAGTCTATTGGTTACTATTTCTGGAGGCCAATCCATAAGGCTTGGGTTTGATCATCGACATGCCTGTGGAATTTTTTGGAAAATAATAAGTTTGAAACAGGTGCACTCAACCTCAAAAGAATGATTGGGTGTTGCTTGATAGGGAGATATCAAATCCTAGTCACAGAAGTTGGTCCTCCTTTGGCATATTTTCTTTTTTGAACAGTGTTTAAAATCTGTTATAACTACTGAGGTATCATAGGTGGTAGACACTAATGATATATATAATAAAGTAATTAATTGGATTTTTTTTTTGTGGGTGGTAGTAAGCATCCAGGCCTATTTTTAATATACCTCCTGACATTGGCCGTTAATGAAGACCGAGGAAAACCTGGAAAAACCATGTTAGGGAAGATGATTCTGATGAGAATTGTGTGGTATTCTTTAGGGAAACAGCTGATGCAGTAGCCCTTGGTAGCCTATGGCTTTCCATAGGCTATCAAGCCATGAATTTAATTAATTAAGTAATATTCAGATTCTGTCAAATTGAATGTGTATAAGAATCATTCTCAATCCATAGTATTTAACTATTACCGTTTTCTTACCTATTTGTTTTACTTACAGGCTGTGTTGCGAGCTAACCAAGGGGCAGTTGATGCTACTATTGACCAGTTGTTGGCAATGACCACAGACAATGAAAATGAAAAGCTTAGAAATGAAATGGAACAGAAAGAAACATTGGGAGTTTCCCCACCAGCTGAGACCAACACAGAGTTGACACCAAAGTCGGCAGAAGTCTCTCCAGCTAAGTAAGCTCAAGTCAGATTTCACATCACAGAAAATACCTAGGTTGATTGATATGCTAGACCTCCATAAGTATTTTGGTGATTGAACAGGAATATTATAATAATTATAGTGAGAAACAGTCTTTAGAATGTGGCCTTTAGTCACCTGGTAACTGAACACACTTCTGTCAATGATCAAGTTTCATGAAGCCATCACAAAGCACATGTTATAAGTAGGAGGTGAATTTTAGCATTTTTGCATGTTTTATTTCTTATCTCCAAGTCATATGAATTTCATGTTATTTGGAAACAAAGGTTAGGATAATTTAGGTTAGTGCAAATTTCAGCATTTAGCGCATACAAAAGCATATTTTACTTCGTTTTGCAATCTACAGCAGAGCTTCAACTCTTCAGGTTTCACCCGGAGTATTTGGGTATACAATCCTGATACAGGGTGGCAGGGAATTTGGAGGAAATCTCAGGTATAATTTTAATGCAGTTTATTGGTTAAAATATTTATGAAGAATGATATTTTTAAACTTTTATCATATCATGAAGCTCTAGATTGTGGCAAACCACCATAGGCAATCACAGTTATTTGCACTTCATCTGTCCTTTCATGGTGATAGTTAAACATTCATATTCTTGCAGTGACAGTATTTCCATTTCTCAGCATCCACTTTTCTCTGAAGACTAAAGCAACTGCTCGTCTATTATTATTTTTTTTTTTTTTTGAAAAGTGACTTTATCTATTAACTATTTATAAATAGAAATTTTTGTAAATTGATTTTAGGTTTACCAACATCATCACCAAATAGTATAGCACAGCTAAAATTAGGTAGATATTCCACTCTTATTTAGAATTACCACATTAGAAGAGAGTGATATTATTAAAAAATGTTTTAATATACAGGAGAAATGTAAGGGGAAAGAATCATGGTATTTTAAAGTGCAGGAAATTTTACAACAGATAGGTTTAGAAATTTATGGATAAATAGGGAATACCAAAACAGAGGATTTTGTAAAGAAATAAATCTAAGATTGAAGACTTTGAACCACAAGAATAATTAGCAGAGTAAGTGAAAAGAATTCGACTTTATAGGGGAATAAAAATAGTATAGGAATATACAGAACAATGTGATAAGGCAAGTAGAGAAAGGTTTGCTTGGGTTAGAACTGGAGTTTTGAATTTAAAAGGATTAGGATATGATAAAGCAATAGGAAATTGTTTAATGTGTGGAGAAACAAATACAGATTTCCATTGTTTGTTATATTGTAATCAAACAAAGTTATGGAGAGAAAAGGTTTGGAATAAAAAATGGAAAAATTTAGATGGGGAGATTTTAATTAGGAAAATTTTAACTGTAAAAGGAGAAAAGGATATAAAAATGATAGAGAACTATTTAGGTAAAGTAAAAGAAAAATGGATAAGAATGACAAAGAGGATGATGGAAGGAAATATAGAAAGAAGTAGAAGTAGAATTTATGGATTTACAGGGTATTTATGGAAGGTGAGGGAGAAATGATAAAGGATGGTCAGATAGTTAATGGTTGATAATTGAATAGGGGAGGGAATGGGAGTAAATTAACATTAGAAACTGGATTATTATACACCAATGTAAATGGAGTTTAATGTAAAAAAAAATTAATACCTAAGTTTAGGATAAAATTAAAAGTATTAAATATATTGATAAATAGATATTGTCTTTGGATCAGGACTTTCTGGAAATTGGCTATCACATTATATTTCAAATAACTTTCTTACAAGTAATTTAATACTTTTGCTGATCATTCCTGGAGTAAATTTCATTTACTTATCTCTGGTTTGGTACCTATTTACATAATGTGAAAGCCTTCTGTTTACCCTGCTTCTATGTTTTGGCTTTGATTTATTAAAGACCTAATCCTGTAGTTGGCAGGATCTGTGAATTCCTTATTTTGTTAAGTTTGAAAGCAGTATCTCATATGTCCTTATATTCTAACAGACCATAGTAGGCCCAATATTTCCTCATATCTTTCCATGGTACAGTAAACAAATCTTTAGTTAGAATCGAGTAATATCCCAAGCTCAGTACTTAATATTATGCTAGGTCAAAATAAAGGAGTGTTCAAAAATGAGCACACTGTGCAGATGCTAGATGGTGGTTATAAGCAGTGTGTATAACAAAAGGACAGTGTTCGTTTTTTGTCAAGTAGAGAAAGATGTGGACAAGATGGAAGATGGCTATCATGGAACAAGGATGGACTACATTTGGAACAAAGACATCAAAACTACAGAAATTCATAAATGTTCAACTGCAGTATATGGTCAAGAAGATTGCTTACAACTGGGTCAATGGTTCGTCAGCAGCTAGTAATCTGCACACAAGAATGTGTAAACTGGTCATCCATCAACATTGTGGTCTACCAGGAACATTGAGATTGTGTCTGAATTATGGCTGATTATTGATAAACAGGAATTTCAGACAGGCCTTGGCCATACAACCCTGCATTCTTCAAGAATTCAAGATGATTTCAAAATGAGACAAATGTGCACACATTGTGCTCTACAGGACTTGACATAGAGACAGAAGGACTAAAGAGTTTATGCCTGTTATCGGCTAGTGGAAATGCATCATGAATATCCAAAGTTTTTGAAGAAACTGGTGAATGGTGACATTATGTCACTACCACACACCAGAGAAGAAAATCAAATCCATGCTAGGGAAACATCCAGGGAATCCCTGGCACAAAAAATTGTTTGTTGCTCCATATGTGGACAATCAAATGACCAGTATCTTTTGTGGCATTTCAGACATACTACAAGGAACAATTGTCAACAGTGAGATGTAGAGCAATACTCATACGGGGCCTAAATGCAGGATTCAGAAAGCCAAAAGGGGAAGTGGTTGACAGGAGTATTCCTACATGACACTGCTCTGCCTCACACAAACACTACAACGGATTGCGTACCAACAGGAATTAAATAGTAGGCTTGCCACAAATTATGATTAAAAAGTATTTGAGACCTTCAATTTGGCATCTCTGGTGTTCATTGTTGTGCCACATTCAACATGTTCGCCTGATTTTGTTCTGTCTGATTGTTCCTTATTGCATGAACACAATGATACACACTTTCATTTACATAATTGCAAAAGATAAAAATAAGAGTAAGTGCTTGTGACAGAACCCATGCATGGGTTAGAACATTGGTGGAAGAACCTTTGTTACTTAATATTCAATCATTGTGCATTCTGAAGAATACATAACCCACAAACAAATCATCCACCTGCACTGAATCATTTCAAGGATGAGCCTTCAGAAAGGTTGAGCATTTATGGTTTGCAGTGATTCCTTTCATCGGGTTTAATTAAAAATCCAAGTTCAGTTAATTGGTTATCCATGACTGCAAGTTAATCAATCTTTTTCATTACCTCAAACATTCAAAGTGGATTATTCAAATTGTACTTGGAAGCTGTAGACAATAGAGTGATAATAAATTCTATTAGAATTTATTAAAAGATATTAATACTAGCGCCACCTATATAACATTAGGATATATATCACCACAGGTGGCCGAGGTTGTTAAGATGAGGACTCATGAGCTGGAGGTATGGGGTTCAATTCACACCTGTCCTCCCTGACAGGTTTTTTCCAGGTTTTCCTCAGTCCTCATAAATGGCAAAAGCCAGAGCGGTACTTTAAACTTAGGCTTAGATCGCTTCCTTCCTTAAAAAAAATCCTTTACCAGCTTATATAACATTAGGATATATATCACCACAGGTGGCCGAGGTTGTTAAGATGAGGACTCATGAGCTGGAGGCATGGGGTTCAATTCACACCTGTCCTCCCTGACAGGTTTTTTCCAGGTTTTCCTCAGTCCTCATAAATGGCAAAAGCCAGAGAGGTACCTTAAACTTAGGCTTAGATCGCTTCCTTCCTTAAAAAAAATCCTTTACCAGCTTATCATTTCATATGTGCACACCTCTGATAGTTTAAAAAGGCATTAAACACTATTTAAAAAAACACTAGGATATATTTCAGGAGGCGATCATTCCCACCATCAGCTGTTGATAGACTATTTGTTGTGGTGGCTGGATCATAAACTTTTCTGGGAGACACCTGATGATGCTGAGTTCATCCACAATGAAATGTCAACTTTAATTTTAATTTCCACTGTTTTTCATGATAAAAATGTTTTCCCAAGCTCTATTGGGTTGTGAAGTCTTTCAGCAGATTAGCCTCTGGTTTAATTTCATAATTTTTAGTTCAAAAGTGAGCTGCTGCTGATTTATCTAGTTGTTTTAAACTAACATTCCTAAAATGTTTCTTTCTATGAATATCTGAATTTCTTTTTTCCCATGTATTTTATACAATTACGTGCTGCACATTCAATTTTGTGAATTCCTGATGTCTTGTTCTGTTGGCAGTACCTTTTAATGTGAAACCTAGTAAATATATTTATGCCTATTCTTTGAGTATGCTATTGAATTTGCTATGGTAAATTAGGTGACATGTGAAATTTGAATTTAATACTTCTTTATTATTGTTTTTCCATGTAGAAACATCTCTTTAAAATATTTGTCTTTTAAATTTTTCTCTCTTTTTTCCTGTTATGTCTGTTGAAATCATTTAACTATTGCTGTATTAATTATCTGTTGATATTCTGTTTTGTACTCTGTTTCTGTGAATGGGATGTTACATATTCTGTAAGCAAGTGTTGAACACAGGATATTTTTGTGTAATTTTCTGCATTTATGTATATGAGTTGATTTTGTCTACATGTATTAAAATTGTTAAATCCAAGAGTAGAAGCCATTCTTTTCTTCACTTCTTTGATAAACGTTATGGAGTTATCTTACAAGTTGAGGAGTTTTAGAGTATCTAGTGAATGTTTTTCCAGTGTTGCAAATATGTCATCCACATAGCAGTAGACTGTGAAGTTCATGCTGAAAAACTAAGGAAATTGAATGAATTTTGATGTTTCACCTGCGGATCAACTCTTCAAGTTACTGTTCAAACCATCAGATGTTTCCACAGAATCAATTTGGGATCCAACAATCACATTAAGTATTCAACAGCCGATGATGGGAAATATTATATGTGAAACAAATGTTCTAATCCTACAATAATGTATTCAACATGTTCACACCAACTCCACTTTCATAAAACTAGTACATGTTTCGGAAGCAATCATTCCCATCATCAGCTGTTGATCTGCCTTTTCTATTTCAATTACCTTTTTTTCTGTTGCTTTCTGGATTACGCTATTGTCTATTTTAACAGTTTTCCTTACAAATTTAGAGGTGACTTTATTTTTTAGGCACAGTTTCAGGAAGTTGAACATGATGAATGCATTAGTGTAGGATATATTACCACTCTATTGTCTGTAGCTTTGTAAGTACAGTTTATTTAAATGTTCTAATGCTATATATGTAAGTGAAGCTAGTGTTAATATGTTTTCATTAAATTGATTAGAATTAAAAGTCAGTTTTAAATAAAAAGCTTCCTCAGCACCTATTATCTAAAAAACAGAGATTATAAATCTGATAAATGACAAGGATGCACTCTCATCTTTGGTCAAATCTCTACAGCAACCTGCTCAATAAGAAATAAACTATTAGTTTATATACTATATTTTTTTTTAATGGTGTTATTTTGTTTAATTGTAGGAGTCCATCTCGATCCCCACAGCATACCCAAGGAACAGATGTGGCGCTGAGAACTGTCAGGGGCTGGGCGCCACCATTACTTGGTCCTCTTCCAGATGATTTCTTGAGGGTGGCCCCTGCACCATGGAATGCACCTCAGAAAAAGCAGGTGACTAACTCTTCCTATTTGCCTCATGGGGAAATTATGAAAGGTATCTCCATAATTTTAATTCATAACGTACTTTTTCATTAACATGCTATTTCCCCAAATTTGCCACTGTTCATGAATCAACTTTTATAGGGAAATGATTGACTTGATACAGTGGAGCTGCTAATATGAGGGTCATTTGAACAGTTCTCAGAATTACCCACAGATTGAAGCAGCAGTTCCAAAGTAGTTTTGTTATCAAAGCCCACCATCTTCCATAGAAACATTTGTGCAATAATACATGGAGTAGCTGTACCTATTTATTGTAGTAAGGATGTGTGTACATGGAAAAAATATAAAACATGCAATTTTTATGTATTAGTAATCAGGCATGAATGCAAAAGAAATTCATAAAGTTATGACAAACGTTCTAGGGGACTCTATACAATCATTTTCAGCTTTCTCCAAGTAACCCACATAGTTTAAACGCAGCTGTGAAAGATGACAAAACCAAAATATATTCCAAGATCAGAAATTACCGATTAGGTGCATGATATGGTTCTGAGAGTCATCGATTGCTGAAGCTCTGTGCATTTCAGAGGAATGCATATTTCACATTTTGAGGGAAGAATTGTACTTGAAAAAATTATCAGCAAGATAGGTGCCTCAACTGCTGACCAAGGATCAAAAGGGAATCAGAGTACAAATTTCTCAGGAAGGTTTTGCGCACTTTCAGAGAGATCCTACCAACTTTATGCTTTAATTTGTGACCATTAATGAAACATGAGTGCACAGGTACAAAACAGCAGTCTAAACAATTAAAACATGAATTTCCACTGCCAAAGAAGGCCAGGAGTGAAGTTGGCCAGGAAGATAATGGCATCGGTTTTCTGGGTTGCCAAGGGTGTACTGGTGATTATCTTTCCACCAGAACATCTATCACTGAAGTGTATTATGCTAACCTTTTGGGTCTATTGCAAGGCAATAATATGCAAGAAAAGACTGGGTTTACCAAAGAAGAAAATTATCTTGCATCAGGACAATCTTGTCCTCACAGTATCGTTGCAATGGCAAAAATCAATGAATTGATGTATGATTTCTGGCAGATCTGTCTTATTCACCGGACTTGGCTGCATCAGACTTGTATCAGTTCCCTAAGTTGAGAAAATTCCTTAGTGAAAAGATATTTTCATTCAATAAAGAGCTTAAACAATAAAGTTGAGGTATTTCACAGACTAGGAGGAATTGATGATAGGATAAAGGCCTGTACAAAATACATTAGTGTCAAGCAAGACTATGTTAATAATAATAATAATTTCAATAAGTTATGCTGTCATTTTGTGCTTCATTCCAAGAATTTTTCAAAGATCCTTATGTTAAAGAACGTGCACAATCACAATGCTAACAAGATAACTAACTAATGCTAATTTGGTTTGTAAGGCTATCCTAACCACATATTCATCATTGTTACTAAATTCCTAAACCAATGATGAATAAATCTGAAAACTGTAACAAAACTCAATCTGCCACTTTCAAATCAATTTCCTGTATGAGTTGCACTTTCCTCATAATACCTGTTACCATAACATTAAAGTTATGGTTAACATCAAGTTTAAAAGCTGTAGTTGAGTACCCCATCATAGTCTTCAAAACATTTTTTCACACGGCATAAACAAAATGCTATACTTTCCCAAAAACTCAACTTATCATAAGGACTAATCCTAAGTTATTAAAAAAGAGTAAATGAACTTTAATGTATAAAATTACATAACGAGGACATCAATCATCTGCTGGTAATGTCACTCATGACTTGACAGTGACAGAAGAAATATGGAAGCAATATATTACGGGATTGTCATTTTCTGCATTTGGAGCTATAAGAACTGTTTGATAAAGAAGATATAACTTTCACATTTATGCAAATCTAAGTGCACCTTTTTGTCCAAACATATTATTAAAAATTGTAGTGCACTTTAGATTAGAGTACAAATTCATTTCATAATTTGCTGGTAACTTCATTCAAATTTATTGTTCATTATGTCACAATGCATGGCTGTAATTCTCAATTCGTTGGCCTATTATTGCATAGAGCGTAGTAGGCAATCATGAAATGGAGGCCAAACAGAGAAGAACATCTAATGATGCTACTTTCAATCATAAAGTAATTCTTTATACTGAAAGAACTGAAAACAGAAAGACAGAAAGAGAGTTCAATGTAACTGAGAGCAACATTCCATAGTCACGGCAACAGAAAGTGGCATTATTTGTAACTAAAGCTAGTAGGAAAAAATTTACTGGTTGTCTAAAAAGTTAAACATCCAACATGGAAGAAAAAGTTTTGGCATGAGTGATGAATTTTGGCCAATGTTCTCCAAGATGCAACAGTAAGCCACTTATAACCTCTTATGTTCTAATTGTTTTATAAAGTGGATGTGCTTATCTCTAAGAAGCCTTAACAACAATATGCCAAAATCTTTTTCTTTGATTTTAATTTTCAAATTTCCTGTGTTCATTATATTCATTGGTGTATTAGATTTGCATAAATACAGTATTTAAATTCCTAACATAATCTCTTTTCATATATATAAACTCATTCTAGAGATTTTCTAATTTGTATATCCCACCCATAAATTGCGATTCCTTTAGCTCTCCAAAATACATATATGTTTTGGCAACAAATGTAAGGGTGGACTGGTGGAGGTGTTGATACAGAAAAACATTGCCCTTATTAAGAAGAATTTTTTAGTTATAATCTGAAGAAATATATGCAAGATTAGGACTTTGTAAAACAATGTGCATTGCATCTTTCATGAACATTTGCATATGAGTAAGGTCAGCATAGGTAAACAGTTCTTTTTGCTAGCTTCTTTTGGTTTAAATGTCAAACCCACAGAATGCTTCTATACAATTGACTGAAAGAGTTGGTTTTTTTTTTTTTTTTTTTTTACAATGGTTAAATTTCAAGCACTGACAAATATTAAATATGCAACAAATAATGTTAAGGCAGGAATGAATTGTCAAGAGTTAAGATTGTTAATCTGGTAGGTTCAATTTTTCCTAGTGTTATCCAGTATTTTGAGAAGCATGGTCAAGCATGAGTATCTGAAATATGATTATACAAGCTTGTATGCTCTTAAATTTAAATTAATGAACATTGAAACTTTAGTAGCATGAAAAATATACCAGGCCTTTGGTGCAGATGCTGTGAATGAAAGAACAGATGTTATAACAAATTATTTATGAGGAAATCACCCAAACTTCACTAGTTTTGTTACACTTACTTGGAAATGTGTCAAAGGCTGTTGCCTTCATCATCAGCATGGTTCTACGGTGGAACTGTGCTGATGATGAAGGCAACAGCCTTTGAAACATGTCCAAGTAAGTGGAACAAAACTAGTGAAATTTGAGTGATTTCCTCATAAATAATTTGTAATATTATACTATTTTTCACTATGAAAATCCCAGCTAATTAAATCCATAATGCAAAGATGGTGCCTAAAGTTCCAGGATGGCAAAAAAATCCTTCAGGTTGAGCCATGGACAGGAAGACAGTAGGATTAATGATGCACTCATGATGACCAGAGCCTGGACGTTATGCAAAATGATTGCTTATATTGGATCGTTATGGATATTTTTCTTTGATTATTTAAGCATTTTAAAAAGCATACAAAGAATTTCAATATATCAAAGTAAAAAAAATCTATAAAAATTAAATTGCAAGTTCACCTCACAAAATATCTATTCAGAATCTTGTTATACATTTATTTCTTTTCAAGCAGTCGAAAATTTTCTCCACAACCCATTTACTTGAACTCTTTAAATAGCACAACCTTCATTAGTGAAAGGAACACACAGTTACTTTGGGCATAAAATATCAGGAACTAGGGTGAGCGAATTACTGTAGTTTTGAATAGTACTGGCAAATGATATTGTATCAATATGCGCAAGACAATTCTAGGAGATTTATGGTGTGGGTAACTTCTCAGCTACTTAAATGTAACAAACAATTGCAAGTGAAAAAGATAGTGATACAATTGTGCAATAAACTATCCCTATGTGTTCAGTTCTGAAGTAAGAGAGATACTAACCTGAGTCCCCCTAATTCCCACAGAAAATGAACTCAACCAGAAACAACTATACATCTTTTGCTCATTCACCAGGATTATTCAAAACTACTTTACTTTGTCTTGATCAACATTTCCATGATGTCCTGAAAGGTGAATGTTTTGTTGTAACTGGTATGAGTCTTTCTGAAACTTCCTGTTTCAAATGCTGACCAGCATTTTATTTAATGTAATTTTTAAGGTTCTTGCTACATGCCATGAAAATAATTTTTCATTCTTCATTCTCTTTTAAAATAATCTCCCTTGACACAATTATCTCAGTTTTTTGCTAATAATGAGAATGTAATTGTCAAGCAACATAAACAAATATAAATGATTAAATGGTCTAATAAAATAATTGACCAAGAGAAACTGGGAAGCTCAATTCTTCTACCATCTCTCGACGACTAAAATTGATACTTGTAAGTGTAGCCATAGGGGATCGTCATCTCAAGGTGGATTATGATGCTTGAATATTGATAAATGTATAATAAAGTATTTAAATTATCATTATATCTGAGAAAAAATACAATATCCATTTACTCGTATAAAGAGTGACAATAATCAGTTCTTTACATTATAAATCCCTAAGGAATGGACATAACCTAATTCAAGGTATGGCAAACAATTGTTCCCCCATCTTGCTCTTATATGACATCACTTGTAACTTTTTACTAATATTGTACAAGTGTTGCACTACTTTCATGTAACAGAAAGTTGCAAGGCTTATATGAATACACTTTTATATATTAGACCATACTTTTGAAAAATAAGACCCAGAAGAATACCTTTATTGATAGGCTGCTGACATGCAATGAGAAATGTATTCTCTATGATACTCCAATACATTGTCTTAACTGTCAGTCCTGGTGGTGTAGTGGCAACCAATTTCCCTACTAAACCCAAGATTGCAGGTTCAATTCTGGCCAGAATAGATGAATAGGCTTCCTTCAGAAGGAAAGTAAAGCAGTGGGTCCCCAGTCATGGATTTATGGCACAAAAAAACCTCAAGGCTGAAAAAATAAGTTGGCAGTTTCAATGCCCTGAATCGAATAGGACACTAATGATCTGAGATGTTAAGAGCATCTGTAAATAAAACAAATAAAAAAATTGTCATAACTAGTTTGATTGTTTTATTTATTTATTTTTGATATATTAAGTAACAATACAAAAAGTCAATCACTTATTTCTAGTCCTGATCAACTCCTAGGTGTTGCCCATTACAATTTCTTGTATAAACAATCTAATATAATTACATCAAGCCATAATTTTAACCTCCTCATAACATAATTCTTACATTCATAACTTATGTAAATACTTCTGCATTTAAAAATAGCCTATCTAATTCTTCAATATAATTACACTCCACTTCAATATTCTCTCCAGCTCTTCTTGGATTTTGAACAAACCTGAAGAAATTAAATCATTCTACTGCCTTAATATTAATGCTACCCAATTAACATTTTGAATATTTTCTTACTATTTCTTATACTCTTTGGAACCTTTTCTCGTTAGCCCTGTCCCTACCACAATTTTTCCTCTTAATTTCTAATATATTTTTATATTACTTCTTGAAATTTAACACATTAATCTTAACTAACCTTCTCATCTCCCTACAGCTCTTAGCAAGCTGTACCTTATCTGGTTTTCTGTGATTGTATCCTTTTCCCTCCAACCCATTTTAATATAAATTCAAGAGTTATTAATGCTTTATACCTCTTGCCTTTTCATTTATATCTTGCCACTTTCTACTTGAGCTCACCAAACTGTTCTCTTTACTGCACCCATCATTATTGAATCTCACTTCAATTTCTAATGGAAAATGACTACCAATATTAAAAGAGTGATGTGGGCAGTGGCCTGTAAAATATGTTCTGAATAATTTACTGGCAAGTGAAACAACATAACGAGTATTAAATTGGCTCACCAGCTAATTAAGAATACCCACTTTTTTTTTCTTTTTTTTTTTTTTCTTTTTTTTTCCCAGCTAAAGTTTTATGGAAGTTTTAATAGTGCATTAAGTTTCAATGTTCTTTACTAACATATCAAATGTCTGTAGTGTACTTACGATTTATCTTTTGGTACACCCTATAGCCTTGAAGACATTCCTAACAGAAGACCTATTAGTGCTAGGTTGTCTGGCTGTTTATTATTCTACACACAGAGTCTGAGACAATGTGGCAATGCAGGATGAAATAAAGCAGTGACCGTATAGGACGATTAGCGAATATAGGCCAAGTGTCATTAACCAGGTGTTACTGAAGGCTGCTAATCTGGGGCATGAAATGGCCATTCATAAATAATTATGTCTAACATGGTATTTATTTTAAAAGTCTGGAATCCCCAAAAGGAACTGAAAATTGAATTTACTAAATCACCTGTGATAGGCATTAGGTTTAAACTATTTAAACATTACATTATTGTTTTAATAAAAAATTATTAATAGTATGAGTTTTATAGAAATAAAATTATTTTATTTTACCTTTCAGCCATTGGGTTCTCAAAACATTTGTTGTTGTAGAATTGAATAACATTCTCTTCAGATATTTTCTTGTATCTGTACATCCATTAAGGAAACTGCAATATTAATTTTTGAATGCTTTTTCAGCTTTTAAATCCTTAAAGTGAAACTTTAATTGAATTCTATACAGAAACTAATACACAAGGCATTTTTTTTAATGTGCCTAAAAATAAACCTAAAACCTGCAATAACAGGCTCTTATGATAGAGGTTTAAACCAAAGATAAGCTAAAACATGGCTAATCATATTTATCACATGCAGCAGCATTATCAAGACTTTGATAACATAAAATGGAAATAATAATTAAAAAACATGTTAAAATGCACTTTTTAATTACCATTTGGGTGCAACTTGAAAACGAGAATTATTTAAGCACTTTCATTTTGATTTTACTTCATTTTTACTTTATGAGTTGAGCAACTCTATAAAGTAAAATTTAATAAATTGCACACATTTAGAGGTATATTTAAATTGGCAAACCAGTGACTGGTAATAATGAAAATTATGCAGGGTAATTCAGGTTATTTTCTTTGTTTGTTGGATAACGAAGGAAGGAGTAGAGTGAATAACTACATTTGGTTCTTTACCAAAATGAAACCAGATGATTCATCCTTTTGTAATCTTAAATTTTTTTTCCTTTGACTTAGCAATCAAAAATGACATTTAGGGAACAATTGCTTGCTCCAAATCTATCAGAAATGAAAAGAATACAAAAAGGACATCATTCCTCTATGCAAACACAACTTGATTTTGCCAATAGGAAGTTAAGGGCATGGCCATCTGTTGAGGGAAATCATGTCGTCTAGTCTGAACTCTTAAACACATTTTCTTGCTTCTTTCATTATTTATTAACAGAACCTGGAAGTTAGGTAAAATGTCTTTTCTATCTGGATGGATATATTTAAGAGCTGTATAGGAATGAACATGTTTCTATACATAAATATTGTACTTACAAAGCTGTTGACAATGGAGTGGTAATATATCCTAATCTTAGGTATTCATTTTTTTACACTAAACTCCATTTACTTACATATAAGTACTTTGCTTACTTTACTATACTTTATTTATATATGTTATTTATATTTATATTTATTTATACTTTACTATACTTTACGTACTTAAATGTAAGTAAATGGAGTTTAGTGTAAAAAAGTGAATACCTAAGTTTAGGATGTTTCTGTACATTTGGGGTCAGTAGGGCCAGTTTTTTTTTTTAAAGGTTTAAAATGCTTTTTGCCTGTTTTGGATTGCTATAGATTTTTTCTCTGATTATTTACCCATTTACCCATTGTAAAAACCACATAAAAATTTCAATATATCAAAGTGGAAAAAGTTGTAAAAATTAAGTGGCATTGTTCACCTCACAAAATATATATTAAGAATCTTGTTATACATTTATTTCTATGCAAGGGGATCAAAAACTTTCTTCTCAACCCATTCACTTAAGCTCTTTAAATAGCAGGACATTCATTAATGAAAGGGATGCATGGTTACCTCGGGCATATGAATACCAGTAAATAGAAAGGATGAGGGAAGTACTATAGTTTTGAATAGGCCTGGCAAATGACCTTGTATTGATTTGTGCAAGACAATTCTTGGAAATTTCTGGTGGATATAACTTCTCATCTATATAAATATAACAAACAATTGCAAGCACAGAAAATGAACTCTACCAGAAACCACTGCTCATCTTTTGCCAGGACTATTCGGAAGTATTTGACTTTTTCTTGATCAACATTCCCAGTATATCCGGAAAGGTGAATGTTCTGTTGTAACTGGTATAAGTTCTTCCAAAATATTTTGTTTAAATATACTCCAATCACTTTAGTGGAAGTAGAATGTTCTTTTTCCATGATGAAACATGTTCTCTCTGACAAGCAGCTGACTATGACATTTGATACGTAGAAAAAACATCTTGTTATTGCTTGTAATCAAGAAAAGTAAGCTTAAGTACTTTAATTGTGTGATAAAGAAATTATTAAGCATCTTAAATTTCTATTTTCATAATTAATGAATGATATTACTCTCTGTTTTCACTTTTAATAAACATCTATTTTAATTTTATTATTGCCTATTTTCAGAGTTTTAAGCATCTCTTTGCCTAGCTATTTTAACCAAAGTAAATGCCTGAACTTCTAAAATCTGTTTATTAATAATAAATAGTAGTTAATATTATACTCATTATCATAATAGATGCTCAAAGTGCCTAATCTCTGATGTGAGACATGCCTGAATCCTTTTTAAAAAAAAATTGAAATCAATTCATCCTCCCAAATATTGTAAACTGCCTGCAGGATATTTTGTTTTAACATCTTCAAAAGCTTTATTTAAGGAACAGGAAAAGGTACAAAAAAACCATTATCATGGTGTACAGTTATACTGATGGATCAATCAAAAAATGTGATGAAGTAGATTTGAAATTTACTGCAAAAACTTTTCTCGCTATACATTCTTGGAGCAGCAAGCAAAGAACTAGTAATCCTTACATCTGCACTTGAAAACATTTTTAGGCCTAATATAAATAAAAATATTATAATATAAAATTTTTCTAAAACTATGCAGTAAATAAGAAAATTGTACAAAGCTATTATCATTAGAAACAAATTAATAGTCTTACTGTGGATATCAGCTCATGACTTGGAAATTAATGAAATAGCTAACAGGTTGGACAAAAAGGATTTTAACATCAAAATGAAAATTAATTTTCAATTATAAGTTTTGTCTGAACTTCAGTTAAAAAAAAAAGAATATTAATGGATTGAAAACTTAAGAAAATTGAGTAAAATACCGCCATGGGTGGCCTAGATATTTAGGGCGCAGACTCATCTGGGATTTGATTCTCACCAGGACCATCCTCCCTGACTGAGCTTTTTTTCAGGTTTTCCTTATTCCTCATAAATGGCAAATGCCAGGGAGGTATCCTAAATTTAGACTTGGAATGCTTCCTTCCTTTAAAAAAGAAAAATCCTTTCCCAATATATCATTTCATCTCTTGTATCATCAAGATCCACTGCCTGTGATGCTTCAGTAGTTAAAACAGGCATTAAACACTATTAAAAAATAAGTCAAATATTTGAAAATATTAAAAATTAATAAACATCATATAAAAACTATCCTGCATGCACAGTGCTATGTTTTGAATCTCATTGCTGAAAGTGTGCTCTCTATTCTTTCCCCTATAAGCAGGATAGTTTTTACATGAAAGCCCTGTATGAAAGGAAAATCTGACAAGTTTGCATTCTTTATTTTAATTTTCAGTGTTTTAATAACAGAATAAAACATGTGTTAAAAAATTTTCTAATGAAGAAATGCGTAGTAAAAAAGCTGGAAAATGGTGAGAGAAAAATAACCATTATCATCCTTTGCACTAGATGCCTGAGGGGTAGTAAGTAACATTGTTTCACTAATTGCATTACATTATTATAACAGACTTTATGCCATTTGCAGCAACAAAGGCATCTTTTATTATCTGTCATTTTTCTTACAAGGATGGCAGTTGAAAAAATCCAAAGGGGGGGGGGGAAACCTTTCCAAAATTATATCTGAAAGAAACAGTGGTGAAATTGAATTTGGAATAATCTAATGTAATATGACTTGCTTTTTAAGATTTTCTATCTGTCCTTGATTCTTTTAATTGCTACTATTTTGTTAACAAATATGTCCTAAGAAAATACTGAGATAGTCAAAAATTATAAAATATTATAGAAATGCTGAGTTGAGAACCAAACCCAGGTTCTTGTGTATTTCTAATTCACGCTGAAGGCTATGAGAATGATTGTGAGAGAGTAGTATTTTTGGAGCACCCTGTAATGAAACAAACAGAGTAATGACCTTGGATGAAGAGAACATCAGTCTTAAGTGACTTTAATCAAGCTAATCAGCAGTCATGAAGTATCAAGAGTTATCCCTGCTGGTCCAAAGTAGAGTGAGCACAGTGAGGTGGAGTCAGTTCTATTTTTAATGTGCTTTGCTTCAGTCTTTATTGCTGTATTTGCAATAATTGAATATGTTGTGATTTAGTGCTGTTTTATAATGTGGAGACAGATAATACTTCGTATACAAGCAAAGGGACGACACTGGAGTGCCCGTTGGCAGGAACGTCGTGCTCGGCGAAGATGGCTCAAAAGGGAAAAGCGCAGACGGAAAGCAGACCAGGTTTATTATTTTCTTCCATCACACAAACTTTCATATGATTCAGCCATATATTGTATAAAAGATTTACTTCTCAAAGCACCTGCTACATGCTATAGTCTCCTTAAATGTCCAGAATTGGTGCCTACTGCTTTCACTTGTTTGTATCCTTGAAAGAACATATTTAGGATAAAAAGTTTGTATAAGACCATAAAGTAATGGAGGTCATGCAAACTTGATTAATGGCCACAAAACAATTTTTATAAATATACTTTGAAACCTTTATAAAACTCTTATTATTTAATGACTTTTTTTGTATTTTATCCTTGAAACTTATTTCCACCAAATATATCTGAGTTTTAAGAAATATTATGAATTTACCAACTTTACTAACGTCTACAGAATATCATTTATCTATAACCTCTACACATTGATTATCTAGGTTTTTGTCATTTTAGTCAAAGTGACTTACTCTGCTACATTTCTTCACAGCTCTAGTATTCATTTTTTAGTTCTCCATAATATTTTTTATTCAATCAAAATCATTAATTTTCTAAATTAATGCAAATACCTAATCTTGCCATAAATACTATTAAAAAGTTTTAATTTAAATGTTAAGAAAATGAATAATGTAATAAAACTGAATTTTGATCAAATAAAATGTGTGCTAAACTAAAAGCAGTTTCCATCATTTAACATTTTTACTACTATTAGTAAAATGTTTAAACTTGTTCTTGTTCTGAAACATACTAAAATGCATTCCCTGTTACTTCGGTATATGACTCCAATTGGTTAAGTAACATTAAAGTCCTGCAAATAGTTGCTGCAATATACTTGATTTCCTGCTCTGGATACTTTATACAACTTAAAAACACATTGCACATTAACCTGGTTGCCACTGTTCAACGAATTTCCTTGACAGTGTTTTATAATACCAGCAGGAACAGCACATGCTTCCTCCATGGCTTCTAGTTGGATTGAAAACTGATATTCAGTTCAGAGAACAATATGTGCATAATAATTTATAACATGTGGTTTCTTCTAAGATTGTTACTCATACAATATTCATTAATATGGTTTTCTCAATGATAACTAGCCCTCATTAAAGTCTAAACTGTAATTTCCTTTATACACCACCATGTTTGAATATCAGAAGTGTTAAATCGTCCTGGAGCCAATGAGAAAGGAGCTGCACCACATGGTTATGCTTACTTTAAGATAGAAATAAGTGAAAAAAATACAGAGCCCTCATTTGGATGCATGGCAGGCTAAACAGGAATTTGCTTGGCAACAAGAAGCGCACTGTTTGCTGGCAGATTCAGATATTTGTAGTCCCTTAAATTCAAGCGCATTGATTTCTACAGGACACAAAGCACCAATGTTTTGGTCATACAATGGCATTTTACGCACAAGATCAGATTTTTTTGCACTCCATTATCTATTGTTTATGTTGCAATATGCCATGTAAATAAAACCATGCTTTGTCTGTAAAAAAAATTAAATGTAATCAATAGAGTGAACATTAACATTACCCAACACCCAATTGCAGACTCTACTCACATTGCTTGGTTACAATTCCTGAAATACAATCTACAAATAATACAAAATCTTATATTATAAGATTTAATTGAAATATTTAGGTATCGTTTCAAGATGAGGTTTGTGAAATTCATGATTCCTGTGCAAGCTTTCTCAAAGATTTCTATAGACTTTGTTCTAACTTCTGCGGTGTCATAGAGTTTTTCCTCTGTAAGAATACAGCAATTTACTCAGTTTCCCTAAATCTATTCACAAGATTATAAACCATTTCTCTATGAGACACACGAATGCAGGGAATCTATCTATAAATTGCCATCTCATTTCTCTACAAGATTTACAGGAGTTACATATGAATCATACATGAAGATTCTGTGTGCTAAAGTATATGGAATTTTTGGCAATTTAACAGCACTACCACACTATAACACTGAAACATGTGGTCTCACAATGTTCAACTCCTGTACACCAAAGACTCATGTCAGCACACGGAGAAGTGAGAGAGTGGAGACCAGGGGGAACTGAACTGGTTAGAAACAGAACAAGCAAATCCCCATTAAGCCAGCCACACATCCAATTGAAGGCTCTGTAGAATTAAACCTATAAATCATTGACAAGGTCAGTTCTCATGTGTTGAAGCTTGGCCAAAACATAACGTCATTGAAGAGCTGCAGGTTATATTTAAATAAAAAGAAGAGATATGCTGATATCCTAGAAGAAATAGATTTGATTCAAGCACAGATAATGTTTAAAAGCATAGGATCAAATGGAGGGCATGTTCTCAGAATGTTTTCTGTAAAGCTGCCTTATCTAATATTAGAAATTGACCATTGTCTACAAAAATGCTGAAGTGGGATCGTAACAGGTGTCCAGGCCTAATATGTAACAGGAGACAATTGTAATAATTTTCTTCCTGGCTTCTTGTGCATACCATCATCAATTTGCTACAAGTTGCTAGTTTTTTTTGTTGATCCATTGGCATAGGGGAACCATATTTGCCTCATAAACCCAAGATCATGGGTTCAATCCCAGCCAGGGTCGATGGATTTTTTTCATGCGTAGAAATCATAAGTATGGCTTCCTTTGGAAGGGAAGTAAAGTAGTGGGCCCCATGTCATAGATTTACGGCATCTAAAAGAACCTCAAGCCCGAAAGAAGGACTTATTACCCTGAATTGAATGGGACGCTGATGACCTGAGATGTTAAAGAGCATCCATAAATAAAACAAATCAGTCAAACGTTGCTAATTTCCTTAATTTAAAATCAAATTTCTATCCCTGTAGGAGTTACCCTAGTTAGTTTCATTCTAGACATGCTCTGTAAAAGAATCTCACCCCTTTGATTATGCTACATTGATTTTTCTTGATTTATTCATAATGTTTTTATGCCTCTAAGTTCTTTCTTTTTTTTTTTCTTTTTCTTTTTCTTTTTTTTTTTTTAAACCTCTTGATGTTCTTAGACGATTAGTATTATATTAATGAAATTAAGGTAGGAAAAAAATTAATTCTCATTTTGGCAGCATTTTTTGTACTAACATGTCCACTTTTTTGTTTTCTTCCAACATGTCCAGGAATCCGTTGTAGAGCTGCTTCTTTATTTCTGGTGTTAATGGTTCTGTGTAATTATTTTTTATATAATTTCAATTTGTTGTGAAAATGGTAATCCAGATATTAATCTTTTCTGCACTATCCCTTTCTCTGGTGGAGAATTTCTAAATAAGAGATAATAAATAAGTTAACTAATTGTGTCACAAATACTATTAGAAACTTTCGAAAGGAATTGTACCAGGTATTTTGATGAGTAGAAAGCAGTTTTTCTGCCAGGCATCGTGCTCATCATTGGTTTCAGAGAGAGAGAGTGCATTATTCAAGGTTTAACCATTGAATGGAGAGTTTATGAAAAGTGTATTACTATATCAGCTCTTAATATGATGGAAAATCACCAAGCAAGACTTTCCAGATCACGAAAAAACTGAAAGTCATGAAAGTTTGCCTACCACAACATTCATTGCTTCACTCAGACTATTCCTGTGCTCTGTGAGAAAGCTCAGATGTGAAAAGGATATAATTACTTAACTTTATGAACACTCTTAGTAAAAATAAAGGGAGGAAAAATAGCATTAGGATGAAAGTAGAGTAATAAACATATGTTCTGAAGGTAAATAATTAAATCCAATGAACTTCACCAATTTTATCTGCTTACAGAAAATGAGTGATTATTTTTCTGCTATCTGTAAAGCAGAGTTGTTCTGTGTATGATTCATTATTTCATCTATCATGTACAAGAATTATTTTGAAAGCATTGAGCCTAACTATGAAGGACCTGTCACAGTGGAACAAACTTGATAATACTTTAGAAATAATTCTGACCTCTGAAGTCTTGTAATGCCTGTAGCACTGTGTGATTTTCCTTCAAGACAATGCACTCTGTCACACTGCTCACGCCTTTTTGCAGATAAGCATGAATGTGACTATGAACTATTACTTCACTCATTCTATTCGCTAGATTTGGCACCATGATACTTTCACTTGTTCTCAAAATTCAAACGACATGTGAAACAATTCAACAGTGATACGACATGTGAAACAATTCAACAGTGATACATTACCATGAAGTTAAAGTTTTATCTTCCTAGAACATTTTTGCATTTAGGCTCCCTATTTTTCAAAAAATCTCATACCAGAATAAGCTGACGTTGCTTTGGTTGCCAACTTTCTCCTCCTCCTCCTCCTCCTCCTCCTCCTCCTCCCCCTCCCCCCCTCCCTCCTTCGGAGTCATATACTGTTCCAGAAATATTATTTATTATATTGTGTTAAGGAACTTAAATTCAGTTAAATTAATCATGTCATCAGAAATTTGGAGATTTCATCTGAGGACAAAAAAGCATAACACATTAGCTTATATCCTAAACTTAGGTATTAATTTTTTACACTAAACTAAACTCCACTTATATAAAAATAAGATGCGTTTTGGGAGAATGTACAGCTTCTCAAGTACAATATTTACATTAGCTTATAGTTCCAATCGCCTATAAGTAGGATACCATAATATAAATTCAGCCTTAATAAACAATAATAAATCCTTTAAATCTGCTCTTAGAAAATACCTATATAAAAAGGTCTGTTATTCTGTAAAGGAATATATGAGTGACAGTGTATTATGCCGAGTTAAAAACACTGCAAAAATTTTATATCAATGCATGTGTAAACACACACACACACATATATAGCAAACCCTTTTGTACCTGCCTTATCACATTGTTCTGTATATTTTTCCCTACCCCATACTATGTTTATTCCCCTACAAAGTCTAAATGAACTCTTTTTACCTAAACTAGTAATTATTTCTTGTCATTCATTATCTTCAAATCTTAGATTTATTTTTTGCTAAAATTCTCTATTTATCCATACTTTTCCTAAACCTATCTGTTGTAAAATTACCTGCACTTTGAAATACCAGATACTAAAACTAATACATGTTTTGGGAGTAATCATTTCCCTCTTTAGTTGTTGACCAACCCAGTGGAATGGGAATGATTGCTCCTGAAACATTTCTTAGTTTTATGTAAATAAATGGAATTTAGTGTAAACAAGTTGAATACTTAAGTGTAGGATATATTGCCACTCCATTGTCTACAGCTTTGTAAGTACAATTTATTAAAAAAAATACTTTTTCTCCCTCAAAGATTGTACTGAGCTTGATAAGGCAAATATTTATACTGAATTTATATTTTGAATCTTTTGATTTTCGTATTGTTGCTTAAACTTTTAAATGGAACATTACATTTAGGTTTTATAAAATATCTCCATAGGCCATGATGCTGAGTCAGCAAATGCTGCAGCAGAAATATGCTGAGAATCAGCGTGTACGAGGGGTCCTATGTGAGGTGGGTGATCCTGAATTGGATCGTTATCTTGAAGATGAGAGAATTGCACTGTTCCTTCAAAATGAAGAGTTTATGGCAGAACTGCGATGGAACAAGGATTTTCTTTCAACTCTTGAAAAAGGTTTGTTTTTTTATGTGCATTTTTATAGGCCTAGATATATGAACTGGTTACATAAGGAATAAGTGCAGGAGAATAATGTAAGTCTACTCTTAAATGATTCAGATTATAAGAAATTACAAGAAGTTTATTTTCGATTAGTTCATAGACTGCTTGGAAAAATCTGAGAACCTTTCTATATAATTTCTTTCAAATTTAGTGTTCTACGAAGGGTTGCCCCAGTTAAGTTCAGATGTTTTTACTTAAATTTTTTCATAGTGAAATTCCCTTTCTCCACTACTAATTGAGTTAAGGTGTGACTCTGCAATGCAATTTCCATTGTAGAAGATAAAGGGTGGATGATAGCGCACTCCTCCTGGAACACTTTCCAGAGACCCTCAATCACGGTGGAATGTCAAGAAACAGACCAAATCTGCTAAAATCCATTGGTCAGTCATCTGATCACTTCGCAGTAATTTTTATAAACAATATCACATTAATAGTCCAGGGATGATCAAGAAGGGTAGCTGATGCTTCATCCATGTGGATCCAAACTTATGAGGCATCCTCACCATACAACTGGGGAATATCTTCATCAAAAAATTAGGTTTATGACATTCCTTTGGTATTAGACTGCATTAAAATCTCCAGTAGATAAAATATTTTAAAATGCTTAAAAACATATTTGTGGCCTCACTCTTAATGACCAAGTAAATACTCTTAACATTTCATTCTCAAAATTTAAAAATTCATGTTTCATGAGACCTTTGCTCACATTGTCAACTGTTAAACGACTGGCGGATCATGCAAGGTTGGAAAGGTAAGCAACTGTGAGGACTCTGGCAGTCTGTTGATGAGCATGATCTGCCAGTCGTTTAATAGTTGACATTGTGAGCAAAGGTCTCACAAAACATGTACTGAATTTTTAAATTTTGATAGTGAAACATTAAGAATATTTTATCGTTATATTAATATTTTAAATGTTTTTGACTAGGTCTGTTTTATTGTTCATTAAGAGTGAGGCCACGAAGGTGTCTTTAAGCATTTTAAAATATTTAATCTACTGGAGAGTTTATACTTGTTTTCACTGTGTTGAATTTTGAGTACATAAGAATTGGAATGAGGCTGCATTAATTTTACATTTTTGGCAATTCTATGAATGTTAAATTTTCTCTGAACGCAGTAACATGCAACCACCATCAACCCCTTGAAAAGCTTTTCCTTTTTTTCCCAGATGAAGTTGGAGCAACCCTTATGGCCCACTTGATGGTAGTAAATAGCAAAGGATTTATCTGTGTCATCAGATCCGTGTTCCCAAAGAAACCACCCATTGCCACTTTTCACATGCCAGGTGATGTTCATACAGTTTTCTTGCATTGTTGAAGCTTTTTCTAATGTCCTGTTCTTTTAAGACGTGCCTGGATGCTTTATGCTGCCGTTCTAGGTCCAAATGTTGGTAGATTATCCTAAGATCCCTTTAGATTTTCCATTATGGCTGGCAATGCTTCTTTGTGTTGGAGGGTTTTCTTGTATCACTGCTGCTCGTACCTTGGCTATTAGCCCTTTATATCTTGTTAGTTGCACCCTTTTTTTGTTATATTTTTACCAGATAGGGCTTTAGATGAGAATCCATTTTTGTGTGACTGTGTCATAATAAGGCCCACACACAACTTAATGATAAAACCTTCCTCTTTACACTTTTCTACTACAATCAAAAGTCTGTAACCAGCATCAAAAAGCCCAAAAATGTTCCCCAGCCACAAATCAGCAAGTTTAGAAGTCATTATGGAGTAATATTTGCATCAGTCTGCACCAGCAGATTGAAAGCACATCCTGATGAATTGACATAATAACATACATAAACTTAACTAAAATGTTAATTGGAACATTCACAGTGAAGCCAATCATATAATTGAAAACATTTTATGATACAGTCGAACTACACACTCTTATGCTTCACTTACTTGTCATTATTGTAGATTATTGAAGATCTACAATAATGACAAATAAGTGAAGCATAAGAGTGTGTAGTTCGACTGTATCATAAAATGTTTTCAATTATACATAAACTTGCCTCACTGGAAAGAATGGGAGATCAATTCAAATAGATAGTCCTGAAAAAATTCGACTGTATCATAAAATGTTTTCAATTATACATAAACTTGCCTCACTGGAAAGAATGGGAGATCAATTCAAATAGATAGTCCTGAAAAAATTCTTTCTCTTTTTGTTACACAGCACCAGATGAAAGTAAATTTTAAATTTCATTTAGAAAATGAATTTGAAGGTGCAAAATTATGATTGGAAAAGGGAAAGAAAAGTTCAAAAAAGGTGTTGATAAGCATTCCCCAAACTAAAGAAATCACTCAAGAAAGTATTTTCTATATAACAGAAGCAATCCTTCAAGCAGTAGGACACTCATTCATTTTAATTAATGAAAACTGACCTGAACAGCAGAGGATGATAAATATAGCAAAAGATATGTAACATTATGTTGGTTTTAGAAACTAATGGTTTCTCAGTTATAGATGTTTTTCTACAATTTTTTCTAACCCTCATATATATCCATACTGCTTTGATATCCTTTATTGCAGATCAAGCTGAAGAAAGTCCTCCGGAAGAAACTTTAGCCTCTTTTCCTTTAAGCAAATCTTTGTCAGGAAGCCATGATGAAGATGCCCTCTTCAAGGAAAGACTGCGTAACATGGGAAAAAGTAAGCATATCATTATTCAACTGTTATAAACTGCATTCAAAACAAAATGACACCTAGGCAATAATGCACAATTGACAAATCACAGTAGTGATTTAATATTTATACAAAGAGCTATAATATTTCGTGATTATTTCCAAATTGCTTACACAGTACATGCTCTGCTATAAGTACTCTCTATCTAACAAAAACTGAGTTGCATTATCAACAAATATATGATGGTTGATCATAGCACAATTGTTGTTATTTTTTCTCCTTTGTAAATAGTTTGCGAAACATCCACTCAATTCATCTGTTATTTAGGTTGCTACTAATTAATAAAATGACAAAAAAATAACTATTAGAGGCATTTCAAGTAATGATAATTTTAATGGTGTCTGAAACTGCTATATTATTGATATACAAGATCGAGAGTTGCTTGTTTTAATGTACACACCTTACTACCTCCACCTGTGCCCATATCCTATCATAAGTTCAGAATGAACCCTTTGTTGTGCACAGGTTAGTGGCAACAAGTCTTAATCAACAGATAAGCTCATAAACTAGATGGATAAAATCTGTGTTGGTTCAAGTGAAATGAAACATAAAAATGGAAAACCTATAAAAAGTGATAGAACATTTTTTTTTTTATATTTTTGATAAACTTTGAAAAAGGATTCAGTTTCAATGCTCTGAGTTGCAAAATGTACTTTTGAACATACAGGAGTGTCTGTAACAAGTGTCCAAGAGCACAGAAATAAAAGTCAAGGGAGAGTTAACAACACCTGGGAAGAAAAGACCCTGCAAGAAAACTGAAACTCAAGTTGACAGTATTTAGAAACAGCAATATGTACAAAAGTGCACAGTTTTTACTTTAATAATAAACCCTCTATATTAGAAAAAGTTCTAAATGTTGTTAACAGTGACTAAGAATGGCACACTTACAGAAGGTCTTTGTTTTATTTAATTTTAAAGCAAATTGGATTTGACTTTGTTAAACACAGCAAAGGGTAATTTGATGGGAAGATATTATCAATTGGTATCATAAATATGTACATATAGTGCATGCCTATAGGAGCAAGAAACTAAAATTGTTTTATATGAACGAGACGTGGGTGAATGAGTGTATTAATACCAGCAAGGCATTGGTTGATTCCACCATAACCAAAAAAAAAAAAAAAAAAAAAAAAAAAAAAAAGTTTATTGTCTGGCCTTTCAACTGGGCTAAAAATCCAAGTGGTAAAGGTAGGCATTAAATGATGGTGAGTGTGGGAAATGAGAAGGGATTTTTGGAAGAAAGGGAGTTCATTTTTTAATCTAGAAAGGGTGGGAACTGTCAGGTGGAATGTCAGGGATTTTTCTGAACTGGTTTGAAGGTATTTTGCCAATGTTACTTCTCAACAGTGTTTTCAGTGAAAGCTGAGAATGTTCCTAACACATCATGGAGGAAAAGCAATATATAATCTCTCCAACAAAAAGAAATTAAGTATGACAATACAATGGTGAAAGCCAAACTACCAAATTTGGCAAAGCAGTTCCAAAAGGCACCAGATTATATAATTGACCCATTGCTAGGGCAGCCAGCAAGGAGGTACTGCATTTACCTCCTTATCATTGTTTTCTTAACTGCAATGAATTAGTATGTGCCCAGATCAAAGAGAGCATTGCCAGGAACAATAAACCTTTTAAATTGACTTGAAGTTTACACAGTAACTTTTACCTCTAGCATGAAGAAGAGTACTTAGTCTCTAAATGTAGTTTTTTATGTGTATTTTAATTGTGTAATTGGCTAGAAATTTTTGTTTTAAAGGTTGAATGTTCTAGTCCCTTTTGTGTGTTGTGTGTGTGTGGGTGAAAAATAAAGCAACACTTTGAACACTGTAAACAAAACAACAATAACTACAGGAGCAGAAAAAGAATAAAACATCTAAATATTCACAGAATTATCACTCACTATATGTCAAACAATAGGTGGGTGGGTGTGAATGTGTGTGTGAAAAATAAAGTAACACTTTGAACAAAATAACTAAAATAACAACTAAAGAAACAGAAAAAGAATAAAATACTTAATTGTTCACAGAATTATTACTCGCTATATGTTGAACAATTAGTGTTCATATATAAATTTAGTATATGCTAATCAACTCTGAGGTACATTTCCACCAGACAAAATACAGGAATAATATAAGGGAAATAACACACTGAACAAAATTATTTCATGAGAGCTTCTAGCAGTCATATAACTTTATAACAAGCTCTCTAATAGAATCAGTGCATTCTTGTGCTACACACTTTCAAAAGAAAATTACACAAATTCTTCATACTAAATAGTTTTTTTAGTAGTTTTGAATAGCAGGAATTTTTACAGTGAAATATAGCATAATATAAAAGAGTATTATCATCGAGGAAATCACTAATATTTTACTGATTTTGTTCCACTTACTTGGACATGTTTCAAAGGCTGTTGCCTTCATCATCAGCATGGTTCCACTGTCAGCTTCCCAACATGATATTAAGATGTCGCTCTGTGGATTTTATGAACTTAGTGATGAGGTTACTGTTGTTTGGGAGATCAAAATTAACCAATTTTTCCCTTATTAAGATGATTGTGTGATTGAGTTGAACTAACACTCTTTTCCCCTACTTTTTTAAATAAGTAGATTGGATATACACATTTAAACAGGTAAGTGGAGCAAAAGAGTGTTAGTTCGAGTCAATCACACAATGATCTTAATATATGATTAGCTTCACTGTGCAAGTTTTCCAATATTAGTTTACAAATTTTCATAGTTTTTGTTTATGAATATATTTTTCCACGCTGTTAATTCTATGGGTTTTTGAAGAGATTTTAAGAATTTTGGTTCCTTTTTGAATTCATTGTTCTTTTGATAGATATTCCAAAAGGAACCAAAACTCTTAAAAGCTCTTCAAAAACCCGGTTCCTTTTTGAATTCATGGTTCTTTTGACAGATATTCCAAAAGGAACCAAAACTCTTAAAAAGCTCTTCAAAAACCCATAGAATTAACAGTATGGGAAAATATATTCATAAACAAAAACAAGGAAAATTTGTTGATTTTGATCTCCCAAGCAACAGTAACCTCATCACTAAGTTTATAAAATCCACAGAGCAACATATTAATATCATACTGGGATATGACAGTGGAACCATGCTGATGATGAAGGCACCAGCCTTTGAAATATGTCCAAGTAAGTGGAATAAAATTAGTGAAATTTGAGTGATTTCCTCAATAATAATTTTATGTTTTTACAGTTTTGCAGAATTTTGTGAGTGTGGTCAGGAATAGCATATGACATTGTAATTTAATATTCTTCTTATATTGTTTTGTTCTATATGGTATGAAAAAAATAGTGTAGTAGCCGCATTGTACTTTTATGATTTATTGATGAAGCCATTGTTATTGTATTTCTAAACAGCTTGGTGTACTGAACTTTGTCTTTGTGTGTGTTTTTTATTGTAAATATATTATAATTTATTGATATGTGCTATATCTTTGTAAAGATATTGGATGAATAAATTTAACTTAATTAAGTTGACAAATATATCCAGATGATAAAGCTGTTATCATATTTTTAATTGTTATAAAAAATATAATTGCTGTTAATGTGCATGTGTAATGAACTAAATTATTTTCTCTGTGGTTTTATATTATTGCAATGTTATAATGCTTGCAGTGTCACGGAAAAAATTTGCCCAGCTAGCTCGTGTATTCACGAGACGTAAGAAGCGGAGCTCTGCCAAGAATATCTTAAGCCAAGGGCCTGCTCCATCACGGGACAACCTACTTTTAAATGCCGAGCCATTGTTAGATGAGGAGGAAGATGAAGAAGAGACTATTCCTGAAAACTATGAAACTATGAAGCATACTGAGCATCGTGAATGAGGTATGGTAGGCATTTCTGTAGATTTCAAGTAGTTTCATCATCAGATATAATGTGGAGGAACAGAGAATATTGTTCAGTACACCACAGGAAATTATGTTATAGTAAACATATCATTAAGGTGATTTAATTTTATGTCATCTAAACACTCTTAATGCTTTACTTACTTGTCATAAAATGTGGTACATGTTTCGAAGACATTTGTCTTCATGGGAAGAGTCATCCCATGGCCGAGGATGAAGACGAACGTCTTCGAAACATATACCACATTTTATGACAAGTAAGTGAAGCATTAAGAGTGTTTAGATGACATAAAATTAAATCAAATGATTAGCTTCACTGTGTTTAGTTCCATATATAATTTTTTAAATATCATTAAGGGTTAAGGTTGTAAGTGCAACGTTAAAGAATTTTACAAGGTGGGATGATGAAAAGGTGACATGAATTATAGAAATCAACCCTCGGCTTGATAAAAAAAGGTATGTTGTGTGTTTTGATTGACTGCATATGCACAGACATTTATAATGAGCAGCTTCAGCTGTTTCCACAGATAACACTGGTCTACAAAAAGCATGTTTGCATGTTTTTTCTTTTAGAAGCACTAAAATGACTAATTTAAGTCCTTTTTCATGGTCAGTTCAAATATACTTTAAATTTTTATTTTTTTCCATAAGGCAAGCTCTTTTTTTCTTCTTCTTTTTCCTCAAACATTTAAAGTTTTTAGAATAGTATTTATGTAGCACTAAATGGTAAATGCATACTGTAACAACGTTATAAGATGCTCTTAAAGGAACCATGTAATAATCGCATATTAAACAGGACTGGGTATTAATGGGTGTGACTTATTTTAGGATTCTATACAGAGGCCAAAGAGCTAATATAGCATACATATTTATCTAAACATATTACATGAAATGCAGTATACAAATAAACTACTGTTGAATGACTGTTTGTAAAAATGGCATATGCCTATTATATTAAATGTTTCATTATTAACAAAAAACTGATTTCTATCCATGTTTTGCAAGCTTCTTCCTTATTGTCCAATTCAGAATATACTATTTCCCTTTCTGTTAATGATTATTAACTTGAAATCTCTTATATTGAATAAACTGACACTTCAGTTTTAGTTTTGAAATTTTTGGGCTTGTCCCCATTTAACAAATGTTGAAAAAAAAAAAATACAACTGACAATTTGAAAAACTTCTTTAAAGATTTTCTAATTATTTTTACAACAACAACTCTTTGTCAAAAGTTAAAAGGTGAAACTTAAAGCTGAGAGTATGCATAGCAAAGGTAAACATGTCTCCAATTTTCCTAATCTTCAGCAAGATCTGTATCAGCTCTTTCTTTACTAAAAACTATAGGACTCTAAAAGTCCATGTAAAGAGTAGCTCAGTGACTCTCATCTACATAATGAAACATTTAGTGGAGGTCCTCTATCTCCCCCCCATTTTTAAGTTACTTTATCAATAGAATAGCTTTTTATTCTTAATTAGCTAGTGTGTCAATTTAATACTCTTATGCTCCACCTACCATTGACCGCCAGGAGTGGCCGAGGTTGTTAAGGCATGGACTCGTGAATAGGAGTTATGGGGTTCGAATCCACCAGGACCCTCCTCCCTGACTGAGGTTTTTTCCAGGTTTTCCTGAGTCCTCATAACTGGCAAATGCCGGGGAGGTACCCTAAACGTAGGCCTGGAACATGTCCTTCCTTAAAAAAATAAAATCCTTTCCCAATTTATCATTTCATTTCATGTATCACAGTGTTCACTGCCTGTGGTGCCTCAGTAATAAAAACAGACGTTAAAACACCATTAAAAAAAAAACTTACCATTGAATTATACAGAACATGTTTCACAGGTTTTTGCCAGCATCATCAACTGTGAGTCAACTGCCATATTTGTTGTTGATTGGATGGACTTGATGTAGCTCTTGCTGACATTTTATGAACTTTTGGATTAATTTGTCTTCTGTTCAATATGTAGAGGTGAATGATATCAAACGTGCAACACCACAATTTGGAATTGACCTAAGTCTAATCATATACTGGAGGAAGCAGAAAAATTTGCTTATGCATCCACTCCAAATGTAACTTACAGTCTTATATGAGGAATAATGCTCCTTCAATACTTTTACTTACATTCCTATATTTTAAGATTAATTGGAATTTAATATTTGTAGCAGGGGTGATTTGCTGATGATAATGGTTGTGAAATTACGAGGGTGAAAAGTTCTCGGAATGATCAGCAGCAGTTCTACAGCAGTTTTATTATCAAATTCTGCTATCTTCCATAGAAACATTTGTGCTGTAATGCATGGAACGGTCAAAAATAGTAGTAGCTATAGCTGTTTGTTGCAGTGCAGATGCGTGTATATGGGAAAAATGACAAATATGGAACATTGTGTGGTATTAAATACTTGGTAAAGAATGGTATGAATTGACCAAAAATTCATACTGATATGACAGACACTCTAGGGGACTCTACACCATCATTTTCAATTGTTTCCAAGTTAACCACGGAATTTAAATGTGGCCATGAAAGCTTGGAAGATGACCCATGCAGCATACAAGCAAAATCTATCAAGACATAAAAAATTATTGATAAGGTGCACAGCATGGTTCTGGGGGACTGCCAATTAAAGGTGTATGAAATTGCTGAAGCTCTGGGCATTTCAGGGAAGGGTGTATGGCAAATGCCCATGAGGACTGAGTAGGGACGTAGGTAATTTAATATTATAATATAGCTTAGTTCATAAATAGTTTGAGTACAGGTATAAAATCTCTAATACCACTGTAAATTTTATACAATGAAATAAGTTTTGCTTTATCAATTCTGTTCATTTTGTAGGATTATTATATCAAAGAAGTTTGGTTGTTCAATGATAATTACACTGAACAGAATAAAAATCATCCACTGTCCAAGTTGCTTCTAGCATAATTAGCACAAAAAAGATAAGATTCAGCACTTTTTTCCCCATAAGGAGACAATGTCTACATCTGTGTGATTATGATTTCAGCTTAGTGCAGACAATATATGTAAGGAAGGTATATTGAATGTATACTGTATATCAGTGAATGGATACATAGTAAAATGTAGCACAATACAAATGTTCACAGCGAAAGAAGTAGATAGATCCACTGAAATGTTACATTTTAAAGACTGATAGACCAAGTTCTATAACAGAACAACTGTTGAACTCTTAAAAGTTCATTGGAATAGAGAGTTGAGAGGACCCATTTTGCGTAAATTCAGTATATTACTTCATTTATGATACGTACTATTAGTTTTATTGCTATTCATTAATGATCTAATCAAACATATCTTCATTGTTGGCCTAAAATACATGTTGAACTACCTAAAAATGTAAAGCTATCTGTCATAGATAGACCCTTGGAGCTGGGAATATGGGAAAATATTTTATAATAAAATATGAAGATAAGGTTATGAAATTCGAAAGAAAAAGAGTGATCTGCTTCAGTCCCCTGCAAATGCTCTATTGACAGTTTTATGAAACTTTCAAGGCATTTTGTTCATTTTATTTCATGAATGTTGAGCAGTCAATGCAACTTATTACTGCCAACTTCGGCAAAATGTGCTTATCAACAAATAAGACATCAGAAACCAATTTGAGATGTAACTTCTCCTACATGATGTTGCCTGTATGCATATAGCTGCTTTGATAAGAGAAAAGCCATTAAAGAATCAATGGGAGGTTGGTGATTGAATAGTGATGAAGGTATGGAAGCTAAAGTGTTCAACTGGCCCAAAACCTGCTCTTTTTTCATTAATAGGGTTAAGAAGCTGCCTATCTGCTATGAAAAATGTGTTTGCAAATCAGAAATTTAAGAGAAAACTATCACATATTCCATTTTTATTTTATTTGATTAAATAAATTACAAAAAAATAATTTCTAAATATTTTATTCACCCTCATACAAGAATCCCCATGATTCACATTAACCTCATAATAATGGTTTTAATTTCATTCATGTGCATATGTTGAAGGTTTATAGTATTTCTAGTACGATTAGAAATGTCTCTAGAAACAATGAGTAAATAAAATGTCTTGTTTACAGAGAAAATGGATTCAGACCTCTACAATATGAACTTACATAGGCAGCATAGTTCTTAATCATGGAACGCATCGTTCTGCAGTTTATGTACATAGCCGAGGTAATAACAGAGAGTTAGTGCAGACAGACATGTGTTTATGTTATTGCAATTTAATTTATTTTATAATGTCTGGATGAGTGAGTGAGAGAGAGTAAATGGTTACTCAGAAACTCCATATTTATTATGGTATGTTATAAAATATATATTATGAAAATGCACAGATTATTTATCAAGAAAGTTAAATAACAAGAATGCAAGCTTAAAACCAAAGACTATTTGAAATTGAAATTACAAACTTCATAAATCCTTGTTTGTATAGTGAGATTTATATTGAATGTAGGTGCATCTTGGATCAAGTGTTTAGAATTTTCTACTGTTGCATAAAAACCTTTATTTTGACAGTTGTCAGCCTTTTCTAAAATTAAGTGGGCTATTAATTATCTGAAGTTAATTTATTGCTGTTACAAGCATATATTCTACTCCTTCCTATCTAGTCTTTATGGGCATGAATGCAATAAGATTTTGTATTTTTCTTAAGTAAACTCTTGGTTCTTGTATTTTCTCCCCATTCCCCCAGTACTACTATTATTGGGATCATGTACTGTTAAGGTGGGTTTTCAATGAAAATGTGAAATTAATAAGTCACTAATCAGATATCTGATCCTGAACTTTACATACCTTACTGTATTTCATTTCTGTAAAGAAGAGTGAATTTCATAAAATTTGCAGAAATTTCTAAGGTAGCTGTGATAAAATCATTTGCACATTTTCAAAAATAATAAACCTAAAATCATATGAGTTTTAATGTAATTAAATTATGAATTTGAGTAAATAAATTGCTACCCAGTGGCCATTCTATGGATTCATCCCATTAATCTTCTGGCATTCTAGTACAACTTTGGTAAATTCTTCATTTCCTGGCTATTTCAAAGAAGTTAGTGAAGTTTTAATGTCACCTAATACAGACTCATTTGTATACAAATTAGTTTGTTGTTTAAAGTAAAGTTTCATCCTTATAAATTTCAAAAATCTCAGAACATTTTCATTAGCACACGTGAGATAGCTCTTGCGTAATACATTAGCTAGTTGAATAAAAACTTTAAAATTATAATAAAAATTTGAAATTTGAAACTACTGTCCTATTACAAATGCTTTAAGGAATATCCTATAGATTTTAGGATAGTTCAAACAAGCAAACGTATCACAGTACCAGTATAACAATGGCTGCTCCACTTCAGACACACATCAAGGAAGAACAGCATTCTGTTATTTAGTTTTTGGGTAAATGGGGAAGGTATGAAACCTATTTAAATTCATCAACAAATAATCATTCAGTATGGTGATGCATGCCTGTCACAGCAGCAAGTTTACAAATGGAGTAGGAAGTTCAGAATTGGTGTGATGCTCCTTGCCAGGGTTAGGGACTCATATTGTTACACCAGAGCATATTGCAGTATTTGAAGCCTTATTGTTGGAAAATTGCTAAGAGATGGTGAATGAAATTGCAGGAATTCTGAACACTTGTCATAGCTCAGCGCATCTCATATTATCTAGATGTGGATGTTCGAATGAAGAGGTACACCAGGCAATGCACAATCGGCTATGCAAAATAATATTTTTTCTACAGGAATCCATGCACTTTGTAAGCATTGGATACATGCATTGAACATAATGGAGACCATGTAGAAAAATTATACGATTGTGTGCCACATTTGTTCAACAAGTTGAATTAAAAAAAAAAAATGTAAGTTTTTTATTTTGTTCATCCTTGTATAAGCTGGGAGAGGAACTTTAGGTGGTAGGTTACTTCTCAGGTTGCACATTAACACTTACTTCATCATGACATAAGCACCTGCAACTTGATTACTTTATTTGCTTGCCACTCAACCTTGGCCAGTGGAGAGAACGGAGAAAATCTTCAGTTTGGTCATTAGTAGATTTGGTATTCTAGTTATAATTTTATTAGCATGTTTCTTGCAGCTTTTTGGCATAATTTTGGGTGTAATGTAAATCATTTGTTAGGTTGTGACACATACTCGATAAGCCACAGCTATAGTACAAACAATTTTAGCCAATCAGGGCAAGTAGATGTGGAAGGTTATAGTTCTATTTACATGCAGGATTAAAAGAAATGCAATTTTCGGCATACAAGTAGAGAGTCTTTATCCATTGTAGTTTGATGCTGTTTGCATTGTTTGTTTCCCAAAATGAGTTGATGTTTTTATTGGGTAAGATTAGAGTCGTTTGAGAAATTCTTTTTTCTATTATGTGTCTCTTCATTAACCCAGAGCTAAGTGGTGCTTGTTTAATCTGTATGATGTTTCGTTTTTGTTAAAATGTAAGTTATAACCATGTGGAATACACCAGTATTTATTGTTGAGACTAAATCTTAAAAAGGAAGTCTTAAGATTGTGCTCATCTTCTGCAGTGTACACATCAAAGTTGCACTAAGTGCTATCAAAAAGTTCCAGGACTAGGCCTGTATACAGCAAATTACATACCTGATTTAAATTTTGATACCATTCTCTTCAAAATAGTCCCCTTATGCAATGATAGATAATATCACTTGCAGCACTGTTTGTACTTTGTAAAAGCTCCCTGAAAGTCCTGTTCTTCAAGCGTGTCAAGCATTTTCTGCAACTTGCATTGGATCTGGTTCATGGAGTCAAAATGGCAATCCCTGAATTTCTGCTTCATTGGAGAACCATTATGACAAATGGAACATTCAATTCTCCTTTCAGGTCTTTTATGCCAAATATCCTCCCTCAAATGACAAAACATACTGAATGGTTCTGCAATGATCTTCGTGCAAAGTTGTCTAATTTTTCTGCATATGTGCTTATGGATGTCACCTTGACCCCTCATTTTCCAGTGATGTTTTGCCATTCAATAATACATCATATGATACATTGTATTATTGCCATAAGTTTGCTCAATGATTTTCATTTCAGATTTGCCAAATTTGACAAGCAATTTGATGTTAGCTCTTTGTTCTAGTCCATAAAGAAATTGCAAATCTGCCTGTGCACATAGTAACATAAACTTGTGTAGTACAAGTTCCGAATGTGTGCAGAACAATGCCATTCAGCATTGGTGGTCATAGCTCACAACCACCACATGTGCATCTGTGCTCTGCCATTTTTCATGCTATAGGATTAGTTTTAAAATTTTTTATATTACCATATATATAGATAATTTTATAGAAGCATTAAAAATAAATATTCTGTAAATAGAGTTCTTATAGAAAAGAGACTTCAAAATATGCAAGCTAAAAAGGAAGTGAATAGTTTTCAAGCTTTGTACTAGATACAGATATGAAATGCTTAGTTGCAATAAGAATCGCAGAATATTTTCAGAGAAGTCAGTTATGCATGAACAAAAATAGGAAATTTTTCAACATCTGTTTTGAAAATCAGATAGGATATCAATGTCAATTCAATTTGGAATCAACACGGTGAAACACACATTAATAATAAATGTACAATTGCCACACTTATCCTGCTCACTACATACTGGTGTGAATCACCATGTTGGTGTTAACACGCTCACTACTGTGAAGCCACACTGTGCTACATATATGATACATGATGAGCAATGCTTGACGCAACCGCAAGACTGGCCAGCAGCACTATATTGGCATATATTTCCCCTCCTCCAGGCTTCAGTATGTGTAGAAATCTTGCACAAGTAGCACATTGTTAGGCAACTCAGTACAGTACATCAAGTGAACCTCACTGACCAGGTTACCATACTTGCCTTCTAAACCCAAGATCGCGGGTTTGATCCCGGCCAGGACCGATGGATTTTTTCAGGCATAAAAATCCTAAGTATGGCTTCCTTCGGAAGGGAAATAAAGCCGTGGGTCCTGTGTTGTACATTTACGGTACGATAAAGAACCTCAAGCCTGAAAACAGAGGCCTCTAAGCAAAATTTGTCAACCATTCCACGTCCGGAATTGAATGGAATGCTGATGTCCTGATATGTTAAAGAGAGTCCATAAATAAAACAAATTAATTAATAATCACTGATTGGCTGCAAAACCAGTTGCTTGAAGGATTGTTCATCCTACTATTTGAAGACAATGAAAATTGCACTAAAATGACCACCTGTCTAAAACCATGATGGTTTTTTTTCACCTTTCTTTCTTTTCTTATGGAGAAATGATGTTATTTTGGTAATTGTCTATTATGAGGAATTTTACTCTAATTACTAAGATAAGGATTAATGAAGTTCATATTATTTCTTCACAGCATTTATGATGTCAATTTAATACAATGATATGTATTAATATCAGTGGAAGAATCAAGAAAAATTGTGTGTGTAATTGAACCAAACATTATGTTGGTTAGATACAATCAGTTCATCTGGTTTGTTTCTAAAATCTAAACCCACCTTTACACTACTTGTATTTTGTCCTTGGGTTCTTATTACATATGATATAGAGTTATTTTCTCTAATATCCCAATTTTAGGTGAATAGGTGTATAAAGTAAAAAAAAAAATAAATTATATGAATTAAGTATAAAATGGTTTGTTGAGCGGAAATGTGATAAAATTTTGCATTGTCAGAAATAGAACAACAAGAATGCTAAATTAGTTTTTATATTTCCTTAGCACTTTAGAAAATCACTGCAGTTTTACTCAATTCAGGTGTATATTCATATATTTATGAAAGAGTGAATGTCACTCATGTATTTATGTTTTCATAAATTCTGAAACGTGTGCTGCATTTTTTTTTTATAGCTATGTAATCAAATGTGTGCCATCATCTGGCAAAAGAGAGATGATCGCTTGGTAAATAGCATGTGCATTTTCAAAGTAAATTATGTTTTGACTTAGATTATCTTTGCGGAAGTTAATTTAAATGCAATTCCTCTTTTTTTAACATTGTGTAAATTACATTTACCATTGTATGTTATATTTATGAGTGATCCATAGAAGAAAATAGTTTGTAAAGTTTTCACAAATTCTCTGTTTTGAATCTCAAAATACAGAGAGTTTTTGTACATATGTTTGCACTGTATGAAAGGGGTTAAAGGTAAAAGACAAAGACACTTGACCAAAGAAAAGGAAACCTGTACTACTCGGGCCTGACTTCAGATTTGCATGCTGGATTGAAAACCCAGAGTGTGTTAACATAGTTTGTACCAAATCTTGTACTTAGATTACAAAAAAAATGTTAAACAGACAAAAATAGCCTTATCCATGGTAGCAAAGAGAGTTTTTAGAGCTAATATACCCCTATCTATTGAGTGAGCTGTATAGTTAATGTAGGATTAAAGCCTAATATGATGACAGACTGAAATGAACTTGCCTGAACACAGAAATTGTTGGGAATAGCGAACACAGTGGAAAGTTATTCTCTTATATACATCCACTTTCAATGCCATATCAGATTTGGTAGTACCTGCAAAGTAATATTTTAACATAATATTATTATTTTCATTAATGCAGCATCCTATTTCATGTACTATAGACTCCTATAAAAATGGTTTCTATTCTCTGGCTCCATTTTATGTATACACAAACATTTTTTTCATTACATGCCATTTTCAGATGCTTGCCAACTGTTTTCGTATTGAAATTGTATTATCACCCAAAATTGGATAGGGTGTAATTTTAAGCATCTTATATTAAGCAATTTTTACAAAGACATTCAAAATATAGAAAATAAGATCTTTGAAGGAAAGGTATTTCAAATACATCGTGAAATGGCATACTTTGGGGGAAGTAAGATATGGAGATAGTGTTTTCTTTATTTAACATTATGTTAGAGAAACCAAATGACATTTTATAATATTTTATAACTTTACACTATAATAACTAATGGATTGAGAATTTAAATATTTTATGTTGCTTATGAATACAATGACAGTACCTCAAAATGAATAAATTTCAATTTATTAAATTAACTAGAACTTTTCTAATCAGATCTAATTGGACTCGTGCCTGTTTGGATTAGCAAATACTTCTATTATATAAGTAATTGTTATATTTATAATATGTATGTACATTATTTGAAATCGGTCCTGGTGGTCTAATGGTAACAATACTTGCTTCATAGACCCAAGGTCGCAGGTTGATGGATTTTTAAGGGTGTGAAAATCCTAAGTATGGCTTGCTTCAGAAAGGAAGTGATGCCATTAGTCCCATGTCATAGGTGAAAGAACCTCAAATCTTAAGAAGAGGCCTAGGAGCAAAATTTATTGACTGTTTTATGCCTTGAATTGAATGTGATGCTAATGATAAAAAAAAACAAAAACAAAAAAAAAAACATTATTAAATGGCTGCCCATTGATTGTGAATATGATCAGCCCCATTGTTCACATAAGAAATTGAAGAGGAGTTGCAAGTTGCGAGAACTCTGTTAAAGTGAAACATTGTTTACATATCAATTTCTTGTCATTTTTGTATCTATTAAGCCTTTTTATAGACTGCACAAATGGTCAGTAAGAGAAATCATAGTACCTTTTGAATACACTAAATACCACATATACACTTAAGACTGCCACGGGTAGCCGAGGTCATTAAGATGCAAACTCATGAGTGGTAGGCCTGGGGTTTGATTCCCATAAAGACCATCCTGTCTGACTGAAGGTTTTTTTTTTTTTCCCTCCCTCGGTCGCCATAAATGGCAACTGTTGGCTTAGAACATCTTTAAAAACTTTCAGAAAAAAAGAATCCTTTACCAGTTTATCATTTCATCTTATGTATCATCAATGTCCACCACCTGTGATTTCTCAGTAGTTAACTGGCATTAAAAATAAAGCACTTAGTGGCTGATTAATTCACTCAAAAGGTTATGGGTTCTATGCTCATTATTTTCCGGGGTTCGGTTTGGATTATTCCGAAATTTTGAATTAATGAGGTTCAGATTAATTAGCAGATCTGTACTAGAAAAAGGAAAACAAAATGTTTGCCATCTGATTTTAATCTTATCCATACTATTATAAATCATTTTCCATTGCAATACTAGAAATTGCTCTTATGTCAAGTGCTATCTCAGATTATCTAAACTCTTGTCTTTGGTTCATCGGTAGTTTCCTACTAGAATATCTGGAACATGATTCTGCCTTCACCTATATCATAACTTACCATCGTCAGAGGTTCTGTCTTCCTTTCTTAGGTGAAGATCCATATTTGCAAGCCACAAGTAAAACTTTAAATTTGTATAGAATAACATAAGAATGTAAACATTATTAAGAGAAGATGTGAATTCTTTGAAAATTAGTAACCCACCACCCTGAAAAAGTGTGTTGACCTAAATAGTTCAAATCAGGCCAAGAAGGAGAAAATTGTGACATGTGAGTAAAGAGTAAAACTGGAAAAATGGAAATTCGTAATCAATTCATACACACACACTAACCAAAGGCTAACTTAAAATAAATCCTAGAAACCAGAACCCCAGAGCTCGCTGCAGCCTGATGGCCTCAGCTCACCACCTATTCAGTGATAATAGTAAAATTATATACTGCTTGGCAACTCTGAAAAATAAATAAATAAGAAACCATTGTATACACAAAACCACCCTGATAGGAAAAAGGGAAGACATACAAGTAAACATGCCAGTGTGAAATTATGCTATGTTATAAAATGTCATCTAAATCTAAGGGCTGGTGTATGAGAATATGAACTTATAGTTCACATCGTGCTCGAATAATTTCTTCACCCTTAACTTTTAAAGTTTAAAACCAGCTTACATTTATAAAAATTTGAAAATGGGTTTTTTCTTGATTTCAGTAACAAATATTTTCTGTTAATATTTTATATATATATTATTTGCATACAGGATGTTATTGAATAACAATGAAATATTTTTACTTTGTACAGAGGGGCATTAGATAAATAATTTAAAATAAGGAATTCAGAGCCATTGCATAAATCTCCAAAGTGTATGCATGTCACTGACTTCTACAAAGTTCCACTGGAAATTTTACTAAATAAGGGTTGATGTCATTTTCAGTTATGTTTATCGCCAGTAACATGCCTTCATTATTTTTGCTTCTGATGCACTTCTGTAAGCCTTTTTTTTTTTTTTTTTTTTTTTTTTAAATTCTCCCAAATAAGAAGTATGGTTTAGAGTCCGGTGAAAAAAAAAGTATTTTAGCTATTTTATCTAGTTTTGTTACTGTTTTTTTTTTTTTCTGTTGCAATATAATTATTACCATAATTTAAAACAGTTTATGCTTTTGGTTGTCAGTGATTCTTTAAGGGATAGCAACTTTAAATGGAATGCTTTGAAAAACACACACAGAGAATGAAGGAAAAATTGGGGGGCACAGTTTTTACAGAAATTGAGTCATGACTTCTATCAATAACAGAGATAGCGTCATTGCAGCTCTTTTAGCACAACCTCTTTCTTCTTCATAAATCAGATACTGTCAGAAAATTCAGGACAGCCATAACCATTCTCCATTTCTTTGTAATTTATTAACTAAATCTCTTTCAATATCTTATGTTCATAATATGATCAATTATTACATAATGTAATTTAGAGTAAATATCAAGCAACATTAGGAAAATAGCAGAATCACAACTTCACATTTCAATTCCTGTTACTGTGCAAATTAAGAGGCATGCAATCATGTGACTAGTCTATAAATTTTGCAAATTGTGATAACTCTTAAGTTATAATTACTTTTGAAGGCATGAAAGCATTTTAATACAAAATGTAATCTTATTTCATTTTACTATTAATTTCTGATATCAGTTGCAATTACTTTAGTGCCCCATATTTCTAACATTTTTATTCTTCCTTGAGCACTTGTATTCTTTATTTAGAAAATTTTGGGAAATTATGAATTTACCTCTGTATTCCATAAGTAGCATATTGGCTTAGCTTCATCCACATTATTTCCTTCTATTTCTATGTCTATTTTCTCTCACCCATAGTAGAGTATTATGCTGTCTCCATATCTTACTCACTCCATGACTTATACTAAGAGGCCAGATGTTTGATATTTAAAGAGTTGTGATTTTATATCATGTAATAGTGCTCTAGCCTAATCTTGCTTTACAAGTAAGCAAATAGTTTTTCATTGCCACCCATATGTCTTCAGAACTTTATAATGTTCCCTCTTTAACCATGTTTTTAGATTCTAAACTTTGGTTTACATTTTAAACTTTTGACAAATTTATTTTTTACCTCTGTAAATTATTTCTGTACTTGCTGGTGCATGATAGTGTAAAACTTTGTTCCATGACAGAATGCTTGCAGATACATTAGCTTCAGAGCAGGTTAACTACCTAGTGAAATCGTCTGTACCATTTTTTGTCTCTTCTTTTATTATGTGTTTATAACTCTCAGTGACAGAACATGAAGCTTGCAAATGGTATGATGTAGATATTTTCATACTCTTGGTGCATTAATGTGTTTTGAGCCAAGTTGGCCCAGAAAAAGTATTTCATTGTTTGTGTACAATTTGAATGTGATTTATTGAGATGGTTGAAGGTAAAGTTCTCTAGATGTTGGATTCCAAACCTTTCCACAATAATATAAGAAAATAACATCAATTTCCTGAAGGGAAATTCCTATTTCATTAGCAGGTACAAGAAATGTTTGGAAAATAAGTTTTAACAGTTTCATTTACTTGCTTAGTTGAGTTTGTAATATATCTAATTATATTTGTAATTTATTAGATTAGATTAATTAGATGTTCTGTGAATGAAAGTTTTCCATTATCAATTGCCAGCAACTTGCCAAGAGCACTGCCTTAACAAACCAATAAATAAAATTCTTTAGACTTTCACAATTGGCATTGCTATTAAAATGCATCATTACCAGGCTATTTTGCTAAGGTTGTCGATTTAAATTAAATTTTAAATTGAGGCTTTTACTGGTTCCTTGGCCAGCATCATCAGTGAACTGAAAGTGTCTGGAGAGGCAGAGGGGAAAACTATTTGAAAGGCAGCAGTTAGGGGTGATGGGAAAATTATGGTGCAGATGTTTGTAGATTTAACAGTTTCCTCATCTTGCTTATTTGAAAACCTCTCTCTTTATTTATATTATCTGGATGTTGCCCTATTTTTCTGGCCTTTCTCCTAACCAGATTAAAATACTAGTTGTTTGGATGGCATGCTCAGCAATCACAGATTTCTCTGGTTGATTATGGTGCAAATGTTGTCTTATGCTCTCCCATCTGAGTTTTAATGCATCTTCCAGTCACATCAGTTTATACAAATTTTGGTCATTGGTATGATCGTAAGATACATTAAAACTTGGATGGAATAGCATAAGGCGACATTTGCTTTTTAATCAACCAGAAAAATCTGCTATTTCATAACATGTCATTTAAACTAGCCATGAAATTAATTTGATAAAAAGAATAAATTTCAAAAACAACTAGTATTTTAATCTGGTTAGGAGACAGGCCGTATAGATAGAGCAACATCCAGATAATGTAAACAAAGACATAGTTTTCAAATAAGCAAGACATGAAATATGTTATTGGTCAAGAAACAAAATATGTACTACAACTTTACCCCCAGCCGTATCCCCTCCCTTTTTAAATGGATTTATTCCTCTGCCCCTCCCAACTCTGATGATGTTGCTACAGAACCAGCAAAAGCTTTGATTTTTAATTTGATTTAAACCTACGACCATGGCAAAGTAGCTCAGTAATGAACAATTTTAATAATATATCAATAATAATTTGTGATAAGCAAGTTACCAGAAATAATTTACATAAAATTATCTCTAAAAGTTTAAACATAATAAAGGGAAACAGACCATTAGAGACCTATGAGGTACTCTGACATTTTATTGTGAACAGTTACACCAAATAACTGTCATAGTGACAAAGTGCAAAAATTACTGCTTGTTTTATCATCAAGTAAGTATTACTTTTCATAATTTAAAAACTGGTTTATCATAGTTTCTAGTGTGAATCTCTTGAAATTAGGTCATACTGATAGCTTGAGTCTCAGTCCAGAAAATTTTATTCCCTTCCAGTGTATAAGAATTGTATTGCAATAACTTATGTTTTATTTTAAATGTATTTCTTATAATATGCCATATATGTTAGATACAGGAAGAATGTTGCTTATTTTCATACAATTATGGGGGGAAAACATTACTATTTTAATAATGTTTTTGTTTTGTTTGAGCACTGTGCCAAAGAAAACTGATAGAGCTTAGAAACATTAATGCAATGGCCATTAGCGAACACAGTGTGCCAAACAGTTATGCAGTGACATAAATATTATGTTCCTTAGCAATTTATTTAAGCCTTTCTGTTGGTGAGAGTGAAAAATGATGTTTATAACTGTTTTATGATGTTATGAAAAAAAACTAGCTGGAATACCTGCATTGCTTATGACTATTATGTCTTAAAAAATAAATAAATGTTTAGAAAAAGCTCTTAAAATCATAAACTGAAGCTTCTCAGCCTACTATAAATCAAAAATTGTTAAAAGCACATTTAGCTATAACTTTTGTTATTTTTATTGAATTTATCATCACTAACAAAATAACTAATGAATAAATAATCATTATAAATATATCATATTTGCAACAGTACAGAGCACACAATTTGGTACTGTTTAGGGGATTGAAATCAGGAGGTTCTAGTATAAACTTGAAAAAACTAATGTAATATTTGTATTTTAAGTTTTGAAAAACTGCCTCAAATGTTCACTGTGATAAAGATTCGGTAGTGAAAAATAGATGTTAAAACACAGTTAAAAAAAACCAAAGCATCTGGCTGGTTCTGTGTTCGCATATATCAAGAAAGACTGAAATTATTGCAGCTGCTTACAAAAATGTCATTCTTGCACTTTACATATTGAAATTCAGCACTGGCCAAGAATTTAAAAATGTTGTAAGGAATTCTTAGCAAACAGTGGCTACACAAACAGGACTGGCATAGCAAAAACAATAGTATTAAAAGACTGGTGCTATTTTTCAAAGTAAAAAGAATGTATTTAATATTTTTTTTCTGCAAACATAGAAACTTACATGCTGCTTTATCATTATATATTAAATTCTTTCATTAATTAAGAATCTGCATTTTTAGCAGATGTGTTGCTGTCTATTAGTACATGGTGCACTTAAAAGATTTATAAATAAACATCAAATATAAAAATTGTCTTTCAAATAAAAAAAAATGTTTCATCTTGAATGCCAGGTGCTTTTGCTGGATGCTACAATATTAAAGATTAAAATGTTAAAGGAGCAGAGGAATTTTTTAAAGTTTGGAAAAAAGGTTGACAGATTTCAAGAACACACGTCAGAAATGCTGTGTATTCAAACAAGTTAATAAAAGTTATTTACATGGACATAACACAGACATACATTTAAAAAAGAAAACATAAATAATACAAATAATGAATGCAACTGAAATATTACATAGCAATTTACAAAAATGTTTCATTTGAACAATCTATTCTGAGAATATTTTTGTTTCCAAGTACTTTTACATAAAAATTGCCATCAGATTCTTATAAATGAAATATGTAAACAATTCATGCTTTAATTAAATTATAATTATGAAGCTGTAGACAATGGAGCGGTAATATATCCTATAAGAATGTATTAAATATGTTCACAATAACTCCTCCTGTTACATAAAACATTAGGACATGTTTCAGAGGCATTTATTCCCATCATCAGCTGTTGACCAACTATATTTGGTGGCTAGATTCCAAGGTGCTTCTGTGGCGGTCTCTTATGGTTTGAGTAGGAGCTTGCTGAGCTGATCATCATAATTCATTAATTTTTTTTTATTTTTTATGATGAAAATATTTTCCCAAGTAGATAGTTCTGTTGGGATGTGAAGTTCTTTGAGCAGTTTAGCCACCAGTTTAATTTCATTATTTTGGGTCCAAAAATGAGCTGCCACTGCTGATTTATCAATTTGTTTAAAACAAATATTCCTAAAGTGCTCCTTTCTCCAAATTCGTATATTTCTCATTTTTCTGATGTATCTTTGGTTACAATCTGCACATTTGATTTCATAAATTCCAAATTTCTTTTCTGTTGGTATGAGGTCTTTTACTGTGGAACCTAATAAATTGTTGATATTATATTTGTTGTTTATTCCATGCTCTTTAAATATCCTATTGAATTTGTCGTGAAAAGTTGGATGATATGTGAACAAACACAAATAAATAAATGGGTGGTGGTTTTTGAACCACTGTATTTTGTACGATTCTTTAATAAATTTTCATACTTCATTTTAGAATACAGCAACTTTGGTGCTTTGGGATAACTTCTTTGAAATCAAATAATTATCTGAGATTCTATTTCCAGCTAAATTCTGTAAAATAAACAAATTTTCTAGTCACTCTTACTTTAATGTTTATTTTAATGATGAATTTATCTTCATTTAGAGAAAAGCTCAGAAAGACATAACATTTTAAGTATTGAAAGGCTTAATAATAAATTACTAAGGAATTTGTTTTGAAACTTTGCTATGCTAGTCAGAACAATCTATAAAGGTGTACTCTTCAAACTGAAATAAAGACATAGGCTGCATAAAAATTTTGAAGAGATCAAGACAACATTATAAATACAGGTGCTGAGGCAAATTTAAGTTGTGATTGACATTAAATGCATAGCATCCACATTATAGAGATCAGGTCAATGTAACCTGTTGCTTTGGAAACATTTAGAGCTTTTATTGTTTATTAAAGTGACAAGTTATTCATTCTGTAGAGTGCGAGGTCACATCTAATTTTGTTAAAATCTAACCATATGTGCTATACAGTTTTTACATCCAAGCTGAAGAGTATGCAAAACCCAATATTGTTATAAAATTCAGATATTATTTACACTTTTTTTTTGCATGTTCCAAATTGTAACAATTGCCAAAGATACTGTTACTATAGTTTGCTTATATTTTTTTTATTAAATTTTGGGGAGAGAGAAGAATGAAACATGTTTTATACAATACCATGAAGAATCTGGTGTTTGATATTTGTTATTGTTTTGTGCAGATTTAGAACTAAGTTAGTTAATGCTGAGAGTAATTTAGTGAGAGCAACTGAAAAGCAAGCTCCCCCCAATACCTGCTAATTTGATTTTTGTTTGTTTCTAGAAACTTTTGATGTTTAATTATTCTTTACATTAAGACAAAGTGTTTCAATTTTAGCATTCATTACAGGAAAAAGTTTCATTATTAAGTTTCTAAACTATTGAAATTTGTGAACCTAAAAAGACCAGACATTACCAAAGATGGTGTTCACTTCCCATCTTCTACCCTTTTTATATCCTAGTTTTCAGTCTTGCCAATAATGTCTCTACATAAACAGTTAACCATTTTCAATTCACTACCCTCCATAGCATAGTCTTTGGTTCATCAGTGATTATTCACTGGAATTTTCTGAAGACTCAGGTTTGGCTATATACAATATTCTTTAAATGCTGTTTTATTCGCAGCCAGTTCTTATGCATTATATGGTTGATTGAAAAAGTGAAGAACTTTTAGTTATAAATATATTTATTTTTACAACCTTAAGAAAATTAAATATATTAATTTTGTGATATTAAGGTTTTAAGCCTTTAAAATTTTTAAAGATGTGTGATTAATATAATTTTTATAACATGTTTATGAAAGGGTGATATGCAAGGTACATACAGGTTTAAAAGTTTATTAACCTTGTTAAACTCATTATAGCAAGAGTCTGTAAATTCAGGCATTTATTTTGGTTAAAATAGGCAGGCAAAAATGCATTTAAAATACTAGAAATAGGCAATAATAAAATTAAAATAGGCATTTATTAAAAGTGAAAATAGAGAGTAATATCACTCATTATTAAAGAAAATAGGTATTTAAGATACTTAAAAATTTCTTTATCACATAATTAATGTACTTAAACTTACTTTTTCTTGGTTATAGACAATAAGATGTTTTTTCAAGGTGTCTAAGATGCGCTATGGTTTCTGGTGGAGTTCATTTTCTGTTTATGCTTTCTTTTATAGGGGAATCAGGATAGTATCTCTCTTACTTCCATACTGAACACATTGTAGGGATGGTTCATTGCACAGTGTACTGTTCTCATCTTTCTCACTTGCAATAGTCTGAGCAACTCCCACCACAAATTTCCTACAATTGTCTTGTGCAGATCGATACAAGATCATTTGCCAGGGCTATTCAGAACTACAGTACTTCCCTCATCTTTATTTCCTGATATTTGTATGCTCAAGATAATTGTATATTTCTTTCACTAATGAGCATTCTGTTATTTAAAGAGCTTAAGTGAATGGATTGAAGAGAAAGTTTTTGATTGCTTTAAAAGAAATAAAAGTATAACAATGTTCTCAATAGATATTTTTGTGAAATGAACATGCCATTTAATTTTTATAACTTTTTTCACTTCAGTATATTGAAATTCTTAATGTGCATTTTAAAATGTTTAAACAATCACGTAAAATAATCCAAAATAGGTTAAAAAAAAAAAGGGAAGGGAAAAAGTTTTAATCCTTAAAATAGCCAACAGAAGCCAAAATTGGCAAAAATGGCAAAATAAAAACTGGCCCTATCAACCCCAAATGTACAGAAACATGTTCATTTCCGACTCTTAAATATATCCACCCAGAAAGAAAAGGCATTTTGCCTTACTTCAGGGCTCTGCTTATAATATGTAATATATGAAATGCACAATTTATAATTTTTATTTTGACTATATGTCCCTATCATAGAAAATATATAAACAATGCCTTTTTCATGTAAGAAAATTAACAATAAAAAAAATAAAAAGGAACTAGCTCCCAAGTTTAGCGTGCCAAAGAAAACATTTGACCTACTGTAATTTTCAGTAGTCATTTCAATCATAATACGCTTTCATTTCACATTCTGCAGTTATGAATTATTGACTGTTGCCAGCATTTTATATGAGAGCTCCCACGTTTTGATTATAAAATTACCACCAAGAAATCTCTCATACTATCATAATGGTTTTTGTAATATTAACAAATCTGGAATTGGCCCTGATCACTTTTCATATAGCTATGATAAATTAAATGTAATAAACACTTAAATGATTCAGTTCTTCTGTTATAGACTTAAGTTTATTTTTTTTCCCCTACTCTCTTTTCACTATCTATTTTCATTTACTTTTAGCATTAAATAAGCATTGTCTGACATTCTTCCAGCATACTGTAAAAATTTCATTCAAAGCAGTTCTACTGTCCATTTTAAACCACTTTTGGTTCAGTCTTCTTCCAGTTCTGAGTTAGTTTGCTTTTAAACACTAAACAAAATTCATAAATGATGGCCTCACAACAATAACCTGTGGAGAATTCACTGTATCTTCCATTCAGCTTAACAAAAATGTTCCTTTTTTGTGTGTATATAATGTACTAAAGAGAAAAAAAATTAAGGCACCCATCTATCTTGATTCTTTTTTGGTATAAGCACTTTGCACTACGTACAAATCGATAACTGCTCAGTTATTGCAAAGAAAGAAATACCAGGCTTGCCATTTGCAGATGATTTAATGGAAGGCTACAGTAATTGGATTGCAATGAGCTATAAAAAACATAAGTAGATTTTGTATAAAATGTGGATTAAGAGTAAAAAAGTTCCTAATATGCCAATAAAATGTTTGGAAAAATTCTATGAAGTGTAATGGAATCAAATTTATATTGGGCAAAATGCAGGGTACAGGATTAGTTGAAAATGTATTTAATTCATAGGATGTTTTATAGGGAGGTATTGGGATTATCTAAAGCCTCGCAGAAAGGAGTAGCTTACCTGAGTTATGAAGGATAAAGATGAAGAGTTTGGTGCTGAAGAGAATTTTAAAATATTGGCACAAGATTTTTAAATTAGGGAAGCATATTGTTTAAAGGAGTGTGTGAAATACCACAGAGAAGGAATGAGAGTTAGTAGTTGATTGGGAGAAGTGGGGGAAATATTGCAAGAAATTGGGATGGGAAACTTTGAGAATGAAAATAGAGACGGGTTTTGGAAGGAAGTAAGGCAAAGAATTGATATAGAGAGGCAAGAGATTTGGGATAGTTTTGAGTTCTTTAAGATAGTACAGAATAATTAAAAAGGAGTTGGGGGGGAGAGAGAGAGATATGTGGACTGTTGTAACAAATTTGGGAAGAAAGAATTGACCTGAATGTAAACAGGAGCATTGCTTGTAAATGTTTTCAGACAGGAAATTGGGATAGAGTGTGTTATATGTGGAGAGAGTGAAGGAATATTTCATTGTTTAGTAGAGTGTGAAAGGGTAAAGAGATGGAAGAGATGAAGGAAGCAAAATGGAACAAATCACAGAAAGAAAGAATAGCACATAGAATGTTGAATAATATGGGAATAAAGGGGAATAAAATGATAGGAGAATATTTAGGAAAAGTTAAGGAAAAATGGATTAGAATGGTTAAGGAGGAGGAGAGAACAAGAGTATGAAGAAAAATAGTATTAATAAGGGAGGTATTGGAAGAGAGGGCCTTCATTATGCAGAAAATCAAGGGGTTGTGTATAAAGAGGCCTCATATAGAGCAGTGTTAGAATTATTAGCATAATGTAGGTTCAGTATGTTAAATTTATGAATATTCATAAATGTTTAGTATAAAATTGTTAAATAATAATGCATTTAATTTGTTTATGTTTGTATTTATGAAAATTGTATGTAGCAAAACCTGAGTCTTCAGGAAATTCCAGTGGGTAGTAAATTGAAAATGGTTATTAATATGTAAAAAATATTATTGGTAAATAAATTCAATTCAATTTGGTCCTGCTGGTCTAATGGTAACCATACTTGCCTTGTAGACCCAAAGAGAAGGGTTCAAAATTGAATGAGATGCTAATGACCAGAGATGTTATAAAGCATCCTTAAATAAACCAAATAATAATAATAATAATAATAATAATAATTACTACACAAAACTGGAATGATTGCTGGGTATAACAAATACAATTTATGAATACGTTACAAAAGTCCTGTAATCATCAGGACAAAATAAATATATAAAACCAAATTTTAGGTTCATCAGTAGTTTAAAAACTCGTGATTCAATATATGCAATTTACCATGATACACTTCCTTATCAAATACACACACACATATATATATATCTCAATTAGAAAAAGATCGTGGTCTTACTGTTGTGCAATGCACTTTATAGCATTTTTAAGAAAATGTAAAAGTATTTTGGAAGATAAAAACTTTGGAATTTTATACACTTTGTTTTTGCACACTATAATAAATATTCAAAATTTCTTCTACCATATTTTCCGAAATGAAAAATAATTTGAAAGCTATTTATTGGAAATCTAGGAGAAAAATAATAAATATCAGCATCCCCAATAACCACTAGCAAGCAGCCAACCAACCAATCTTTTCCAATAAACATTCCTTTAACTATAATAGTGAGATGTAAAAATTGATTAATAAAAAAAAGTCTACAGGTGTTGTGTTCTTATGGAACAATTTACAGGGTTGGTAATTAAATTCAGATGCTTTTTACTAACTTACTCCCAGCTATATGAGCAATAATATTAGGATCTATCTATAAAATATAATATTGTCTTTTCAGTTATGATTTCACAAAAGTTTTATAGTTGTTAAGCTTTTAATTATGTTTTATTTTATGTTTAAATTTGGCAGTAGTGGAGTGACTATTTAAATATTCATGTCAAATATTTTTAATAATTTGATATTTATAGAAACAAATTATTTTTTCCCCCTCCTGTGAATAGCCAGAGTTTATTATTTATTTATTTCACTTTTGATGGATAATTTCTTTAATCTATTATATGTATATATGTATTTTTAATCAAAATATGTTCTGACCAAGTGTGTGTCTGCATATATTTGTGTATTTTTTTTCCTGCCATTACTGCTAATTTTGATAAAATGAACATAAAACAACCATGAAAACTGTTAACATTACACTTAAAAGATTGAATGCAAAGGAAAAATGCCAAATTTTACCTGCATTTAAGTTATAAGAGGACCACTCTGTAAGTTTTAAGAATAAACTCAATAAAATAAAGTTATTAAAACTTTCCAAGTACAATGTTGGCTCATATTATTTTGAGCTACATTTGTGTTCTTCATTTGCAGCCAGTGCAGCTTCAGATAATTCAAAATAATAATGTAATATTTTTCTTTTACTTTAGGGAGCAGAAAAGTGTCACACGGGGCCAGGTCTAAACTGTAATAGGAATGGGACAAAACATTCAACTAGTGATTTCTGCAGAAAGTCAGTTATTTTCAAGGTCATTATGCAATAGGATTCCACACAATCTCATGAAAACTTCATTGGCATTTTATCTTGTATTTGGCCATTAGATGGTAACTAATCAACCTTTTGTGTTTGTTGGAAAACATGTCTTCTTTTATCACATTTTTCTAGCAGTAATCCAAATTCTGCTCACTCGGGAGATTGTGACAGATCCAGTAATTGTGATGCAATGTCTTTCATCCAGGATTTTCTTAACTATTGATGAACCAATACTTTGAGCATACGTGCAACTTGGGTTTTCATAAAATGTTTTTATTAGTGTTTCATTAAATGGGAAATGATTTCCTCATGGCCTTTTGACCTAAAGACTTTTGGCCTATCATAGCATCTGCTGCATTCTCTACCTCCATCTAGCCACATCACTGGTAGAGGGAATGTGATCGGCACATCCCACCAGTCACCATTATGCAGTGGTTTGATTGGTAATCAGTACCTCTCTATCAGACAGGTATGAAAAATTGTAAAGGGTATTAATTTCTAAATGCTTAATTTAATTTTCCAAGGCACTAATTGTTACCTAATACAATAAAATATTTACTTTGATTCACACAATAAAACATGTAGCAAAAGATCTACCTCTCAGTCTCGAAAAGAATCTCGTTCAAGTGCTTGTTATGCCTCATTTTGATTATTGTGATGTCTTGTTCTCTAATCTGAATACTGGGCAGAACAACAGATTACAATGCATTCATAATGCCTGTGTTCGTTTAGTCTTCAACAATTGTAAATTTGATCATGTGACACCCCTATGCAATCAACTGTCATGACTATCTCTAAAAGAACATAGGACGCTCCATTCCCTTATGCTCCTGTTCAAAATTCTCCATACCTTCACCCCTTACTTCGCATACTGGTTCTTATTATCAGACCTCGAATATATACAGTCTATCCCTCATCACTTAACATGTTTCTGCTCAATCTCATTCAGCATGTCAGTTCTCAGAATTTGGAATTCCCTTCCTTATGAAGTCAGAGATTGTCGGACAATAAAACAATTTAAATGTAGATTAAATTGTCATCTGAACTCTAGGAATCATAATACATAGTCTCTCACTTCTTCTTATTCTTCTTCCATCTCCTCCTCCCCCTTCCTTCCCCCTTGTACTTGAGAAAAATTATTGAACAACTGGAATCGTAATGCTATCTTTATCAACTTTATAACTACATTAAAATTAAAATATGTAATATTTACATCCAATATTAATCTGACTTTTTATGTATTTTAAATAGCTATAAATATTGTATCTGTATTTTTCCATTTCTTCCCCTGGTAGAGCGGAAGAGAAGGCCCCATGACCTTAACTCTTGCCAAGTAATGCAGTTTTAAAGTTCTATAAAATCATGGTATAGAGATACTCTCAGAAGATTAATCCTAAAATCAAAAAATAGGAACAGATGCAGAGGTATGTAATGATTTATTTTTGTTTATTCTCAAAACTTTCAGAGTTCCCTGGTATGTTTTTCTTTTAAAGTGCTTATATATAGCTTTTAATGTTAACTCCTAAATCTTAATGCAACGATATTCCTTCTGTTCATTTTTGTTAATGTGTGCTTGAGTTTTTGATAAACTTAGAATGGCAGATTGCTTTACAAAGAGAAATTTCTATGGTTGACTCTTTATTATATATTCTTTATATTGTTCTATGTTGAAAATTAAAGATAAACGTGTGTATGTTTAATTATCTTTAAAATGTAAAGTTGATATTTTGAGGTACATTCTCATCCAGCTATTTGAATATTGTCTTTCACTTATTATGTGTTTCTTAGCCAATTAGCTAAGTATTTTTGTTTTAACATGACTGTGGAATGAAAATACAGCTCCAGCCATAATTAATAGCTTTAAGTTGTAACATTTTTTTTTAATTATGTTGTAAAAATTTATGAAGTCCATTGAAAATAAGCACTCTTTGAATTTTCAGTAATAAATGCAAATGATCAAAATATCTTGACAAACAAACAGCATTTCATGTTTAAGCTCATGGTGTTGTAGTTTTTTTCAGGTTGCTCAGAATCTGCCATAACATTAGCTAGAGATTGCTCATTGATTGAACTAACAGTAGATGGATCAATTATTTTTTTAAAAGTGATTTTAATCTGCAGATGTATATTTTATCTTTAACGCTTTCGGGGAAAAAAAACTTTTATATCATCAAAATCACATTAGCTTTCAAATTTATATTATCTTCTGAATTCTGATATAGTAATTGCATAACTGCATTTGAGCAGTAGTACAGAAAAGTTTAAATATACTTGAGTACAACAAACAAGAGAGAAGAAGAAACTGAGATAAAAACATATATATTTCAATTTCTGTGTAATATATTTCAATTTGACATTTTTTTAATTGTAAAGAGCAGATTTTCTTATCAAGTGTTTTGAATTCAATAGTAGCTAAATTGTCCATGCTTCATTATACACAGAAAGAGTAATACAGTTAATATATCGTATTAATATCTCTTTAGAATATTTTATAAATTACTGTCATTAAAAATAATATACACTTCAGTGTGTATTGAAAGAAAATCTCTTTATTTTTGTATTTCTAACTGAAAGTTACAAGTTTTAGTAGCAGTGATATACACTGAAATACAAGAGAGTTGAATGAAAAGTAAAACATTAGGTATTTACTCTTGATGATTGCTTAAAATTTTTTTAATTAACGAAATGCAGAAATAATGCTTAGAATGTATCCTTTAATTATTATAATCGTGACTCTGCATAGTCTCCAGATAACTGAATACTTTTCTGTCAGCAATACATTTCTTGAAGCTGTCATAGAAGAAATCCACCCCATTTCTCTAACCATTTCCTGGCATCAATCTTAACTTCTCCATTGGATGCACAACAATGTCTCAAAAGGCATTATTCAAGTTTCAGGCAAAGAGTAAATGTATACAGTGCAAATATATTATTGATCCAGTTTTTCTTAGTAGGGAACAGAAAGAAATTGTACAGTGCCAGGTCCAGACTGTAGGATGGATGAGGCATTAGTTTGCCTCAGTTTCTTGCAGAAACACCAATGTTGCATTAAAGGTGTGAGCTGGTGCATTGGCATGGTGCAACAAACTGCCCTTTAGTCCACTCTTTGGACACCATTCTTGGATTTTCTGAACCACTTCTTGTGTGACAAACTATCTGAAGATGTTGTTGCCATTTTACAAGTCTAGGAAAACATTCATGAAAGTACCACCACGGGTGGCCAAGGTCAATAAAGTGCAGACTCATGAGTGGGAGGTCTGAGGTTCGAATCCCGCCAGTACCATCCTCCCTGACTGAGGTTTTTTGCAGGTTTTCCTCAGTCCTCATAACTGGCAAATGCTGGGGAGGTACCCTACTTAGTCCTGGAACGTTTCCTTCTTTAAAAAAATCCTTTCCCAATTCATCATTTCATTTCATTTCATTTTTCACCAGTGTTCACCGCCTGTGGTGCCACAGTAGTAAAAACAGGCGTTAAACATCATTAAAAAAAATGTCATGAAAGTCACTTTACGCCAGCATGGGCAGTAGTACAAACAGTAGTTCTGAAACAATAAGAAAAATTGTTCAACAAAGACATCTTTAGTTACAAAATAAGACAATAAAGCACATGTAATAATATATGTTTATCTAGTAATATTTCTGAGAACACTTTCAGAAGGCAAACTTCTGTATACCATTTTGCAGTAACAGTTCTCTGATTTTCAAGCACAATGATTGCCACGTGACCACTTGTGGAAAAGAAAGAGGCAACGATTTTCTTTCACGCATTATTACAAACTTTCTGAGTGTCCCTTATCTGACCTTCCAGCAAACAAATGCAAAGGCACCACCTACATACCAAAGAACTTTTGACATGAGTTTACCAGCTAAAAGCTGTAATTTGGCTTTCTTTTTCTGAGGTGAGTCTCTATATCAAGATTGCAAGGATTGACATCTGTCACAGTCTTGTGAAGAAAAGCTACATCTTCATTCTTATGTCTGCATATTCCATGATGGCTTTAAATTTGTTAACTGTTGTAGAAATTTATTCAGTTGGTGCCTATGTTGAGATAATTAAATAAAACATTTTATTGAAATCACAAGTAATGTTTGTGAAAGTATTATTTTTTTATTCAGTCTGTATATTTGTTTTTAAGAACAAGCTCGTACATTTTCTGATAAAATATGCAATTAGCATGCGGTCACATTGGAGTAGATTATGTTTCAAAGAATGCAGTATACCTTATCAATCATCTTCTTGCTCAGAAATATAAAAATTCTAAAGACAATAACAGAATATCGAAATTGATGACTCGTTGAGCTTGAAGATACCTTAAATTCCCATTAGCAACTGTGTCAAAACTAAAACTTCCTGTGATATAATCATATCGTTATAAATGTGTGGAAGTATACAGGGAATTCTTATAGCCAAAATAATGATTTTAGAAGAGTAACCTTAATCCAAAAATATATTGTTAATAATATAACAAATTTTTTGCATTGCAGTGGTAAGCTACAGCGATTTTGGTTTGTATTTTCTCCAGTGTCATCAGTGCTTTGATTGATTTTTTAAATGAATGAATGAATAAATAAGTCATTAATGTCCCCTGAAAGCTGCTCTAGAGTACTTATTTGGTGGGCCAACTTTCTTCAAGTATTTACTTACAAACTGTTCTGTACCTTCTAATTTCCATTGTTCATACTATACACATTTAGGGGAGGTCTGGGCAAAGTGAATAAGTTAACCTTGACTCACTTAACCACAAATTTAAAAATTGTAGTAATTTTTCCTTTATTCATAAGAATGGTATGATTTAACAATGAAAACAGTGCTAACTAACTGCTTTGCTCATATACTCAAGCGTAATAATTCACCTGGGCGATGTGAATGCTTTTATAAATATATTTACATTTATATTTAATGATGATTAACACCAATACAATGTAGAAAATTATGATGGACAATATGAGTTTGTAAATAATAAAATTGTATTCATAAAAAGCGTGTCACAATGGTTCAAAATGAAAAGCTAACAAACTAATTTTTAAAATTATCAAACAATTAAACTCTCAGCACTATTAAAATTTAAAACCTTTTTACTCTAAAAGTATTATTTATAATGTACTTAAATTTATAAAATAGAAACAAAAGTAAGGAACAAATTATCATTTTAATTAAATTACTTTATTACTGAGTCAACTACACACACACTTGTGGCTTCACATACTCGTTTATGTCAGGAACATGTTTCAAGATAGTCCTCTGCATTCTCGGAATTGTCGACTGCTGGTGATTCAAATATTTCTTTAATATATATTTTGCTCTGGTGGAGGTATGAAGAACTTAAAGTTGATATTTTCATCCCAGGAAATGTTGAAGTTCATTAATCTATCTCTGTATTTATATATATATGTATTTCTCTCTCTCCCTCCCATGTTGCTAGTTCTGTGGATTCCTGTGCTGACACTAATTACTTAGCTTTTATTCACTGTCATGGTTCTCTGTCCAGAAATGAGATGCCATCGCTGATTTCTCTATTTGTTTGCATTTACGAATTCTTTTAACTTTCTGCCTATGTTTCTCTATGTTTTCAAAATTTTGATTTTTTTGTATTCTGCAGTTTATTTGGTGAATAAATACTTTTTTCTCCATTGAAATATTTTTATTAATTTTTTTATACAGGAGAATTTTAATATTAAATCTGGTTTTTTTTTAAATCTCATATTAAAATCTGTTAGAATATTTTGAAATTTGTGCAGAGACCAAGAGTAATATGTGAATTTTTAAAAATTATCTAGTCTTTTTCTGCTGAAAGTATTGTGGTTTCTTAAATCAATTTTTCCCCTTGAACTTCTTTACTTTTTTTGTGAACAAATTCTAGGCTAAACCATTTTTAATTGCTGTTCTTTCTATTTGCTTATATTCTTTGTAGTATTCTTTCTTGTTAAAGGGTAGGTGAATTAGTGTATGCATTAGATTGTATTATTATATATTTGTGTTTTTGGGTTGAATTCGTCAGCTTTGATATGATTCTTTCATTCGTGGGTTTTTTTTTTTTTTTTTTTTTTTTTTGGTAGTTTTTAATGTCCAACAATGGTAGCATGATTTACATGTGTTTTGTATGTAAATGCTACATTTTTATTTGTATATTCCAAAGTTTTCTGGTATCATTTATGTGTTTTGTTTACTATTGTGAATATATCTGTGCCAGGTTTTAAATATGGAAATGCTATGTCAATGTGGGTTTAAAGTCTGCTTATAAATTGAGATAAGCAGCTGCCCATAGTAAGTCCTAATCGTTGTTCACAGAATTGACCATTGAATGAAAAATGGATTCATTTATGCAAATTTCAATGAGTTTTACTTATTACTTTATGTGTGCATAATCAATTTTGTTGATTTTACTCATTCATGGAGCTAAGTTAGAAATTGATCTTTAGGAATACTTGGAAACAGAGATTCTATGTTGAAAGATACTAAAGGGTTAAAAGTTTGTAATTTTATGTACTTAATTTTTCCTGTTAAGTGAAATGAATTGTTTATACTCCAGTTTGAAATTAACGTTAAATACTAATAAATTGAGAAATCAGAGGTGGTATCTCTGTATAGTGAACAGCAGCAGTGAAAAAAGGAAAGTAATTAAAGTCAACACATGTACCCAAACTTTGACACTTCTGGGGATGAAAACATCAACTTTAAGCTTGTCTCACCCCCACCAGAGCAGAATGTGCATCCTGAAATAAATACTGTGAATCATCTAACAGTCGACATTTAGCTGAGGATGCAGACGATGGTCTGAAATACATATTCTAAATATAAAAACAAGTGAAGCCACAAGGATATTTAGTTTGACTCAGTCATACAATAATTTAATTATATGATTTGCTTCACAGTACAAGTTCCAATTCACACTTCAAGTTAGTAAATTGTCATTTCTGTTTTTCACTATATTCATTCAGTCCTGGCATTCATCACACAGATAAGATCAATCAACAGAATATGATGTGCAGGAATCATAAACCTGCTCTTTACACTACAAACACTGAATGCAGTCTTCTGCAGGAGGGTGAATATATGATTCAATACCAAACATAAAAACTTGCTTGTTTTTTTTGTTTTTTTGTTTTTTGTTTTTTGTTTTTTTTTTTTTTTTTCCTTGCGGTATCAATGAGTCGATTAAAGTTCTTATGATTTTGCTTCTGCTGATCATACTTCTCTTGCCTTTCCTTTCATTTTTGTACCTTACAGTACAAATAAAAGTGGGCGGGCAAAAATGATAACTGTCTGGTAATAGAAGCAGTGTAAATTATATAAAAGCAAAGCTCCAAGTGATTATAAACTTTAATTATTTGTGTCCAGATTTGGCAGAAAAGTATAAAGCCACACAAAAAAGCATGGCCTGTTAGGTAACAATAAACAAGGAAGATGATTTAAAAATGGGATGTTTTTAATTGAATGTAAATGCTTCTTTTGAGCAGTATGATTGAATATTTTGTTATTTCTACAAGTTTATAATTACAATTTCATTGATCCTCGAGTGCTTGTTGTTCCAGGATCCTATACAACTAACATCTCATTGTTCTGTACTTGAATCCTATCTTTACTCTAACTATGCATATCATAAAGTGAACATTATAATTACTTCCCTAAAAGGGATCATCTTTCTGATATTGTTTCTTTATTAACTTCTTCCTTTGCCTTGATCACTTTTCCTCCACTACTTTCTCTTACTTTTCCTACATAATTTCCAAACTGATTCAAAAATTCTTTTCTGCACTCTAAATTAATATTGACCTAGCATTTTATAGAATTACCCTTACGTGCAAGACATAAATCATGGGTGATTCTTACAAACACTTCATTCAAATGAGGCTTCTATGTTTTTTTATCTGCATTTACTTACAAATCAGACGAGGGTTATGTTTATTGATCATAAGATCAAAAAAATTTGATTTCAAAATTTCTGCCTGCAAATTATCTTCTTGTTTCATATTCTCTCTCTCCATCCTTCGGTTTCTGTACCTTCTAACATACAGTGAAAATTTTTGTCTGCCTTGCACCACAATGGGCATAACTCTTTGTCAACTTTTACACTTAACATCATTCTTTTGAGCATTATAAGATATTTCTTTTGATTCTTATAAGTTTTCACCTATAGTCCACAGTTTTGTTTTAAGATATTTTAACTTATTTATAGTAAGAATTTATGCATAGTGCAATAAATGTCCAACATTTGGTATTAAATGTTGATTTTGTATGCCATTTTATCATGCACTATATAATCATTTATTTTTGTTCGTGAAAGTTGGAAAATGTAACTTTACCATAATATGTTAATATTAAAACCTAAGAGTACCTGGGAAACAAAAAATTAAATTTTATTCATTACTTTAAGATTATTTGTTGAACTCCAAATTAAAGAAAATTAAATCTGATTAAATTTACTATTCCTAGTTCTTATTAACAAGTCTATACTTCAAAATGTTTTGTCAATTAAAGCACTGATGCTCATGGATGTCAAAAAGTACAAATCTGGCTTTTTTTTTTAGTACAAGTTCTATTTAATGAATTCCTTATTAGCTCTTCTAAAATATGTGCCCAGTTTTTGGTGGTTTGTTGAATAATTATTATAGGTATACAAGTTTTAAAAACTTTGAGGCCAAGTTTCTGATTTTATTTCTTGTAGGGTAAGCTATTAAGATGAAGCTAAAAGTAAATTCAAATTACAGTGACTGTTTATTTAGATTCACTATATGAAAGTCACATAGGCTAATAATATAGGGTTTTACAGTCATATTCTGGGAAAGAAGATAAATACTTCCATGATATATAAATATTCTATATAATGAAATATAGAATGAAACCTGTAACTGCCTGCTTATATCCTGAAAAGGGAAAGCTTAGTGTATGATTGGATTACGATAGGCAATTCTTTCAGTGGCACTCAAGACATGACCCAATCTTTTGATATTTTGCTAATGTATTGTGCAGTAAACTTCTCAGTTTGAAATACAGAATTGTATAATTGAAATATTTTTCTTTCCTACTGTAAGTACAGCCAGGGTCTTTGGATTTCCTGAAGACACACACTCCATCCTACTGATACCAATAGAACTAGAAGAGAATTCACACTACTCAAATCCACTATCTCCCCATACAACTTTTTATTTATTAATTACAAATTCTTCTATTAACTCTATTTCAATTTAGTTCCTGATTTTCTTATTGGTGCATTATCCACAATACTGAGCTTATCAGGATATTGAAAGACTGATATACGTGGTTATTAAGACAAGCACTTGTCAACAGGATGTCTGAGGTGCAACTTCCACCAGGAGTGTCCTCCCTGATTGAGATTTTTTTTCCAGGTTTTCCTCCTCATAAATGGCAAATGCTGGGGAGATATCCTAAACTTAGGCCTGGAATGCTCCCTTCCTTATAAAACAAAATCCTTTCCAAATTTATATTTCATTTCATGTATCATCTAATCTGCATTCATTGCCTGTGATTGCCTCAGTAGTAAAAACTGGCATTAAACACTATTAATAAAAAAACATAATATTTACACAAATCTAGTGCGCATATTCAAAATGTAGTGTTCAAAATTGTGGTGTACATTAGATTCGATGACATATCAGATTCAAATGCAACTCTCTTCCATTGTTTGCTGGTAACTTATAATAGGCCGTCATGAAATGGGGGGAAAACAGAGAAGAACAATTTTTGATGCTACTTTCAAGCATAAAATAATTCTTTATGCTGAAAAAATTGCTAACAGAAAGGCACGAAGAGAGTTCAATGTAGCTGAGAACAACGTTTGCTAGTGATGGCAACAGAAATTGACATTATTTGCAACTAAAGGCAGTAGGAAGAAATCCCGTAGTCCTCACAAAGGAAGACATCCTGACATTGAAGAAACAGTTTTGGAATTCATACGTGAAAAGAGGAAGAACGGGCAACCTGTGATTAGTGACACTATAAGAAATAACTTTTTCTACTTTGACCTATTCTAATTGTCCTGGCAACAGCACGAGTACTGATTTTGTTGTACATGCTCCAAGATATAACAAGTACTCTTATGAAGTCTTATGTTCTGATCATTTTATGAAGCAATCTGGCATATCTCTAAGACACCATACAATAACATGCCAAAATCTTTTACTATGATTTTAAGTCTCAAATTTGGGATGCACATTATATTCATTGGTGCATTAGATTCAGATAATACGGTAATATTGAAGTTTCCTACATAATTAAAAAAAACATCTAATTCTCCACAAATTTCACTTCTTTGATTTGTATATTTATCCTCCTCAACCATTTCTCCTCCTTTTCCCCAAATAATTTCCTGTTTCATTATTTTTTTTCCTTTGAACTTTAAATTTTACTATCTTATTCCTAACTGTTTCTTATGGTAGATTTCTCTTATTTCTTCAAAAACTATTTCTGCCTATTACATTTATTGCTATATTTAAAATATATCTACTGTTCAATTGAAATAATAAACATTTCAATATGTTGATTAAAGCATTAAGGCTAGTCCTGGAAACTGTGCTTTCAATATTCAGCTACACATTTTATAAAATTAACAAAGCAAGCAGCATTTTTCATTGTTAAAATATCTATTCATGCTTTTTTTATCCACAAATTAATTCAAGTATAAAACTGAAAATTCTGGCAATGCCACTGAATTAGTCAATCTAAGGTTCCAACCATTCCGTTGTACACTATTTCCCATATTTGAGGATATCAAAAGTTACCCAACATAAACCTTTACCAAAAATCCCAAATTTCAAATTTGCTTGTATTAAATTACAGTTTGTCAAAATTCCTGGCAACACCATTCACTGAAGTACTATATAAAATGCTATAATGTGCCAAAGGTTACACATCACAACTTAAAAAAATAAATTGCCTGTTTTTTCTTCAATAGTTCTTAACAAAGTCTGCTGCTGTTTCACTATATCTCTGTGAATGTTAAGAAGAGCAAGTCCAATGAATCTGTTCTTACTTAAGAAATTTCTAAACAGTTTGTGTGCACTTGAGAGTGAAAACTGGATCGTTCACTGGAAGCTATTGTTAGAGGGAGCATTGTTAGAATCTCGGCTTTCTCATTGCCCAAGTTATAAATGTTAATTGCTCTGACTGCGGTTTTTGGAAAATTATTCTTGGAGATTTCTCCATTGTTTTAATCTATTTGAAATTAGATCGTGATAGGAGATAACTGAAGTTCTTTAACAAGTTCTTATGAGATCAGAGACAATGTTTAGTTGGATATTGAAATCATCCAAAAATGGAATATAAAGATAAGGTTAATAGTATTCTTCTACAAAACCCACAGGACCATTTCATCCATGTGTCTGAGCTGTCCATCTTGTTTAGATCAATATTAGGCTTTTTACATATCTAGCATATCTCAATGTTTTGATTTTTATCTATAATGGGGTATGAATCGTGGGGTTTGTTGGTAAGAGTAAAACTATTTCTCAATATTAATTCAATTTGGAATCATAACACAATAAAACATGCATTAATAATCTTTTCTGAGTTTAATTATTTAGACACATGGCTTCATCTACTGGAGATTTATTCAGGTCATGCTTCGTGGGCCCCCATCCACATCCTCAGCTATTAAAGGACTGTTGGATCATTCGTAGAAGTTGGGTTGTTCAGTTTCTGAGTTGATTCTGATGGTCTTACAATAAACTTGAATAAATGTGGTTGATGATGTAGAACTGTTGATAGCATGAAGTTTAACTTTTTATAATCAAATAGTTTTCATTATTCATCACTACCAAAGAAAAAAAAATATAAGAGAAGCACTGCTTTAGCAACAACCAAGTAGATTTCCGTGAACAGGTATTGTTAAAACAAAAGCAGGTCTTGGACATTCAAAATGGCATTATGTTTTTGTTTAGGTCTGCTGTTTGGTATTTTAATGCAAAGTGATAGGACTGCTTAAATGCATTACAAAGCATGGTGTTTGTTAATGATGTTTAAAGTTAATACTTGTTTTTAATTCATAGAATACCAGAATGCATAAAAATGTTTGCTTCTTCTATAAAATATCATTACCTATTAATTGCTTAGGTAGTGGATACAGGCTTCCAAAATATGTCCTTACCACTTGAAGGTTTTTGCAAGGTCATTACTTATTAATATTCTATTTCTTCAGTAATGGATACAGGCTTCCAGAATACCTTACCACTTGAATAGTTTTGCATCTCAGCAGGTGCACTTGCCACAACCATACTACATGACTATTTTGGTGGAACACATATTGTTTGGAAAGAATACAGGTTGTGGGTCAATTAACCTTTTGAACACTGATGAAAGAAATCACTCACAATAACACACATACTAAGGGACTATCTTGTCATAGACAATGGATATGTTTATGCTTATTATTTTTGAGCTTTAACGATTTGGTCTCTGTGTGCAAAAGACACTGAAACCCCAATGTGTTATACTAATTTTGGTAGTGATTATGTTGATGAACATTCAAGATTTGTGTCAGTTTAGTCTAAATTGTCTTCTGTTAAAATTATGTCTTCGCATGTGTTTCTTGTTTTGCATTCAACCAGTAGCATCACATTTATTCATATGATTGTAATTTGAAGTTTGAAAGGGGACAATTCCAAATATATTCCTTGCAGACATGAGCTGATTTCATATTTATAGTAACATTTACATACAAAAATACATTTCTCTAAAGTCTTTGCAAACAAATGTAGACTAGTGACTGCTAAGTAGTTCAAAGACAGATAGGCAGGCAGTCAGTCAGCCAGCCAGCTAGTTAGGACATATTCTTGTAGCCCAATATAATTTGAAATCTCATGACTTACCAAATGGAATATAAAGCGCAAATTGACATAACTGAAGTTTCATTATAAGCATTAAAAAGAAAGTTTTGGGGTGGGGGGGGGGGGGGTTGGAGGATCTAAACCTATATAGCCTTGCCCCTTGGACTTATTTGTGCACAAATAGAGCAGGCAGGGAAAATTCTTACATGTGCACAGACATGAGGTTTTTAAAACTTGTATAACTGAGGTATAAAGTAATTGTTTGCTAATTTTGGTACCCAAATTTAATTACAGTTCTTTATAGGAAAATCATTATACAGTTTGAAGAAGAAAGGATATATTTTAAAATAAATTCTTCCACACAAGAAACTATTTCCTCTGTAGCTATTTTGTAAAGAACTAGAATAGCATAAATGCATCATTACAAAATAATGGCAATGTATATTATATTCCTAAAATTGAACAGTTTTAATGCCATTATCATTTTATAACTTTTATGTCCTAAATATTTATATCAACATAATTAATTTCCATTATTTCTAGAGATATGTCAGTTTATGACATCAAACTATTCCTAATAAATATTCACATAATTTTCTTTCTTTAGAACTATACTAACACATATTTATATGAACAAAATCACTTTTCCACTTAAAGATTTAAAAAAATAGGAGCTTAGTATGGGCTTAACAATTTTCCAATTAGATAGTTGTTTAACTTTTGCATAATTCTGGTCTGTTTCACAGAGTTAATAAGCATGAATGTGCTTTTTTATGCAAATACCCAAAGAGAGGTGGATATTGTATATTCAAATGCTGCCCCATTATAATTAATACTTTTTGTATGATACGGGTGGAAAGAAAAGTGTAATGGAAAAAATTAAAAATGTTTACTTTTTGATTCATCAATTTGATACATTTCTTAAACTAATTTAATAAAACATAATCCTGAGCAGACTTTTTGACAAAAGGGGAGAATCTCCTAGAAATGAAAGAGGGACAGGTCCATATAACAAAAATGTAAGTGGAGCTTTTTAGAGTTCTAATACAAACAAAAGGATTGGCTTCCCCAACACTTGATAATGTCAGAGCTTAATAGAGCAGGCAACTGAACTGAACTAATTTATACTAGTAAGACCTTGGCCCAGTTGTAAAAATTATGTGGCATGCCCAAACAGTAGGATGTTTTACAATATTACATAATATGCTTGTTAGGTAAGTGTCTTATTCACAATGGTAACTTATTAAAACTTGTTGGTGATCTCACTTTTCCCACTGTGATGCCCTTTAAAGGGATCTGGGGATCACCAGCTAAAGTTGGTAATACTGTTAAGGTACTGGTTAATTGGTAAGGTTTTTAAAAAAGTTGAATACTAAATTTTTATATGTATATATTTAGCATTATCCAGCAATGGCACATGTGCACCTCTACAATATTTTACAAAAACAAAATACAAACATTTTGTGTAACACATTTATAATCTAGTGTTTTCTTTAGGAAAGAAATATTGGCCCATTGCAAATTAGACACCAAACATCTGTGATATGTGCATTGTAGAATTTTCAAAATTGACATATTTTGGAATGCCAGACTAACAAAAGTTTACCTTTAGAGAATTTGTACCAACATTCTGCATAATTTTAAGTTGGTAAAAAAAATATCAGGCATAAAAATGTGGCAAACTCTACCAATTCATCCGATGCAGCATACCTTAAAAGCTTTAAAATCAAAATAGGCAATAGGCAGTTATGTTGCCATTTTCAAAAACTGGCGCAGCTCTATAATTGCATCTCAAACAACACTTGGGCTATCTAATGCAGGTTAAAATAAATAACAGAATTTTAAACCATTACCTGATTTAATTTTTTTTTTTTTTTTTTAGATAATTTCAATTAGTTATTGTAAAGAGCTTATAATGGCAAACTTTAGTATTTTTAAATTTATTTATAAAAATAATTTTTTTTAAGAAGAAGCCTTTGCAATATCCCACACTTATTTTTCTAATAAACAAATTTTTGGTCGAGGTGGCTAGGAATCATTAGCTTTAGAAGTTCAGGTTATCCGGAAATTAATATATTTAAGGTGTTCCAGACATAATGATTTTTTTAAATAAGATGTTAAACTTCTATGGAGTTTCCTTTTTTTAATTATGCATAGTTTGTGTATTTTTCTGACCTGATAAGTCTATTAAAAATTGAAAAAAACATCTGTTCTGCATGAGCTGCTTTGATTAGAAACACTCCAGCTACTAACGAATGTCTTTCTTTCCGTTCATGATGATTTTATTGAATAGAATGTCAAACCTCTAAGTACATGCCTCTAGTTATTCTAGCTAGAAGTTGGTAGAAGAATAGCATGCTCCAAATTCTCAATTTTTAGTCTGGTTTTCTCATTCATCCACCAAACACTAATGCAATGTTGTCACTTTCTGCTGCATAAGAAGTTAAACCAACAATAAATCTGGTCTGTGCTGGTTATTAGAAAGCTAGGAATCACCTGCAATTAATAGCCAAAATTTCTCTTGAATAAAAATAGTGATTTTCCAGATTATGGTGCAAGTGTGCTGCTAAAGTTTCATATTGCATATTAACATATTTTTATATATAGTTTATTTGTGACTGTTAAAAATAATTTCCTTTTCCCCAATGAAGGGTACAGGCAAAATATAATCAGTCCAGTTTTGATCACGTTTAAAATTTAGCACCTCAAGAAAATAAGTACATACTACTTTCTGACATATCAGGGAAGAAAGGGAGGAAAAAAAGTATTTACTTTCTTCAAAAAAATGTACAGAAAAGCAACTAAAAGAGAAACAGTTAAATTCTTTATGTATTAGTAAAAACATTTAATTCTAGAAATTAAGAATTAGTTTCATTAAAAATAATCTGATGCCTGATTATTTCTCATACCATGTTGCACATTTCACATGTTTGTTGTAGTTGGAAATATACTCATGGGCTGTATATAAATGCAAACAGTTGTTAAAAAGCATGCCAATTACCAGAATCTAAACGGTTATTCAAAAAGGAATGAGGAAAAAAAGTTTTTTAATTCACTTTTGACATGCTGTACATAACACATGTGCTGTTTGCTCTGATTCCATTTGACCAGACCTTAAGTTGTATCTCATATATGTAGAACAGATATTACATATATACATATATATATTTCGTAGTTAACTGTGTTGTTGTTTTTGTTTCTGTTGTAAATAAATGTGCAATAACATGCATTAGAATGCTTTCATATGTTTTATCTTAGATGGTTACCCACAAAACCTTTTCCTCCCATAAGTTTTGTCTCTTGTGTAGGAAGGCCTGTAGTTTGAAATAAAGATCTGCAAAAATCGCTTATAAATCATAATTAGTCACTCAAAATGTTCACTTCAAGCCTTCAGTCTGTTAGGCTAATCCTCACATTCAAAGGTGTTTCATTGCAGCTCTGAGATTGTATGCATTGTGAAGCTTAGAACAGGGCTAAGCAGGATTTCGCAGCAGATTGAGATGCAAATGCATCATCTACTGCTGCAACAGCTGAATTTCATTGAGAGATCCAGTGCAAATAAATAAACATATTCAAAGGTTTTGTAACACATTTTAAGTAAACTATAGCTCCAGTTTTTACTCTTTAGGGGCAGAAATGGAAAGATGTTGCAATGTACAACACCACGCCACCAATGAACTAGAGTAATCTGATCTTTGCATTCTTGTTTTCACCAAGAAAATGTTCTCATCAATAACGGGCATGTTTTTGTGGCTAAGCTACTAAAGAATGCTCTTGATCGTTTATTGTATTCAAATATTTAGCCACCTTTAATTTAATTTTCTTTCTGCTTAACAATAAAATGGATCCAACTAAGGTTCACGGTGGATTTGGAGCATGTCTTCAAAGAAAGGAACATTTCTCAATGGAATTTGACAGTGCAGGCCTGATGTTCAAATGCCATGAGAGTCAATGGAAAGGTCAACTGTTCTGTCAGCAATGAAAGAACTAATATCAGAAATTTTTAAAAATCTAAAACTTGTTACACCATAGGTTAATTTCATTTTGATGATAAATAGAGCAATACATATTCCCACAAAAATGTTAATGTACAGGATGTAAAAACATGCATCATGATTGACATTACTGACTATAAGCAAAGTTATTTACAGAACATTTGTGGTTATGGGGGCATTCAAAAAGTTTTGCAAGTGTCACCTTAAAGTCCAAGCTAAGAACTGAATTCGAAAACTTATCCTCACAATACTTCAAATCTCTCTCCATATACAGTTGTAGATGGTGCAATCACTTGCCAACAGCACTACAGTACTCAGACTGAAATATTGTCAACAGAGATGAATTTATACCTTGAGAAAAGGTCCTGTACTCGTTTAAAAGGTTTTCCAGCAATGCAGGATGTCACTCAAGGAAACAACCAGAAGTCGCACGGTGCAAGATCAAGGTGAAGGGTGGATGGCCAAGCAGCATTAATTTTGGAGACTTCTAGTTTCCTCAAATTTACAGCTGTTCTGTGAGGAGACGCATTGTCTTGCAAAACCAACAGCCTTGAAGTTCCTGTGTTTGGACTCCACCACCTCAGTTCTTCAAATAAAGGATCCAAAATATAAGTGTCATAGTATTCTCCATTCATTGTCATTCCTTCTGACATACAGTCAACCACTAATGATCCTTCATAGCTGAAGAAATCAGTGAACATTCGCTTCCGAGAACGAAAATCTTGTCAAAGAACAACTGGTCTTGGGACATTCTCATTTACTGACAAACAGTTCTGAGCTTTATTTGGGGTGTTACAGTAATAAAACCAACTTTCATCACCAGTGCATATATCTGTCAAATATTTAGAACATTTGGTGGAAACATGTTCAGCAGTTTCCTTGCACATTCCTTTCTCCTCTTCTTCTCTTCATTGGTTACACGAATTTTTTGCAGCTTTAAATGTTCATGGAGTATACTGTCAATGCTGCCAATAGTGATACCCGCTTCTATACTTAGCATTTCAATAGTAATATGCCTATTCTTAATTAGCTCTTGATTTTCCTCTAAGTTCCTCACTCTTTGAATTGTTCTCTCATTCACAGCTTCCCTAGGCCAGCCATAGCAAGGATTGTCTTTCATAGTCTCTCACCCTTCTTCAAATGATCAAATCCATTTTGCAATGGTATCAAATGAACACACTTGATCATGAACAGCTACCGAGTTCTTGGGATTTTTTTCGCTCTTTTATCTAGCGTAGCATGTGAAAATGTAGAATCTAAAGGTTTTTTTTTTTTAAATATTTTTTAGAAAAATATGATTTTTCATCAGCTATTGACTTAGGACTGAACTCAACAGACTGTGTCTATGCAAGTTTAAATTTGCACTTATGCATATTTTGATAGCTTCAGGTCCATTGTTGCCAGTTACATTAATTACATTTTTGTAGACATTATTGTCCAATATTGCCTAGGCTGGTTGCAAAACTTTTTGAATGTCTGTTGTAAAATCCTACCAGGACCATCCTCCATGAATGAGAATTGTTTTTAATTTTGTCATCCTTGACTAATGCTAAGAATGTATCCAACTTAGGTCCAAAACATTTACCCCCACCAAAAACCCTTATCTTTTAATCTCATGTCACTGCCTGTGATGCCTTAATAGTTGAAACATTAAATACTGTTCAACAAGAAAAGTATAATTGGCATCTGATAGCCCTCTCCTCTCAGAACCAGGTGGAACTCTGTTGAATTACTGGTCACTGTGGTATTCAGGCAATGACAAGGCAGAGAAGTTGGCTAAAGGAAGGTCTAATACTCCTTTTATTGGGCCAGAACTAATTATCCTGTCAGTAAATCTATTAGGCCAGGAAGGAACAGAAGTATTGTCACAACTTTCCTACCCAAAAACTAGCCAAGCTGTAATTAAGTTATCTCAAGCACATCCAATAAAAGGTACATTTCAAGGGATCATAGATGTATTTGGGAAGTTGCTGGCTATCTCTTGCTAACATGTGAAGCTCTAAAAGATGTAAGTCAGTAATCTTTGGAAGAGCTTAACACCCATAGGGACAGTGCATCAACTTCAAAGGAAGGATTTTGGAACCCTTTAAAGTTGGTGGAAGCATCTTTGTCTATTATGACACTCTTTTTCAATCTTATCTAACCTAATTGGCATGCATCCTTGAGCTATATTATTTTTCCACAGAAAAATGATACATCATTTTGACTTTATTGGTATTGCTGTTATCTCTTTTGTCATTTTGGGTTTTAAGTTGCTGTTTTATTTTCATCCAACATGCAGAAAATTTTCATTAACTTTGATGGAAATTCTCAGTTTGTGAAGTGAATTAATCAGTTCAAAATATTTAAAAAATTTTAAAATGCCAGTTGAAATTTTTAATTTAGAGTTCCAAGATAAAACTGGTGGTGATTATTTATTCTAAAAGTTGCAGTTACTTTCTACTTTGGTGTAAAAAAAAAACACATAGCATAATGAAAATGTTGTTCACATGTAGACATTTGAAATAGTTGAAATTTGTATAGGACATCAGTAGATTTTGTCAGGACAAAGCATGCATCATACTCTTAAAATTCATCTTTTTTGTATGGAAGAGAAATAGAATAGCATTGGCATTTATCATATTTTATGTTTAGTTCACAGTACAGTAGTGTAGTTCATCTATAAAGCCTTCATTTGGATGTGTGGAGATTTGCCTATTCTGTACACACTCTTTCTAACAGGTCCTGTTCCCCCCTCCAATTTTCCTCACCTTCAAATGCTGGCTGATCAGTTGACGTGAAGTCTTTGTGCAGTACAGAAGTTGAAACTTTGTGAAACCATATGTTTCAGTGTTATAGTGCTGTTATAATGCCAAATAGTTCATATACTTTAGCTTCCTGTGTGACAACTCTTGTAGATTTATAGACAGATTCCCTGCTGTTTGTGTGCCTAACAGAGAAAATTTATAACCTTGTGAATAGATTTAGGGAAAGGGATCTGTTTTTGATGATAAACCTAAAGTAAAACACCGTGTTCTCACAGAGGAAAAACTTGATGTCATCGGAGAAATGTTAGAATGAAGTTCAAAAAAATCTCTGAAAAAGCTTGTACAGGAATCAGTAATTTCTCAAACCTTGGCTTGGAATACCTTTTAAAATTAGAACTGTATAAGATAGCTATAGTTCAGGAATTACAACCCTGTGATAATGTAAGTTAATTTCTGCAATTGGGTGTTGGATAATGTTAATGGTTGCTCTGTAGACCCAGGTTTAATATTTTTTATGGACAAAGTATGGTTGTATGTGCATGGCCCTGTAGCAATACAAAACAATAGTTACTGGAGGCAGAAAACTCCGATCTTGTACTCAAAATGCCATTGTATGACCAAAAAATTGTGAATTCTAGCAGATTTATATAGCCTATAAGAAGAGAAATTTCTGTTGTTTCAGAAGAAGAATTAATAAGTGTTAATGCAAATTTTCTTATGAGAGAGGTGTGGTAGCATAAGGACATCATTTCCAACACATTCTATGATGAAGAAGGTATGTGGTTATTGTATTTATAATATGAATGAGAAATCTATACTCTAGAATTTAGGAGGCTATGAAAATCTGACTTTGCCAGCAAATCCCCATTAAGCCAGCCACATGTCCAAATGAGAGCTCTACTTTTTATACCATTTGTATGTGTATACACATAGTGATATGTATATGTTGCAGAATTTGTACTATTTATGTGATGTTTTAAGCAATTTCTGTAGTTAATTTGAAATGTTCAGAAATATAAAGAAATGTAGGAGTGAAAAGCAGCACGATCTTCTATCAAGTGTTCATTTGCTCATTTGCCCTTAAAATTTTTAAATTAATATAGTTCAATAAAATTAGCACTGACATACCTCGAGAAGCACGCTAACTGAAGCAGCTGAGATGCAAGTGATGGCAGTTCTCTCTAACCTACAAAAGCTGATTGCAACTCCTGTAGCTATTGCTTAATCATCTTTATGCTTAAAAAATCTTAAATGTAGGGACTTTGGTTTGCAGTTACAGTGCAAATCAACATCTCTTGTGAAGTTTTTTGCTCTCAAGAAGTGGTAAGAGCCTCCTCTTACCCATAAGAGCCGTTGTGTGTATGACATTTCCTGAAATGACACCTCTCACCTTGTGCATTCCAATACTGCTAGCTTTATAAAAACTGATGTGTTTAATAAAATATTTTCAAAGTCTATTAGATAATTTTAGTTAAATAGTAAATTAATGGTAACATGCCATATATCAAATATGAAAAACTCGCAGTTACTTCAATATCAAACAATGTGTTTGAAGAAGCAATGTTCTCATATCAACACTTTCCAACAATAATAATCATTCTTTTCATTAGTGTAGTCTATGATGGTTTAGTTGGAAAGAAAATTTTACCATGCAGACAGCACGTGGGTAACATTAAAACAATAAGAATGGTGGTAAACAGAAGCCTAAACAGGAAATATAATGGTAAGCAATATCTGACAGAGAAAGCTACTGCCAGACAAGAACAATAGAGAAAATATTAAGAGATTTTGGTAAATTCCAAAGCTGCCTTCCCCATTTTTAAGAGATGTATCTCTATATATTCCATCTCGTGTATCATCAGTGTCCACCGCCTGTGGTGCCTCAGTAGCAAAAACAGGTATTAAACACCATTCAAAAGAAAAAAAACTCCGTCTGATTATGCCATAGTTGACAACGTAATTGCTGCAAGGTAAAAAAAAAAGTCTGCAACAATGAGGAAATTCAGGCAGCTGTCCACAAGTGGTGATGTATTTTGCGATGCAATAATGAAGTTACCAGCAAGATGGAAGGTTGTCATAATATGGTGTAATATTTAAACAAACAAAATACATTCTCCTAGTTTTATTACAACAAACTTATAGATGAACCTTTGAATAAAGCGCGGAATCTGTAGAATGAATTTTGCACCTACAGTAGGCATTGTGTACTTTCAATGGTTTGTAATCACAGTTTGACTTAAATTATACTTTAGAGTTGGTCTTTCCAGAGTTAGAGAATTCCGAAGGAATGTGGCTATTGCTGCTGTACCCATGTGAAGAATTTTTAAAATTTATCTTCAAATCTGCATCGACTCTACAGCTAGGCACCGAAAATGGAAAATGAAATTTAGTTACCGCAATTTTTTTTCTCAACGATACTCGTAATATGCCATTAAAATAACATAGTAAAAGTAGTTTCTGAAAATCAGAATATTAGGAGTGGGGGGTTAACCCGAAACTCAAATTTAAAAATCTCTCTAGCAGCATCAATATTTGTTTTTTACAACAAAATTCTGTATACACCATTTAAATAAAATAAGTAGTTTCTGAAAATCAGGGAAATCTAGCTATTAGGAGTGGGGATGTACCTGAAAACCGATATTGAAAAAAAAATTCTAGCGCTCTGTAATATCCTTCCCAAATTCGGCTTGCTGAGGAATTCGCTTAGTTTACGCTGTTACTGCGTTATGGACTGTTTTCATTGTAATTATAATTATGAAAACTTGAATGAGTTCTGGGAATATTGGGACAAATACATGAAAGACTAGGCAGCTCGCGTTGTAGCAGTTATAGAAATGAAATTGAATAAAAAAGAATTACGTTTATTTATAATGACTAGTTTTTATTCACATTTTATTTGTCTGTTTGTAATTTGAGTATTAAACAGGTGCTGGGAAAGCCTGCTAGTTAATGCGGATAGATGTTAACATTTTCCTTTCGTAGTTGGTCTTGTTTCTTTCTTCTCTCAAAATCAATTAACGAGTTTCCGATGAATGATAAAAGATAAGATGTTACATCAAATGATTGCCAAACTAGTTGCAAGTTCTATTCATTATGACAATTTGTTTGGAATTTGCTGAACTAATAAGTAACCTTAAAGGAATAAAATTAATGAATGAATGGTGTTTACGCCCCTTTTTACTACTGAGGCACCACAGGCGATGGACACTGATGATACATGAGATGAAATGATATATTGAAAAAGGATTTTTATTTATAAGGAAGGAAACGTTTCAGGCCTAAGTTTAGGGTACTTCCCAGGCATTTGCCATTTATGAGGACTGAGGAAAACCTGAAAAAAAAAACTCAGTCAGGGAGGACGGTCCTGGCGGGGTTCGAACCCCAGACCTCCCGCTCAAGAGTCCGTGACTTAACGACCTCGGCCACCCGTGGCGGTTACGTTAGAGGGGATTGTGTTTAGGTACCAACGGCTGTTTTAACAATATACATCATTTGCGGGTATTACGCCTTGGGCCATAATAGACAGTGACTCCATAAATGGCTGATCGTTGCCAGAGTAGACAACAAATAAGCCATTATTCCGCTTAAGCATGTCCAAGTGCTTTTTCTGAGGCTTTAACAGACAGATTTCCTTTCGATTTATTTTTATTTTATTTTTTTTTAACCTAAATGATAAATACGTTACTCCCAACGGCATTGTAGTTTCATATAAATTGACATTGTAGGACAAGTACAAGAGTGCGCAGGCGAAACAATTTTGCTCCTCTGTTGTGGCAGACTTGCGAGGATGCACGAGATTGTGTATGTGGAAGCTGGCCGAAATAGCGCGGTAGTGTGCGCGCGCAGATAAAACTTTCGCTCCGCTATTGTGGCAGACGTGCGGGGATGTCCATGATTGTTTATGACTGAGTGAAGGCTGGCCGGAATTTGCAATGTGCATGCGCAGGAGAAACTATCACTCCGTTGTTGTGGCAGACGTGCGGGGTTGTCCATGATTTTGTGTATGTAGAGGTTTGCGGAAATAGCTCAGCCGAGTGCCAGCAGCACAAGAGCTATTGTATGTGTCGAACTGCTGTGTTAGGGTTGTGTCAGAGTAACACAGATTAGCTAGGCAAATAGAAAGGGCGTGGAGCGGAAGATAAGGAAGTATAAATTTGAGAAAAGATCTGCAAGTAATTGGAACAACCAACACATTGTAGCATGTCTACAGGTAAGTAACATTTTGTATTAATTAATTTCGTACATTTGGAACTAGATGTGGCTTAAGCAGTAGTTTCTGCTGCTATTATTTCTCGAATAAATGTTAGTTGGCAGTATGTTCGAGAATTATAAAATCGGTGTATTAGTGGGTTTTTTTTTTCTCTCTCTCTCCATAGTACCACTATCACCATTATCTATAAGAATGCTAGCCTGCAACTGAAAACACAGAAAGAAAATAAATAATTTCTTACGTCGTGGGCTCTTCAACCCTCCCTGCCCATATCTTTCTCTTTTTTCGTTTTTCTGTTTTGTTTCCTTCTCGTTCCAAGTTTCGTCTTTCTTTCCTCTCTGCCCCTTTTCTTTTATTTATTTATTCACTATTGTTTCCTTTCTATCTTTCTTTCTCTCTCCCTCCCTCTCTCTGTCGCCCTCTTTTTCTCTCTTATTTACTTTCTTTGTTTTCTCACTATTTACATCTTTGTCTTCTTTCACATCTTTCGTGTTTTTCCTCATTTGCTTGCTCTTTCCTCCCCCACTTCACACCCCGCCCTGCACCATGCCATCACGCCCTTCTCGCGCACAGAGTGCAAAGTGAACAACGTGGTTGTGGACCTGAGGTTATCCAATAAGGTCCAAGGGGCACTGCCGGCTGACAGAGAGCGACAAGAGCAGGTAGTTTCTCTTTCTCACTCACTCACTTCTTGTGAGCTCTGTTCGCATGCCTTGCACTGACAGACATTATGCTGGTGGGCTTTCGCACTAAGGGAAAGAGAGTAAAACTGGCTCTATAAAACAACTGCTAAATTATCTTCCTGCTCGTTTCGCTGGTGAAAAAATTCATTGGCTTTATGGTCGATGAGACCGCCACAAGTGGTCGAGGTCTTTAAGGCGCGGACTCGTGAGCGGGAAGGCTGGGATTCGATTCCCACCAGGACCGCCCTCCCTGACGGGGGTTTTCCAGGTTTTCCTCAGCCTTTATAAATGGCAAATGCCGGGAAGATACCCGAAATTTAGACCAAGAGCACTTCCTTTAATAAAAATCCTGTTCCAATTAATAATTTTATCTCATTTATAATCAATGTCCACAGGCTGTGCTGCCTTAGTAGCAAAAACGGGCGTTAAATACCAATAAAAAAAACAGGTTGATAATGGGAATGTGAAAGCATTTTCCATCATCAGATGCTGCGGAGGTGATTCTGAAGGACCTATCAAAAATACCTCCAGCATGCCTTTGAAGACTGGGCAGAAACTCTGGGACAGGTGGATTGCAACCAAAGAGAAAAATAATAAAAATTATGAGGATGAGTTAAAATATTTTCTAAAACATATATAATTGTTTATAACAGCGTTTGTAGTATCTAGTCGGTCCTTGTGGTGTAGTGGTTACCATACTTGCCTCCTAAACCCAAGATCGCGGGTACAAACCCGGCTAGGATCGATGGATTTTTTAAGGCGTAAAAGTCCTAAGTATGACTTCCTTCGGAAGGGAAGGCTGTGGGTCCCGTGTCGTACATTTACGGCACGATAAAGAGCCTCAAGCCTGAAAGAAGAGGCCTCTGAGAGAAAATTTATCGGCCGTTTCACGCCCTGAATTGAATGGGACGCTGATGACCTGAGATGTTATAGAGCGTCAATAAATCAATAAAAAAATCGCAGTATCTAGGCTCCGGCTCAATGGGGCTCCAACCAGCACACAAATGACTTTATCTCGTAAACAATTATTTATGTTGCCATCTGTTGTATATATCAAAATAACTTTTAAAAAAATACATCAAACTCAAGGAGCAGAATTCGGTACGTAAATGAATTTGAAAACTTTATAGAAGCCATATAAAGGGATAATGCGAGTAAAAACTTTAAAATAATGCTTCACTGGGATGCCTTCTCAAGTAGATTGCTGGTTTGTTCTATCCCGAAGCAATTTTAAATTTGTAATTTACGATAGTAATTGTTTAGTGCGTTTTTAAGCGTAAAGAATTATTTAGGGAAAATATGTTATATGCAGCTATTATCTTAGAGAGCTTAGTTTGCAGTCTGAGTGAAAACCAATGTCTTGGTATGTTTGTTAATATTTTAATTCAGAATGTTGAGAGGAAGCTCTTGCCGATAAGAATTATTGTATGCACAGCCTGAAACGTCACGGTTGGTCACATGCGTTACCAGGAACTTTATAAAAACTGATTGTTGCATCACTAAATTGAATCAAATATTTTAAAAGACTGTTAGATAATTATAGAGATGGTGTATATTAAATATGGGCAACCTTGCAGTTTTTTCAATCAAACAATGTTACATTTTAAATAATATCTCCTTATAATCTCCTATAATATTTCCCAAGCAGCTAAAGTCGTCAGTTGTTTCTTAGCAAACAATCAACGGTAATTCAATAACGGGATAATGAATTCATTGTTGCTTTATTTCGTTTTATGTTAATTGAATGTAAAGAAAATAAAAAAACTATACAAAACTTCTAACCGTATTTCTTTGCGACCATTGAAGGAAAAAATGGAAATCAAAAATGTCGGTCACGCAGGACCTGCGTAAACTAAGCGAATTCCTCGCCAAGTTGAATGACTTTAAAAAGGAATATAAAACCCAAATAAAGGCCTTATTAATTAATGAAATGAAATAATTTGCATTAGTGCGTGTTATTAAAGGAACAGAATTAGAATTCTTGCTATCTACGAGTACCATAAAAGAGACCGCATTATTATTATTATTATTATTATTATTATTATTATTATTATTATTATTATTATTATTATTATTATTATTATTGATGAGATTAAACCAAAAAAATAATGATATATATTAATTAAATGAAAGTTCGAGTACAGTGTGTATTCAAGAAGAAGTTTCAATAAAACAAAAACATGTTATTTTTTTAAAACAGTTACAATGTACTAAGCAAATATAAACAATCGAAGGTTCTGTCGATTTTCATTGACTTTGAAATGTAATTTATATTTTATTGTAGTAAAAACATGTAAATGAAACTTTTTTATGGTTATTACGAGGCTCTGTTACATAAAAATGTAAATCTCAAACACATATTGCATTAATATTACACAGTTGCTATCTTTACGACAGTGATTTTGTTAAATATAAAACTTATGCATCTCTTTAATTACAGTTTATATGTTGAGTCAATTTGTCCTTTTATTTTAATACAATATAGAGAAAATTAAATGCCGAAGCACTTTTGAAATATACCCCTACTCCAAATGGTCGGATTTACCTAATTTTTAGAAACTATTTTTCTTATTTAATTTAAATGGTATATGCCGTGTTTTGTTGTGAAACCAATATTGATGCCGCTAGAACGAGTTTAAATTTGGTTTCAGGTAAACCCCCCAATCCTAATGGCCCATTCCCCTGATTTTCAGAAACTCTTTTTCTTATCCCCCCTCTTAATAGTTTGATTCCACTGATTTTCAGAAAATATTTTTCTTATTTCATTTCAATGGCCTATACCGAGTTTCTTGTAAAAATTTTTTTTTAAATTGCGGAGCTAGATGATTTTTATATTTGACTTTAACCTCCCCCGACTCATTAATTTTCGGTGTTTACATTGTGTGTGTGTGAGAGAGAGAGAGAGAGAGAGGAACACCCCCAAAGTTAGTCCCAGTATTCTTGTTACATCCTGCATAAACCGTGGTATGCGATGCCATATATTCCTAATAGACACTCGTCATGTTGCAGCGCTAAATCATATACTTTTTTTTATATGTCCACATGTTGTAACAATTCCCAACGGCCGCCGCCTTGCTTATCATGGCACCATCTTTTTACAAATGATAATCAGAGTCCGGAAGTTCAGACATTTATTTTGGTTAAAATAGGCAGGCAAAAAGATGTTTTTCAATGTATCAACTGTCATAGCCGCTTGTCAGAGAGAACATTTTTCATAATGGAAAAAGTACGTTCTACTTCCACTGAAGTGATTGGAGCATATTTAAAACAAGTTATTTCGAAAAGACTCATACCAGTTACAACAGAGCATTCACCTTTCAGGACATCATGGAAATGTTGATCAAGATAAAGTAAAGTAGTTTTGAATAGTTCTGGCGAATGAGCAGAATATGCGCTGTGGTTTCTGGTCGAGTCCATCTTCTGTTTATAGGGGAACCAGGTTAGTATCTCTCTTACTTCCATACTGAACACATTGTAGGGACGGTTTATTGTACAGCTGTATCACTCTCATCTTTCTCGCTTGCAGTTGTTTGTTATATTTATGCTACTGAGAAGTTACCCCCACCACAATGTTCCTATAATTGTCTCTCGCAGGTCACTACAAGGTCATTCGCCGGGACATTTCAAAACTACAGTACTTTCCTCATCCTCTCTATTTCCTGGTATTCGTTTGCCCGAGGTAACCGTGCGTTCCTTTCACTAATGAAGGTACTGCCATTTGAAGAGCTTTCGTGAAAGAGGAGAAACTTTTTGACTGCTTGAAAAGAAATAAATGTATAACAAGATTCTCAATAGATATTTTTGTGGGTGAGCATGCCATTTAATTTTTTATAACTTCTTTCAGTTCGATATATTAAAATTTTATATACTTTTTAAAATGTGTAGATACTCGTAGAAAAATCCACAGCTATCTAAAATAGGTATAAACGGTTTTAACCCTTAAAATAGGCATCAAGCCATAATATGCACAAAAAAGGCAAAATAAAAACTGGTCCTACCCAGCCCCAAATTTACGGAAACGTGTTCATCGGGAAACATTCTCTTCTTCTTCTTCTTCTTCTTCTTCTTCTTCTTCTTCTTCTTCTTCTTCTTCTTCTTCTTCTTCTCCTCCTCCTCCTCCTCCTCCTCCTCCTCCTCCTCCTCCTTCAATACTCCTAACTTCCCTAGTTAGTGGACATTTATTTCAACAATTGCTATGATTTAATGAAAGTTAATACTGCACACATGAAATATAAAACATTTCAGGCTTCTTTTCTCATGAAATAATTTAAATAAAAGTTGTCAGTTACACATACACGGTTTCTTATCACAGACAAGAGATAAGGGGGTCCGTTTATATAGATTAGCCTTGCAGATAACCAATATACAGAAATGAAAAGTGTTTAATCGAAAAAACACTTCAGGATGGTAAAAGGTATGTAGTGTGTTTTATTCATAATTTCTCTTTCTTGATCTCTCGTGCTTACCACTATGCACTAAAAATACTGAAATGCGCATGTTTATAGATCATCAAAACTTTAGCTTTGCAGCAAAATATACAGTTGAATGATGCATTATTAAACAATCACATTATGTTTGGGGGGGTGTTTAAATTTAATTACATGTTTATTTTTTGTAGTTGTAGTAGCAAGAACTTAAATCAGTTGAGAGGGTATTACATTGGCTTCGCCGGAAGTTACCGCCAGATGCTTTGAAACGGACACAAAAGCATGAAAGACTGAGTACATATTGTTTCTGTAAACGTAAACGGGAAGTGTTGCTAGTCATAATTGAACAATTATCTTGTCCCAACTTCTCAACAATGCAAGAATTGGTCATTGATGCTTCCTCTGATATGCAGTTTCCGCCCGCGCACACCCATTTTGCTTTGTAACGCCGCAAGGGATTTGCTGACCTTTATTGCTGTTATGCTTCTCATCTCGTAAGAATAATCATTAATTTGGAATGTTAAAACTGATCATGCGACAATGGAGGAGATGCAAAGTTGGTTTTCTTTAAGGAATTCATAAGCTTATGAGCAAAGCAGGATGAATTGTTGAAAAATTTTGACAGTGATTTCTGTAAAGTAACTCTTGTAAAGAAAAATTTAATAAAATTCTTGCAGTACTTCCTATCGCGTTTTTTATCATAATTATTGTATATATTTACAAATAGATTTTAAATATACGGGAGGAAAGTTTTTAATTTTACGGGTGATTCCGCTCCTCAATTCATCAAGATTTGGGACACGTTCATCAATTACTCTGTTTTTATATTAGTAAGAGGGAGAATCGAAAAGCATTTTTACGAAATGCTATTTGAATGTGGATGTTCAAAGCTGGTAGATAATAGGTTTGAACCTTGTGCTAAAGACAGCAATTGCCCATTCATCCGAAAACTGTTGGAAGGATATTATGATGATATCTAGATCGCAGAAACCTCTCCTGACGGTTCAAATTCTTTGAGGAGGGCGGAGTAAACTTTGCCGATGATGAACCCAACTCCGGCCGGTGACTATTTCAACATCCATTGCCAGAGGTATTAAGGCGACATTTTGAAACGATCAGTGGGTGCCCTGTGCCATACAATAATTCAAATGCACAGTGTACGATATTGTGCAGGACAGATTGGAATTTCGCTAAGTCAGTACATTGTGAGTGCCCAAGGACCTGTAATAAGACCAGAAAAGCCAGAGAATGTAGTAATACTTGGACCACTTGGTGCGTTAGAAGGTCGTGACCAGAGCCCGAAAGTTCGGACATTTATTTGGTTAAAATGGGCAGGCAAAAAGGCATTTAAAATACTGAAAATAGGCATTTATTAGAAGTGAAAACAGAGAGTAATATCACTCATTATTAATGAAAATAGATATTTAATAATTTCTTTATCACACAATTAAAGTACTTAAGCTCACTTTTCTTGGTTACAAGCAACAACAAGATGTTTTTTTCAAGTTCAACTGTCATAGTCAGCCGCTTGTCAGAGAGAACATTTTTCATAATGGAAAAAGAACGTTCTACTTCCACTGAAGTGATTGGAGCATATTTAAAACAACCCATTTCGGAACAACTCATACCAGTTATAACAGAACATTCACCTTTCAGGACATCATGAAAATGTTGAAGACAAAGCAAAGTAGTTTTGAATAGTCCTGGCAAATGAGCAAAAAAGCGCATTAGTTTCTGGTCGAGTTCGCTTTCTGTTTGTGCGTTTATAGGGGAACCATATTGGTATCTCTCATACTTCCATACTGAACACTTTTAGGGACGGTTTATTTCACGGCTGTACCGCTTTCGTCTTTTTCGCTTGCAATTGTTTATTACATTTATGCTGAGAAGTTACCCCCACCACAAATTTTCTAGAATAATCTCGTGCAGATCGATACAAGTTCATTCGCCAGGACTAATCAAAACTACAGTATTTCCCTTATCCTTTCTATTTCCTGGTATTCGTTAGGTAATCCTGCGTCCTTTCATTAATAAGCTTCTACTTTTAAAGAGTTTAAATGAATGGGTTGAGGAGAGAACTCTTGACAGCTTGAAAAGAAATAAATGTATAACAAGATTCTCAATAGACATTTTTGTGAGGTGAACTTGCCATTTAATTTTTATAACGTTTTTCACATCGATATATTGAAATGCTTTATGTGCTTTTTAAAATGTTTAAATAATCGCAGAAAAAATCAATAATAATGAAACAAAACTTCTCAAATCTTAAAATAGGCAACAGAAAACAAAAAAGGCAAACTAAAAATTGGCTCTATGAACCCCAAAGTACGGAAACAGTTCATTTCTATCTTACCCATAAATATATTCACCCAGAAAGAAAAGACATTGCATTTTTTCAGGCTCTGGTCATGACTTTCTGGAAGGTGTGGTGATTGGCGATGAATCCTGGGCATGCCACTTTATGCCCAAAACAAAATAAGCAAGTTTGATCCAAACTCTCCGCCATTGAAGAAATGTTAAAATGACAGTATTTTGGTTTATGTTTTTTCCAACTGAAATCACTCCAAAGTCTAAATGTGCTTAACAACACTGGCTAAGTTGTTTTATGGCCTTAGAGATGCTGAGAATATCAAACTACTTCATGACAATAATTGTCCCAACATTGCTGCTTCTGTTCATGCAAAAACTGAGAAGTATGGCCATACAGTCCAGATCTTGCACTGTCTTTCACCCCTTTGGGTCACTGAAGATATTCTTAAAATATAAATGCTGCTATACTCATCAGAGAACAGAGATCTATGAACAGACTTATGCAAATTGATGTCACAAAGGGAAAAGTGTCTCAAGAGATTTAGTTCATATTTAGAAAAATAGTTTAAACCTATTGGTTTTTTGCACAAATTTTAATTATTCTATTCCTTAAATGCTTTATTAAAAATGCTTGTTACTTTTTGATCCTCCCTAGTACTATTTTCCTCAGTATTTATTTATTTTATTGGAATAATTAGTCATACTTCTGACTTAAATGTATGAAACATATGTGCCTGTGCTTATTCAAGGTAAAGCAGTCCAGATCTTGATACCAAAGGAGGCGGGCAGCTTTGAGCTGGACAGAGAAGCTCTAGAGAGAATACTTCTACAAGAAAATATAAAGAATAAAAATGTGGTTGTCATCTGCGTGGCTGGAGCTTTTCGAAAAGGAAAGTCATTTCTTCTTAGTTTCTTCCTTCGTTACTTGTATGCTAAAGTGAGTATATTATTTTATGAACATAAATAAATAACTGCTGATATGCTAAAAATGAATAAATGTAACAATTTTAGTTTAAAGCAAACAGTAAACAGCAAAATGAAATTTTTCAGAAGCAAAGGCTGTAACTGTGATCTGAAACTAGGACAAGTATTTGCATTTATTCAATACTCAATACAATAAATACAAAGTGAAATAGAGTATACAAATCTATATAATCAATATATCTTTACAAATGTATGTAGAACTCTTTATGCAATTTATATTGTCCATCTTACTTTACAATCAAAACAGTACTTTCTTTACTGTACATATTAATCCATATATTAGACTGCCCATTCTACTTGGCTCTGGCCACTAAGGTGGGCAATCCAATTTTGATTGATTTATTTATGGACGCTCTGTAACATCTCAGGTCATCAGCATCCCATTCAATTCAGGGCGTGAAACGGCCGTCAAATTTTGCTCAGGGGCCTCTCTTTCGGGCTTGAGGTTCTTTTTCGTGCCGTAAATGTACGACACGGGACCCACGGCTTTACTTCCCTTCCGAAGGAAGCCATACTTAGGATTTTTACGCCCGAAAAAATCCATCGGTCATGGCCGGGTTCGAACCCGCGTTCTTAGGTGTAAGAGGAAAGTATGGTAACCATTACACCACCAGGACCGACCCAATAAAGTTGACAATTACATGTTAGTACATGGTATTTAATTCTTACATTTATGTGATATTCTTACTTATTATTTCTGACCTCTTTCAACAGTCCATTTCCACTTATTTTTTACTTTCTCCTTTAAATATTGCGCAATGCTCTTACAATTGTCATCTAGAATTTTATTTATATGAGTGTGCTTATTCATTCTATACTATTCACTTTCTTTTCTCCACATTATGTTTCTGTTCCTTCAAATAGAATATGCAGTATATCTTCCCTTTCGCCACATAATGGACATATGCCTTGTGGATAGCCATTTCGTTTTCCTTTTAGCCTCCATAGCCTCTTAAACATGCTATCCCCCCTCTTCTTTATTAGCAGTGTCTATACATCTCTCTCTGTTTCTCAATAATTTTACATTGTAACATAGAATGCCAACAATTTTTTCTTGCTTATCTGACCAAATAATTTTTGCATCTGAATATCTTCAAATCTTGTTATATTTCTCCAAAAACCTTTGTTATTTAATTCGCTTTTTTTCCAAACATCTCCCATACCATTATTTTCTAAGTTATTTCTTAGTTCACTTATCCAACCCATGCTTTGTAGACTAATGTAAACATTGGTTTGATAAATTATCGTCATCAAGGTGCAGGAATATAACCAACATTTTAAGGCTCTCTCCATAACCAAACCTTTTCTTGATACTCATCCCAATTCATTTTGAGCCATTCCATTAGCTACTGTTAAGGACAGCCCAAGAACTTCCTTACAAAACATCATATGTACTTGGTCCATTAACTTCCCACCCTATACTTCAATACCATTTAATATTTGACCCTGGACGACTGAGTTATATACTCTTTCCAGCCATTTCATCTCCATCTATGGCATTTTAAATAAGCATCATCTTACAGCCGTCATTGCTACTTTCCCCTTTGTTAGAGCTGATATCTGATGTTTCTCCCATTTCCCTCCTGCATCTATTTTCATTCCTAAGTACATACAAACTCTCGCTACTTTATGTTCCATTACTTCCTTTTTTTCATTTTTCATATTTACTCATTTTTCCTCCTTTCTTAAACACTACAATTTATGTTTTCTTTTCATTTACACTTAATCCCTATTCTGCATGGTATGCATCTATTTCCTGTAAAGACAGTTTTAAACCGTTTTCAGTTATGGACCCTACTACTAAATCATCTGCAAAAAGCGCAGCAGGTACTTGTGCATTATTAGTTACAGGCACAAAATTATTGGTATTATTGATATTTTGTAATATATCATCAATAAATGAATTAAATAAAATTTGGCGTAACTTACATCCTTGTCTGAGTCCTTTGTGTGTGTGTTTGCATTTTTTATCCTTCCAGCCTTTTTTTCTTTTCCCCTTTTTTCTATCCTTTTCTTTTTTTCTTTTCTTTCTTTCTTCCCCCCCCCTCTGGTTATTACCCCTTCCCATATTTTACACAAAAAGTATTGCCCCTATATAACCCTTTTAAAGCAGTCACCGTTTGATTACTTACCCCTTTCTGTAGTTATTTCTACCACAATAAATCTGTAGCCTATCAAAGGCTTTCTCTAGATCAACAAACATCATATACCATTTTCTTCTTTTGTTTTTTAAACGCTTGTATACTTTTTTTATCACAAGTACATTATCAACAGTTTGTCTTCCCTTCCTGAAACCCATTTGAAACTCTTAACAAATTTTTATATTTTCCTGCTCATTCTTGGGGTCTATCTGCTAAGATACCTGTACATTTAGTATTAGTAATATTTTGAGACTGTCAATCATCTATAATACTTTTTAGAATTTGTACAATAAGTCACATATTTTAAATGATATTTACTCACTGCTTTATGATATTTTATTTTTTTTATCTTAAGGGTGCTGAAAACTGGATGGGTGATCCTAATGAGCCCCTAATAGGATTCAATTGGAAAGCAAGTCAAGACAGAGTTACCTCAGGAATATATATGTGGTCAGAACCATTCCTTGTGCCTTCATTTTATGGACAACAGGTAGATATCTAGATTTTAGCACAGATATTTAAATCATTCCAAACAGAAAGGTTCAGTTTTCAAAATTTGTTGAATAGTAAAGCTTTTTTTATACTTACTAGCTTCAAAAAGTTCTCAAAATAATTAAATAAAACTGAATTAAATCACTCTCCATTAATTTACTCAACTTTTCCTTCATAATAGTTACCTTCTGCACCTCTGCCAACTCATATAAAGTGTTTGGAAACATTGCTGGAAATCATTTTGCAAAACCACTCTCGTATTTACAGTGTCTTCTTCATCATTTGGGAATTGTTGCCCTTTAAGATAATTTTTAGTTACAGAAAGAGGAAGAAGTTAGACAGTGAGCTGGAGAGCATTAAGGATGCTCCAAAGTTATCATATTGTATCTGATAAGGTAATTTTGTGACATTATGCAGATGCATTATCATGCAACTGAAATCAGCTGTTCCATTTTTATGGGCATTTCCTTCTCACTGCGTCTCTGAGGTGATGAAGAATGCCTACACACATTTCTTTGCCTATAGGACAACCTCCAAGGATAAATTCATAGCGGACAAGAACCTGGATGTTAAAGAAAATTGATCACAGATTTGCCTTGTAAATGTGTTTAGGGAACTATTGTTTCCATGGAATGGTTTAGATTTAGGCATAGAATCTTACACATAGCACCAAATTTCATCTATAGTGATACATATTAAGAGGTTGGTATTAGGTCACACTATTTCTGATTAATTTATCAAAATATGTTTCAAGAGCATTCGCTCTCATCTTCAGCTGAGAACCGACTAACATTGGCAGATGACAATGTGTCCTCTGGTGACTCCAGTATAAAATGAAACAGGAAGTCTATTGATGGAATGTCAAAATTCATGACACATATAAGCAGAACAATTAAAAAATTTGAGACAAGGACGAAAAATCACTTTGGAAATGTAAGATATAAATAAATGGATAAATCTGCAGTTGCAAATCATTTTTGGATGTACAATCATGACATCGCAAAAGAAACCAAACTGTTGAAAGCTATCCCAGGAAATTAGCAATATTGGAAAAGATTTTCATTTTAAAGAATAAGCATCTTGTCTTGAAATCCTGCCATTGTACTTCCTGTTTCATTGTATATTGGAACCATCAGAGTTCAAATTGTCATGTGCCAGCATTAATTGATCCCCAGCTGAAGATGAGAGTGAATACTCTTGAAATATGTTCTGATAAATTAATTAGTTAGTAAAATAGTGTCACCTAATGCCAACCTTTTAAAGTGTTTAATTAATCAACTTTACTGTTTCAAACTTCTATTAAGGTTACACTTACAGTGATTATGCTCAAAAAATCACCACCTTGGTTAACAATACTGATGTCACCAGCAACAGTCAACAATTTACAATAGATAAATAAATTAGAATCAAATCTAAGGCCAGTACTTGTTCTGGAGGGAGTTATTCAAATAGATAAACAGAAAAAAGCAATGAAGTGTTATTCAAAGGTACAGAAATAAACAGCAAAATGGAATATTCATTATGGAAGCAGTTAATTAAGATCATTGTTTCATTAACCTCACTGTACAAGTTTCAATTTGCATCTCAAGAGAATGGAGATATTTGTTGAGTCAGGGAAGAAGTATTATGAAAAGATTTAAAATTGGACAGTACATCAGTAATGGACACAAAAGTGGGAGACTAGTTTGCATTGCAACTGAGGCTGAAACAGTACCTTGAACAATTAATTCATGGGCACATATGAGTCATTTTTTATGAAGTTGCATAGAATTCAACAACAGTTATGGCTCATATACAGCATTATGCATGACATAGGAAAATGTGTTTCAGATGGGTCCCAAGGCAGCTGTCGGATAATTTTCAGGAGCCCGTGTATTGCAAAACCCTTATCGATGACTGATGAGTCAATTTAGATAGGTTATGTATGAAACTGTGCCTTCTCTAATAATAAACCACCAGGGTAAGCACAATTGCATAAATACCCTACCTAAATTGACTCGACAGTCGTGATTGGTTGATAATGTGAGCAATTAGTCTCGCGAAACATGTCCCAAAATAAGTTTAATTGTGAAACTTCAAGAGAGATTTTTAATGTGTTGACGTGATCTTTAGTGTTTTACTTTAAATCAAATCAACATACAGTCCAGACTTGATGTCGAAAAAACAGTCACAAATATTTTGCCCTAATTTTTTTATTTAATGACTTTCACTTGTATTTTTCTTCTAGGCATATTACAATTATTTTGCATTTTAATAATGTTATGTATAACCTTGTAAATTATGTTTTTTGTTTGCTGTAACTTCCAATTTAACTATAATTCTGACTGTTTGTTATAGGTGGCTGTTCTACTCATGGACACACAAGGAACATTTGACAGTGAAAGCACTGAGAAAGAAAATTCAACTATCTTTGCTCTTAGTGCAATGCTTAGCTCTGTTCTAATATATAACATATCAGATAACGTATATGAAACTGATTTCTTGCATCTACAGGTAAAGCAAAACCATTCTTACATGTATACAACATGGTTGTAATATTAAAGTATACCAAAAAAGTATTAAGTTTAATTAATTAAATTTTCTTTAATATGAGGTTACTCCTATGCCAGAAATGGTTTTGTAGCAGAAATCATACTTGCATATAACTGCTACAGGTGGCCGAGGACGTCAAGGCATGGACTCATGAGCAGGAGGTCTGGGGTTCGAATCCCGCCAGGTCCATCCTCCCTGTCTGAGGTTTTTTGCAAGTTTTCCTCAGTCATAAATGGCAAATGCCGGAGAGGTACCCTAAAAACTTAGGCCTGGAACGTTTCCTTCTTTAAAAAAAAATCCTTTCCCAATATATCATTTCATCTCATGTATTGTCCACCGCCTGTGGTGCCTCAGTAGTAAAAACGGGCGTTAAACACTATTAAAAAAAAAAATACTTGCATATAATTGGCATTAGAGAAACCTTTCCAAACATATTGTCATGATTGTTAAGGTTTGATGTTTTGAATCCTAGTATTCTGAGTGAAGATGTGAAAATTGAAAGAGAGCATTTTTGTACCATGATCTTTAAAAATAGCAGAGGTTTTTGTTCTGGTACACAATATATTGCATGGAAATAAATGAAATGCTTTTTACATTGTTCATACACACATTCCCAGTTGACTGATTGAAATTTTTATTATACACACTTTGTAATGCAGGCCATGAATGGCAAAATGTGTGATACAGTGTCTCAGTTCATATTTAGTTTTCATCAGTCATTGCATCTGTGATGTAATGTCTTTCCTTATATATATATATATATATATATATCTATTAATGTACTGAGAAGAGAGTGTTGGTTTGGGGAAGTGGGGAAACTACAAGAAGAAATTGGAATGGGAGATATATGGCAATTGGCAAATGTATGGTAATGTTAGTAGATTTTGGGAAGAGGCGGGACAGAGGGTATATATTTTGCTTCTGTATGTGATATACAGCAAGATATTTAGGCTAGCTTAAAGGATAAAGGTTCTTTAGACTTATATAAAGCAGTTAAAAGAAATTGCAAATGGGAGAAATATATAGATCCTACACTTGTGTGTTACACTTGTTTACACTAAACTCCACTTCCATAACACTAAGACATGTTTCAGAAACACTCACTCCCATTTTCAGTTGTTGACCGACTACTGTTACTCGAAATGGTGGCTGAATACCTAGATGCTCCTATGGCAGTGTATGGTGGTTGTGGTAGGAACTTGCTAGGTTCATCTGTAGGAGGAAAATCAAAGTTCATTAGGTTTTCTTTATTTTTTTTTAAGATGAAATTTTTTCCCAAGTGGATAATTCCATTGAGTTGTGAAACTGTTTCAGCAGATTGACCTCTGGTTTAATTTCACGATTTTTGGTCCAAAAGTCAGCTGCTACCATTGATTTATCAACCTGCTTAAACCAAATATTCCTAAAGTGTTCTTTTCTCCGAATTTCTGAATTTCTCTTCGTTTTTCCATTGTATCTCTGATCACATTCTGCACATTTGATTTCATCAATTCCTGATTTATTTTCTGTTGGTATGGTGTCTTTTACTGTGCAACCTAATAAATTCTGATATTATATTTGTATGCTTCTACCATTTGATCTTCTGTTGATGATGGGAGGGAATGTTCACAAAAAATGTCCAATTAAAATACCAAGTAAGTGAAGGATAAGTGTCACCAAACCATCTATATATTTCGTTAGATTTTTATGACTTTAGAAAATGTAATCCAAAATTTGTTTTATGTTGATTTCAGAGATTTGCAGAATATGGGAAGCTTGCCTTGGAGAATGCAATGTCTCCATTCCAGAAATTAATTTTTCTTGTCCGTGACTATCCATTACCCAATGACTGGGGTGCAGAAGGTGGAGCACATTTACTAGCAAAAAGAATGCAGGTAAAGAAATTGTTCCTGTAAAAATTTTTCACTCTGTAAGTACATCATTCATAATAGAAATAATTTTAGATATCTAAATCGAAATGATCCCAAATGGACCAGTACATATGAAATCAGAGAAATAAGATTCCATGGAGACATTGTGTTTTAACGTGACTATGTCAATCATATGATATCTTAAAATCGACCAATGAAAGGAAAAAACAAACATTGAATTTTGACCAATCACAGCTAGATTATGGAGTGAAATTATTTAAATAAAATTATCAAATCTGTTTTATCATGCAACATGAATTTGTCTTATGGTCACTATAGCAACTCTGTACCTCCAATAAATAATTCCTGAACACTTTTGCTAGGGGCAAGGGGGAGCTATTTATAGCAACAAAAGCATGGGCAGTTGATAATCATAATGCAAAATGGGGCATTTTTCAAAGTATTTTGGTGATGCGTCAAAAGTGCAAATTGATCTTATCATTAGGAATTCCAAACCACAGAATACAAAGATAAATAGAGACACTGTATGTTATCCTTTTGTTTTCCCCCTTCCTTTTTCTTTTTTTCTCAGTTGGTATTAGAAAATCAATTGGTAGCAATTGTAATAGTTGACTCTTGTCCATTTCAGTCTCCTGGTTTCTGAATAGAATAGTTATTCATAAGTATACCATTTTATATGTGTTAATATTCTGTGCGCTTCAAATATATAAATCACTTTTATTCTTGTTCTCTTCATGAAATAGGCCTAAGCCTGTGTTTTGGTCTTCCCTATTGGCATTACTGACAATTGGCATTCTTCTGTTGCAAGATTGCTTGAAAAGACAGTTATTACAATTTTGTAAGCCAAGTTTAGAGGAATTATATTTAAATTCTTATTTTATTCATGAAATAGGCCTAATAAATATCACCCGAAGGTCTGAGCTTTCCAAACTCACTACATTTGTGAATTTATTGGTAATCTCAGACCCTCTTGTGATATTACTATTGATAAATTTATCACATATTTGCGAAAATCAATTTCAAAAGACATGATTCTGAAAACATAAGGTTACACATTTTATAAATAAAGCTGATATAGCTTATAGAACATGCTCTGTAAGTCTATAGGTATGTGTCATATTTAATATAAATTTTTAACATGGACATAAATAATATATTTCATAAAAATAAATGCTACATAAAAATAGCAAAAACAGAAGTATCAGCTGATTGCACATGTTCTCTCTCTCTCTCTCTCTCTCTCTCTGAGTCTGATAAAAAATGTGTCATAATGAAAGTTATAACCCCATTCCACATAAATATGCAGTTTTTCACAGTTTGGCACACAGATTCATGAATATTCCACTCACAGAAGCAGAATACAAACAAATAATAAAAACAGCTGTAATCAATGGTTTCATCAAAGACACAGTGATAAAATGTATCAATAAATCTAAAAGATAAAAAGGGATAAGGGAAGCTTCCACACTGAAAAACACAAAAGAAGAATACAAATTCAAAAGTTTCACCTACCATCCAATTTACCACAACAAGTTCAAGAAAATCTTCAAAGAACATGGGATAATGTCAGCCCCAAAGAGCAGATGCAACATTAGGAATTTATTGGGTTGCACAGTAAAGGACTCCATACTAATAAAGCAGAAATCAGGAATTTACGAAATAAAATGTGCAGATTGTAAACAGAACTACATAGGCAGGCAAAATAAAATAGGATAATACCAAAAAAAGCTTATTTTGGATATACCATCTAAAAAGTTTCCAGTCTGTAAAAGAATCAGCATATTTTAACAATAGATTCACTTTATGTATATAGTTATATTGTTAATTAAAAAGAATCGAGGTAACAGCACATTAAACAAAGATCATTACCCTATAACATTAGGGAAATTAATAATTATCATAGAATAACCACAACAAAAACTGCAACAGAAAAAGATTCCTACATCAGAGGAACTATATAATTCAATAAATTACCAGAATCCATAAAATCTGCACAACGTAATTCTTTTAAAATGAAACTTAAGAACTATCTTTTGAGAAAATGCTTATATAGAATTGATGAATTATAGTTTCTTGCAATTTAGCATGTATGTAAATATATATATATATATATATATATATATATATATATATCTATATTGTAAATAGTGTACTATAGAAATTGCTAGATATAATCTCTTGTAATTGTAACATATTAAGCAATTTTATTATGTAGGATACATTGTAGAGAAAAGAAATTAAATTAAAATCTCTCTCACTCACTGAGTAGTAACAACTGTTGAACAAAACTAATATTACGAAATTAAAGCAAATTATGTAATTTACAAGTGACAAAACTTGAAAAAAATGTACGTATGTCTATGGGTGAGTAAACTCTTATTTATTGACTTGTGCTGGAGAAAAAGAATGCTCTGCATCACAAGAAGACAATCTGGCAAATTTATGTGTGCATAAATGCATACTTACAGCAATGTCCATTTCTTGCTGGCCAATCAACTTATTTGAAATTTTACACATAATGTGAAATCCATTATATATATATATATATTTTTTTTTTCAAATACTTCTCTGCTTCTTCCCCCTCTTGTGCTGTAAATGTCAAATTTCAACATATTAATACAAATGATAACACATTGTTTTAGTATGATATTAGCAAACTAAAATTGAGGAAAATTGAAAGGTCTTCAAGGATACAAACAAACATACAAATGATAACATTGTTGCTTTTGCTTTGGTATCATGGAAATCATATAAGGAAAATGATGATGAATTTTAGTTTATATACATTGTTTTTACTAAGAAATTTGCATGCTAAAATTCAGGAAAATTTAGAAGGCTCAAAAACACAAACAAAGCTGATTGATAATTGAGATCATTGTATAATTGAATTGAACTACACACTCTTATTGACTCAATCATACAATGATCTCAATTATATGATTAGCTTCACTGTACAAGTTCCAGTTAACATTTCTAGTTAAAGCTGATTGAATTTTACCTGCTAAAGAGAAACATATGTTTATTATTTTTAAATTTTGTATCACTTCAGGTATGTATCTTAAAATAGTATTGAGGTGTATAAAGCATATTGATACTGTATTTATCCAACCAAACTTTCTGTGACTGAAACAATTTTTTGTAAATAATTCATGAATTTCCAGACTTTGCAGAAGCTCATGCATTAATTATCAAAAATTATCAGGAGTTGACTACAATATGCTAAAATAATTTTTGCCATGATACATCAAAGTGACATTTATTGACTGAGACTTCTTTTAAAATTATACTAATGACAATTTATTTTGGTTTTAAGAACATTAATAGGTTGTAGATATCCTAAATTAGCTTCATATAATCAGAAATGTGAATTATAAAAAGTTTAGCATGCATACACAGTGCAGTTTTTGTTTTTTATGGTGGTCCTGAAATTGCACAAGTATAAGGTGGAACTATGTTACCAAGAATCTGACATATATACATATATTAGCTTTTCTCTGATATTAAAAGTTTAAAAGCAAATGAAAAATAAGTATTTTAAATACAAAAATAGAAAGTAGGATAGCTTTGTTAAAGTGCAAAAATTGATTTGATTTTTAAATTTATTTCCATTATATAAGACTGAAGCTTTCCCGGTGTATGTTATTATAAATGAGTTCTTGGGAGAGCACCCAGGTTGACTTCCAGGCCACAAAGGTTCTGGTAAAAACCTCACATTATTGGGACTGCCTCATTAAAGAGGGCTTAGAAATTAAATTAAGAAAGAATCTCAACAGAGACAATGCGCACCTACTCAGTGCTGGATGGAAGCCGGCTTTAGCCAATCTGGCAGCGGCTGGCTTCTTGCAGCAGCCATGCCCACAACTAGAAGTATATATACAGACATAGTCAGCCCCCATGGCACTTAAGCAGCAGGTCCATGGATAAGATGGCATAGACAGCCATCAAAAGCTTGGTAGATTCACCGTGTCTTACCCGGGTGCTCTCTCAAGAACTCATAATTATTTCCATTAGTGCATAAAAACACTCAACATTTTAAGGAACTTAATTTTATAAACATATTATGAGCTAATTAATTTTTTCCTCAACACATATAAGTGAATTAATGTTCTTAAAACCTTTTCTGATTTATCTAGGCTAAAAATGAAGAGCAAATACTTGTAAGAGATCTTATAAAATCAACTTTCTTAGAGCGCTCCTGCTTTTTGATGCCACATCCTGGAATTGCAGTAACTTCGAGCGAGAACTTTAATGGAAAGCTTAAGGGTATGCTCTCAATCAATAACAGTGTTTTGAATTTGCAATTAATATCAGTTATTGTAAGTAAAAGCCATTGGACCTTTATATGTATACAAAGCAATCTTATTTGCTGTAGGTGAATTTATTTAAAAAACTTGCCTCCTCCTCAATGATAATCCATGGCTGCACTAGCAATATGTATAGCTGGCATTCTGTTTACACTCTTATCACAACATCTGCAGAACATGAATAATGTAGGTGTAGTCTGTGGGAATGAATGAAATGAATTAACAATGGCACAAATTAGCTCAAGAGTTATTGGCAGTGTAAAGCCACCTGGCATTCACCTTCTCAGGGTAAGGAAATGAATGAATAGTGTTTAACGCCCGTTCTTGCTACAGAGGCACTACAGGCGATGGACACTGGTGACATATGAAATGAAATGAAATTATATATTGGGAAAGGATTTATTTTTAAGGAAGGAAATGTTCCAGGCCTAAGTTTAGGGTACCTCCCCAGCATTTGTCATTTATGAGCACTGAGGAAAACCTGGAAAAAATCTCAGTCAGGTAGGACGATCCTGGCAGGATTCAAACTCCAGACCTCCCGCTCATGAGTCTGCAATGTAACGACCTCGGCCACCCGTGGCAGTAGGGTAAGGAAGAACTCAAAAAATTAATAATGAATAAAAAAATAAAACCTTATCCAGACATCTTTATCTAATTAGGAATCAAACTCAGGATCTCTGGGGCATCTGGAACTGGACCACTAAATTACAAAGTGAATTTTACCAATTATTTTGATATTCTGTAATTATTTGTATTAATATACTTATTATGCATTCCTAATATCCTCATTTCCGCTACTTAGGTTTTCCTTTCTTGGACTTAAGTTAAGACCTGAGATTCACTGCCATATATAAAATCAGAGACTGTTATAACTTAATAAAACTTCAATAGGATTATTGCCTCACTTTTTTTTACCAATGTCAATCTAATTGTGTGTACAGAAATAATTAAACTTATCTAATTTTTCTTTATATTCATATTTTTGTCATATGTTATAAAGCAGCCTTGGTATTTACATGGATTAACTTGTTCTTCTATTTTATGACTATAATTAATTATCTTTCTTAGAGGTTTAAGGAAAAATAATTAATTTTGTTTTACTTGCAGATATTTTCATATTAAATTTAGTAGCTTATTTGTTTAATTTAATAACTGCTGCTTGCAAGGCATTTTGCTGTAATCAGCAAATAGAAAAGTAAAATTCTCATAATTTATTTAAAATCCTATTAAGAGGATAAATAAAGGAAACTTGGAAAAAATAGTTTTATTTCTAAAAATAATCTCTTTTCAAATCTATATACTTATATTAAAACAAAGTACTTATGTGTAAATCACTCAAATTTCACTAATTTTGTTCCCCTACTTGGAAATGTTTTGAAGGCTCTTGCCATCATCATCTTGTCCATGTAAGTGGAACAAAATTAGTGAAATTTGAGTGCTTTCTGCATAAATAATTTGTTACATTATACTATATTTCACTAAAAATTCCTGCTATTTAAATCTATATACTTATTCCTATGATTTTTTTAATGCTTTATTTATTTTGTTTGACAGCATTGGTCTGTAAGTTAAGGACTGGATACTGTAGGGTAAGTCTGTATGGATGAATGAAATGAAAGGAATTAATGATTCTGCAAATGAGCATGGAGACCTTAGCATTTTAAACCCACTTGTCATTCATTTTCTCAGAGTAAGGAAAAACTAAGATAAACGCTGTACTCAGACACCTTGACCTGACTGGGATTCGAACCTCCAGATTAATAGTCCATTAGATCATTGAAGCAGTCATCCCATGATTTTATAATTGCTTATCCCATCTTAAATAACATTTCTTCAGTTGTTCAAAATTTGTATTTGTTTCCATGACAACTCTTAATTAAATGCAACTTTCTTCCCTGCTAGCCACTTTTTCATGTTGGGAAATCCAAGGGAGTCAAATCCAGATAGTAGGGGGAATGGGGAAGGATTTCATATCTTAAGTTTAATAATTTTGAGGTCACAATTGCAGACTGTGTGCTGGCACATTATGGTGATGGAAAAAACAAAATAAGAAGGGTTTCTTCTAATTGCATTGTTTAATTGCCCCAGTATCATAGTTTAATTCCATAAGTTATGGTTTGCCTTTTTCCAAAAAGTCACTTAGAATTATGCTATGGCAATCCCAAAGCAGAGTCATTATTGCTTTCCCTGCTAAGGAAATTGCTTTTTGCTTTTAGGAGCACTTTCTCCCAATTGTAATTCACGGTTTCAGCTGCTCTTTCATTTCCGGTGAGTGGCAGTGGGTCAACATTTTGTCATTTGTCACTCACTGTCTCCAAAATTCAATTGGATTCTGTTTAACTCTTTGCCATGGAGCATTTAAATTGCGCTATGGGTGCTCCCAGATACCCAAAACAGAGATTGGCATTTAAATCAACTATAAACATAAATTTTCCATGTTTCAGAAAAACATTAATATTTGATAAGATATTTTAATGAAACAAAAAAGCAATTTAAAAACATTTCATGCAACTGGTTCTTTTAAGCACCAGTGTTATGATTTACAAAATATTTGAAAGTGTTAAAATTAGGGAAGATATGTATAAGTAATTTTCATTCTTAGACTTAATGCACACTCCTTTTCATTCACTGTACTTTTTTTATCTAACTCAGGATGCTTACCAAGTGAAAACTTCATCGCCTTCTGTGTGTGTGCACGTGCATGCATGTGCCAGAATGCTTAGTTACATGACCTGACCTTCAGTGCTCCAGGCCTGACTTGAAGCATTCGTCCCATACACATAGATTCACTTGTATTTCTGTTTTCTCACCTTACACAAGTAGCTATGTATTTCAAGAGGCTGTTACTCAGACTTGTGTGCCTTGAGATGGAAATTAAATTAGAAGCAGTTTATAAAAACCAGCAAGAACTGATTTACCATAAGAGTTTTGATCTTTTTTAAGTAAAACAGGATATGTGTACAGTAGCTGCATTAGCATTGGAAAGGACATGAGAAGGAGATGAAAATATGGGGTTGTTTGGCTCCACAGTTCAAAATTTCATGAAAGTGTTCTCTCCACCATTTTAGTTGCTTTGTTTCAGAAGTTAGAATGTTACTGCCTTTACCCCTTATTGGTCTATTAACTAGAAAAGCTTTATTTGTTTAACGTTTTAGCAATTTTATACTACACTTTAGAAGTATTGTTATTTGCAGCTATTTGTACTTCATCTGCTAGTTTTGCCATCCAATTTCTTTTGTTTTTCTTTAAGCTACTTTTAACTTTTTTATTTTTGTGGAACTATAGTGATTTCTCATCTTTTCTGAGTTCTTACTTTAGCTGCATTTAACGGGTTTTTTAAAGACTTTTCTTTGTTTAATTATTTCCAGGATTTGACTGAGATTCACGCCTTCTTACCTTTCTGTTTGTAGCCTATATCCTTTTCTCCAATTTCTTGAAATGTGTTTTTATTTTATCCTATGTTGTTTAATGTTCAAATCCAGATCATTTTCAGTTTCTGCTTTCTGTTCTTCAGGTAACAATGCAAATCAATACTTCAGTTATAGTGGAAACTTTCCAGTTTATCCACTTCAAGCTTTCAACCACTTATAACTTTATTTCTTACTCTGGCAGTTTTCAATATTACTTTGGCTATCATTAGATGATTGTTGATTTGGTTTATTTACGGATGCTCTTTAACATCTCAGGTCATCAGCTTCCCATATGATTCCGGGCTTGAATCGGGTGATAAATTTTGCTCAGAAGCCTCTTCTTTCAGCTTCTTTTACATGCCTTAAATCTACAACATGGAACCTACAGTTTTACTTCCATTCTGAAGGAAGCCATACTTTGGATTTTTATGCCCAACCCTGGCCAAGATTTACCCTGTAAACTTGGATCTACGAGGCATGTTTGGTTATCACTAGACCACCAGGACCGACATCATTAGATGAGGACCACTTCCCACATTTGCACCCCTTTTATTCCTTATGTCCATGAGCGATGATCTGAAGTTTGTGCTTATTGCAATTGATCTCTCTTACTTTGAGTTTTATGGTCAGGAGATACCCATGATATGTTATGATCTGTGAGGACAGATAGTTCCTTCTCTGGTAAGAGTAAAATTTCTGCATAATTCTAATCAATAAATTGTACTTACTAAGCTGCAGACAATGAAGTAGTAATATGAGTGTATCCTACACTTATGTACTCATCTTGTTTACACTAAACTCCACTTATATAAAACTATGAAATGTTTTGGGAACACTTCCATCTTCAGTTGTTGACCCACTACTGTTACTCAAAATGGTGGCTGGATACCCGAATGCTCCTGTGGCAGTCTGGTGGTTGTAGTAGGAACTTGCTAAGTTCATCCATAGGAGGAAAATTAAAGTTTATTCAATTTTCTTTATTTTTATGATGAAAATTTTTTTCCAAAGTGGATAGTTCCATTGGGTTATGAAGTTGTTTCAGCAGATTAATCTCTGGTTTAATTTATTGATTTTTGGTCCAAAAGTGCTTCTATCACTGATTTATCAACCTGCTTAAACTTAATTCCTAGAGTGTTCTTTTCTCTGTATTTCCAAATTTCTCTTAATTTTTCCAATGTATCTCTGATCACAATCTGCACATTTGATTTCATGAATTCCTGATTTCTGTTCTGTTGTTATGGTGTCTTTTACTGTACAACCTTATAAATTCTTGATATTATATTTGTTCTTTGGGGCTAACATTATTGCATGTTCTTTGAAAATCTTCTTAAAATTTGTTGGGGCAAGTTGGATGGTATGTGAAACTTTTGAATTTGCATCTTTCCTTGGTGTTCTTCATTGTGGAAACTTCTCATCGATTACTGTCTTTTAAATTTATTAATAATTTTTATTACTGTGTCTTTGTTGAAACCAATGGTTATAGCTGTCTTTATTATTTGTTGGAATTCTATTTTGTACTCTGTTTCTGTGAGAGGGATGTTAATCTGTGTGCCAAACTGTGAAACATTACTTATTTATGTGGAATGAGGTTATAACTATTATTTTTATATAATTTTCTCTGTGTGTTTTTCTTGAATTTCAAAGTTCAGACTATCTCCATTTCTTTATGATTTTTAAATCTAGGAATGGAAGCGAACCATTTAGCTCTTCTTCTATGGTAAACTTTACATATTTATATTGTAGATTAAGAGGTTTCAGAGCGTCTATTTAATGTTCTTTTGGTATTATTGCAATTTAAAAATCATAATGTCCCTGCTGCTGCATCATTCATCAGATAGTTGGATGACCCAATATTTTTCCCTTCAAAATTCAGTCTTTAGTAATCGTACTTCTAATACATAAAAAATGTCAAATATGTTCATGTAAAATTTCACTGTAATACACATTAGTTTGAAAGTTATGAGAATGAACAAAACACTTGTAATATTTCACAAGTGTAATTAGAATTTTGTAAGCAGTAATAATTACTTTCATTTTATATTGTTGCAGATATTGATGTCCATTTCAGGAATCATCTTAAAATTTTTGTCTCAAATTTGCTGTCAGCAGAGAATCTGATTGTCAAAAGAATTAATGGGTACAACATTAATGCAAAAAGCTTTCTGATATATTTCTGTTCCTACATGGAAATTTTTTTATCTGATGCAATACCAAGTCCTGCAAATATTTTGGAGGTAAGCAAAAAATAACAACTTTTACAGTAAATATATTTTACCTATTAGGAGGGTAGTGGAAGTCCACCTATTAAAAGAAATGTATAAAGTTTTATATAAATTTGAGTTTTATGCTAGTAGTAAACAACAAAACAGTAAACTCTAAATATTATGTAATGTTAAAATATTTAAATTGTGTAGTTGTCAGAATACAAAGGGTTGTTTATGTTTTCAATTGTATAATGAAAATTTATGTCTCGGCCACCTGCATTTTCCCTTCATATCCATAATAGTTTTGATCCTCACTTTTAGAAATGAGTTGAATAAAAATTGCTACGGATTTCAATATGTGCTTGTGTTTGCAAATGGTTTTAAACTTTTGTAACCATCATGGCACATTTTTTCTACAAGGTGCTACCAAAAAAATTATAGCTTGAAACGGCATGTGCTGCAATTGCTGAGGACACTTTCGCAAACGTTGCTCAATCAGTAGTTCAACGTACTCAGAAATGTATCGACGCCGATGGTGGGCTTTTTGAGCAACTGTTGTAACTGTAAAAGTCTAAGATGATTAGTGCTCATCATTTTCTGTTTGTGTGATTTCAGTTTTTTTTATGTTAAAACAGTTTTTTCTTTGCTTGAAGTGTGTATACATTTTTTGGCACCCGCTGTATGGAAATGATATAACATTTAATTCCTTAAAAATTTGTTTACTGAAAGCATGGAATGGTAATTGCAATTTCTTTTGCCATTTACCAAACATTTACTATGTGGGGTTCAGAAGAAGGCAAGCTAGAGGTATGTCCTATGCACACCCTCCACATTATGTTCATGACTATAGTGCTGATAGAAATAAACAGTGTGGTCAGATACTTTTCCATAGAAGTCCAACAGGCATGCAAGATCTTAGTTTGGGAGGTTCGTATTTATTTGGTAGCATGGGAATCCATACACTTATTTACAGTTCACTTGCACTCCAGCCTGCACTACCTTTTTATGATTGCCAGACTGTAATTACAGCAATGGCCTGGCCTCTATCATCACTCTTTCCTAACCCAGAGATTAAAAGTCCGGTTTAATTTTGAATGATCGTCATAACTGCCATCCATAAGGAAATATCCACCAGACTTGGCTTGAGAGAACTATTCCAGATTTTAATAGTGCTGTTCAATATGGTCCATATAGCAGTTCATACCTGAATGTGGTCAGAGCTTGAGGGTTTGATCTGCAAGAAAAGGCACCTAACATTGGGAGTTTCAAGCAAGTCAGTATTATAGATTTCTCAATGGAGGTAGTGTGTGCTGCTATAGATGGATGGTCAGAGAAGCTTCAGTCGTGTTTGAGAGCAAGTAGATTGTTTTAAGAGTTGGTTGGTACTAAAATTTTGCAACACATAAGGTACCAAAAGTGGATGAAAAATATTAATATAAATAAAGAGTGTTTAGTATGACATATCACATGAATTTATTCATATTAATATATGTTGAGTGACTTGATTAAAGCCTTTTAACAATAGTAACAGCAGATTAGGTATTTGCGTGAAAATTAGTGAGCTTGATTGAATGGAAAACATTAAGGAGAATTAAAAAGTTAATACTAGAGCTGTGAAGAAATATGGTAAAGTAAGTCACCTTGCCTAAAATATAAAAAATATAAATAATCAATATGGAGAGGCTATAAATAAATGTTATTTTATAGTTGTCAGTACAGTAGGTAAATATTAGATAACTCAGATATTTTTGGTGAAAAAAGTTTCAAGGATAAAATACAAAGAAAAGTCATTAAACAGTAAAGAGTTTTATAAATTTTTTGAAGTATATTTATAAAAAAATATTTTGTGACCAGGAACCAACTTTGCATGACCTCATTACTTTGTGGTCTTATACAAACCTTTTATCGTACATAAGTTCTTATAAAGATACAAACAAGTGAAAGCCGTAAGCACCAATTCTGGACTGTATGGTAAATTTTATGGCATTTAAAAGTTCAGATCAATAAGTCATTTACTGAATGCACAGCCATATGGGAGCAGAGGTTGTTAAGGAGCAGGACTCCTGAGAGAAGCCACCTTATTTCAATTCAAATGCAGGCTTCAACTTGTTCATTAATGTGTCGCTATATTGAGCACTAATCCTGAAAGTGCATCAATATAGGACTTCTGATATCCCAAAAGATCTTTAGAATAACTTACCCTCTTTCTTTTTTTCTTTTCTTTTTCTTCTTTTTCTTTTTTTGTTGGAGATAATAAGATGCTTCCTTTGCATCAATTTATCTCTTACTCTAGTTCATAATTGTGTATCCAGAAACCAGTTCCCATTATATTGACAAAGGCACATCTTTCAAAAGCATGATAGTCCAAGTACTCCTGACATTTTATTTAACAGTTGCCTTGGGACCCATCTGTAACACACTTTTCCTAAACCCAAAGTTATCATGGGTCACTGCTAGATCTAACTTGCTTTGCAAACTAACAATCTCTGCCAGACTCCCATTCTTAACCTTTATTCTGCTGTGAATTTCAAATGATTTTACTCCCTCTGATCATTAAAAAAAAATTAAAGAGCTTCGTTGTTCTTCCATGATGTAATTTGATAGTGGTGCAGCCATATTTTATGAACATTTGTGCAGGTGTATGCTGTTCAATCACAATAACTGCTATATGATGTATGTTAAGGAGGCATTTTGCATCCTGAAATAAGATTTTTTTGTTGTGTATACCTGACCATGAATATAATAAAATTTCTGTTATTTAATGACTTTCCTTGTATTAGAAAGGTTAAATAAAGCACATAAAATAATTTCAAATATAATGAAATGAAGTTTTCTGTACTAGTTTATCTATCTATAGCCTTCTGTAATGATTTTCCAGGGAGCCATCGAGAGTAATAATTTTGTGGCATTGTCAGATTCCAAAGAACTCTATTTAAAAAGGGTGAAAGAGTTTGATGGCATGTATGACACTGAAGATCAATTTGATGAAGATGATGAACAGAACAGCAAATTGGAAAATGCACATGAAAAAATAAAAATGGAGGTTTTGAGCCATTTTGATGGAGTGAGGAAAATAGGAGGAGATCACTATTCCAAGAAATATCGGAAAGAACTGGAAGAGGTGAGAAAAGTTAAAAGAATTAATTTACTTATAATTTAAAGTTTTGTGTGTATGTACATACAGGATATTAATGAACTAACCTGAAATAATTCCAGAGTATACAGATGTTCATATAAATATGCAATTTGGGATAGGTAACATATGGCCTATCTGTTCATATTTCAAAGCTATGACTCTAAGTGTTTAGTAAAACTTAACTATGAGTTATACAAGTTTATAGTGCCAGTATGCCACTGGCCAATGAAGATGCCCCTCAATAATTAAGGGAGGTTCTGAATGTATCGCTCTGGTGCCGTGGTTATGATATTTCAAGTAAGAGATGGTCATTTGTTTTCGAGTTCGAGTTTAGCTGATCACTTTTTTTTCCATTTTCTGACAAGGGCCTAATAATACAGCGTGTTGCTTATGTTTTAAGATGTTTTAATTTATGCACTTAAATCTTAACATATCAATTCATATAAGAACAATCGTTGCTTAAAAAAGGTAGAATTATGGGTAATCATGATGAGTTTGTTGTCGTATATTCAAAAGTGACCTAAATTTCATTCTTAATTCTCTAGTGTCCATATCGCAGCAATTCATATTAAATACAAAAATTAATAGCAGGATAGAATTGAACCAGCAGCATGCAGATCATCAATTTTTGCATTAGTATTATGCCACACCAACAGTTACAGAGCTCCCTCTAGAGTAGGCTACAATAATTCAAGAAGGCATTTAGCTATGTGTTATGTAAATTAAGTTTTAGGCATCATGTTGTAGTAAGTTTTTATTAGCCATTGTATGTCAATAATACATTCATTCTTGAGAAAGAGAATAAAACTTGGAAGCATTAAGAAATTTCATTCATAGTTCTTTATTAAGCATATCGCAGCACTTCATATTAAATAAAAAAAAATCAACAACTTGACAAGAATTGGATTTGCGGCCTGCGGAACATCAGCTTTTGCATTATGCCACACAAACTCTAGAGTAGACTACATAATGCAAGAAGGCAGTTCATAGATGTTCAGTGTTGCATTGTCACATGATTAGTTGGGATTTTAGGGATTTTTTATGACACTAAATCTTGAAAATGCTGATAATGAGCTGCGGAAAGTCAATATTTCTATGCTTGCAAGGCAGTTTTAAAGACATTCTCAACCAATTTTTTGCCTGGCTTGTCTGTAACACCGACTAATCTTTATCTGATACAAACATATTTTAACACCATAACACTGCATTATGTTTAATTGTGGACCATACAGTGCCTGTCTCAAATTACTTATATATGACATCTCTACACTCTCTGAAATTATTTTGGTATAGTTCATTAACATTCTGTATATATAATATGATATATACATATCTAACAACAGACAAATATGAAACATTTGTTGTAAGAAGTAAATTTTCCTGACTCTTCACTTCTTTATCTTATTCTCTAGTGCAAACTTCTCTGTATAATTCTTCTCTATCTCTTGTGGATTCCATTCAAAGCCTGCAGCTAGTTTTTGAGATTTTTTTTTTTTTTTTTTGATTGATTTATTTATGGACACTCTTTAACAGCTGAGGTCATCAGCGTCCCATTCAACTCAGGGCATGAAATGGCCGACAAATTTTGCTCAGAGGCCTCTCTTTCAGGCTTGAGGCTCTTTATCGTCCCGTAAATGTACGACATGGAACCCACGGCTTTACTTCCCTTCCGAAGGAAGCCATTCTTAGGATTTTTATGCACGAAAAAATCCATCGGTCCTGGCCAGGTTGGAACCCGCGATCTTGGGTGTAGGAGAGTATGGTAACCACTACACCACCAGGACCAACATATTTTTTTTTTTTTTTTTTTTTTTTTTTGTGGCAATATGAGCAACAAAATTGCAAATATGAGGGAATGCATAATCATAGTAAAGGCACCAACCAGTTGGATAAAACTCAGGGTATTTTCATCAGATATGTTAGGCCAGGATACTCAAAACAGTGCTGTAATGCTGCTGGGCTTGAGTGTGGTCCTCATTTTTCAACTTTCTTAAATTTAGCTCTCAGCCCTCTTATCTTTCCTCCAATCAAAAAAAGAAAGAAATCTGTGCAAATTTTCAGCTAAATCGGACAACAGTTTGGTGACTCTCAAATGCTTTGAAGTATAGCTTCCTTTGGAAGGGAAGTCATGGGTCCCTTGTCGTAGTTTACAGCACAAAAAAGAATCTCAAGCCTGAAAGAAGGGGCCTAAGAGCAAATTTATAGGACGTTTCATGCCTTGAATAGAATGGGATGCTGATGACCTGAGATGTTAAAGAGCATCTGTAAATAAACAAATCAACATTATTCACCAGGAGTTACTGCTCTGACTGCCTACCCACCTAAAAGAGGCGACAAAACCATGAAAAACTTGGTAAAAGCATAGAATTATGGATAATATTCCCTCTTATATTTATTCAATACATTGCAAATTTTCAGTGTTTCTTCTCTTGGTTTCAGTATATGGATGAGCAGTATGCTCATTTGATAAACATGCTTCAGAACAAGAAAGCTCTGAGAACGGCATTGCAGGTGGCTGAATGTGGGTTCAAACAACGCATGGATGACTTGTATGGATTGAATACTGCATCCAAAAATAAAGATGAAATTTATAAAACTTATTCGATGCAGATGAAAGAGACCATGAAACAATTTTCTGCAACAACGAAAGCTCTCATTGGGGCAGAAAATCTTATCCCTCTCTATGTGAAGAAACTGGAAGAAGTAAGTCATTTTTTTCAATAAGTCAACCAGATGCTATGCTATGCTATGATTATGATCTTATCAACAAATGGAAGAAGATTCCCATTAACTGCTCATTTGAGGCTTTTTTCTCTTCAATTCATAAACAACTGTTGTACTTTGAACATGCTTTTTAATATACATTAAGAACTTCAAATATATAAATGCAGGAAAGAGATAATATTTTTAAGGATTTAAATAGCCTTTTACAGGATCCAGTTTTCTTTTTACACGTAATTAGTCTTAGTACCCTATTTTTGCATATCTGATTTTTTACCCCAGAATATGATTCTATATCTAATGAGGCTGTGGAAATAAGCATAGTACAAACATCTCAATGTATTAAATATAACATTTCATTTCATGTCCGAACCAATACAGTGAAGGGACTATTATGTTCTTAATTATCTAGTCAGTCGATTTGATAATTTTATGCTTCACTTACTGTTGAATTATGCAAAACTAGTTTCGCAGGCTTTTGCCTGCATCCTCAGTTGTGAGTCGACTGTCAGTTTTGTTGTTGGTTGGCTTGACTTGGTGTAGCTCTCATGAACATTTTATGAACTTCTGGATTAATTTGTCTTCTGTTTGGATCTCAAAGTTCATAACCTTATACTCATATTTTTTTTATATAAATAAAGAAATTCAAACAAAAAAGAGATTAAAGCAGGTTACGACATTGACAGCAATAAAAGAATCTACCATCCACATGAAATTCACTTATCATCCTTGGGCCACCAAAAAATTCCAAAAAATACTCAGAGGGTTTGGGATTACTTTGTCCCCAGTGAACAAGTTTAGCCTAAAAAATCTGCTCATCTCTGGTGATAATGATTGAATACCTGATGAGATGAAGCCAGGAATATACAAAATCAACTGTTCAGAATGTAACAAAGTATATATTGGAAAAACAAAAAGAAGCATTGGAATCAGGCTGAAGGAGCTCTGGAGAAACATCAAGTACAATCAGATAGAGAAATCAGAGGTTGCTCATCACTTTTGGAGAGATAAACATGATATAGAAATGGGAGTGAAATTATTGAAATTCGTAGATCGACGTGTTGAGCTGGGAATATGGGAAAAATTTTATATAAAAAAATATGAAGATAAGGTTATAAACTTAGAGATCCCAACAGAAGACAAATTAATCCAGAAGTTCATAAATTATCCACGACAGCTACTCCGAATCCAGCCAACCAACAACGAAGCCAACAGTTGACTTGCAACTGAGGATGCAGACAAAAGCCTGCAAAACAGGTTTTGCATAATACAACAGTAAGTGGAGCATAAGATTATCAAATCAACTCACTAGATAATTAAGAACATCTCAGTGTAGTTTGACTAACCCTTTCCCTTATTACTTTGAGGGCAAAGCATATTTGACTCAGCTTTGAGGACAGCTTCTCAACATGGATATTCCAATGCAAATTTTCATCTATCCATAATCCTAAGAATTTTACACTGTATACTTCTATAAGTTGGTCTTCTGCTAATAATAGGAATGAATATAAATAAACAATGTATACAGTTTTTTTCACACTAACTCCATTCACTTACATAAATTTGGAACATATGTTTCGGGAGCGATCCCTCCCATCTTCAGCCTGTTGACAAACTGTCGTTAAATGTGGCACTCGTAAGTACACTTATTGAGTTGAGTGTGTGAGATTAGGAATGAATGTTTCTGAAACATGTACAATTAAAAACCATGTGAAGTGTGTCACCAAACCAACTCTATATCACATTATCAAATTACTTACCATTCTTAGATTTAAAAATAATTGGAAAAGGCAAGAGACTAAAGTTTGGAATCTACAGAAAACCAACATACACAGAAAATTTCATAACAAAGGGACATCTTTACCCGTAGACCATTCTAATATGCAATTATCATAACCAGACAAACAGATTAATTAACATATCACACAACAAATAGGAGAACCATAAAGAATAACAACAAATTATCAAAATTGCCATAAACAACAAAATGAACTAATAGAAAAATAAAAAATACTAGAGACAAAAAGGCATAAAAGACCAAACCCTTTATACAAAGAGAAAGATAGAGAAAAATTAGTTTTCAAAAAATAGATATCCTCTGTCAGATAAAAATGCCAAAAATTATTCAATATAAACAACATTGTCCTAGCTCCCCAGAACAAATTAGTCTCTAGGAAGTTATTATAAATATTGCAAATAGTTAAGGGATTAATAACATAAATTGCAAAGAATTTAGCCAGGTACATACTGGCCAGACAAAAATAAATTTAGGCAATAAGGACAAAACAGCATTTTAGAAACATCAGATAAACAGAAACAGAAAAACTGACATAGCCTTTCACTTTTTAGGGGTGAAGAAAGAAATAGATACAGAGACATAAAAACAACAAGAAACCATACAGAACTAACTGTTTGAAAAAAAATATTATACACAAAAATAAACAACATGCAATGAATTTTGAAATCTGAATGGAGAACAATTTTATCAGGAAATTCATTAGGCAACCAGGAATGGTTGGAGAAAGTAGTCAAGGATGAATGCAAGTGCATTTCAAACATGTTCACAATATAAATAGTTTGTGCAGTTCCAGTATCAGAAATCGTACCCAATATCATTAATTTAAATTAACTTTACTCTTAAAAGTCTTCCTAAAATAAATTAATAACTTTATTTCAGCAAGCAACATTACAATTAAATTTACATAAACAAACAAAATAAGAATTTAGCAATGTCAAAACCAAGGCTCTTTCATACCTTAACCACCAGGTTATATGTATAGTAAAGAACCCCTATCTGGTCTATGTATAAACCATCTCTCATCTTTCCTTAATTAAATAATATTATCTTTGATTTTTTAGTGTTTATCCTTAGACCTCATTCTGCACAAAATCTAGCGATTTCAACAATGGTATGTTTTAATCCTATCATAGTTATTGCTCCTCTACGAGATCATCAGTGAAAAGCAATCTTGGTACTTCCTTCTTTCCAATAACTGGACTATTCCTAAATTACTAACTAATTATTTTTTCCTTTCAGGCTATGAATGATATATATAACTTTTACATTGACTTGAATGATGAAAAATATGCCATGAAACAAACGATGGAGGAACTTCTGTTTCAATTTTCTCATCAAATGCGGAAACAGTTTACAAAACATTTTGAACCGTTGCCTGAATCTGAATTTCAACAGATGGTGCAGGCGATAAAATACGAAATCATGAACATTTTTGACAACAAGTACATTAATCAAAATAGAGACAGCTTTAGAGAGAAACTGGACAGTGTAAGTAATATTAAAAACTTTCCCTAGGAAAATTATTAAGTAAGCTCATTCTATGCTTTGAAAATAGATATCATTTTACACAGACACTCTTGTCTTGATTTAACTATTTGCAAGCAGCTCATTTTTGGTCAAGCTTGAACATGGTAACACATTTTCAGTCAAAATAAACTGTAGAGATTATTGAGAAAGCACTAAATAAACATTTTTAGATTTATTTCTCTGTTTTTTTCCTTTCCATCCATTTTATTTTCCTTTAGTAAATTAGTTTGTCTGCTTGCTTATTTGTATTTATCATTCTACTATTAGCCTTGTTCTTTTTATTTTTTTATCAGCCATTTCTGTTTATTTATGCATTTATTTTAGTGTACTAGAATAAAGTTGCGGGACAAATTGTAATATCTTTTTCTGAGAGGTCTGATGTTACCCCTTTTGTCTAAACCAGAGGTTTCTAACCTTTTCCAGTGCACATCATTAAATTTAATGCAGGACGTTAGATATACCAGTAAATAAATTGTGTGAGAGGAATGCATAATTTTGTGGTACAAGGGTCATAATAAGCATTTCTCTACATAATAACAATACTAGTGATTTATTTAGTTCTTGTTTGTAGTATTTAGATTTAAATATTTATTGGAAAAAAACTGTTAAATTTATTCCAATTTAATGAAATGTTTTAAAAATTTATTCTAATAAGGTTAAAATATAATGAATGAGTATATAAACAAACTTTGACAAACATATATTCCTGATACTGGTTCTCCAGTACTCAGATTTACAACCAGTAAAAACTATTTAATTTACAATTTTAACTAATTTCTGACTGACACTTTTATTTCAGTGTAAAGGTTGTGCTTGTCTAGCTAAGCACACATCTTTAATGCTTATTTGAACTGACTTAATTTTAGTTTTAAATCAAGATCAATATTCAACTTATTTCTGTACTTGTTTTTGATATAACTTAGAGAAGAAAATCCACAAACACGAACAAAATTTTACAACTTTTTCTGAAATCATTGGATATTAGTTCTTACTTGCCAGCCAGAAATCTATCCTCTTGATCACTGGCCTGAGACTTCTGTCACATGATAGCCTGTTTAATTCACCTATCTTGGTTAATATTTCTGGTAAGGTGTCAGCAATAGACAACGGGTATCTAATCCAAAATTCTGCTTCCAGGTTTTCAGGGAAGTGTACATTGAAATCTGAGATAAGACTCCCAAGGTGTTCCTTAAAATTCACTGCCAGTTCACAATGAACATGAATTTCATTTTCACTTAAAAAGCATCCAACAATGGAAAGGAAGATGTGTTTCCAATGATGATTTCTATTATAATGAAGCATAGTTTTTTCTTAAGAGGTGCAATTTTATTCTGTACCAAGAATATGGAAGTAAGTGCACTCTGTTAACTCTTCAACTGGTTGAGATGGCAAAATAATCTGCCAAGTAATCCAACCAGACAAGTCACAGCTACAGTGAAATAATTGAAATCTGAGGAGGAGTCTAGAGAGAAATGTGTACTTCTGAACAAAGTTTAAACAGACAGCTCGATGCATTTCCCCTCGACAGACACCTAACTTCAGTGTGAAGTAAAAGAGAATCATATTTAGAACCCATTTCATTATACAAAATGGAAAACTAATCATGAATTCATAGCTCTGGGCTTAATGAAGTTGACAACTTTCAGAGCAACAGGCATCGTTCTTGCAGCTAAAGCCTCACAATGAATGCTACAATGTACAAATTTGGCTTCTACAATCTTTGCAACAAGGCCACTGTATTTCTCAGTCATTGCATGTGCTCCATCAGAACAAGCATCAACGCATTTATTCCATTCTATACGATTAATGTTCATAAATAGATTTAATTTTAAAAATAGTTCTTTTGAAGTTATTGAGCAGGCAGTGATTCACAAAACAAGAATTCATTCTTTACTGTTTCCTCATCTGTAAATCTTATGTAAGTAAGAAGATCTGCCATATTCATATCAGGATGTATGGAAAAATATTATCTAGCACAAATTTTTTCTATTAACTGCCCCTTAACATTTGCAGACATATCTAAAACTCTCCTCCTCTGTATCCATATTAATTGCTATTTTGGTGAAGCTATGACCACCCTCCCATGTGTAAATAATATGACTGAACATGATTTCAGAAGTTGTTGACGTATAGAGACATTAAATAATGAAACGGTAATGTATTCCTTCTACCTTGTAGCAATTTACTTCCATTCCTTCAGTACACAAAAGTAAGGATACCTTTTGAGATTACACTAACAAATAACTCCCTTCCACTTCCTTGACCCGGAGAGCACTTGGTCATAAGTTTTCATATAGCTTAAAGTCTTATTTTCAGGGTTAACAGACATAATGAGTTTTGTTTGATAAATGCAGGAAATGCAGAAAATTATAGCAGAGTATGAGAAAAGCAATAACCAGAAGTTGGAATGTGAGCGGTGTCTTGAAAAAGTATTGTTGGAACTAAAAGTTGCGTGGATGTATCATTTGAATGGAAGACGGGTGAATTTCATCAAAAAAATAAAAGACAAGATAAAGAGCATGGGTGGCATGAATGTAGATACTGAGGTCTCGGAAGAGGTAAGTAGAACTGTACTCCTGTTTCATCTTTTACGTTACTAATCTGAATCCTTTTCCTCACTCTCTTTCGTCATGAACAAGATTGGTGAAACTGCATGTGCATTGCGCATGCTTGCCTTTTTTTTCTTAAATACAAACCAAATATGTACAACAGTCAACAAAAATTAAATAACTCTTCAGTTCACACACACACACAAATCTAGACCTAACCTCCAGTGAATCCCAGAATCAGAGGACCCAGTGGTTTATCACGATTGTAATAATATCCCAACCTACTCTTCCGTTATATTATATAAGTTTAAAACTGACTCACATACACAGAAGAGAAGTTCAATGCTTATAGTGAAGTTTCAATAAAAGGATTTACAAAACACATAATGGTGTAGTAAAACCTTGATTTATCATCTTAATGAAGGGGTGGGGATGAATGATTGATAGAAAAAGACATATTCTTTACAATATTCAAAGTAAAATGCTATCTGAGAATGAAGTGCTTTTTGCTTCAAGTCAGTTCTGGAATAAATCCCAGCCAGGGTCAATGGATTATTTCAGGTGTAAAAATCCTAAGTAAGGCTTCCTTCACAAGTGAAATAAAGCCTTGGGACTCGTAGCAGTCTGTATTGATTTGACACCAACACCAAATTCATTAGATAAGTTAACCACCATTTCACCATTATCTAATCTTTTTGTGATTTGCACTTTTGTTTCTATATCTAAAACTTTGCATATTCTTTAACTGATAGTGAAAACATCAAGGGACAAAATTGCACAACAAAGGGAAATACTGGCTTACAAGGTTCTTTATTATGTTTTAATGGTCAAAGTGTCACAAGAAGAAATAACTATATTAATACATGCTTTCCATGTTTACCATTATGCAATAGGCTCAAATTAGGTCCTTTGTTAAGAGTCATAATATTAAAGCTGACAGATCAAGGTTTTCATTATTAATTACTTTTATATGTGTGTAAAATATTAGTTTTCATTTATATACTTAAAGGCATCTTTGTACATAAACCATGTAGTTTTAAAACTGTGTACTGTGGATTTGTATAGCTGCTTTTATCTTGTGGTATAGAATTATGGGGAAACTGTAGTATAACTAACATTCAATTCAATTTATTATGCTATCCTTGATGGTTACAGACACCTGTTGTATGTTGTCAGTTTCTACAATTGGAATTTGACAAAGTTAAATATTTATAATCTCGTCTTATAGAACTTTGGCTATAAATCATTAAGGCATTCAACTTTTTTGTATCAGATATCATTTCAACTTGTATTTGAATCATTCATCTCTTTTCAATTGTTTAATATGATTTGGTAATCTGTTTTACAGAAGTTTTTGTTTATTTTGGATTCTTTTTATTTATTTATTTATGGATGCTCAGGTCATCAGCGTCCCATTCAACTCAGGGCGTGAAACGGCCAACAAAATTTGCTCAGAGGCCTCTCTTTCAGGCTTAGGTTCTTTTTCTTGCCATAAATGTACGACATGGGACTCACAGCTTTACTTCCCTTCCAAAGGAAGCCATACTTATGATTTTTACACCTGAAAAAATCCATCGATCCTGGCCGGGTTCGAACCCGCGATCTTGGGTATAGGAGGCAAGTATGGTAACCACTACACCACCAGGACTGACTTTTGGATTCTTGTCAATCATTTTCATGTTTGTTCTTGGTCTATAATAGTCGTTATTTTTTCTGGTGCTAAGTTTGTTCATGGATGTGTTTTTTAAGAGAAGTTTATGAACAGCAAATAATATATCTTTGTATACATATTAAGAATAAAGAGTAATTAAATAAATTGTACTTACAAAGCTATAGACAATAGAGTGGTAATATATTCTACACTAATGTATTAAACATGTTCACTTATATAAACACCAGGAATGTTTTGGGGGCACTTGCTCCCATCATCAGATGTTGACCGACTACTTCATTTGGTGGCTGGATCCCAAGGTGCTTCTGTGGCGATCTCTGATGGTTCTAGGAGGAACCTGCTGCATTCATCCTTAGGTGGGATATCAAAATTCATTAAGCTTTTCTTATTTTTTAGGATAAATTTTTTTCCCCAAGTGGATAGCTACATTGGGTTTTGAAGTTCTTTCAGTAGCTTAGCCTCTGGTTTAATTTAATGGTTTTTGGTCCAAAAGTGAGCTATCACTGCTGATTTATTAATTTGCTTATAACAAATATTCCTGAAGCATTCTTTTTTCCAAATCAGGAATTTATGAAATCATGTGTGCAAATTATAATCAGAGATACATGGGAAAAACAAAAAGAAATTTGGAAATTCAGAGAAAATAATAAATTATAAATAATCATTTTAAGCAAATTGATAAATCAGTAGTGGCAGCTCACTTTTGGACCAAAAATCATGAAATTAAACCAGAGGATAAGCTGCTGAAAGAATTTCAAAACCCAATGGAGCTATCCATTTCGGAAAAATTTTTCATCCCAAAAATAAGAAAAACTGGATGAATTTTGATGTTCTTCCCATGGATGAACTCAGCAAGTTTGTACTAGAACCATCAGAGACTGCTACAAAAGCATCTTGGGAACCAGCCACCATGCTTCCCAAAATATGTCCTAATGTTATAAAGACCATCATTTTTCTGAATATATAAGTTAAAATTTAATATGTCGAAAAATAAATTTAAAAAAAGTTTAAAAATATTGTAAAGGCTGAAAACTTTCTGAACAATTCCCATGAATGATATAAAAATTCAGAGTTTATTAGTTCTTTCTGTTCCTATGAGGATGAACAGTGTCTTATTGCAAAGTTTTCCTATTTTTGTATTTTTTCCCTCAACTCTGCTCTGAAAATGCACAAATCTTGTAATTTGATGATTTATTGATATGAATCATACAATGATATCAATTAATATGATTGGCTTCACTGTGCAAGTTCCAATTTACATTTAAGTAAATAAGGATTACTAGCTTATGTTATCATCATGTTATGTTATGTTATTATGTAAATTACCATGGTATATTGATGAAAATTCAGTGATCTATATCCATTCTAAATTCTAATGAATTGTTAGAAAGCGCATAGTGTCATTCAATTTGCTCTTATCTGAGCTGCAGAAAAAAATTACTCAGTTTGTATTCAGACTAATACATTTTTGTTTTTTATTTTCAGGACAGTATTGAGATGTTCATACAAAAATCAAGAATGAAGTTTGAAATAATGAGTTCCAATGACTTTTACCAAATATATGATAACATACTGCAAGAAGTAAGAACACCTATGGTTTATACTTTTTCTTTTTGTGTATTTTCATGCTTCACAGATGTATCGGATAGTACAAAAAAGAATTACTTCAAATCCTTCTTTCCAGTACATCTATTTGATACTTACAACATTCTTTCAGTACATTGTTACTATCTAATTTTAAATGTCTGTGCCAATATTTCAAGATTCTCCCCACTATTATACATTTCTTTTCTACTCTTCCTAGTTCCACCAAACTCACCCCCCCCCCTTGGCAAACTTTTTGGTAACCCCAGAAGTTCTTTACAAAACAATCTACGTACCACATCAACCTTTGACACTCCCCAAATTTCTATTCCCTATATCATCTTTGACTCAACCACAGCCTCATACAGTATTTCTAGCCATTTCATTGGCAATTTTAGAACTTTATACAAATTTATTCTGACAGCTTTCATAGCTAATTTATCTGTAGCTTGTGCACATGTAGATTGCAACTCCTTGTTCTGTTACTCGTAAATCTCACCCTCAAATAATCAAATTCTTTCACTACCTCTATTGGGTCTCCATTTATATACCATCTGCCATCTTTCTTTAATGTTGATCCTTTTTTAAATACTGTTATCTTTGATTTTTACTATTTATCCGTAGGCCTCATTCTGTACAAAATGTAGTAACTTCATCTGTGGCTTGTTGTAACCCTATCAAGGTTACTGCTCCTGTCATGAGATCATCAGTGACAACAATCCTGGCACTTCCTTCTTTCCTATAGTTTGTCTGTGCCTATTATTAATGTATCATGTCTAAGGTATCACCTATAAACAAATTATATATTAGGCTCAATTTACATCTTTGTCTCAAACCCAAATTTTTTTCATATAATCTGTGGTTCTATTACCTTCACATCTGACACAAAAAACCTGCTTCCTTAATATAATTTTTTGAAGTCCTAGAATAAATTCAGCCCTTACTCCCTTGCTCCTAAATTGCATGCCAAAGCAACCCATCGAATGTTTTTTTAAAAATCTGCAAAGAAAATATATACCCTACCACCTTTACTTTTTAAATATTTATCTATGTTTAATTAGTTTTGAAGAAAAAAGTATATGCACAAACTGTTGTTTAATTTGTCTTAAAAATCTCATTAAATAAGTTTAATTAGGGAGTTAATAATTTTTCTGTTTCTTTACAGAAACTTGAAAATTGGAAATGTTATGAAAATTTTGTTTCTTCAGCCAAATCTCTCTATGCAGAATGTATATTGAGCAAAATAAATGTTGATTCAAGCAAAGTAACTGAAGAGGAAGCAGATCGTCATCATGCACTTGCAAAATCTAAAGCTTTGGACTTACTGAGGAGTGAAATACACGTTGTAGACATAGATCAAGAATTTATAAGCTATGAAAGACAGTTGGAAAAAGTAAGTATTAGAATTACATAGAGTATTAGATGTTTATCTCACTCTTGAACCCCTGATTTTCCCGCAAAACACTCAAACTAATGGATATAATATAGTGAAATATGATATGGGTGTGCCTTGATGTATGAGAAGCATGTTTATTGGAGACGCTATCAAAAAGTTCCATGTAGGACAAAACCACAGCAAAGCACCAGGATGTGCATGCAGCGATCGTGAGCTATGGTCTTCATTAGTCATACCAAGTGTGTCATTTTGTTAACATCAAGAAATGTATTGCGCAAGTTTTGTTTACCACATGCAAGGACATATTTTTGATATCGCCAACTGCAAACTAGAATAGAAGGAGTACTGTGCCAAAAACCTGTCAGGATCTCTGAAAGACTCTGTCTTTATGTTGAGGGGCTTCACTGGGATGAGACTTGGGTCTTTGGTTATGACGCTGAGACCAAGCAAGTCTTTGTTGTGGAAAAGCCCAGCGTTTTCAAGACCAAAGAAGGTGAGGCAGGCTAGGAATGTGACCTAGAGCATGCTCATCGTTTTCCTTTACATTCAAGGGATTCTTCACCAGAACTCATATCTGATGGCAGAGTTCTATTGCAACATTCTAAGGCAAGATATTTAGCACAAAGGTCCTGAAATGTGGTGCAAAGAGAATTAGAAGCTCCATCACAACAATCCAGCTACTCACAGACTCTTAGGACCGCCACAGGTGGCCGAGCTCGTTAAGGCACGGATTCGTGAGCGGGAGGTCTGCGGTTCGAATCCCGCCAGGACCGTCCTCCCTGACTGGGGTTTTTTCCAGGTTTTCCTCAGTCTTCATAACTGGCAAATGCCGGGGAGGTACCTAAACTTAGGCCTGGAACGCTTTCCCTCCTTAAAAAAAAAAAAAAAATATCCCTTCCCAATTTATCATTTCATCTCATGTATCATCAGTTTCCACCGCCTGTGGTGCCTCAGTAGTGAAAACGGGCGTTAAACACTACTCAAAAAAAAAAAAAAAAAAACAGACTCTTAGGAGCAAATGAATTTCTCAGTTTCAATGATTACCCTTCATCAGCACCCTATCAGCCAGACTTGGCCTCTTGTGATTTCTTCCTATTCCAGAAGATGAAGCAGAAGCTGAAGGGTCAACATTTTGACTCTGTGAACAAGATTCAGTGTGAATTGCCAAAGATGCTTGACAGGTTTTGAGAGCAGAGTGTTTTTACATAGTGGAAAAAGCACTGGGAGTGGTTTGTTGGTGTGCAAGTGAACTGTTTTAAAGGGGGTGGTGACAAAATTTAAATTTTATATGTATTTTGTGGTGTTTTTGGTAGCATACAAGTGGTGATTCATGTTAAAGACAATTATTGTGCATTTTGGGATTCAGAAACTCCTCCATTTAGTTTTTGGTAAAGAAGCTGCAAACCATAGAATCATTGTTGTGTACTCATAAGATAACATGTAAAACTGCAAGAAGCAATAGTAAGGGAAGGAAATAACAGATTGCATTACTCACCTGTGTGTCACACCCCCTTTGGTTGCACAACTTTCCTAAATATAGCCCCATTAGTCTGGGTACTGTATAACAGTACTTGACTTCAGCACTTGGAGGCATCTCAGAACTCTAGAGGCCTTGCTTAATGCATATAAAGAAAATGAAAGGATGCCTTCAAGAAATTACACAAGATGAGAAACAACAGTGCTGAAAAGGTGTTCCAATTGAACAGTAGTTATAAATATTGTAAAATCAACTGGCGGTGACATTCAAGAACTTATATAAAATGTCAGTTACTACACAAATAAGGAAATAATAAAATATGTTCTTTTAGGGCAGGCTCCCCTAAATTAAAAAGTAAATGCTCTTGAATAGAAGTGAGGAAAAAATCTGAAAGCCAAACAGGTTACTTCATATCTAAACAAAGCAAGCTTCTGTAAGCATGTAATTAAACCTGTTGTCCCCAAAGGCAGGCTGCAGTGGTCTTATTATAACTGGGCTGAAGTCATTGTCAAGAGCCAAATCAGACAGGAATAGAGAAGAGCTGTACAAACACACCTCTCTAGTATAGAAGTGACAGTGATGCAAACTTAGGATGAAAATCATTCCTGGCTGACTCTAATCACTCTATCTTTCTCTTGGTATAAAGGGTTTGGTCTTTTATGCCTTTCTGTCTCTAGTATTTTTTATTTTTCTATTAGTTCATTTTGTTGTTTATGGGAAGTTTGATGATTTGTTGTCATTCTTTATGGTTCTCTTATTTGTTGTGTGATATGTTAAACAATCTGTTTGTCTGGTTATGACAAATTGCATGTCAAAATGGTCTAGAGGTAAAGATGTCCCATTTTTTTTATAAAATTTTCTACCTACTTGGACAATTACTGGGGATAATAAAATGGGAAATATGAACTAGTATTAATGCCAAAAAATTGCTGAAATTATATAGCACACTAAAAAATTATAGGGGAAGAGAAAGATATATTGAAACCTGTGATAAGGAAAGGAGGAAGGAATGGCATGATGTGGAACAGGAGTAATAAGTTCTAAGTGGGATAAGAAACAGATATACAAAGGGGATGTCCCATATGTGAAGAATCAGATTGATCTTGGCATTGTAATTTAGAACGTAGGCAAACCAAGTTTTGGAGGGGAACAATTCCTTTTATGAAAGTGGGAAAACTTACCAAATGAAATAAGAAGCAGAAGAATTTTAAATCTAAAATCAAATGAAAATATATATAAAAAAAACCCTTGGAAAATCCAAAAATGGTTATGGATGGTGGGCAAGACAAAATGGAAACAACAATGTTGACAGTGGTGCTCGGTAGGAGTGAATATATATCCCCTTTACATACTCAACCTGATGTTAATTGTAATGGAGTATGAAAGAAATGCAACTCCAACTCCATAAATTGAGGGTGATGAAGTGGGAAATTTCAGTATAATGTAAAGTCAGTACATTACCACACTTACATTTTTGTTTTGTTTTATTTTTTTAAACTGTTTTTACTATTGAGGCAACACAGGCGATGGACACTGATGATACATGAGATGAAATGATATATTGGGAAAGGATTTTTTTTACAAAGTGTTGCAGGCCCAAGTTTAGGGTACCACCACCCCCAGCATTTTCCATTTATGATTGAGGAAAACCTGGAAAAACCTCAGTCAGGGAGGATGGTCCTGGCTGGATTTGAACCCCAGACCTCCTGCTCACGATTCCGCGCCTTAACAACCTCAACCACTCGTGGCAGCCCCACCACACTATAGTGTGCTACTGTGTTGAATAACAGGCCCCCAGTAACAGGAGAGCTTCAGAGAATGTAAGCTATAAGGAGTATGAATATAGTGATGATTTCTACAAATTATTATCAATTAAATATGATGATTCCTTCTGCCGTGCGATCAGTTTTGTTTTCTCCCAGAGTGTTTTGCCAATGGGTGAGCCGGCTGACTTTTCATGGCTGCTTTTCATGGGGAAAAGCATTACTGATTACACTGAGTTTTTAACAGAAGGACTCATTACAGATCAAGAGTTGGAATTTTAAAAGTAGCATCACTGCTCAGAGGTGCCATGAAATAGAATCAGATGAGACATATCTAAATTACCTAAGAGCAAGTGTTCTGTGACTTTTCACTCTATGATCTTGCCCAGTGACAAGATGACAGAGTCTGTTGTTAGCTGATGGCCTATGTAATATAGACACAGCATTTTCAAGACAGGAGCAGGGAGTGAATAAAGATTAATTGTTTCAGAGGTTGTGCGCCGTGACAAGTGTCACAAGGAGGTGCATAACTTATAAAACTACAGTTTTCAACTAAGGATGCCAAAATATGACACGAGTTGTCCAGTTTGTCCTGGTGCAAAAATGATGTATTGGGAAACAATAAATATTAGATCTCAGCAAAACTGTTGTTACATTCTGTACCAGAAAGAGAAATTTGGGTAGCCTCGGCAAACTAAAACTTATGGAGTTGAGACAGGGTTAGCCAAGAGTGTAAAGTATCTAGGGGTAACTAAACTCTAGACAGATTGACTTGTAACACTCACCTTGACAAAGCAAGATGGTTATTTATGGCAGCTGATAATGGTTGGGTATACATAAGGTCTTAAACCACGTATCATCTTAATTTTGCTGTGCAAAACAAACTTGTTAGCCTACAAAACTTGCGTGTCTTAGCACACCAACAGTTGCATTGGAATGCTGCCCATAGACGTATATTAATAGAATTGATACTTTAGGTATTTTAAGAGAAAATAATCATAATGCTGGACACTTTTTAGTAAGAATCACAGTATTAGCTAACATGCTTGCTCCAAATAATGTACCTGGAAAATATTTCATCAACTTTCATATCCCCCTAACATGAATGAACCACCTTCTTAACTGTTTCAGAAATTCTTCAGGCTGTAGACCATTTCTATTTAAGCTCTTTACGAAACAAGCACAGCCAATGGCATCCTATGACTTCACATTCCTGCTAACTGGTTTTACATGTTTGTGCCTACATCATAGGATAATAAAACTTAGAAACTGTGATCATGGCATATAAATAGTAGCTATTATTAAAACTCCAACTCTCATGTATGTTACTAATGAGGTCTTCAAATGGTTTGTTTTTCTCAATAAAGAATTTGTTTGCATTTCAGGAACTGGATGATCTGTATCTGTACTTCAAAGGCCTTAACGAGGGTAAAAGTAAGGGATGTATTATACTGTAATTAATCTTTGACTTTCTTGCATTTTTTAAGACAATGCTGACAGAAAGTTTTTCAAAGTGCATTAAGATGCCTTTCATCAGATATTTTGTATGATTTGCAAAGTAAAGTAACTCATGAGTATTTCTGTGAAATTAATAAACTTACTAAATGTGATGAAGATTAGCTGCCATATACTTTCATGAGAGTTGTTTATTTTTTAAAAGCATAATTGTGTTGTATTTTTTATTATTCCATTTATCTGAGCCTTTAACTTAATGGAACAAATGCTCATTCCATCCAGTGTGTATACATTTTATTGAAGAAAGCCAAAATTTTGTGATAGTGGGCTTTGAAAGTGAATCTTTTGTATTTCATTTAAACCTTAAAGTTATACAATATTGATATTGAATATGTCATACAAAATGCAACAATTTTAGCTTATTTTCTCTTTCATCTTCAAATATTACAAAATGATCTTATAAACACCTGCCATATATTTACATTATATCATAGGGGTTCAAATAGTTACAACAATTTATTATTTTAAGATATATAATCCTGTTAAGAGTATCAATGATGCCATTTTTCTTCATACTCATCTTCCTTTTCACTTCTCACATTCTTGCACAAACTACTTGTTGATAAAATGTCTGTCCTGCAAAAGCTGCGTAAACTAAGCGAATTCCTCAGCAAGTTGAATTTGTGAAGGTGATTACAGAGCACTAGAGCAGAGAAGGTTTAAAAACAAGTATGCTAATTGAAGATATACACATGTATTTAATAAAAAACATAACTTTCTGACTTAAAAGTGTAATAACAACTAAAATTTAGATTAGCGTTTAAGCTATATATTAATTTTAGACATATGATTGTTTGTTTTTGTGTGTTACAAAAACATTGTGTTTTCTCTGCCTGCATTTATTGTACACTTTATACTACCAAGGTTGATAGAGTAAATATACTACAGCTTAAGATTTGTACATTGCTCCTTATTGCTCCAGCATTCCTTGGAATTCAACTTTCTTTACTGTTGCTCAGCACTGAAGCCGTAGAACAGCCGCTGCCTGTAAGGGTAAGTCCAATTAGTCGTCCATGCTCTCCCATATGCTCAGACCATCTGAATTGATACCATTACAAAAATTTTGTTTTCAGGCATCCTCCCTCCTGATGCCCTGATTTTCAGAACTAATTTTATTTAAATAGTACATATCAATTTATTGCCAAAAGTAACATTTTTTTTTTAAATTTTGGGTTTCAGCCAAATAATAGGCTGATTTCACTAATTTTCAGAAACCATTTTTCTTATTTTATTTCAATGGTAAATACAGATTTTTGTTGAAAAAAATTGCAACTGATAGAGCAATTTTTAAATTTTCAATTTGAGTTAACCCCTCATCCTCAAAGGTCCAATTTTGCTAGTTAAGGAACACAAATCATATGTTATATGCTGAGTTTCATTGGGAAAAATAAAAATTGCAGCCGCTAAAGCATTAACGGATTATTTATATTTACACACACACATGCAGATATATAAAGAATGTTCTAAAAGTTCTCAGCCTATTTAAGTTGTTGCTGGTTTTTATATATATAATCACTGGAAGTCAAATATGGCAGATGGAAAACTTGAAAGTAAAGGTCATGCAGTTTCACAGCAACATCTCATACATGTGTGTGAAGGCGCATTATTGTGATGAAAGAGAGTTTTTTTTTTTTTTTTTGCTAGATGTGGTCGATTAGCTTGAATAACATCCTTCAGTTGGTCCAGTAGTGATGCTTAAAATTCTTTGGTGATAATTTTTAAGGTAGTCTACATATACCATACAGCAAAAAATCCCAAAAAACCATAGTCATGACTTAACATGCAGATGGAAGATTCTACTTTCACCAATTTCCACCCAGTGTTTGGATAGCTCCTTTGTTTGTGGCATATATTGATTAATCCATCAGGTACTGTTATGAAACAGAAAATTATTACGTTGCAAATACTCACAGGGCATAAGCATTCTGTTCAACATTTTAAAGAGTTTGGTTCTTACAATGAAGTTCTAAATTAGACCCTAAAAGGCATGGGTTTGCTAGAAATTGCAGATTTATAATCCTCCATGTTCTGCAGGGCTGCCACATTACTCCGTTCAGGCTAGAAATAGCCTCATATATAAATGTGATATCTACATGAGTCAGCGGAAGATAAAGACAAGTCAAAATGAAGTTAGAATGTCCTACAACAGGATCTAAACCAGGGAGGAAACAATAAGTGACAGCAATGAAACTAGTACCATATGTATGAGGGTAGATCCATAAGTTTCTGGCCTCACCGATAAGGATTATTGCCTTCACAAAATCCTTAAATGTCTGGTTCACATTATCTGTAAAGTAAATAATTGCAGCTGTAACTGCTGCACTGCTGTGTTCAATTGTTCAGATATAGTTGCATATAGAAGGCTCTGTGTAGAAGATTGTGACATGTTCAAAATGGAGCATCCAGCTGTTATTAAGTTCTCAAAAGAAGCACTAACTCTAAATGACATTAAACAGCGATTAGATGGTGTATATGGGTAAACATCCCCCTCAAATTATACAGTAAAAGAATGGGCCAAACTTTTTTGAATGGGTCAAGCATTGAAGATGAAGAGCATGCAGGTCGGCCCTTGGAGGTGCTCACTCCTGAAAACATTGCTCCTATGGAAGACCGGCTTGCAGCTCAAAGTTACAGAAATAGCAGCAAGGTTGGGCCTTTCTAAAACAACAGTCCTTTGAATTATTCATGAGCATTTAAACATGAATAAAGCTAGTGCAAGATGGATGCCTAGATTTCTTTCCTCAGTCCAAAAGCAGCAATGAGTCGTTTGATGTCAGGCATTTTTGGAGCTCTGCCATGGCAACAAGAGAGAAGTTCTGCAAAACATTGTTACAGGAGATGAAACTATGGTCCTCTACTATGATCCCTTTTCCAAAAGAGAATTAATGGGGAATGGCTGCAAACCTGGCGAAGCACCATCTCTAAAGACCAAGGTCACTCTGTCAACCAAGAAGATCATGGCCACAATCTTTTGGTAATGTGAAGGAATACTCTTCATTGACTTCAAAGAGAGGAACACTACAGTAAATGGGGAGTACTGTGCTGGCCTACTGCACAGGCTATGTGCTTCCATCAAAGAGAAAAGGCGAGGAAAGATTAGTGGTGATGTGCGCCTTCTTCACGACAATGCACCTGTGAAGAAATGTGACTTTAAGAAAATTGACCATCCACCCTACAGCCCAGATCTAGCTCCCAGTGACTATTTCCTCTTCTCAAAACTCAAGAAGGACCTTCGAGGAAGGAAATCTAAATGTGTCAAAGAAGTGATGGATGCTGTTTATGCCCATTTTGCAGACATGACTTCTGACTATTTGGGATGGGGGGGATTAAAATATTGATTCAAAGATGTGAGAAGTGTATTGCAATAAAGGGTAACTATATTGAAAAGTGAAATAAATTTTTGCCTTTATCTTACCTAGAAAATGGTTAGCGCGGAAACTTATGGACTTACCCTCATATGATTTAGTATTCAATATTGGACTCCAGAACAATGCAAGAAGAGCAGGGGAGAAGTAACAACCAGCTTTTTTCTCCTTAAGAGTGCGTTATGAAGGAGGCACCATAGTGATATGGGGAAGCATCAACGTCTGATAATTGAAGTCAGGTCACTCCTGCCCAGAGGTACATTCAAAATTGTGAACAGATGGTTAATTTTGCTTAATTCATAAGTTGAAAGCTAATGTATGACAACCACTGCCCTATGGCAGTACCTTGATGATGTTGGGATAAATCTGCATATACTTAATATTATTGAACACCATGTGAGTTCAAAGTAATAACATCGAGATTGGGTGGATATGAGGGAAATATGTTTGAAGAATGGAAAGTAAGTCCCTTAGGATGATGATTGTGCACTTGTGGACTCCATGCCTCATTTTCTGGAGACAGTAATTCGAGGAAAAGATAGAAACATGTGCTTTTAGTGTTCTTTTTATTTTTTTCTAAGCATTTTCAATAGCCATGTAAAATTTAAGGTGTGTTACGTGCATTTCACTGATGATTAAAATATAATGGGTTTAATAATAAATATATTTTTTTAAAAATTCATACAAATGAAAAATAATTATTTTATTATTTATTTTTTTTAAAATACAATAAATTTAATAAATTAAAATATCTTTACAAGTGCAATAATAATTTTACAAAAGTAAGTGATCCACTTTTTTTCCTTAATGCATTTTTGTGCCTTTCATTATTATATTATTGTTACACAGGTAGTTCTATAAATGTATGTATATTGGTTACACTTACATTGTAATATACATTCTTTTACTTCAAAAATGCATATTAATACAGAGAGTTGTTTGTAATTTCTGCTGCATATGTAGCAAGGTTATAATTCAGTGTGAGAGACAAACCAATGTTCAACGTGCATACATTAAATAAGTGCAACAGTGCCTAAGAGATTAAACTATTTTGGGGAGACTAGATCACACCTCTCTTTTACACATTGTTATAATTATCAAAGCTGATCATTACTATGCTGTTTTGTCAAGACCATTAGTTTAAATGAAGGCTTTTGCTGACTCTGTGGTCAACATCATCAGTGGACTGATAGTGTCTGGAGAGGCAGAGGGACAGAACCATTAGAAGTGGAATGGAGTTATGAGTGGTGGAAGAGTTGCAGATATTGTTTGTTGATCAGAATCTACATCTTGTCCATTTTAAAACCATTGTCATTGTTTTTATTATCTGGATGTTCTCTCTTCTAGCCAAATTAAAATATCCCCTTGTTTTTCTAATTCTGTTTTTTTTTTTCCTTTCTTTTATTCTTTCTCTCTCTCTCCCTCTCTCTCTTTTACTCTTTTTTCTTTTGTTTTCCTCCCAAAGCAAATTTGGATGGCATATTCCACAGTAATAGATTTTTCTCCTGATTAAAACATAAATGTCTCTTCTCTTCTCCCAGTAAAATTTTAATGGATCTTCTGGTCATACCAATGTACACTTTTCCACATATATTCCAGTGTAGCAGAGAGGATCCTTGGTTCTTTTAGGAATGCAGTTTTTGACATTTTCATTATGGTTAAAAATTATTTTTATGCCTTCTTTTCCATAACCTGAGAGATGTGTAGTGTGTTATTTTCCAATAATGGTTAACAAACAAAATCTGCACCACAACTATCCCAACAATCCTACCCCCTCCCACTTCTAACTCTTCTGTCCCTTTGCCTCTCCAGACACTTTCAGTCCTATAAGTCAGCATAAGCTTTGGTTTGAAATTTCATTTAAACTAACAAGGTAAAATATCCCAATAATGATAAATTTTAATAATAATGCCAGCTGTAAAAGTCAAAAAAATATTATGGTTATTATGAATTATAGAAGCATACCAATCAAAAAATCAAAAAAATTGACCTTGTGTTGAATAAAATGGACAGGTCCACATGAAATGTTATTTCAAAGTGTAAGAAAAGAGCAAACTTGTCACCTGAAACTATCACCAGACATCTTGGTCTAAATCAGTCTCTGACAGTAATCCAGCCACACACAGGGACATTGTATTTAATTTCAGGATATCTTTAACTGCTATGAACAGCATCATCAATCCAGATTTGAAGGTGGAACAAATTAAAAAAGCAAGATTGCATCAGTTGGTGAATACTTTATATTAGTTATAATTATATCTATCACATTGAAAACCTCATGTGGTTTGTTACTGCCCAAGAGGTAATAATGTTGAAAATGCTGTAAATTTAGGGAAACTTTTAATGAAAATATAGTTGTACTGAAAATGCTGTACTGCTACATACTAAAATTAGCTCCCTATATCAAGAAAGTAAGTTTCTAGATGCAAGAACCTAGCACTCCTGACCTAGAAATTGTTGTAGGGTACAAATTCTTGCGTATTGCATTAACAATTAGAAATCTGTACATGTATTATTGTCTCCCTAGATAAGATCTGAACTCTTTGAGGTGCTAATACCCTGTGTAAAACTATGGAGATGAAAGAAAATCATTTTTGAGCCTTAGATAGTTATTGTGTGCACATATATCAGGCTTTTGAGAACCTTTCTAGTTCACTTGCAACAGTATTCCATTGGTTGGCAAATTTAATATTCCAAGACCTTCTCCTTGACTTCAAAAATAGAAGTGTGGTGTACAATTAATTCATATAAAATTACTGTAGTGACTGGAGAAAACATCTCATGTGTTGAACAAATGATCAGAGAAGATCCAGGTTGGAGTTACGAGTATTTCTAACATTCTTGAACACCTATGAGTAGAAATGTGTGTTCTAGATGGATGCCCCATAGTTTAAGCAAAAGGTAGAAGCTGTACATGCATGGTGGGATGCTGCCAAGAAATACTTCCATGATGGAGTCTCATGCTGTCATGGAAGATGAAATACATCAGTCTTTCATTTAGGTCTTGTCGCTTTGAAATTCTAGAAAGAAAATGTTCTCTACTTTCTTTTCAACAAATAGCCATCTAGCAGCCGTTCTAGAAAGTCACATATCAGTTACTGCCAAATAAGAACTAAGTCTGCCCCCCTAATTGCCGTTTGCATGATGAAAATTGTTCTGCTCTCACAGACATTTTGATAAAGCATAAAAGTAAAGCTATTGGTACATTCCTGTACAGTCCTAATTGAGCACTAAATGACTTCTTCCTTCTGGAACTGTGAAAAACCATTTAAGATATTTTATATATATAAATATTTTTTTTTTAATCCTGAAAAAGCTATTATACCACAAAGAGGAATTGGCTGCAGTATCAGAAAACAAGTGGCATGTATGCTTCTGAAAAGTTGTGCTGAACAAAACTTCTCTGTAACTCTTTGTAATTCATTATTTATCTAGTGACCTATCAGACTGAAGCTGTGACATTCTGGCTCTGAATGGTAAAGACATGTAGGTCTGGGTACAGGAGAATAAGGGTTTGAATCATTCTTGGTTTGACCTTCAGATTTATTAAAGAAATGGAGCAGGCAACAAGTATTTATGCCATACCTTTCTTTCAATGACATTCCCACGAGATCACTAATGCCTGTTCAATTCATTTTTATGCATTCAGTACACGGGTTAAGAGATGCTCTGTGTAGTATTAGTTATGCATGGTGATGTTGGGGTATAGTGCCTGCTACTTAATCCAGTAAGCATAAGTTTGAATCTGGGTTGAGTTCAGTTGTCTGGATAGGTTTTCCCACATACTGCAAATACAAATATCAAGGTTTCCAGATTCGTCATTTCAATCAACCAAATTTCAATTCAAATTTTTTTAAAAATTGTAAATCTTTAAAAAAATTTTCATATGGAACTAACACAGTGAAGCTCATAACATATCTTTGAAACCGGTTCCGTATATATTTAAGGTTAATGAAGCATGAAGAGTGTTAAGACGACAGATTCAATTCAAATTTCAATTGTTTGTAAGGCAGCAAAATCTCTCTTTGTGAAACTGCAAACTAGCAGCAACACATGTATGTTGAGATAGTTTGATCAGTTTGTTTGTGTGAAATGTTATCATGCTGTTAGCATGATAAATCTCGTAAGTAGCAGGATTACTAACATACCTTGTGCAAATATTCAGGGTGTTCGTTATAACGAAGTTTTTTAGTAAGTGTCAAAAGATTTTTTATATAATATGAGAAGCAGAAACAAGAAAATGCCTGCCTGCTTCGTTCCCAGTTGCAAGTGAAAATAAACATTTTTAAGATATATGTAGTTAGCCAAATGAGCAAAACTTCCTTGGAGATGCAAAGAGCTTTTATCCAAGTTTTATGTATGTGTTTCACATTTTCCTGGTGATCTCATTTAAACACTCATTTGTAGTGCAAGGTGAACAGGTCAAAATTCCAAGGCGACAATGGAAATTAAAAGCAGGTGCTGTTGGGAGAAGCAGGGAGTAAAATAAAACAGACCATGAAAATTCCCCCAGAATGCAAATGATTGAGGAAACTGTTCACTTGGCAGTGACAGAGCAATATTCCTGAAGATTGTTGCATACATAGCTTGGAAGCTACATAGTGAATCAGACCTCTAAAAGTAATGAAATGCCGTGCTTGCATCAGCCATCTTCAAGGAAATACCTGCTGCAACCCTGATCTTCAATAACAATGTGGATCAAGGAGTGTTTACTCTTGCATCCCTCAAATTGAATACATTTACTCAAGTGGAAAAAAACAGTTTCACAAAAACTTTATCATAAAAGTGTATGGGGAGACGTATTTTATGACTGGTTAGATAGTTTAACTGCTATTGTCATTGAATTGATAAAGTGGACTGTTGTGAAAGCCATGTGCACTATTCCTATATCAGTTTACATTATTCAAGTGCAATTTTTTTTTGAGGGGGGGGTGGGCTTTAGAAGGGAACTGAAATTCGTAAAATCTGTCGGAGGTTGTCTAAAGTGATAAGTGAGCTTTGACAAGATTAAGTCAACAGAAATAATACATACATTCTATATAAACAGTAAACTATTAACTCCTTCTATTATCATGCCATTATTTGAGCTGTTATTCTCTTTTAGCAGAGGCAGTGCCATCTTGCAGAGGAAATTAAACTAGGCTAGTACTTGCACTTTCTTTACTGTTCATTATGCTTGCCCTATAGATGGCCTATGACAAGGAATGGAGAAAGATGACTGTTGTACTATATAAAAATCTTCATCAAGAAAATAAGAGCTAGATATAGCTGCATGAAGGAACATGGGTGAAAAAACATTTTCTTAAGATATGGTGCAGCTGAAATTTGTTCCCAGAGATCACAAACAATCCTTCATACTTGTTTGTAAAATCTATTGCAGGTGTTTTGTTTTTCTTTCTTTCCCCCCACCCCTTCAATTTGTATTACAAAATTCTGCCAAGAATGTCATCAGGAACTGATGAGTTGTGCAGAGTATTTGCCAGCATCCAATATCTCCATCGTGTAGTATGAGCAGCCATTTTAGGTTGACGATCTCGAGTAAACAAGCCTTTCTTGCAACCTCCAGGTCGAATATATTCTGTAAATAAATTAATGGATAACAAATTATTATATTTCCTTAGATGATTTATTTCTTTTTTACAACAAATGTTAACTTTAGGCTTCAATGTCAGGAAAGACTAGCAAATTTTTATGTCCTTTAAGGGGCCAAGACTGTATATTCACATTGTAGGGTAAGAATGGGGCAAACAGACACTCTAGCACTTTATTTCAAGATCAGATTAAATAAAGCAAATAATTTTAAATACAGTTACTTTTTGCTTGGACATTATACTTATGCTATAATACTGCAACACCAATTAGGGACAAACTGACACTACAGTGTTTATAAATTATCTTCAACGTTGCAATATTCACATCCGAAATAATGATTATTTCCATCATGAACACAATAAAAGTGGTACCACAATAAACATTTGAAGCAATGTACTCAGTTTTAACCATCATTGTCTAAGCAATGCAATCCATGTACCTCAAGAATGAGATTAACTGGTCCAGGTGACTTAACACTAATAAAGTCCTCCCATTGAGGCACATAATGGCTTTGCAGAAACACATATCAATGACACTGCAGTCACACGTTTTTTACAAATACTATGGGCCTCAAAGTTTTTTTTTATTTTTCCTTGCTTAGATATTTTTGGGTTTATGAATAATTTGCAACCTTGTCTCGTCTGAATTAAAAATGCTAGTTGGGTTGATTATGCTAATCAAGTAGCTTCAAAACATTCTCATTTAAATGATAATGTTTTCCCTGGTCATTTCTTATGCTTGAGATCTGTTAAATAAATAAATCAAAAAAAATTTTGCTTGAGCATATGAAAGCCCTTCTGCTACTCTCTATTTTATGACGTTTAAGAAATTCTCTTATCAAGTCTTTACAGTCATTTCATTGCTAAATGAAAGTTTCGTGCCATTCACAAAAGCATAAAGGAATATTAGACTGTGTATGCCTTTATGAGTCAGTTCGTACCAGTTTCATCAAATTTTAAAAGATATTTTGCTTATTACCCCTCAAGTTCCTTTGAAATTTAGTATTTGGACATTAGAACTAACTCACCATCTCAAGCAAAAAAAAGCTTTGGCAGCTGTACCCAGTGGCATCTACTCTAACTTCACCGCTTTATAGCTAAATGTATATTTTTGCTTCACCCCACAAACAGTAATCAAAGTGTCCTTTTGCCCCCACATCATCATATTACCCTCATGAGTGGCAGAGGTGGTTAAGGCATGGATTCATGAGCAGGAGGCCTGGGGTTCGATTTTCATCGGAACTGTGCTCTCTAAAGATTTTTTTTTTTCATTCCGGTTTTCATCAGTCATAAATAAATGCCAGATGCTGGGGGTTTCTGCTTACTTCCCTTAAAAAAAATCCTTTCCCAGTATATCATTTCATCTCCTGTATCATCAGTATCCACTAGGGTGGCCCTTAGCTATTTGCAATTTTCAGAAAGTTAAAATTATGCTGTTCCCACCCCCTTATTTTGTTTCAATGAACAGAAAAATGATCTGTGCAAATTTTCAGGTCAATCAGATAACTGCAAGCGACCCTCATTGTGACAAGCATGAAGGTTTGAAATTTTAGCCAGAAAGTAATTTTTTGTAATATTATTAGATAAACATATGCTAATATTATTATTATTATTATTATTATTATTATTATTATTATTTTAGTGCTTCATTGTCTTATTTTATAACTTAATATTATGTCTTTGATAAAGATTTTTCACTTATTGTTTTGGAACTACTGTTTGTACTGCTACCTAACTGTCCTTGTCTGTGAAAAGTGACTTTCATGACATGTTTCGCCTAGACTTGTAAAATGGCATCAACTTCTTTGCCCCACAAGTTAAGAAAAGATTTTTCCTAAATCTGTTGTTGGCTACATGTTCAATCAAATTGTCATAGAAAAACTATCTTTGAACCGGCAAGATTTAAGCATTTTTTTCTACAGTGTAAGAGATAAACCTTATAACAAAGGAAAAATGCAGCATTTTTGACTCAATAAATTTCCATTATTTGGCAAAAAGCACAAATTCCTACTAGAAGAACTGACCACTACATCGATAAGTTATTCAAACTGTATGATGAATGGAAAAGTTTACAGAAAAAATTGAATAGAACTACAGGCAAGAAAAATAAAAGAAAAAAAAAGAAGGGGGATCTTTTGTAGAAATTAAAATGATCTCTTTGACATATCTCATTCAGAATCTTTTGGGCAAATGAAAAATGAAGAGGATAAGAATTCTTAATATTTCAGCACCAAAAATGATGACCAGGCTGCATGATTGGTGTGGATCAAAAACTAAAACACAAGGAAAAAAGAGCACTAAAGTGCAATGCAATGGAAACTGCCAGGAAAAAAAGGACTTATGAAGAAATGGAATACTCTGCTACTCATCAATTCAAGTAGTCAAGCAGTGAAGATGTATGACAGTTAAAATTCCTGTTATCTGTCAGAAAGCATCTGAATGATATATTTCAGAGAGATTGTCCATAATTTCAAAAAAACCGCCACGGGTGGCCGAGATCGTTAAGGAACGGACTCATGAGTGGAAGGTCTGGGGTTCGAATCCTGCCAGGACCGTCCTCCCTGACTGGGTTTTTATTCAGGTTTTCCTCAGTCTTCATAACTGGCAAATGCCAGGGAGGTACCTAAACTTAGGCCTGGAACGTTTCCTTCCTTAAAAAAAAATAATCCTTTCCCAATATATCATTTCATCTCATGTATCATCAGTGTCACGCCTGTGGTGCCTCAGTAGTAAAAACGGGTGTAAACACTACTCAAAAAAAAATAATTTTCATAAAGAGATTTGTATTTATCCCCCCCTTTTCCCCTGCAGTTCTAGTCATAAATTATCAGGATTTTCAAATTTCCATGCATCGTTTTTTTGTTGATTGGAACAAGAGGGATGGGGAGCTAAACTTTTAGAAAGTTCAAAAATAAGGGCCATTCTAGTGTCCAGTGCCCGTGATGCCTCAGTAGTTAAAATGAGCATTAAACACTATAAAAAAAAGCATGCCCATTCATCTCATGTATATCACTCTAAAAATATCACCATAGATGGCAGCAAGAAGTTCACCACAATGATGAACAGACGAGCAAGCCATGTAGTTAGTTATTCCCAAAGCATAGGTTCAAAGAAACCATTTTAACTAGCGCTAACATTATTTTCTAAAAGTTTTTTTTGCAGTCAAGGTTAAAGAAAGAAGCAAATGTTTGATCATATACTCAAATTCTTGCATGGATGCTGTAATTTGAGTATATTTAGTTGGCTTTGTGTATCAAAATATAATGGAACTACAAAAATGTTTTGTGTTCACACCAGTGCACTATCTCCCACACATTATCACCTGTTGATATAAGTCCTAGTACTGATTCAGCATAAGAATATAATGTGACCATTGACAGGGACTGTCTATTATTAATTAGTCTAAAAGAGGCCTAGATATCTCTTTAAGTAAACCAAATGGAAGATGAATGTGCTGGTGGTATGAAAAAATAATATTGCGCAGCTAGGCTCAAAGTATTATTTTTAGAGTTTATAATTTGCTCAAAAAGTATTCTATATAGAAGAGAAGGAAAAACTTCACTTTAATAAGTGTCATTTGTTTAGATTGCCACGTACACAAAATAAAGGTAGTGTAGATGCTAATGGTGTAAAAGAAATTTTTGTGGCACATTAATCAAAATGTTTGTAATAGTTTTATTTATTACAATGCAAGAGCAAAAAATTATTATCACTTAGAAGAATATACATTGCACTGTGTGAATGCAACAGAGTTACAAACAGAGAAAAGAGCAAGTAATGATAAACATCTGCCAATTTTGTATAATTACTCACGTTTTATTCACTGTGAGCCAAATTGCTACCCATTCCAAAAACAATATGTTTTAACAAAACTTACCTTGAGGAGTTGCAAAATCTGCAAAGTTCCATATCATTTCTCCAACAAAAAATCCACAATCCCTCAGAATGTCAAATGCCTTGAAATGCTCCATAAGTGTAACAACGTGATAATCCTCTGTCCACATTGACTCTGGTAACTGGAACATAAATTATTTTATCTTCTATGAACTTATGCTCTTGAAGATATTAACAGTGTAGTACAGGGTGAACAATCCTTCAGCAACTGGTTCCAAGGCTGGCTGGCAAGGTTTGCTTGGTATACTTTCACTCAATACACTGTTTTGCGTTGCCTAACAAACACATGCTAATTGTGCAAGATTTCAACTGAAGCCTTGCAGAGGGGAAACGTACGCCAACATAGCGCTGCTGGCTGGTCCCATGGTTGTGTCAAGCATTGCTCACCCTGTAGTAAAATATGTTGATATAGGATAAGTTTGGTGATACTACACTGCATTTACTTGTTTTTAATAGAACATATTTTGGGAACATTCACTTCCATCATCAGCAGAAGACCAACTGGTAGAGGCATACTCCTAGGTAGGTGGTCGGAGAAATTTATTGAGCATATCCAACATCAGTGTCTCTAAGTTCATGATGAGGTATTTATTTTTGATGATGTAAATGTTTACCCATGTTAACTCCAAAGAGTTACAAATGTTTTTCAATAATTTTTTTTTTTTTATCAATTTCATAGTTTTTTGTTAAAACATTTTCTCTATCTGTTTATAACGAATATTTCTGAAATGTTCTTTTGTACTGGTTTCCAAATTTCTTTTTGTTTTTCCAATGTATACCTGATTGCAGTCTTTGCAATTGATTTGGTAGATACTCAATTTCCTGGAAGATATATGATCTTTGCAGGAAGATTTTAATAAAGTTTTAATATTGCGCACATTTTGAGGAGCCAGAATATTTTGATCATTTTTGTGGAAACCATTATGCAGTGCTGTGTTGATGTATTAGTTTTCTTCTTTGTATTTTTTTTACACCAAGTGGAATATTCACCAATTAGTATATGAGGGGGTGTTTAGGATGGCATGCTGATGTGTTTTGGGATTAAAGATGTTATTTTTAATGTAATTGTTACTGTGGGTCTGTTTCCTATATATTCCAAAGGCTATCTGTTATTCATCTCATTTGGCATTACAGCCTGGGGTGAACCTTGGCTTGCCACAGCAACCTCTGTTTCCTGCACCTTCATCTTACAATTTCATTGATAGAGGGCAATATTGCATTTCATTGATCAGCATGCTCACACTCAGCAGGTTGCCTGTCACGCAGCTTTCGTGATCGAAGAATGTCATCTCTCCATCAGCTGCTTTCCAATTGTCCTCATGAGGCTAGGTGGAACCGCTCCAGACCTCCCGGCTAGCAGTCAGCAACATTAACCCAAGACCAAGGTCCTAATTGGTTATTATCTTTTATAATCTTCAAATATAAAGAAGGAATTCATCCATTTTTTTCAGTTTCCATTATAAATTATATTGATCTTTTCTATATCTTCTGCTGAGAGCGAATGTTTCAAGACATTTCAAATTAAAAACTAAGTAAGTAAGGTATAAGTGTCACCAAACCAACTATATCAACATAATATTATCTTCTGTTATTATTTCTAATTAATCTTTTAACTAAGCAATAAGAATGCAAAAGTCATAATGTCTCTAAAAAGTTTAATACAATTTTGACCAACCGTATGCATCCCAGCTACTGCTCCAGCACCATACTCTGTAACTATGACAGGTTTCTTAAATTTCTCATGCCAGCTTGTGATTTCATTGACAACCTGTCGCTGGATCAGGTCAGTGTGTCCAGAATCACTGTACCATGCAGGATAACGATTAACACATACAAAATCCATGAACTGCACCTGAAATGAAGAATAGAATTTGAACATCTTGATTACAGAATTTTTAGTAAAGAAAAGTATATCTCGACCCATTCAAAGGACCTGTTTACACACCAGCTGCTATGAATAATACAGAATTGTTATTAATTTTGATACTTTATTATTTGGATTAAAATAATGTATTATCCGTATAATGTGAATCTGAATATTATTTTACAAAATATAGCACATCTAGGGTAATTAGATAAGGTTTAAATACTTGAAAGAGTCAGAGAAATGTTTTGTTTGTTGCAACTTTTCAAATAATGTGATGTATCAAAAAGAATCATTTAATTTCAAAAGGCTATTATATGCATGAACACAAAAATTTGCAGTAAATTTTAAAATACGTGCCTGAATAAAATGTTTCACAATTGGTTGCCATGGTAGATGCCTTCCTGATGCAGCTAACTCACTCGCTGTTCAGTATTCATCAAAATGACAATGACAAAACAACAGAAAGCATTTTGTCTTCTCTGTTTCAAAGTGAGTTTAATATAGCTGCAGAGCATGATTTTCGTGACAGTAAGGCACTGCACCTCCTACTACTTGGAATGTATCTGTCCCAGCGTTTCTGTCAGTCTTCAAAGACATGCTGAAACCATTTTTGACAGGTCCTTCAGAATCGCCTCCGCAGCCTTCAACACTGCTCTTTTGATGATGGAAAATGACTCTTATGAAGGTGTTTTTTCAAAATGGTCACACTGGGATAAATCTGGATTATAGGTAGGGTGAGGGACATGCTTAAATTGATTTTTGTATGATATTTGCAATGTGTGGCCATATTATCATGGTGCAGTATCCAGCGTTTTGTATGGAAATGTGGCCTTTTGCATGTGATATGGCCCTGCAGAGTTTTCAGATATCTCTGTAGCATTGTGCCGGAATACAGTTATGTCTGCAGGAATAAGGTGCTGGTAAACCACAAAAAAATGAGATGACATAACTTTACCAGCAGAAACAACCAGTTTTTCTTCTTTTGGTGTTGGTGGCCACACAGAGCTTTACTGTTTGTTCTCAGGACTGAAATTATGTATCCAGGTTTCATCACTAACGATTATCTATGAAAGAAACTGTGCATCTACCTCTAACACCACCTTCAACTGCATATGAACAACCTTTTGTTTGAGAATCAGTAGTCTTGGAACCCACAATACATAAATATGTCTCATTTGTAAAATTTCTCAAAGTGTTCTTAATGTTGTTCAACAATTCTCTCTCATAATGACAGCAATGGTGTTATGTTTGCTTTTGTTAGAGCACAAATTGGAGTACCAAGTTCACCTTCCTTTAAACTTAATTGTTTTGATTGCCCCTCAGTTAAAACATTGTTAACTATCTTTGAGTTATTGCTATAGGGAAGAACTAACTCTGTAAAGACCTCCTGTAACTTTGCATAGGTCTCAGCTGGATATTTGTCAGGATGAAACCACAATTTCAGAGCAGCATATTGTTCATTGCATGCACCTCCTTTTGCTGTAGGCAGAACTGAACATGTCTTAACTTGCACCCTCTCACAGGTGGGAAATGACAATTTTTTTTGTTGATTTGGTTTATTTATGAACACTCTTTAACATTTCAGGTCATCAGCATCCCATTAAATACAGGGCATGAAACACAGATAAATTTTGCTCAGAGGCCTCTTCCTTCAGGCTTGAGGTCCTTTTATGTGCCATAAACCGATGACATGGAACCCAAATTTACTTTCCTTCCAAAGGAAGCTAAACTTAGGGATTTTTATGCCTAAAATAATCCATCAACCCTGGCTGAGATTGAGTGATTTATCTGTTTCTACATCTCTGGTTTTTGTTGTCTTGGATGGGTTGCTCTAGGTGTGGCTTTTTCATTTTTATTTGAACTATTTATGCAGATGTACATGATATTTTTTGTAAATGCACAATGTGTGCCACTGTGGTAATTATAAAAGAGAAATTCTATTTCATTTAAGAACTTTCGAAAAATAAGACATTTTTAAAAAATTCTGTTGGAACTCACACAGTGAAGCTTGTTAAATGTAAATTATATCTAATCTTGTCTAACACACTTTTATGCTTCACTTATATTAAATGCGGTGGGACTGGTTTTGAAGAGACATCCTCTCCATCTTCAACCAACTTGACGACTGGTGAAGCATAAGAGAAATTCTATGTTTGTAAGTCTTAGTGACTGCTTCAGGAACTCACTGAATTCTCCAGGAAATAAACTAATCTTGGGTCTATGAGGCAAGTAATGGTTATCTCTAGATCACCAACCAACAGTATGACAACAATGAAACTAGTACTACCTGCTTACACATTAAGCTAACAAAATATAAAGTTGAATATTAATGCAAGAAATTATGCGTGTAAAAAAATTATGATCATTCTTTATTGTTATTATTCTCATATTATTGGACCATGCAAAAGGTATATTGCAATCCTGGTCTCTGACGCAGTGCCAAAATTTACGGATCTGAAATAGTATGGATGATTGCAGATAGTCATAATCATTGAGACATGGGGTGACAGCTGAATATTCATATTTGGTTTTAAACACCATGGCTCATAACAATTTAGAATATAATAAAAATAAAACTGAAATACTTACAGCTTTATCATTGTGAACACTTTGACTTGTAACAAAAGTCACTGGTCGTGTGGAGTCTATTGCTTTTGTGTGATTATAAAGAGCACTGAAATAAAAACAGAAAACATGTGAACTTGCATTGTTTAAAGTGGAATGCTTTACTTGTTCTCTATATTTAATAAGCCCACATAATTTCCTTCAGAAGGGAAGTAAAGCCATGGGTTCTGTGTTGTAAATTTATGTAAAAGAACCTCAAGCCTGATAGAAAGAATTCGAAGCAAAATTATCAGCAATTTCTTGCCCTAAAATGAATGGGACACTGATGACATGATATGTTAATGTCCATAAGGTCCATAAAGTGTTACAACGTAATTAATATCTCTCAAATGAATTGACATAATTAAATGCCGTACTTTTCTAAAATTTTTGGTAAAGGGGGCTTTGATAATTTCATTGGCATCAATTTAGCAGGCCTAATCATGGTGCTTGGTAGAGGGGGGTGACTTCAGAATTTGAAATGAGATGACAGTGTACTTTTTAGATATTATGACTGCTCTCGATAAATTAAAAAACTTTTGTTTAAAACCTTTTTTTCTAATATGAAATTTTTAGAGCTTATGGCCTTTTTAAAATAAAACATACTAAATAAAGTAAATAAATATAATCAATCAGTTTTTTCAGGTTTTTAGCCTCCATGAATTCATGCCCTATTCTTTCAATTTCTGGGAGTCTAAAGTTGCTGGGAGCTACATTTGGAGAGTAAAGGGGATGTCCTAGAATTTCAAACCCTGCTTTATCGTGGCTTGCTGCACAATCCTAAAGAAAGAGCATGCCCTAACACAATTTTTCATGATATTTCTTCTTGGTTGCATCTCATAATTTGGAAATTATGAAAGTAAGTCATTGAGTAAGTTACAAATGGATGTAGAATTTAAACTAATTTGTAAAATACTTTTATTTCTCAACATAATGTTCCCCTAACATTGAGGCAATTGTTCCATCGTTTCACCAGCCCCTGAAATCCAGGAGCGCACAATTCTTTGGGCTGCTCTCGGTACCAGGCGGTGACTTCCCTTTCTGCAGCTTCAACGTCGGAAAATGTTTACCCGAAAGACGAACAAGGTGAAACTATAAGGAGGATGATCGAGGAGTTCCCACTTTAAATTTTGTACCGTCTCGTTTGTCTTGTTGGCAGTTCTGGTCGCTTCCGATAAATGGCCTTACCAAGTGTCCTGAGGATGCTATAGTAGGAGTCGGTATTTGCCGTTGAGGCTGGAATGCAGTTACAGCATGTCTTTGTGATTCCAGAAGACTGCAAATATCACTTTCCTGGCCGATGGTCACTTTAAACCTTTTTCGCAGGCGATACGAATGTTTCCAATGCACGACGCACGCTCTGTCGTGGGCTGATAATGCTAAACCCAAGACAGTTCGAATTAGCATATCTTGTTCTCATCAAGGCAATAATGCCAGTTCCATTTTTTGCATTTTATGTCTGCATGCTCGGTATCCATCGTGCGTAGACTTCGTGAAAATCTAGCATATCATGCATATGAGGTAGACCATGCTGGGTGAACAACCAATAGCAGCTGCTATAGTGTCTATAGTTACTCTTCTATCTACTCGGATTAAGTCTTCAACTCGTTGCAAATTCGCCTTATCTTCGATACGTGTTCGTTCTTCAGAGAACTTATGCACCGAAATGTAAACACTTTGACATGACAATCACTCCTCACTGTATATGGGAAGCATTTCTTTATATATTCTTTAATTCCATACCTTTTGCCCACAAAAATCGCATAAGGAGCGCTGCACTCACGCAGAGGGACCGCCACAGATGGTCGAGGTCGTTAAGGCGCGGACTCGTGAGTGGGAGGTCCGGGTTTCGAATTCCACCAAGACCGAGGTTTTTTCCAGGTTTTTCTCAGTCCTTATAAATGGCAAATGCCGGGGAGGTACCCTAAATTTAGGCCTGGAACGCTTGCTTGCTTCCTTACAAAAAGAACTCCTTTCCCAATATATCATTTCATGTCTTGTATCATCAGTGTCCACTGCCTGTGGTGCCTCTGTAGTAAAAACGGAGGCTGAAAACCAGTAGTTTGCAGAGGTTGGACAAGCCCCCTTTCAGATAACTGTAGAAATGTTAGAGCGTCACTGGATCCTTCAAGAAGATTATGTTGATAAGTCCGGTAAAAATAAAAATTTTAGATCAGCTACAAATGGGTAAGGGGTCGAGCACAGTAATCAACCCTAATATCTTCATGTTCATCAAAAGTATTAACGTACTAATACGAAACTTCTAAAACTAAACTTCCTCAAACTTAAATATCACTTATAAAAAAATCAAATTAAGAAAATGAAGCCTGTTTATGTACTATATGTACATGAATATAATAAGAGTTTACTTTTCCTCTTTTTTTTTTTTTTTTTTTTTTTTAACTTAGGGTCGCTTTTAAATTCGCATATTAAAAATAAGTCCGCCAGGTCAATGTTTTCGTGTTTCACAATTACTCTTTAATCATGGTGCATCTATTGTGACGTCATAGTAGCGGGAAAAGTTAGAAATATCAGAATGAAGGCTGGCTAACAAGAGAATAAGTTATTGCCACGTATTTGTACTTCAATAATATGTTTACTATTAGCAAGAACGGAATAGCTAAATTATTTTTTTTTTTTTGGTGATTATTGATCGAAATACATTTGCATGCACATTAGAATATTGTAACTAATTTTTTTATGATCAGTTTATTTGTGAAGTTTCCATGCGTAGTAGCACTGCGATGCTCAGTTGTCCTGCTTTTACGTAAGTTACTGGGTCTCGAACTAAGGACAATATCACTTCCGTAATGCTCGCTAAATGAAACAATTGCAACGACATATAAAGCTTTGATCGCAGATATGTCTGATTGACAGCAACAATCGCTTGTTCACAACTGCACACTTAAACGGCAGGTCTGTGAGAATGGCAATCACGGCAAGATTTGGAAGACTGTCTATAATGACGAAAGTGACGATTAGCATTGACAGTGAAATGCAGCAATATATCTTAACCAGGTAGCTTTCCGCAAACTGCAGCATATGTTTCATGTTGAATATGAGTTGATAGAACATATATCCCCCTTTCCATTTGGTCTGTTCTAAACGAAAATGAAGCAAGCGGAGGCCCTGTGGTCAAGGTTAGTATGTATTTGTGATTTGATTAAGAATTCTATTTTTGCCTTCTACTGTATATATTTGGTTTGTGCTTACATAAAGGCGGGGAACAGATATATAGCCCAAAAGAATAACGTCCACCACAAGGTCCTATTGTGTGTTTGTTTACCCCTATCCCTCTCCCTTCCCGATTTTCCTTATGCCGACGTTCGACTTTTAATTGTAACTGTGCACGTTATACTCCTTAAAATGGTGTTCTACGTGCTTTGCTGTGTTTCTCCTTTGCTAATATTATTTCCTTATTTTCTGTAATATGCGCTATATAACCTATAGTTTCGCGTCTACATATTCCAAAGCACGCGCGCGGACCCAACAATCTTAAAGTTTAATCCCTACCTAGTTTTAACTTTTATAAAAATCCTTGTAATAACGAATATTTGCTTACATTAGGTTAGATTGGTTGGGTTAAGTAAGGTAAGGTATTCGCTAAGTTTTGTATAAGAAATTTGCATTAAATCTACACTTGAGAGGTATCCGACGCAACCTTTTTGCATTTGACTGTAATCCAGTGTATTTCTTGCTGTTGACAACACTGACGTCCCCACTTATCACTCCGACACTAATTTCGACTACTGCTTTCGAAATCTATGAATTTAATATAATTTCCAAAGCTGGCGGGTAGATTAATAGCATCTAACGTGCTTACTTATTCTGCTGACGTTCTAGGTATTTTTGGAACATTTTTAACATCGCGCATATTTTTTTACTATCGAGCGCTTACGGACATTGTAACAAAATATTTAATCTGATTTGATAAACATAAATACCTTAAATATAAAATATTATAGAAGCAATTGGAAAATCAGGAATACTCTTATATTCAGGTGGACACCATAGTCAAAAACTGATTGGGGTGGCTCAGATTTAACGCTTGAGACTTGCATTCGGGAGATCCCGGGTGAATTCCCGTTGGACCGGACATCCTGATCTTCGTTTTTTTTTTGGGGGGGGGTTTCTGGTTACTTAGACAAATACTGGGATCCGTTTTTACATTTCACAAATTTTTCACTCTTCCATTTCATTCAGTTGGTTCTGTTTCATGGTTGAAAGTGACAGAACAAGGGGGGTCTGGTGCAATGTGATGATGGCTTGCTCTTTGAAAACGTTTCTGCTTCAGCATCTGGAACTGCCAGGATGGTCGAGGTCGTTAAGGCGCGGATTCGTGAGCGGGAGGTCTGGGGTTCGAATCCCACCGGGCCGTACTCCCTGACAAGGTTTTTCCGGGTTTTCCTCAGTCCTCATAAATGGCAAGTGCTGGAGAGGTACCCTAAACTTAGGCCTGGAATATTTCCTTCCTCTAAAAAAAATTGTTTCTCAACTTACCGTTTCATTTCATGCATCATCAGTGTCCACTGCCTGTGGTGCCTCAGTACAGTAGTAAAAACGGGCGTTAAACACTTATTAGCATCTGGTATGGAAGCAGAGTTTCTGAGAGACACACAACTCGGGGGATAGGGGTCAGAGGTCCACCGGTGTCAGGGTGTTAAGCTGTATTTGCAGACATGTCAGGCCATCAGCATCACATTCAATTCAGGGCTTAAAACAGTCGATAAATTTTGCTCATAGGCCTCTTCTTTCAGGCTTGAGATTCCTTTACATGTGGTAAATTTACAACATGGTGCCCACGGCTTTACTTCCCTGTTGAAGGAAGCCATATTTAGGATTTTTAGATCTGAAAAAATCCATCAACCTTGGCCGAGACGGTGTTAGGGACTGCATATGAACTGTGCAGTCCTAACCATATATCTTAGCCTCTGAAAAAATCTCCCAGAGGTGCCACAAATGGGGGGAGGGGGGAGGTTGAAAGCAAGGCTCAAATACTGAAAGAATCCTTCTCTGCCCCAGATCATTCATCCATCAATAGTATTTTAAAAAATTAAAACCTGGTCTTTTCTCATGCATTTTTGTCCTCAATAGGTCCAAAATATTAGCATTACACGCTCCAATGATAATGTTCCAGTGGGAAGATAATCAATTAGTAGTATATCCTTAGTTTCCATTATTTATACTGCTGTTTTGTTTCGGATATGTAGTAGTGCCCCAATTTCATCATTGGTCACAAATCAATGTATAAAGTTGGTAGGATCTCTCTGAAAACAAACCAAACTTTGCTAAGAAATTAGCAGTCTGAATGGCTTTCGATTCTGAGTCAGCAGTCAAAGCACCCAACTTGCCAATAATTTTTTTAAGCACAATTCTTCTCTCAAAATGTGAAATGCTCAAGATTTAGCATTTTCAGACAACTTTAATTGGAAATCCTCCAGAAACACTACTTGCACCTTATCCATAATTCTGATGGGACAGATTTTGGTCATCTGCTGCATGAAGCTTTCATGGACACATTTAAACCTCGTGGATCACTTAGAAATGGTTGAAAAGATTTGTACAGAACCCCCTTGAGTATCACCCTCCTTAACAAAGTACTTAATAACCACTTGATGTCTGATATTTGCCATTTTACCCATATATACATGTCTGCACTGCAACAAACAGCTATAATTACTAGTAATAGTATTTATTTCTCATGCATCAACATACAGAATTTTTTAACAAAATAAACACAAATAAAAAAACATTACGTTTAAATATAACATTTAGGAACAGTGCCTTCGGCAATTCCAGAAGGACTAGCTCCAATCAAAATTTATTCCAATTTGATTGGCTCAGTTCCCCAGTCCCCGGTTTATCAGCACTACCTACTGGAATATCCAGGGGACCGGTCTCCAATCCAACAAAAAACAAAACACAACATTAAAAGTAATTTATACATTCAATACAACATTAAGTTATATTTCCTACAATACTAAACCTTTTTTTTTTAAATTAATTAATTAATTAAACCCATTTGGCCAAATTTCTATCCTTGAGAGTTGCTTATTCCTTAGGACCTTATACACACTAACATCCTGGTTTATAACTACTAGGACTCTTGATCAATTGATGTATTATTGCATGAATGTTTCTGAGGAAGATGCCAGGTTGATGATATGATGATGTCAGAACTGCTTTAAAACTGCTGCTGCAATCTGCGAGTCATTTAGAGAACTTTCCAAATAATCCTTGTATAAACAAATGTTAATTCTAGCAGTTATGGTTTTAGAAGCTTGCAATCTACATTCAGTAGTAGCAGTAATAGATTTGTGCACCCTGGTTTTATGTTGCCTGGAGCTGCTGATGCTTTGTTCTAAGATAGGTGAACCAACCATAAAAACATCTTACAAGTTCTGTTTTATAATATTATTTGCTAATCACTTTATAGATATAGCATAAGAATAGCGTTTTAACAAAATGTTGAAAAGATACACAAAAATCCTTACCTGAAATATGGACTAGAAGAATTCTCGTTTGTCTTGGGTTCATTAGCAAGGGACCACATTATCACACTAGGTCGGTTTTTGTCTCGCTGCACCATTTCTGTCATCACTGATTTATGTTTATTTAGTAGTGTGGTGTTGAAGTAACTGCAAACATAGTTACAGTAGAATAACATTATACAAGGAAAATTTATCAAATGCATCATTCTCTGAATAATGGTAAAATGCAATAGCATACATGAGAGAATTCTGTCATGTTATTGTATCTTGTCCATTAGTTAAGAGATTAATTAGCAGCAAATGTCCTCTGGTTTTCATTGTGGCAGCTTCTTGAGAAGAAAGCAGCCATACTTTAGCCCTTACTTAATATTGGTGTCTGGGGATTCCAAAATCATTTGCCAGTGCTTGGTTTCAAATTTCAAATTGTTAAATTCAATCTCACAATCAGTTACAATATCTAAAGCTGCCAAGAGTCACCAATTCTAAATTTTTCCAACACATCTCTGTATCATTCCATTCTGATCTTTCTTTGTCCTTCAATGACAGCATATGGCACTGAACAAGAAGAAATTTTCCATACACTTAAATGTTGATGTAAGGAGATGGAAACTAATCTCTTAGGCTACCCTAGTATCCATATATCATATTTAAATGAAGCTAATGTGCCACAATGCGCACAACAAATTCAAACCTTAAAATCATACAAAAATGCTGGAAGCTTTTGGCATTTTACGGCATCTCAGAGATAAGTCGTCAGCTTCATAAACAGTCCACCCACCCACTGCTGGCCTTAAACTCTTGTTTCGGTATACCAAGAACTTCAGGCCCCTCTTTTGCTTTATTTTTTATGGTGTCACTAGTCACAGGTTGCCCATTCTTCCTTCTTTCATGTACGAATTCCAAAACTTTTTCTTCAATATCAGGATATCTTCCTTTGCAAGGACCAATGAATTTCTTTCTACTAGCTTTAGTTGCAAATAATGTCAATTTCTGTTGCAGCCACAAGCGAACGTTGCTCTCAGCTACATTGAACTCACTTCTTGCCTTTCTGTTAACATTTTTTCAGTACAGAATTACTTTATGCTAGTAAGCAGCATCATAAAATGTTCTTCTATTTGCCTCCATTTCGTAACTGCCTACTATTCAATGCAATAATAGGCCAACAATCAATGTAACAAAGTTGAGAATTACAGCAATGACAAATTTGAATGAAGTTACAGGCAAACTACAGAATAGAACAGATTTGCGTAAATATGATAGATTGCTTTTACATTTTTCATTATAAAAGTCTTCGTAAAAAATTAATAAATAACATTTCAGGTACTATTGGCAGTATGCTCACTCTTTCCCCATTTTTTTCCCCAGGATGTTTTCCTTTTTTAAAATTTGTACAAAACTAGAACTTATGGAAGATATCTAAATGTTTCTGTCAAATGACTGCGACCCATTTAAAATCATGCAAAATATTTCTTCTCAAGACTTAAAAATATATGTAAACTTTAAAGTCATCATTGATATGTCAGTATGTGTAAAACATTACTGTAATAAGAGACTTAAATATTTTGGAGGTTATACATAGTTATCAAATACTTTGCATTTAATTACTGCAGCGTAAAACCAATTCATTAAAATATAACTTCTAACCATCTATCTGTCACCTAACAGAAGGCCCAAGAGAAAGAAAAAGGCACTCACATCTTCTGTGCTAATAAACATAAATCATCATTACACCATTCCAGCATGATTTTGGCATTACCAAAAAATTACCAGTAGCTAAAATTTAACATTAAGTTTCACATTATTTTTGTTATAGTACTGAATAGTGTACATAAAGTTACCTTTTTAATAAACAAAAATTCCTACTCTGTGTATTGGGTTTGAAATAGATTATATTGAAAAATTACATTAATTTTAAATAGAAAATAGTATATTTCTTTATCAAGTCCAGAGGTTTTGGACAATTATATGAACAACAAACACTTCATGCAATTCATATGAGTTTTTCAAAATTATTTTAAATAATCTTTAACCAATTATAATAAATATTATTATATAAATATTATTTAAAATAATTTTGAAAAACTCATATGAATTGCATGAAGTGTTTGTTGTTCATATAATTGTCCAAAACCTCTGGACTTGATAAAGAAATATACTATTTTCTATTTAAAATTAATGTAATTTTTCAATATAACAGGAAAGAACTGCACTATATTAACTGTCTCCATGGTAACCAGGACTATATAAAAGTATGAAATAACATTCGATCATGTTATCACACAAACAGTACGTGTTGTTATATTTCTAATGTACAGGAAAGAACTGCACTATATTAACTGTTTCCATGGTAACCAGAACTGTATAAAAGTATGAAATAACATTCGATCAACCAATTTATTATAATTGGTTAAAGATTATAATTTATTATAATTTATTCAAGGAATTTAATCCCTTAATTTATTTTGTTGTTGAGAAAAAGTGAAATATTTTTCTAGAAACTTTTAAAACACAAAAGAAAAAAAGTTTCTCCTTTCCTGATTTATTTAAATTTGCCTGTCTTGACATGTTTGTTTTCTAATTGTGCTATACTAGACATACCCTATTGTGCAAGCAGGACTTTCAGCAATTATTAGTATTCCAAGGCTATCTGCAAGGTCAAGTGCTTCCTCTGCATATGGATAATGTGATGTGCGATAGGCATTTGCACCTAGCCATGTGATGAGATTGTAATCCCTAATTAGTAACACATTATCCAGTCCTTTCCCTCTCATCTGTAGAAAAGGAATAAAGCTATTGTTAAAAAGTGTAGCTTGGATACAGAGTAGTAAAATATTAGCCCCATATTTATTGCATCAAATCAGTTAGAGCGGAAAGATGGCTTGATAACACTGGGGATTTGGTTGGCCATGTGATGTAACTTTAAATACACAAAGCTTCCTTACTTTTTTCTCTGTGCTCATATGGAAACCATGCCAAATTAGTCAATGTATATGTTAGTGACAGAAAACTCCAATGACATCATTGATACATCAATATGGAGCTTGAAGTCCTTAAAATTGTCTTTACTTATCTAAAGATTTTTATACGTACATCTGAATCCTCATGTTTACCAAAACCACGCATGTAGATAGGTTCATTGTTAATTAAGAATGTTGTTGTATTCCAAGACAGAATTCTTATTCCAACAGGTAGCCTGTAGATGTCCTCCCCAGTTGCTGCCACTAAACGAATCTGAAAGAGTAACATATTTTAAAGCAGGAATGATGCAGCCAATACAAAATGTATTAGGAGGCATTAATTTAAACAAAATGTTTAGACTGCATACCAGCATAGATAAACAAATTTCATTTATAATTAATTACTTGATTACTTTTCTACAAATTTACCAGTTTCTATTGATATGCTCATTGAAGTATGCTAATCAGGGAAAAGTATCTTCAAGTGCAATGAAGAGTACTAAACAAAATTTAGCCTGATTTTTTTAGTTAATTGTCTTATAGATTTAAATTTAAAACTAATTTTGTGTTGGAACTAATATAGTGAAGCAATTAATTTATTCTTAATTAGCTAGTAAGTTGATTAAATACTCTTATGCTCCACTTACCATCAAATTATGCAGAACATGTTTCACAGGCTTTTGCCCACATCATCAGCTGTGAGTCGACCACTGAATTAATTGTTGATTGGATGGATTTGGTGCAGCTCTTGTGGATATTTTATAACTTTTGGATTAATTATTTTTGTTGGGATCTTGATGTTCATAACCTGATCTCCATATTCTTTTATAAAAGTTTTTTCCCATATTCCCAGCTCCAAGGTCTATGTACAAATCTCAATAATTTCACTCCCATTTCTATATCATGTTAATCTGTCCAAAAGAGATATGCAACATCTGATTTATCTATCTGATTATACCTGATGTTTCTCCAGTGTTCCTTTAGCCTAATTCCAATGCTTCTTTTTGTTTTGCCAATATATACTTTGTTACATACCAAACAGTTCATTTGATATATTCCTGGCTTCCTCTCATCAGATATTCTAGCATTATCACCAGAGTTGATCAGATTATTGGGGCTGACTTTCCTTGACAAAGATTACTAGAATATGCAATAATTTGAAAAATGGAATATACTTTCTTTTTAAATATAAAAAGGATAATACACACTATTCAGTGCTATAACAAAAATAACGTGAAATTTAATGTTGAATTTTTGCTACTGGTAATGCCAAAATCTTGCTGGAATGGTGCAATGATGATTTATGTTTATTAGTACAGTAGATCTGAAGATATCTAAATGTTTCTGTCAAATGAGTGCGACCCATTTAAAATCATGTAAAATATGTCTTCTCAAGACTTAAAAAAATATATGTAAACTTCAAAGTCATCATTGATAAGTCAGTATGTGCCTTTTTCTTTCTCTTGGGCCTTCTGTTAGGTGACAGATAGATGGTTAGAAGTTATTTTTTAATGAATTGGTTTTATGCTGCAGTAGTTAAATGCAAAGTATTTTATAGCTATGTATAACCTCAGTACTTTGTGTACCCAGTTGCAGGCCTATTACCCAGCTACTACTTTTAAGTCACCACAGATACTGCCAGTCATACTTGGTTATTGAAGACAGTCTAATGGGTATTTTAGATTATCATGGGTTTCTTTCAAGAGCACAGCATGTTCGATGAAATAGATGAATTTTATTATATTACAACACCTCTTTGAGACTTAATTTGGAGGAGTCACCTTCCTTGCAGGTTATATTTCTTTTAAAGGACATTCTTTTTTAAAGCATGGTACAAACTGCATATGGCAAGTGCAAAATAAAGTAGCTCGGACATTTTCTGCAAGGTACTTCCACTGTTGAAACCTTGGTGTCAGCAACTCTTTCTCCTTTGACAGTTTCAGATCGCAAACAAGATATTTAAGTTGATCTTGTGTAATGTTGTGTTAAGAGCAGATGATGCATTCTGATCAGCATGCAGATCATCATCAGATTGTAGAGACATTAGTTTGCCTCCCTTCTCCCTATCTTCTGAATTAATGCTAAATTCTTTCAGTGGTTTGAGAATTGGTTTAAGAGCAGACTATATATATGTGGACACACTACAGGGTAAATATAAATGACTAAAGTAGTTTCACAAATTTACTCTAGTTCTATTATTTTACCTATTATCACAAAACTTTTATAGGCATAAAGAAAAACTTTTTTCTTTCTTTTCTTTTCTTTTCTTTCCAAGTGCTCTATGTCTGCCTCTTCTACTGATCCTGCAGATATCAAGTCTACAATCAAGTTCTTCCCATAATCAAAACATGTTGCTACCAATCTTTTTAAAAATATTGATATGAGCTCGCAGTTCTATTAGTTTTGTGGTAAAGGAAGCACTAAAATACTGAATCTTTAATATGGCCCCACTCAAAAAATTGCATGGGTTTAGGTCAGGGGAGCATGGAGGCCATGATAGGAATTACTGATAATCGAACCCTTGATTTCTCAATCTCCTGTTTAAAAATGTGTGAACATTGTAATGGAAATGGGGCAAGGGCACCACCCTGTTGGTAGAGAAAATCCACATTGTTAGTCTCCAGCTGCAGCATGTCCAAATATATGTATCCCATAATGAACTCTTTGCAGAAGAAAAAGGAACCGTAAGCTTTAAGCTGTGAGACTACACAGAACACATTAACTTTTGGTGAGGCTTGAATGTGCTGCACAATAGGGCAGAGATTTTGTGTCCCAGATTTGCACATTGTGTCTGATTACTTTGCCATTCACAAAAAATGTTGTTTCATCGTTTAGGACAAGTCTCTTACCAAACCCATCCTCTTCAATAAGGTGTTGTAACCATGCACATAACTCAAGAGAGTTGCACTTTATCATCGGGCATCAGGGCTTGGAGCAATTGCAAGCGATGCGTCTTCTGTTACAATTGTTTCCGTGAGATCTTCCAAATAGTCAGTTGTGGAATGTTCAGCTCTCTGCTTGCTCTGTTTGTCTACTTCTGTGGGCTCTGTATAAAATTTGTCCACACATGCTCAACTGTTTCTTCAATCATTGTAAGCCGATCTGCTGATTTCCACTTGAGAGGCATCCTGAAGTTGTGAACTGTGCATACCATCACCAAATGGAGTTGACAGTGGTGTATCTTTATTAAACCACAATCTGAAGTGCCATTGCACTGTTTAGACAGACTAATGAGAATAAAATTTACACACAGCATATGCTTTCTCAGTGTCTGTTGACATCTTTAATAACTGCCAATTGCTGAGCTCTTGGGGCAGAAATCTGAAATGTGACTGAAAGAAAACAAAACCTTTTGCATTTTTCTATATGCCTGTAAAGTAATATAACAACTAAATTTTTGAAACCTCTTCCATCATTTGCAATAACCCTGTATTATTCATTTCTTTTTTCTTGTAATGTCTCCAGAAACATACAGTACCATACAGAAGTAGCAGTTATTTAAATTATTACTCCACACCATCAGAACAGAAAATAGCATTGACACTTTTTCACTTTTTAAGCATTTTGCAAAACACATGCAAGAAATGTGTGGGACCCAGGGCTTGTTCTGCTCCCCAATCTTGCATCCAAAATAAAGTTGGTATGTATTTTTCACAAATGGAGTTACAGCCTTCTTCTGCCTAGCAAAAATCACTTCATTACAAATGTAACGAAAGTTATTAGTATCATTAAGAAAGGTGGTGTAGTGGTTACAATACTTGCCTCCTACACCCAAGAACGTGGGTTCGAACCCGGCCAAGACCGATGGATTTTTTTCGGGCATAAAAATCCTAAGTATGGCTTCCTTTGGAAGGGAAGTAAAGCCATGGGTCCCGTGTCATACATTTACGGCACGAAAAAGAACCTCAAGCCTGAAAAAGAGGCCTCTGAGCAAAATTTGTCGGCCATTTCACGCCCTGAGTTGAATGGGACACTGATGACCTAAGATGTTAAAGAGTGTCCATAAATAAATCAATTAAAAAAAAATTAAGAAAGTTATGAGGTAACAACATTGCTGCTAGATTTTCACTACAACGTTCACTTGTTAAAAAAAAAGAAGGAGCTGGAAATGTAGCCCTGGGAATACACAAAGAATTTACACTACAAAAGATATTTAGTATTAAACTATTGCATCAACTTTTATCAATGCTATGATGCAATACATTACTTCATAACAGCAAAGTGAGTCATGGTTTAATATGATGCATTCACAAACTTGTCGCCAATATAAGATTGAAATAAAAGGCTGATAAATAGCCAAAGTATGCAATATGGACTGAGTATATTGAATATCAGCGGTGTTCATTACCAGCTAATCTAGAGTCAGCCAGCAGATTTTAATATCATTTTCATATATAGTACCTCAAAATTAGCAAATATTTCATATTTTCATTTCAGGGGTAAAATATGTGTTGATCAGCACAACCAATAAAAAAATGTAAAAAAGAAAAACTTTAAAACATTGAGAGAATTGCAAATGATGTGATAGGATATAAAAAGATGACATTGTATAGTAAACTGATAGCGTGCAGCAATGGATAAAGACTCCGAAAATGTACTGTTTTATGTGACTAAAACATATCAGTTAATAAAAGTTCCTATGTAGATGCCAAGGGTAACTTGGCAAAATGCTTACCAATACAGGTGGCTGCTAAGAACTTGTGAATAAGTTATCTGTAATTCAAATCTCACAAGGACTATCCTCCTGACTGAGCTTTTTTTCCGTGTTTGTCTCAGCCCTCCATCAGACCAATGGTGGTCTGATGCTACAGACTAAACATAATAAAAAATTAAATGTTTAATAGACTCAGTTGAAGTACAGTTACCATATTGTTGGTTGACCTATGTGCCAAATGCCTTGAGAAAAAAAAGATGAACATTGTCAGCGAATGATCCAATTTTTAAGATGATGAGCTGGAAAAAACTCTTTCATATTCTTTTAGCAGTGTACCAATTAAAGTACTTACTGTCAGTGTGTAGAGATATCCAGAGTTTGGCTTCATGAGATAAGGCCACCAGAAAGTGGCATTAGGGATTGTAATTCTTCCAGACAGCCCTTTGGATGAAGCAACTTTAACTCCATTGCGATCATGAACTTTAACCAATGCCTGTGGTGGTGTCTGAGATGCAATGGAAGCCCCTATTTTGTACTCCACATTGTACTTTATTATTCCTGGTTAGAAGAGAAATAAATTAATTAAAGTGCTTTTCTATGATGACGTTTTCCAAATCTTATCCAAAAAAAACCAACAATGTAGTACATCGGCATCCAACTTTGAGACCATAGGCATAATTTTCTCTCCAAAAAAAGAATATATATCTAAATCCTGTAAGGGTTAATCCCTTTGCTCCATCAACCCATTTCTAGTTTTTATTTTTATTAGTTTTTATCAGATTTTCCTTGAAGACTGATGCATTTCTTATTATGTTCTAAGTCAGTCTTGGTAGCCTAGTAATAACTATATTTGTCTCATAGACCCAAGATCGCAGGTTCAATCCTGACCAGGTTTATGGATTTTTTGTGTGTAAAAATCCTAAAGGCTTCCTTTGGAAGGGAAGTAAAGTCATAGGTCTCATATTGTAGAATTATGGTGCCTAAAAGAAAAGGCATGTGAGCAAACTTTATTGGCCATTTCACATCCTGAGTTGAATGATGTGATGTGTTAAAGAGTGTGTGTAAATAAATCAAAAAAATAAATGATGTCCTAACATTTCTACAGCTTCCTGCAAGAAAGGTTGTCCAACTTCTGCAAACCACTGGTTTATAACCCCCATAATTTCTTAATCTGATGAAAATTCCCCCCCCCCCCCTCAAAAGTTTTCTTTTAGTTTTCAGATCAGCCTGAAAAGCTGGAACTAGATTTGGAGAGTAAGTAGGTTTTTTTCAGCAGTTCAAATTCCGTTTTTCAATTGCATTCATTGTAGCATCTGACTATAGCTTGATTCATTATCCTTAATGCTGCATTCTCTTTTTAATATTATTACATCAGTTCTCTTCTGCTAATGCCTTGCATTATTAACAATAAGTAAGCTATCTAGAATTGCAATGGCAAGAGAAATTCTACTCTGCAAAACCAAGGGTTAATGGTGCTCTACCCTATGTGAATTTCTTTGCAAGGCTTTTCAAAGATATGCAGGGGATAAGTTCCTTTAATGACTGTCCACAGGCATTAGAAACCTTTACAGAAAATATTTACCATAAGCGTCAGAAATTAGCAAATAAATACCTTTATTATCCAAAAAAACATAAGTACAAAATTACTACCAATGTGTCATTCTATCCATAATATAGGGGTTAAATTATATACATTTACAACACACAAAAATAATGCGAAAACTAAAATTAAATATCTGCAAAAACATTTATCGCATGAAATGTTTCTAAGGCTCATAGATGTTGCAGATAAAATGTTTTGCATTAATGGAAACAGCAGCACCCTCATTATGAGCCCACATTTTGCACACCTAATCCAGGATTCTCCCAGCTTTGAATGTGAAAAGATGTCACTGCAGTAAATATAGGTAACAGTTGCCATTTTTGTCTGCACAGGGTTTTGCATTATATACATCTTCACTGCCAAATTCAATTATGAAGTATAGCATTTTTTCTGCTAAATGGTATGCTAGCTCCAATACATCTGTGCATCTTATACCAATGAGGTGAGATTCAAGCATTTTAAAAGTCTAATTCCTCCTAATCATTTACTAATACCTTCAATTTGTTTGTTTTTATTTCTTGCCTGCCTTGTAGCTGCCTGTGGTACACCAGCCCATTTCATTGTTCATGACCAAACTATGCCTCCAATATTTACCCACCCTTTGCTTTGCTTGTTAACCCATGACTGATGATTTGTCTTTCTGAAGTAGATTCCAGTCATTTGTAGTTTGCACATAACATTATTTTAAGAAGCAATTATATTTCCTACATACAAATTTCCTTACAGGATGTGTGTAGAAATACAAAAATAGTTCATAATCTCTTTCTTGCAAGTATTAAGGTACAACAATCTTTAGGCTGTGTTATTATTTAAATTAATAATTACCAGGCTATTTTAGCATGATCGTTAGTTTAAATTAATTTAAAAAGTCAGAGCTTTCGCCAACACTACTATCAGCATCATTGGTGGATTAAAACTGCCTGGAGAAACAGAGACACAGAATTGTTAAAAGAGGAAGGAACAAGAGTGTTGGGAGATTTATGGCACAGACATTGTTTGTTGACCAGTAATGGATACCAAAATCTTGCTTATTTGAAAACTTCTATCTTTGTTATTATTATCTCTGGAATTCTGCTCTATTTCTATTTATGTTATCTGGAATTCTGCTCTATATCTAAGGGCTCCCTTCTACCTAGATTAAAATATCATATAATTGCTGCAATTATTTTGGTTTTGTCCCCCTTCAAATTTGATTCCTAGCTATTCTGAATGGCATGTTCCACAACTGCAGATTTTTCTGGCTGATTAGGATGTAAATGTATCTTATGTTCTACGAGACAAGTTTTAATGGAGTGATATCAATGTATACTTTTCCACATGGTACCATGGCATGGTACTTTATATATTTCATGGAGCGTAGTTTTTAACATATTTTTAGTGTGTTGTGAAAATGTATTTTATGTTCTTCTTTCTCTGAATGTGAGCAATACATAGCACGATATCTTCTATTGTGGCACGAATACATTGATTTGGTCTTTACAATTTGGTATAGAAGTTGTGGATTTTTGAAGGTTTGAGGGCTTGATTGATTTCTTTCTTTGGTAGCCATTTGCTTACATGGCCCTCTGGAAATTATTAAGCTTAGCTTAGTCTCTCAGTTTCAGCAATATTTGTGACTTGCTTGACCAGTGTTTTAATTAAGCTCTTTTTTGAAATGGGTGATGGTTGGTTCTTGCATTTAGATATCTATTGGTATGTGCAGGTTTTCTGTAAATCTAGTGTACTAGAGCACCAGATGTTTTGTGTCAAACCAGAACATCTAGGAATGGAAGTGTGTCATCATTTTCTATTTCCATAGTAAATTTTATGCTATAGTAAATGTTATTTAAGTAGTTGAGGAAAAAATGCAGTTTTCTTTTTCATGTGGCCAGATTATGAAGGTGTCATCTATTAACTAAAAACAGTATTAGTTTATATTCTGTTTATTTTCTTCTCAAAGTTTTCAATGAAAAAATTCACCACAACCAGACTTATGGGGCTTCCCATTGTCACTCCTTTTTGTTTATAGAAGTTCTCCTTCCACTTGAAATAGCTGGTGGTGGTTAGGACATAGGTGTATAACATTACTGCTTTAGATTTGAAGTATGGTTCTAAAAGTTCCAGGGGGTCCTTGAGTGAAACCTTGGTGAAGAGAGATCCTTTGTCAAAGTTTATGAAAATATCATATTCTTTGGTGATTAATTTCTCAACAATTTCCATAAAGTGCTTTGAGTTTCAGATGTAATGTTTTATGCCCAACCAAAGGAGAAAATAATGTTGTAAGAAAATGAAACTTAATTTGTTTGTATGTAGGGAATAGATGATGGCAACTATAGGTCTTAGTGGAATTTCTGGTTTTTGTGTCTTATGAAGTCCATATAATCTAGGTGGAAGATTGCCAATCGGTCTCTTGATATCCTCTTGGTTTTTCTCTATGGCATTAAGCAGTCGCTTCTTTCTCTCTGTAAGGATTGAATCCTTCTTACTGAGATGGTATTTCTGGTGTTTGAAGAGATCTAATTTTATCTTTGTATTTGGCAGTGTCCATTACAACCACAGTATACCTTTATCTGCAAGTAATATTTTTTTTAATTAGTGTTTAACGTCTGTTATTCAAGTAATATAACAATATCTTTGTTGGAAAGTAAATTTGTTGAATTCAAGTCTTCTTTACTTCTTAGGCAGATTACTCTTAGGTTGTTTTTTAATTAATTTAAATCAATGACCATGGCAAAATAGCCTGGTAATGATTAATTTAAATATTAAGGTATATCACTGCTTTGTTTTCTAATTGATGAAACAGTGGAAACATGATTATAGAATTTAAGTAATATTCTACAAACTTTACAGAAACATTGAATCTTTAGATCATTATATAATTTAATGGGGGTAAAATGACTTAAAATGTAATTTTATCTTTACATATGCTATTGTCATTTTAACTCATGCTACAACGTAAGAGAGACAAATAACAAAGTCATGATATCAGCAGTAATGTTGTAATTATACTTATGTCTATAATAAAAAGAACTTACCTTGATAGTGATAAAATTAAACATTAAAATAGACCACAGAAAAGTTTCTTTGTTCTCTTTTTCGTTTGTTCACTGGCCTCTGAACATCTGATGCATATATCTGCCATTTAGAGTTCAGTGTTGCTAACTGCTAAGTATTATAGTGAATGATACTAACAGCATTTGCAAGAAACAGTCACCCTGTTATTTTTCCCATGTATATCATTTTAAGTACATTTTCCCCCGTTTTATTTTAACTGATAGTTTTAGAAAATAGAACTTTTTTAACTTACATATAATTCTTTAAGCCTTCATGGTAAGAATTAACTAACTTTATATTTTCCAGATATAGGGATTTATCAAATAATTTAACAATTTTCTTTTATGTATAACAAAAGTCTACCACATACCACTTTCACCTTCAATGTTGGTCATCACAGTAATATCATCTATGTAGATCTGTGGTGTAGTATACAGAAAAACAGGACGATGAATTCCAGCATAGTTGAAAAAATCAAAATCATGTGAATGTAATATATATCCTGGAGGATACCTGAAATGTAAATAGTTATTTATTAATTTATTATTAGTGTAACATTTATTATGTGATATGATATATTTTTAGCAAACTAATAGGTGATAAAACATCAACATGAAGAAAGACATTGAATGTACCTAATTTAATTCCTACAATCCTCCATTTGCTCTGTTCAGATCTTTCACTGATTATGAGTGCCTGAGTAAACACTATAGAATACTTAAATGTAAATTGGAACTTGCACAGTGAAGCCAATCATATTAATTGATATCATTGTATGATTCAGTTGAACTACACTGAACTGAATCATACAATGATATCAATTACTATAGAATACTGTTCACCAAATTGTTACATTCACAAGATGAGGAAAGGTAGAGGCAGTTCTACCATATATTACGTGGTTATGTGCCATTCCAATGCAAAATGAAAAATACATTAATTAATACTTTCTTTTGCAAAGCACTTTCCTTTAAACATCATTATGCAGTGCTACTGGAATATCTGACAAGAACTGGCAATCCACATGTTCTGTGCTTGTCATGGTTAGGGGTACCTTTATGGGCTCAGCAGTCACAGTGAATTTTTGACCACATATCTCAAAAAAATACTCACTTTAGAAACTAGAAAGTGCCTCCTTACTACTAGCTGCCATGTATAGAAAAAGTTCTTATCCCTGCCTAATCTAGCCAAATTGGGGCGTTAGAGGAGGTAATAAAAATGTGATGTTAAGGTCTTTGCTGATTTTTTCCTTGACAGTGCGCTTCTCAGTTTTTGATTATTTGTGAAGTGACTGTGTGAAAAATGTGTCAGTTACTATAAATTGTTTAGTGAAGTGAAATTTTATTCTGATAACTGTATAATAAACGTGTGCAACAAAACAATAATAAAAATATATGAGTAAATGTTGCAGAATTTGCTCAAATGAAAGACAGGAAACTGTGAGCTTGAGTCTCTCTATAGGAAATTATAAAGTTTTAATACCAAGTTCAACTCTGTGACTCTGTGCAAGAGTCCTATAATCCACAGAAACATGACTTTGAGAAAATAGTATTTAAGGTTAACAGAATTACTTGGTCTCTTAAAGAAAGAGGTACACTTCCTCTTATTGTGGAAAATCAGTACCTATTACAGGAAATGTAGTTTGTAATTATGAGTTAAAAGATGAGAGGGTAAGCTAAAACAAATGGATAATACCATTATCTCATAGGTTAATAACTTGAGGTTAATGCGGCTCATGCATGCAGCCACAAAAGCATTTATATGTACTCTTAGAGACTGCATGCAACCACTGAGGAAAGGATCATACAGAATGTATAGTGTTTAACGCCCGTTTTTGCTACAGAGGCACCACAGGCGATGGACACTGATGATACATGAAATGAAATCATATATTGGGAAAGGAATTTTTTTAAGGAAGGAAGCGTTCCAGGCCTAAGTTTACGGTACCTCCCCGGCATTTGCCATTTATGAGGACTGAGGAAAACCTGGAAAAAACCTCAGTCAGGAAGGACGGTCCTGGCGGTATTCGAACCCAGACCTCCCGCTCACGAGTCCGAGACTTAACGACCTCGGCCACCCGTGGCGGTAGGATCATACAGCATTTAGATATAAACTTCAAATATTGACAAGCAAGAAGAGTAACATCATGGTTAGCAGTAAGAGTATTAAATACAATTGAGGCTCTATGTGCCAAATTTAGTTTTGAGAAAATTTTGTACTTTCAAATTAAGCTACAAGAACGAAAGTAAAAGTTCATATAATAGGGGGGAAAATTGGATATTGATGGCTCTGCCATTCCTATTATACTGGGCAAGCAATACTTGACGCAACTGTGGGGTCAGCAGTGGCAGGGAATTTATTTCCCACTTCCTCCGCTGCACGAGGCTTCAGTGTGAGCTGATTTTTTTTTTTTTTAATAATTTATTTATGGACGCTCTGTAACAGCTCAGGTCATCAGCGTCCCATTCAACTCAGGGCATGAAACGGCCGACAAATTTTGCTCAGAGGCCTCTCTTTCAGGCTTGAGGTTCTTTTTCGTGCCGTAAATGTACGACACGGGACCCATGGCTTTACTTCCCTTCCGAAGGAAGCCATACTTAGGATTTTTACACCCCGAAAAAATCCCTCGGTCCTGGCCGGGTTCGAACCCGCGATCTTGGGTTTAGGAGGCAAGTATGGTAACCACTACACCACCAGGACTGACAGTGTGAGCTGAAATCTTGCACAAGTAGCATGTGTTTGTTAAGCAAAGCAATACAATGAAAGTGTATCAAGCAAAATGGGGCAACACAAGTATTCTATTCCCCAAAGAGTATTCATGTATGATTCATACGTGTGTACAGAATCAGTACATGCCATAAGGAGATTATTTCAAGAGGATTTTTCTGATGTTAACTTCCCTAATCAGTTTGATTCATCGATTAGTAAACAAATTTTGTGAAACGGGAAGTGTTCTTGACAGGAAACATAGACAATCACCTACATTACTCACAGAAGAGATTGCTGCCATTTCTTACAGGGAACTGCAGAGTGTAATGAGCAATTTCCTAAGCAGGTGTTGGAAATTCTTTAACAATGAAGGTAGGCAGTTCCAGCATTTCCTTGCTTAATATACATGAGTAATTTACTTTTCTTTTTAGGTGTTTATGTTATGTATGTTAAAAATAACATATGCAACAAACTGTACTACATTTATTGTGGACATCCTGTCACCCACATTGCCAACACAGCACCAGCTTCGCAGGTCATGAAACTGATTGCGTTAAGGATCGTTCATCCTTTATATACATAATAAGAAATCGAGTAGCAGAAATAGCTAAAACACTTAATCACACAAATCTTCTACCTTTGAAAAACACAAGTTGCAATATAAATTTTGTTATATTTAAGTGTTTGATCTATTTCTGCTTTAACACTTTGAAAAATATCTAAAATAACAAGAACTAGAGAAGAAAAAATAGATAAAACATTTAAAAATCATAATTTAGATTACAATGCATCTTCTTCAAAGAGAGAAGACTTGTGTGACTATGATATAAACAATTCAGTAAGATACCTGCTGGTGTCATTGGTATGTTGATTATGACCCTGAGGAACAGTTTCAAGTGTCAAGGTATTGTTCACAGCTACTGTTACTTGATTGGCCATCCCATATAGCAGAAGATTTGTTACATCAGCTTGAAATGGCAAGTGCCCACCTGAATGCTTGCATGCCTCTTTTCCATTTACCCACTGGAAAAAAAAAAAAAAAATGTATGAAGACCTGGACAAGTTTCTGCATTTTATTGTGAATAATTACCTAATTTAGCTTCTTTCCACTACACATATTACCAAGTACTACCTAATTATATGCATAAAAAGTGTATAATATCAAAGATTATAGCACAAGGTATGTTATAGTGAATGAGCGAATAGCAAGTGCTGTATTAAAAAATTATATGCAAGTTATATGAAAAATGTTTTATGCAATTTTAGCCTTATCCAGGACTTTCATTTCCGAACATCTTAGTCTTGATAATTATTTAAAATAAAGTTAACATAACAAAAAAAAATGCTACATTTAAATATGTGAAATGTTTAATACATTTTATGTTTCATCCCCAGTTTGAAATTTCTAAGTTCCATTATTTTGTTTCATTTTCACTTTGATTACAATTTTATTGATAATATTTTATTAATAATTAGAAGGTTTCATTTTTTGTTTTGTCTTCAATTTCATTTTGAAATTCTTTATATGGTTTTAGTAATTAAATTAACAACTTTATAAATGATTAGATTATACTTTCTTTTGTTTTCACTTTTATTATTAATTTTTCTAATTGTTTTGTAATTAATTAAAATAAAAATGAATTTTAAAATTTTTTTTAATAATGAGATGATTCACCTCTTTTTAAAATCATATCTTTTATTATGTTTTACATAATAATTATGTTCTTTCTTTTATTATGTTTTACATTCTTAAAATTTGTTTCATCAAAGCTAATACAAAATTATCTTTAATTTTAAAATATGCTATAAAACTTTCTTAACTATGCAGTGTGTCCAGTAGAATCATTACCAATAAAAAATATGAATATCCTCACTCAGTTAAGTTAGAAATATGATTTTCATCTTATCTTGTATAGAAACTCTTCAAGTTTTATAACAATGAAAATATGATGCTAGTGCATCTACATATGGTATGACATCACATAAGAGTTAAAATGGCAGAATTCACAGTTCAGCAGAAAGTAAAATGTTTTTACTCATTAGCAGAATTAAACCGAATTGCAGTCCAAAAGAGATTCAGGCATGAATGTGGTGCAAATGCTCCAGAAAGCCATACCATTGTGAAATGTTATAATCAGTTGTTAGAACTATCTGCAGCTAAAGTTGAAGATGTTGAGCAAGCCCACGGAAATCTATTTGACGGACCAGTTTATATCTGGGTATTCCAAAGTTTACAATATTATCCTAAAATGTTGCGACTTGAAGTCATACAAAATCCAAATTGTGTATGACAGCTTTGTTGATTTGGTTTATTTACAGATGCTGTTTATCATCTAAGATCATCAGCGTCACATTCAATTCATGGCTTGAAATGGCTAACAAGTTTTGCTCCGAGGCCTCGTCTTTCAGGCTTGAGGTTCTTTTTGTGCCATAAATGTATGACATGGGACCCATGGCTTTACTTCCCTCCCAAAGGAAGCCATACTTAGGATTTTTACGCCCCAAAAAAACCGTCGGTCCTGGCCGGGTATGTAATCATACTGTTATATCCCATTAAATAGTGCAGATTTGCAAGATTATTTTAGAATATCTACACTATGCGTGTAGGACATATTCATATTTCATATTAGCAGACAGTTTTTTTTTCTTTTTTTTTTTCTTAACACATAACTTGGTTCTAACAACTGATTATGCCATTTCACAAAACTCTTATGTGTTGTCATACTGGGGGTAAATGCTTTAGCATTATTTTCATTTTTACAAAACTTGGAGAGATTCCACACAATATAAGATAATAATCATATTTCTAACTTAGCTAAGTGAGGAGATAATCATGTTTCTTATTGGTAGTGATTCTACTGGACACATTTTACTATCATGAACATAAGCTACTCATAATTACTTTAATAATAAAATTAATTTAATTTTAAATATTGCATCAAATGCAGTCATTCTTACCACAACTGCTGTATAGTGAACACTTCCAAATCTCAAGAAAACCTGTTGCTGGTCATATTCCCAACGTCTAGGAGCAAAAAAATTATGTTGGTACCATACCCAGCCAACATAATCTCTCAGTGTTGCATTTACAGTAACATCATTGTAACTGGATGGCACTGGCATCAACATCCACTGAAATATGATTGTGTTAATATGTTAGTGACTTATTTATTTATTGATGCTTTATTCACTACATGATTTATACATAAATCTTGACTCATCAATATATATATTTGTGTCTATTTCTAAGTTAACTTAAAGATAAACCAAGAAGAACCAAAATTTAAAAGATGTCTAGCATTTTTTTTATAGCAAACTTGGCATAGGCCAATGAAATAAAATAAAAAAAATAATTTCTTAAAATCAGGAAAATCGAACCATTAGAAGTAAAGAAAATATACTTAGATGGTATGCAGTCTCTATCATGCATATTGTTTTGATTGTAATAGAGATTGAAACAAATCAACTGTAATTACCAATTTATGACACTACCTGAAAACCAAAATTTAAAAGGTGTCTAGCATTTAATTTTCCTTCTATTATTTCAAAATATTAGAACTAGTTAACTTAGCATATAAACCGTATTTATAACGTTGCATATATTTTATATTTAACAAAAGTATCGTCGTGAAGATAGCAGCTGTGAAATATTAATCTGTTTGAGAATTATATTTGTATGTAAGAGCGCTCTGTAATAACCTTCAGAAAACGTTTACGTTACATGTTAATAACATTTAAATTAAATTTCAAAGCCACTGAAAATCGATGTAACTTTCGACTGTTTTTATTTACTTAGTACATTGTAATTGTTTTTGAATAGTAACATGTTTTTGTTTTATTGAAACATATGAACATCATTTTAAATACACAATGTAACTCGAAACTTTCTGTTATTTCTCTCTATTTTAGTGAATGTAAAGATGATATCAAGAGCTCAGTCCATAAACATGGTTACATTTAAAAATGATTAAAAACACATAAATAGTACACCTTTATTTATCAGTGGTCATATTTCATTTTATTGATGATATGGCATTAATTTTTGTGGTTTAATCTCAATAACAACAATTATAATTCCATAAATGTTTCTCTTTCGTTATAGATTGCAAGAATTCTAATTTTGTTCCCCTAATACCATACAGTAATAAATTATTTCATTTCATAAATTAATAAGGCCTAATTTGGATTTTATGTATTTTTAAAGTTATTCAACTTGAGGAATTCGCTTAGTTTAGGCAGCTCCAACATGACAGACGATTTATTTTTAAAATGCTAGCATGCACATAAGTTAGAGAACTACAGAAACTAACACACCATTAAAAAAAGGGAACATAATATAGATTTTTTTTTATATATACTTATGAAAAAACCAAAATTATAAATTTTATCATTTTTATCCTTTCTGGAGCCCCTTAAAACCCCCCCTTGTTACCAGCCATAATAATTACACTTTTATACAATTACATAACACTTAGGTTAACTGCAAACATTTTTGATGCCCCTTGCAAACATTTTTCAAACTTGCATCATTTGGTACCTCTTTCAGGCTCTCAGAGAACCAGTGTTGCTTGAACCCAAGTTCTGGATCACCATCAGGGGTTGTTCTGAAGTGCCAGAGACCATTTAGTGAAATCACATCTCGGCTCTCTGATTCACGAGGATAGAGAATTCCATCAGAAGTTGTTGAGTGCCAGATGCCCACCAGGTAAGGCAGAATCATGTATAGTTTCATTATATGCGTGGAATCTTCTCCATAAAATTTTATTCAAACTGTAATACAATCACAGGCTGTCATTAGTTGTACTGAATAAGGTTTCTTTACACATTCATTTGTGTGCACATCAAGCTTACAGTTCATAATTTATTTATTTGATTCTTGATTTTACAAAAAAAATTATCCCTGAATGAAACAATGATTTTTACTCCAGCTAAGGATCTTAAAAGCTTTGCAAATTCAGTAAAAAAAAAGGGGGGGGCTTCCTTTTCCTATTTTATGCCTGCTTTGGATCATTATTGATTATTTTCTATGATAAATTATGCATTTTAAAAAAGCACATAAAGAATTTCAATATACTGAAGTAAAAAAGTAATAAAAATTAAATGGCATGTTCACTTCAAAATCTTAATTATACATTTATTTCTTTTCAAACAGTCAAAAGCTTTCTCCTCAACCCATTCATTTAAGCTCTTGAAATAACACAATCTTCATTAATAAAAGGCATGCATGGTTACATTGTTCATACAAATACCAGGAAATAGAAAGGAAGAGAAAAGTACTGTAGTTTTGAATAGTCATGACAAATAACCTTGTATTGATCTTTGCAAGACAATTCTAGGAAATTTGTGGTGGAGGAAACTTCTCAGCTACATAAATGTAACAAATAATTGCAATCGAGAAAGAAGAAAGTGGTACTGCTGTACAATAAACTGTCCCTAAATGTGTTCAGTATGGAAGTAAGAGAGATACTAATTTCTATATCTGATTCCTATATAAATGCACAAACAGAAAATGAACTTATCCAGAAACCATTGCGCATCTTTTGCCCATTTGCCAGGACTATTCAAAACTACTTTACTTTGTCTTGATCAACATTTCCATGATGTTTTGAAAGGTGAATGTTCTGTTGTAACTGGTATGAGTACTTCCGAAATAGTTTGTTTTAAATATGCTACAATCACTTCAGTGGAAGTAGAACGTTCTTTTTTCATGATAAAAAAATGTTCTCTCTGACAAGCGACTGACTACGACATTCGATACCTTGAAAAAACATCTTGTTGTTGCTTGTAACCAAGAAAAGTGAGCTTAAGTACTTTAATTATGTAATAAAGAAATTAAGTATCTTAAATATCTATTTTTATTAATAATGAATGATATTACTTTCTGTTTTCACTTTTAATAAATGCCTATTTTTAGTATTTTAAGCGTCTTTTGTTTGTCAGTTTTATCCAAAATAAATGCCTAAAATTCTGGCTCTGCTGATATCCGTTTGTAAGTAGAATATGCACCTCCAAACTGAATTCCCCATGTATTGATTACATATTGTAACAAAAAGAATTTTCTTTCAATGTGATAAATTTGTCAGTTTTCTGACATTTGAATTTGAAAAATTTTCTGCAGAAAAATAGGACAAAGATTTGATGTTAATAAATGAATATTCAATGCATATATGGTGGCCAATTGATCTGTCTGAACATTTTTTTCTGTGGAGGAAAAACTTAAGGATGTATCAATACATGCAACATTACAGCAACCTGCATCAAAGACAAAAAGAGAACTGTGTTATTTTGAGCAAGGAGATGCAACTTTAATGGTTTGATGTTTTATTGCATATTTTAAAGAAATGGTTTGGATTAATCATTGTTGTTAACTTATACTGACAGACAGTTGTAAACACAATACAAAAACATTACAAATTCGGCGGTGCCATGGTTAGATTGCAGTGGGATTTGTGGCGGATAAAGCGGTTTTCTCCGGCTATCTGTGCTTATCCTTGTCATTCAATCCGCCTTTGCTCCGTCATCCCATCACCAGTTTCACCGTCATCATTCTGCGTTATGCATTAAGCCGATTTATTTGTGTTCGCGTAATAAATTAACACTACTCACCTCTGCCGCCGTTGTTCATAGCTCCAATGCCTGGCTGCCAGAAATCACTCACTCACACTACAAATTAAACTTTTTCCTTACGACTGGAATCGTTTTTAATATGTCTTGTTTGCTCATCTGTTGTCATGGTTTGTTTTCTTTTCATGAAGATATTTACGCTACAAAGATAAACGTTTCAATAGCAATATTACAGATATGATCTAAAAGTTCTCGAGCTGACTCAAAGATGTCGTGAAGATGACGAAACTACTATGATTGTTGTTAAGTATCATCCTTTAGATGACGCGCTGTAAAGTTTCAGACCCGTAAGTGTAGTCACTGTTTGTGACGGTCGTGTAAACAAACTAGTGTTACCATTTTCTACAATATGGATAAAACTGAAATACGGACTGTGATGAAGTACTTCGTTTTGAATAGTTTAACCCCAACAGAAATACATAAGGAGTTAGATTCCACATTAAACAACCCTTCCCCTTTGTTTTCGACGGGTTAAAAAGGGGGCTGCTGAATTTAAGTGTGGACATACTTCCATTCAAGATGATGAGCGCTCAGGGCGCCTCAAAACTGTCGCGACTTATGAGATTGTAACAAAAATACACAATGTTGTACTCAATAGTCGCCGATTGAAGGTACGTAAGTTGGCTGATGTTGCAAAGACCCCCATAGGTCATGTCCTCTACATTTTACACGAAATTTTGGGTATGAGAAAACTTTTCGCTCGAGAGTACCGCGTTTGTTAACAATGAACCAAAATCTCGTTGGAATAATAAATGCTCAAGAGCCTTAATCTTGTTAAAACGCAATTCCGTGAGTTTTTTCGACGTTTCATAACAGTAGATGAAACATGAATTCATCACTACATGCCAGAGACGAAGGAACAGTCCAACTAGTGGGTGGCAACAGGTGAAAGTGCACCAAAGAAAGCAAAAACGGTTCAATCTGCAGGAGAAGTTATGACTACGGTTTTCTGGGATTCTCATGGTGTGGTGCTCGTAGACTACCTCCAGAAGGGCAGAACCGTCACCCGGGAGTATTACGCTTCACTGCTAGACCAACTGAAGGATGTCGTCTTGGTGGTGTGGTTACCATACTTGCCTCCTAAACCCAAGATCGCGGGTTTGAACCCGGCCAGGGTCGATGGATTTTTTTGGGTGTAAAAATCCTAAGTATGGCTTCCTTCGGAAGGGAAGTAAAGCCGTGGGTCCCGTGTCGTACATTTACGGCACGAAAAAGGACTTCAAGCCTGAAAGAGAGGCCTCTGAGCAAAATTATTCGGCCGTTTCACGCCCTGAGTTGAATGGGACGCTGATGACCTGAGCTGTTAAAGAGCGTCCATAAATAAATCAATCAAAAAAAAAACTGAAGGATGTTATTCAGACTAAAGGTCCATGCCTTGCGAAAAAGAACGTTTTCTTTCATCACGATAGTGCGCCTTTACACACTCTGGGATTGTTGCAGCAAAACTGCATGACCTTCGCTTCCAAGTGCTGCCACATCTGCCACATTCGCCGGATATGGCTCCCAGCGATTGTTTTTTTGCTCTCAAACCTGAAGAAATGGCCGAGTGGACGAAGATTAACATCAAATGATGAGATTGAAGCTAAGACAGACGCTTACTTTTCACGGTTTACAAACCTTATTTTACTGAGGGTGTTATTAAGTTGGAAAGTAATTCGACTAAATGTATTGATTTATAAGGTGACTATTTTGGGAAAATAAACAAATTCTCTTAAATTTTGTGTTTTCGTGGTGATGCGGAGAGTTTTTATAACGACCCTCGTAACAAGTATTTAATAAATGTCAGAATTATTTTAATTTTTATCTAACTGAAATTTGCTGAACTAAGTATTGTTTCATCTCAGAAAAAGGATTCATCAGAATCACCGTTTATCCATATTTATTCAAAGTGTAATTTTAAGTGCCTCCCCTAGTAAAAACAGTTGATTATTTGTAAAGTAGAATAGGCTTTTCCCCACTATATGCCAACACTTTGTTCTCATGAACTCTGGTATGGCGGTATTGTAACAGACTTCTGAAGCTGAGACGCCCTGTCCCAATGGAGATGAAGGTGATATGGTTATGTGCACCATGGGGACCTTAAACGTAGGGTATCTAAACATGTCTGTACAGATGAATGAATTAATGACGGCGCAAATGAGCTCTAAGTCCTTGGCGGCTTAAAGCTATCTGGCATTCACCTTCTCAGGGTTAAGAAACCTTAAACCTTACCTTACCCAGACAGCTTGAACTGGCCAGGAATAGAACCCAGGATCTCGGAATAGTAGTCGCAAACACTACCACTAGACCACGGAGGGATCTTGTTTTCAGTTTTTTTTTTTTTTTTTTTTTTTTTTTTTTTTTTTTTATGGGCGCTCTTTAACAGCCCAGGTCATCAGCGTCCCATTCAACTCAGGGCGTGAAACGGCCGATAAATTTTGCTCAGAGGCCCCTCTTTCAGGCTTGAGGTTCTTGGTCTTCCAACATCCTGTAATATGAAAAAGGGAAGGAAACGAAACGAATTAATGAGAATATGATATACAACTAATTATAGTACTTCAACCCTGTTACAGCGTTAGAATTTGCATGTTTATAAAATAGGTACAGCAAAAATGGGGGGGGGGAAATGGTTTTGTGCGAAATTATTGTGACCATGTTACATATTTAATATGTAAAGGACTTCCAATAAAAGATTTCATAATTGTGAACTATTCATTATATTTAAAGCATCACGCTCTTGACTAATAATACCAAATGTGGTCTTGTGGTACCATTAAATAAATGGCTAGTCCGTATTCAATTCGCATTTCGGACATGTTCCTTGAGTAAGGTTATTTTGAGTTTCCCTAAATCTGAAAAAGTGAACACTAAATAGTATTAGACGCTAAGGACTCCGGTATAATTATCATTTCGCTCGTTGAAAGACGTTAAAACTTTAAAAGAGAGAGAGAGAGAGAGAGCAATGATCCTCCTTTTTAATTTTCGTTACCTAAAATCTTTAAGTAATATCCTAAAATCCTAAAGAAATATATAGATGCTCTTCGGAAACAAAATAAAATTGAGGCATGTGAAATTAAGATGTAAATTTAAATATTAAAACGTTGAGACAAAAGTGAGGAAAATGTATTATCTAATATCCCCCCCCCTTCGTATTTCTATTTGCAAAGTATTCTCACATCGTAGCATTTCTTTGGTTTAAACTCACACATGATTAACAGAGATCATAAATGAAGTAGGGGGAACAATTTAAATCAATTTAAATGTATATAACATTTCAAACTCAAGAAAAGAATGCGAGGTGACGGAATTCCAACAAAAGACGAATTATAAGATGCTAAAATAATTTCTTCTTCCCTTTCCAAAAGGCGTTAAAACGCTTATAGTTCTACTGTAAATGTAAATAATATTCACATCAGTGATGCGGAACTTGCTTACGACGGCCTTCATGATGAAAATTAGAACAGAAATTTAATCAAATGTGCATTTAGACTTGTTTATCGTAGGATTAAAAATAGTTATAGTTAATAATAATTATTATTATTGTTATTAAAATAGTGTTATAGTTTATTATTATATTTATAATTATTATTAAAATAGTGTTATAGTTTATAATAATAATAATAATAATAATAATAATAATTATTATTATTATTATTATTATTATTATTATTATAGCACGGGGTACATGTATTTTATAATTTGAACTTTTAAACACTGCATAATTCTTTAATGTCCTCTTAGTGCATAAAATGCGGTACTCTTCACACCATTCAAATCTGAAAACTGAAGTCGAATTATGATAGTTTATTTTACACTCTTTGTAGAGAAAACTGGGACTACATATATGCCATGGTAAAAATTATGTAATATGTATGAATTAATCTTATAGCAGTGATTTAAAAAGAATTTGTCTTACGCATTTGTAGGTTAAGATGCCATTTATACATTGCAAAGCAAACAATTTGCCAGCGTACACATTTATTACTCACTGTAATAATGCTTTGTATGCTTGTCTGTAGGGCTGCTTTGTAGCAATGTTCTAACTCACATGATTGGCTCACTCATTTCCCCCCTCTCTATTTGCAATATTTATCAGTTTTGCTCTAGGCAGTAGTTGTCACATCCTACCGGAATGAGTAGCCGTGCTCCGTTGTTTTGTGTCTATGCTGCTCATCGATTTGAACCTTACCCACAATGCTTTTCTCGGCGTCTCTTCTTCAACGCGGGAAGGTTTATGTATATACAGAGGCTAAGGGTGATTTTTTGCATAAGGTAAGCTGAGAAATGGGATGTCAAAATTAACGGAAAGTCTACTTTATGATATAAATATACCATGAAAACGACCCTGTGATGTTATTATAAAAAATTTATGTTAGAAATTATAGCATTGTTACTATAATAATGTCTGTGATTATAGAGGCGCCGAGTTTTCTAAATTCTCAAGGGGGTATTCATGATAATCAAATCATTAAATGTAGATGAGCCATATTGTATTAAAAATATTGTAAGTATGTTTCACTACTAGTTACGTTTGCACAAATTCAACTTTAGTTCATGTGTTTTTCATATTTCAATATATTAGCATTTGCAGGTAAATTTTCTGTGTGGCTTCTACAGCTGGTATTATAACAATATGACATTATTACTTAATGTAATGAGCTCTTTTAGCTATAAGTATCTCAAAAAATCCACATAGGTACAAAAGAAGGCAAATATCCCGATGATACATGATAATTAAATTAAATTATTTGCAATATTATAAAATATCCAATTTACCATGACTCCCCCTTCAATTCGAGGGTTATTTTTCTGTGCTCACGCATCAATTACACTTAATTTGTTAACATTTCACTGAATTTTAACGTCTCTTATCTCTATAATGCTAGTAATATACCAGCTGTTCCATTGAAATTGATAATTACGTAGAAATAGAGGGAAACAACAGTTATAAACAAGAGATACCAACCTATCACACAATCAGCGGTTCCGCTTAAACTAAAATATGATTGAGGGAGTTTAAGAATAAGTTTTAAAAATAATGAACCATAGCAAGTGCCATTTACTGTAAAAATAAAATGACTATAATTCCATATTACTTATGTACAATTAAAATTTGCGAAATACTTCAACGATTTTTCCTTCGCGGATCATTCCACGTACAGTTGACCGAGCTCTACAGTTTATCTCGTTCTCAGGCTTGAAAGCTGGCTGAGGAGCTGGAGGGGAGGTCAGTATGAGTTTAACTGTAGGAACGTGCGGTCGCGTTCTTGTGCGTTGTGTAACAGATATTACAGCATATTAGCGGTGTAAAAATGCTCAATTCAGGTATTATTCCCCCAAGTAGTGTTTATTTACGATTCGTACATGCGTACAGAATCGGCTTGTGATGTCCGGAAATTGTCTCAAGAGAGGTTCCCTGATATTCAACTTCCAACAAGTTCGATTCACAAATTGGTAAACAAATTTCGTGAAACGGGAAGTATTATTGGTAAAAATCGTACACAGCCACGTACAGTACTCACAGAAGAAACATTAGATAACATTGAACATGCTGTGGAACGTTCCTCTAAAAATAATTTCCACGCCTTTCTCTAGGTAGGTCTTGACTCGGGTTAGGATTTAGAGGTTAGCACTGCCAAGACCCGGAATGGTGTTCAAAATTGATAAAAGCGTTCGTATCAGAAACACAAGAGTCTGGCAAATATATAATGAATCACTTTGTCATACAGTCAAGTTTTTATTTTAGAGCTCTGTTTTGATAATGTTGTATTAGAGCGATTAATTCAAAAGGACAGTATTTGCACACAGGCAATTTTTGAAGCTACATTAAGCACAGCAGCAAACTAAATGCCGTGATTTAACAAAATTACGATGCTTTGCATTAGTGGTAGCAATATTTAATTAATTTCTATTTAGAGGATTGCCGCTCTCAAATTCTAATTGTGTTTGTTTTTATCCACGTCACTTTGTTTCGTGTTTTATCTCACTTAAAAGGATATCGGGTTCTTGCGTGGGTTTTCTCACATGTTAAACGTGTTTTTCTAGCTATCTCTCCATGACTGATAGTGCAAGCTTTCTTAGCTTTTGTTGCTTCATTTTTTTTTATCTAGGCCTAGATACTGCGTACCGTTACTACTCAGAAATTTAGGGGAGAGATAAAAATATAAAGTAATAATAGCAATGCATAAAAATGCATGGCCGTCGTTCAGAAATCGCCAGTAAAAATATCGATAATTAGAGTAATAAAAAAAAACAACACGATTTATCCATTTAATTAATGTGGTGTTGTACACAATACCCCTTTTTAATTAATCTGCAATTTTTACTTTTAGCAGCTGTTTTCGATAAGAAATATGTTAGGTTGATCATGGTGTTGTAGTGATAATCATACTTGCTTCCTAAACCCAAGGTCGCGGGTTCAAACCCGGTCAGGATCGATGGATTTTTTCGCGTGTAAAAATCCTAAGTATGACTTTCTTTGGAAGGGAAATAAAGTCGTGAGTGCCATATCGTACATTTACGGCACAATAAAGAACCCCAAGCCCTGAATTGAACGGGACGCTGATGACCTGAGAAGTTAAAGAGCCTGCGTAAATAAAAAAACAAAATCGCACATGTTAGCTTAGTGAAAACGTAAGGCTTACAATTATGCTGTTAACGATTTTTTTTAATTGTGCGAGGGCTGTTCAATAAAGTTTTTTAACATCCTTTACTCATACTTTTGATGATCTTTATCAAGTAGCCCTCGTTGGCAGGAGCTTTTCTGCCAGTCTTCAAAGACATGATGGAAACAGGGTGAGGAACACCTTCACGTTTATTTGTGTGAGATATTCAGCAATATTTACGGTAGTGCAACATCAGCTTATGGCCTTGCAGAGTTTTCAGGACGTCTCTGTGGTATTGCCCAGTTAAATTTCTGTGTACAGGTACGACATACTGGTAAGCCATTCCTCGAAAATCGAAAAATGAGATTAGCATAACTTTCCCAGCAGAAACAAATTTTGGGCAGGGGGGGGGGGAGTTTTGAACCGCATCATCATGTAATATAAATAATCTTCAATTGCTTGCAACCGTGCACTCGAACTTTGTGTGTTCGGAAACCCACCGTGCACAAACGCGTCTCTTGTCCAACTTTTCAGTTTCCAACGTACGAGTGGCAGCCGGTGAACGCTTCAGAATTTCTAAAAGGAGTTTTAATGTAATTCCACGATCCCCTTCCACAATGACACAGCAGTATTGTTAATGTCCCCCTTCTTCCCCGCTAGAGCACAAACAGGGGCACATAATCCACCTTCCTTTGAAATTGATTGCCTTGCTTGCCTTCTTTCAACATTTTAAACCATCTTCGAGCTCCATAGGTCTCTTTGCATAGGCCTCAGCTGAAGATTTGTTGAGACGAAAGCAGAATTTCAGAGCAGCATATTGTAAGTCGCTCGTAATTTCCTGTTTGCTGTTGGCAGAACTGAATTTACACAGGCGGGAACCGGAAGCGACAAGAATGTGCATTACAGATGAAGCTAACAAAATATTATAAAGTTAAATTTTAGGGCGGGAAAATATGCCTAAAAGTAAATGATTATTCTTTATTGAACAACCTCTTGTGCAACATTGTAATAAAATATCCTCTGAGTGAATGAATGCATGCCACTAATTGATGGAGTTTACTCTTCGCCCATTTAATATAGCTATTGAATTGCTCTAAAATAATCTTAAAATATGGAAATTTTTATAAAAGTATGAGAAATTTTTATCGCGTTTAATTTACTATAATAAGGATATTCCGGTTCATCAGCAACCCATGTAAACAATATCTATAACATCACCTTTAGCAGCTATTGTGGCTGACAGCACCGCAAAAGATTCCACAAACTGAATAAGGACTTCGAACCGCAACAGCGTTTATGATTCACAACAACAGTTTACTTTTATCACTCGCTTACTCGGTCTCCGCCCTTCTCCCCGCCCTTCCCTTCCGCTGGCAGCTGTTGTGTCTGACGTAATTCTCGGAATCCGCAATGCTAGCGCGACACGGAGGAGGAAAATGCTTTCCGTTCATTCAAGGTCGGCTGACCGTACGATTTGCGAATTCCAAGTGGTTCATTAATTTCTTGCATGCTGCACAAGAACGGACAAGTTCATCTTATTTCTTTATTTAGTAAACCGTTTTCATTTTTTTTTTTCTATCTTTTAATCTAAGAAGCATTTTTACAACCTATTCACCCCAAATTTCTGCTATGAAGAACGTTTTAATAAGAGAGAAAAGAATTCTCCAATTCCTTAAAATGTGTAAAGGAAGAAAGGCAAATAAGGCAATTTTTCTTATCACTTTTCCACAAAAATATGGTCTAGCACATTGCAAGTGTATTAGTAAAGTTTTTTGTAAGTATGAAGTTGTAAATTTTTGTTCCAAGAAAGAATGCGCAACACTCGTAAAGTATTTGTAAAAAGTTACAAATGACCTAGGGCGCTTGCAGAATATTTTTGAGGGAAGGTCAGCATATTTTTGAAAGTAGGTGATTAAAATTTACCAGGTTGTAAAAACCAATTAAACAACCTAATTATTAAAATCGATATAACAAAGAAAATATAGATGAATCATTTGTGCTCACCTTAAATGCTTTGTTTTAAAATATCAGTGTTTTGGCTATTAAATGAAAAATTATTAATTTTCAAAAGCCCGAGGAAGAGGGAGGGACAACTGCCCATCTGTGCTCCCCCCTTTCGGATGCCCTTGCAAGTGACGTCGTATAAGAAAGAGCAAGGGGGAATAGCTGTTTGATGCACGTCGTCATATCTTGAATTAGGTTATGTTCATAGCTTATATTAGTAATAAATTCGTATTTTTTTTATGTACAAAGCGAATTATTGTCATTCCTGCAAAATAGGTGTTGTATTTTTTCTCAGAAATATGAATAATTTAAATAATTAGGCATTTATCAATATTCAAGCTTAATAGTTCACTTTAAGACGACTGCTGCACACTGCTATACAGCATCAATTTCCATCGTCGAAAGATGGCAGAAGAATCGAGCTTCCCGATTGCGTTCCATTTGATGACTTATGTTTATATAAATTTGTTTATATTGCTTGGAAATAATATTTTCATTATAAGCAACAATAATATAAAAATGCTGGGCTGAAAGATGCATTTGAAGGAGGAGAGTTCAATGTTAGCCATAGTTTAATTGCACTTAACCTAACTTTTTGCTTATATTCAAATACTAAATGATTCTTACTTTATACATATTCTTACACTCGTCATCATCGCATCCCTATTAAATCAACTGATTCGGAAAATAATTAAAACACAATAAACTTGCACTAGTATTTGAAGTTACCAATATCCCCTACACTTGTAGAGAAATCTATACAAATTACAAATGCCCGACTACTCGTATTAATACTTCTGTGGAACAAAACAATGGAAAATCGCTTGTACATTTGTATATATAGAGTTGTAAAGTAAAAGTGTAGCGGGAACCTTTGTGAAACAGAATTCTACTAATAACTACAAGCTAAAGTCCATACACTTGTAATGTAATAGACCACACTTTTGTGGAACAGGATCCCTGGGCTATTCCATTTGAAAAAGAGCAGAACATTAAATTTGACCGCACACTTGTTTAATTTAAATGCATTTTTACACCTCCGTGCTCAGTTTTCATGCAAAAATTCGACACAGCAACTACCCTTTATTAAAATTACTTTTTAATTTTTATTTAATTATTTTATTAATTGAGATATAACTCTCGAACCGCTTAAAATAGAAAGCTGAACAACAGTTAATTTTAAAGTTCATATCTAGCTGAGCATGATAATTTATAAAATATAGTAATTAATTTATAAGATTAGAAGAAAATTTGAACCATTTGCCCACAAAGACAATGAAAAATAAAAAAAATATAAAAAATTACAAATTATTAAGACAAATAAATGAAGCAATGAATTTGAAAATCTGTCACCTCCATGAAAAGTAGGTTTAGAGGAAAGACCCCTCCCCTACTGTTTTATATTTTTTTTTTTAATAAAAGTCTGTTAGTTTTTCCACATGCCATCAATATTATGAAATAAAACTTCCTTATTTTGCGAAATATGCTTTTATCTTAGAACTTGAGGATGTCCAGCAATTTCATTCATAATTCTTTAGTATGTGTATCGCATCCCTTCATATCAAAAGCATTAAAAATAATTAACAGCATGATAAAGAACTGAATCCACAGCCTGCGTTAATGTCAACTTTTGCGTTATGCATTGCCCCACATAAGCAGTCAAAGATCTCCCTAGTGTAGGGTGCATAATTCAAGAAGGCAGTTAATGGAGTGTTGCACTGTTAAAAGATTAGTTCGAGATTTTAGGGATTTTTGACACTAAATCTTGAAAACGCTGATAACGCGGAAAAAAATTGATATTTCTTTGCTCGCAAGGCAGTTTTAAAGATATTCTAAACCAACTTTAGTTGTGGACCACACATTGCCTATCTCATCTTGCTTATGAAAATCTCTACACTCTCTGAAATTATTTCAGTGTAGATCATAAACATTCTGTGTATACCTTAACATAATACCTTTATTTAAACCTTGCATCCGTTCTTTAAAAAGTCGTTCATATTTCTCAATCGTATTAAAAGGAAATACTTTTAGCATGCTTCTCTATAATATTCAGTTTGATTTACCTGCTGTTAGATATTTACTTTTATCGGCGAATATCTAAGAATAATGTTTATGCCTTCTTTATTTGAAATTTAAGCTTGTTTTATCTCTTTTGATAAATATGGTTTTCATTTATGTATATATTTTAACATTTCCTTCCTCATAAACACATATCAGTCCGATAGATAGAGAGCTAGTCAATAAAGATATTTTTCCTCCTAACCATACAATGGAGATGGCTACGCGGTGGCGAAACAAAATTTTACGAGAATAGTGGAAAAAATTGAAAGCTAGAATGCTCATGCGTCTTATTACAGGACACGAGCAAAGAGTGATAGCGCTTCGTAACGAGGTACGTGTTAGCGGAGCACGGCAAAGAGAAGAGCCCGAACGTTAGGCAAAAATGCCGTTTCTATCTGCATGGGTATCTTTAACAGTCAAATAGAAATGAACATGTTTCCGTACATTTGGTGTCGATTTAAAACCGCATTGTTCCGTTTTGGATCGTTATGGATTTTTTTCTGTGACTATTTATGCAGTTTAAAAGCACATAAGGATTTTCAATATATCGAAGTGAAAAAAGATATAAAAATTAAATGCATGTTCACCTCACAAAAATATCTATTGAGAAACTTGTTATACATGCATTTCTTTTCTAGCATTCAAACCTTTTCCCTCAACCCATTCACCCAAACTCTTTAAATAGCAGAACTTTCATTAGTGAAAGGAACGCACTATTACTTCGGGCATACTAATACCAAGAAATAGAGAGGGTGGGGAAGTACTGTGGTTTTAATAGTCCTGGTGAATGACCTTGTATCGATCTGCGCGAGACAATTCTAGGAAATTTGTAACTTCTCAGATGTATAAATGTAACAAACAATTGCAAGCGAGAAAGATGAAAGTGGTACAGCTGTGCAATAAACCTCCCTACAATGTATTCAGTACGGAAGTAAGATAAATGCCAACACGATTCCTCTATAAAAGCATATACAGAAAATGAACTAAACCAAAAAACATTACGCGTCTTTTGTTCATTCGCCAGGACTATTCAAAATTGTTTTACTTTGTTTTGATCAACATTTGCATAATGTCCTGAAAGGTGAACTTTCTTTTGTAAATGATGTGAGTCCTTCAGAAATAGCATGTTTTAAATATGCTCCAATCACTTCAATGGAAATAGAACGTTCTTTTTCCATGATGAAAAATATTTTCTCTGACATACAGCTGACTATGACAGTTGATACCTTGAAAAAACATTTTGTTGTTGCTTGTAACCAAGTAAAGTAAGCTTAAAAATTATTAAGTATCTTAAATACCTATTTTCATTAATAATGAGTGATACCTGTTTTCATTATTGATAAAATTCTATTTTAATTGTATTAGTGCATATTTTCCGTAGTTTAAGTTCCTTTTTGCCTGCCTATTTTAACCAAAATAAATGCCTAAACTTCCGGACTCTGGTGATGAGACCATTGAGATCCCGAAAGCAAACAGAAGAGTTCAGTTTGGAAATCACCTGGTTCTCAGACACCAAAGAAGGTCAAGATGTCTCGATCGGCAGGAAAGATTATAGTGATTACATTCGTTGAATGTCGTGGAATGTGTTATAACATGATAAACAAACGCCTGTTAATGGAGAGTATTATAAGACCGTTTTGTGCGTCTAACGAAAATGCCCAACTGCATTCATCTGGTTGGCACCTTCACCATGGCAATACACGCCCTCGCGTTTGCAACGTTGTTGCTCAACATTTGACCAGGAAAAAAAAAAAAAAAAAAAAACATAGAATGGCCGCTCTAGCCCGGACCTAGCTCCTTGTGACATTTTTCTGTTCCCTTTGGTTCATCATCGGCTGTCGTAAAGAAAGTGATGGCGGTTCTGAAGACCGTGTCAAAAAACGGTTTCAGCACATCTTTCAGGATTGACAGATATGTTGGGCCAAGTGCATACAACTAATTGGGAACTTAAATTATTATACAACATTGTCTCGAAAGAGACCATACCATTGTGGTGTACTTTGAAAGTAAAATAACAATTCTCATTGTTTGTCGACTAACTGTTACTTTTATCTTGAGGTAATTTGCAGTTTTCCTTTTACCGAGAAAAGATTATCCGTTATCACTTATCTGATTTTAACACGAGACGAGGAAAGATGTCCCTTAAAAGCAGCCAAGATTACAACGTACTTCACACGAAAGCGTTTCTATTTTAGGTAAAATTTATGGTTCCGGCTAAACACAAGTGTTGACACATAGAAACAATCTTTGAAAGCCTACAAGAAGGATGGGGGAGGGGGTTAAGAAAACAATCGTTAGCACGGCAACTGCTTTTCCTCTACTAAATGCGTTCACGCCATGACGTCATCGTGGAGAGATTTTAATAGTCTAACCAAGTCACCAAGCCCCTCCCTATGTTCTTCCCCAGCCCCCTACTTTGTGTGCAAAAAGCGGGGACTGCCAGCAGGTCCGAGCGGTATCGCAGGCGTTAAATTTCTCTCTCTCTCAGCGTGCAAATGCACTGCACTCAGTTTTACGACACGTTTTGCAAATTTAAATGCGTGTTACATATGCACTTTCCAATGTTTGAATAATGCGATTAAATCGAGTTCCTTCGTTCGTCTCCGCTTTAGAAACACAGCAAGTTAAAAACACGATCTAATACGTAAAGGAACGAATTATTACTTATTTTTTCCCAGAACACGTTCGAATACTTAAGCACTTATTTTTAAAGGAATATCTCTATACATCACGGAAACGTAGTTACTATGGCAACAAAATAATTTGTTAATCGTATAATTAATAATTTTGTGATTAAAATCGTTTTATTGTCAAAATAAAATCGAGATAGAGATTTGCGATTAGGGTATGGGGACAGAATAGGAATGGAGACAGATAACACTAATATTTATTTGAACATATAGAAATAGATTAATCAGAACGTTGTAGTAGTGCTGGTTTGACTCACGCGTGGCGCTGATAAGCGAAAACTAAAATTGAACAAGTTGAAGCATCTAAGAGCCCAGGATCCTATTCCACATAAGTATGGTCTAATACATTACAAGTGTATTAGTGCAAGTTCTTGTACAGTATGGTCTTGTAACTTTCTTTTCCATGAAAGAAATACAACATTTGTGAAGTATTAGTAAAAATTTAAAAGTGATGTCATATAAGAGAAAGATGGTGAAACAGCTGTAAGCCACACACACCATAAGTTGAATTAGGTTATGTACACTCCTTAGTAATAAATTGGAATATTTTAATGTACAGATAGGATTATTGTCATTCCTGCTAAAATGGGTCTTGTATTTTTTATAAGATATAATTATAATTTAAACATTTTATTATATATTTATCCATATTCATGCGTAATAATGCACTTTGAGACGACGGTGGCATACAGATAGATTTAGAAGCATTAATTACAATCCTAAAGAGATGCCATTAAGCTTTCCGATTGCTCTCGTGCATATATTTCATTAGTTCATTTATATTAATGTATTTGTTTATATTGCGTGGCAACGACGTTCTCGTTATAAGGAAAAACTGTGCCAAAAGAGATTATTTTAAATGCAAGTGCATGAAAAAATATTTTCGATGCATGTAGCAAGAACCTTAAATAACACAAACTAAGATGTTGGTCTGAAATATGCATTTGAAACAGGAAACGCCAATATCAGTCATAACCCTGCTTTAATTGCACTTAACCTAACTTTATCATTGTGCACATGTGCTGAATTCTTACGTTATATGTACTCCTACCACCATATTTTTAATACTTTGCCTATTAAAAATATATTACATTTTGTGCTAGTATTTGAGGTTGCCAATATTCCTACACCTATAAAGAAATTTATACAAATTTCAAGTGCCCAACTAATACTTCTGTTGAACAGAACGACGAAAAAATCACTTGTATGCTTGTAAGTATGGAGTAGTTAAGTACAAGTGTGGCAGAAACCTTTGTGGAAAAGAATTTTACAAGTTATAAGTCCATACACTTGTAATATATTAGACCACAATTTGGCGGAACAGAACCCAGGAAATGCACAACCAAAGGGTTCCGCAAGTGGATATATTTGCACCCCTAAGTACTGCTCCACAAAAGTATAGTCTAATACATTAATTGTAGTTATTAGTAGATTTTTTCCTCACAGAGGTTTCTGCTACATTTGTAATTTACAACTCTATACAAGTGTACAAGTGATTTTTTCCAGTTTTGTTCCATAGAAGTATTAGTACTAGTCATGTACTTGTGACTTTTATAGATTTCTATACAAGTGCAGAAATATTGGTTAACTAAAAATACTAATAGAAGTTTTAATATATTTTTAAATATTTTTTTTTTGAATTGGTTCACCTAAATATGCGAAGTTATACAGAAAGTGATGATGATGATGATGATGATGATGATGATGAAAGTACGAATATATTAAAAGAAATAATTCAATATTTGATTCATTGAGAATGTTAAGTGCAATTATGATTGATATTAGCTTTTACTGTTTGAAATGCATATTAGTATTTCAGTTCAGATCTTAGTTTGTTTTTTAAGGTTCCTGCTTCAGTCAACTAAAATAATTTCTTAACTTCTTTATCAAGTACTTAATAATCACACGATATTCAACATTTGCCATTTTCCCATATACACATTTGCGCTAAACAAACACCTATAGCTACTACGATTTTTCACAAATCCATGTACTGTTGCACACATGTTTCTATCAAAGATGGCGGCCTTTAATAACAAAACTGTTTCGGAACTGCTGTTGCAATTTGTGGGTCATTCCATTCCGAAAACTTTTCAAATGATTCTCATCATACATTAACTAAGATGTTCAAATATTAACAAACTATTGTTGCTTAGTTACCAACTGGACAGCTGTGCAACAAATCCAAAGCCCTTTAAAAACAAATTTACTCTTTAAATTCAGTGCAAATAATATTATAAAATTATACAATAAATGCAATTATAAAATCGTGCATAAAAGAATAAACACTTCTGTCCGTTAAGTGTGGAACATAATCTGAGAAGTAGAAAAAAAAATCTGCTTTGTTTAGTTTTTTCCAACGTCTGTCCTCGATTCTTTTATACTGCATTCAAAGCGCAATGAACTAAAAGTAAAATACACTTAGGAACATTCGGAATGTTTTAGAAAAGCTGCGTACAAATTAGCATGCTTACGAAACTGAGTATACGTAGCAACTGCAAAGTGCTCAGCGCGCCCGGGGAACTTTCTCTCGGTTGTGGTGGCAGGCATGCTGTACTACCCGAGATTATGTGCCCTGGACCTCTATAAAAGCTTTGTGGACCGATCGGAGCGCCGCACAAAGCAGTGAACTGTGATACACAAAGGGAGGAGAGCTAGGAGTGTCTTGCACTATTTGAGATACGGGCGGTGTGAAGTGTTGTATTAGTTAAGAGCATAAAGTGTCCCAGGATGGCAGACGGTATGTAGCATGTTATAACAGTTTCTTAGCATTATAATGGCCGGCACTATTGGGGAAAGCAGTAACCAAACCTGCACTCGATTACCAGGTTAACTGGTGTTTTTTATATTATATAAAACTACTGCAGCTTTTGGGGGGGCGGGGGGAAGGGCGTATAAATACTGAGACATTTTGGGGGCATAGAAAACTACTGAGGCACCACGGGCGGTGGATTTGATTATTAAATTACTGAAGCACTACGGGTGGTGGATTTGATTATTAAATTACTGAAGCACTACGGGCGGTGGATTTGATTATTAAATTACTGAAGCACTACGGGTGGTGGATTTGATTATTAAATTACTGAAGCACTACGGGCGGTGGATTTGATTATTAAATTACTGAAGCACTACGGGTGGTGGATTTGATTATTAAATTACTGAGGCACTACGGGTGGTGGATTTGATTATTAAATTACTGAAGCACTACGGGTGGTGGATTTGATTATTAAATTACTGAGGCACTACGGGTGGTGGATTTGATTATTAAATTACTGAAGCACTACGGGTGGTGGCTTTGATTATTAAATTACTGAGGCACTACGGGTGGTGGATTTGATTATTAAATTACTGAGGCACTACGGGTGGTGGATTTGATTATTAAATTACTGAGGCACTACGGGTGGTGGATTTGATTATTAAATTACTGAGGCACTACGGGTGGTGGATTTGATTATTGAATTACTGAAGCACCGCAGGTGATGGCTTTTCTTCATAAATTTATAAGTAAACTACTGAGGCACCACGGGCGGTGGATTTTCCCCCCTCTAATGCCCGTTTTAACTACTGAAGTACAGCAGGCGGTGGACATGATGATGCATGAAATAAAACAGGAAAAGGTTTATTTAAGTAAAGGAAGGAAGCGTTCCAGGCCTAAGTAGGGTACCTCCCCGGCATTTGCCATTTAAGTGGTGTGACTGACTTCCACGAAGGTGATGTGTTAAACTTGTCAAACATAGCAGTAGAGCTAAAAAAAAACACCTTTTAGGAGATGATGAGACTCCGTTAAAAGCTAGTACGCCACCCACCAAGTTTTTAGAACTGAAACCGAAGGAAGGGGAAATTGCTGCCTAATGTGCTTAAGTCCCGGTTGTACCAACAGTACGAAATGGAAACCGAAGGACCCGAGGTTTAAGTGAGGCTAACTACGGCCTGACAGCCTCAGCTCGCTTCCTATTAGGAAAAAATACATGGGAACATGTTGCTACAACGTAAAATTGTATAACATTGGGGTTGGCAGCTCTGGAAAACAAATGTAGAGAATCGCTATGCTTGTTGATATGTTTTATTTACGGACTCTCTTTAACATCTCAGGTCATCAGCGCCCCATTCAATTCAGAGTGTGAAACGGCCGGTAAATTTTGCTCAGAGGTCTCTTCTTTCAGGCTTGAGGTTCTTTTACGTGCCGTAAATATACAAGGAATCACCGCTTTACTTCCCTTCCAAGCCATACTTAGGATTTTTACGCCCGAAAAAATTCATTAATCCTGGCCGGGTTTGAACCCGCGACCTTGGGTTTAGAAGGCAAGTATGGTTACCACTAGACCAGAACCGACATAAGAGCTGTCCTGTATAGGTATTACCTAATAATAATAATAATAATAATAATAATAATAATAATAATAATAATAATAATAATAATAATAATAATAATAATAATAATAATAATAATAAAAAGGAGTCATATTTGGGCGTGTCAACGAAGACAATGTAGAGGGTATATATAAACACTACTATATATATATATATATGCATATATAAGTAGTGTCTAACGCCTTTTTTTTTTTTTTTTTTTAACTGAGGCATATATAAGTAGTGTTTAACGCCCGTTTTTTACTATTGAGGCACCACAGGCGGTGGACACTGATGACATACGAGATGATATTATATATATATATATATATATATATATATATATATATATGGGAAAAGGACTTTTTTATTTATTTATTTTTTTTTTATTTTTTTTTAAATGTCGGAAGGAAGATTTCCAAACTGAACTCTGCTGTTTGGTTTCGGGATCTCAATGGTCTCATCACCAGAGCCCGGAAGTTTAGGCATTTATTCTATTTTGGTTAAAATAGGCAGGCAAAAAGGCACTTAAACTACGGAAAATAGGCACTAATATAATTTTAAAATCATGTTTTTTTTTTTGTATGTTACTGAATGTTGTGTGTAGTAAAATGATATAATGTGTGATAAAATGGTAGAATGGAACAAAGACATTGTTGAAATTTAGGCAGCATTGCTAAAAGGGTGTTCAATAAAGAATAATCATAATTTTTATGAGCATTCTTTCTCACACTAAAATTTAACTTTACAGTATTTTGTTAACTTAATGCGTAATGTATGAGGGTAGGTTCATTAAGTTTCCAGCCTAACCATTTTCTAGGTATTATAAAGACAAAAACTAAATTTCACTTTTCGATGTAGTCACCCTTTATTGCAGTACACTTTTCACATCTTTGAATTAATATGTCAATCCCCTCTCCCAAAATAGTCAGAAGGCTTGTCTGCAAAATGGGCATAAACAACATCCATCACTTCTTCGTCACAATTAAATTTCAATCCTCAAAGGTCCTTTTTGAATTTTGAGAAGAGGAAATAGTCTCTGGGAGCTAGATCTTGGCCATAGAGTGGATGGTCCATCTCCTTGAAGCCACATTTCTTCATAGCTTCCTTTGCAACAAGTTATGTGTGCACAGGCGCATTGTCATGAAGAAGGCGCAAACCACCACTCAGCTTTCCTCGCCTTTTCTCTTTGATGGAAGCACGTAGTCTGTGCAATAGGCCAGCATAGTACTCCCCATGTACTGTGGTGTTCCTCTCCTTGAAGTCAGTGGTCCTTCACAGTACCAAAATTGTGGCCATGATCTTCTGGTTGACTGAGTGACCATGGGCTTTCGAGGCCATGCTTTGCCAGGTTTATGATATTCCATTGATTCTCTTTTGGACAAGGAATCATAGTAGAGGACTATAGTTTCATCTCCTGTAACAATGGTTTGCAGAACTTCTCTCTCATTGCCAGAACTCCAAAAATGCCTAACAATAGATGATTCATTGCTGCTTTTGGACTGAATAAATAAGTTTAGACACCCACCTTGCACTAACCTTATTCATGTTTAAATGTTCATGAATAATTTGAAGGACTGTTGTTTTAGAAAGGCCCAACCTTGCTGCTATTTCTGTAACTTTGAGCCGCCGGTCTTCCATAAGAGCAGTGTTTTCAAGAGTGAGCACTTCCAAGAGCCGACCTGCATGCATTCACCTTAAATGCTTTTTTGACCCATTTGAATAAGTTTGGCCCATTCTTTTACGGTACAATATGAGGGGATGCTTCCCCATATATACCATCCAATCTCTGTTTAATTACATTTGAAGTAAATCCTTCTTTTGTGAAGAACTTAATAACAGCTTGATACTCCATTTTGAACATGTCGCAGTCTTCTACACATAGTCTTCTTTATGCAGTTATTTCTGAACAACTGAACAAAGCAGAGCGAAAGTTAAAGCTATAATTATTTACTTAATTGATAAGGTAATACACCAGATAAGGATTTTGTGAAGGCAATAATCCTTATCAATGGGGCCGAAAACTTATTGGCCTACCCTCGTACACATGCTACGAGTTTCAATGCTGTCACTTCCTGGTTCCACCTTTGAGGGGTGTGCAAATTAAGAAATGTTCAGTTCTGCCTACAGCAACATAAAGGTAACATACAATGAACAATATGATTCTCTGAAATTCTACTTTTTCTTTACAAATCTTCTGCTGTGATATATGCAATGATACAAGCCTATGAAGAATTTGTTCTTTCCTATAGCGCAGCTTGAAAATGGATTAAAATGTTTAAAGAGGACAGGCTATCCATTTCAAAGAAAGAGAATCCAGTGCTCCAGTTTGAGCTCTAATGGAACAAAAATTATCACCTCTGCAGTCATTGTGAAAGAGTATCATGGAATGACAATAAGAAAACACCCACACGTTGGTAACTGAAAAGTTGCACATGAGACATGTTTGTGCTCGGTGGGTTTCAAGACTGCCGATTCCTGAATAAAAGGATATTTGCATGCATTTGAAGCCGATAATACTGGAAGATACAGAGTTTCTTTCAAAGGTATTTACTGCTGATGAAATTTGACTGTCATTTCCAGCCTGAGAGCAAACAGTGGCAATCTCGAATCATCATCAATACCAAAAAGAACTAAGTGCAAAAAGAACTTTTGCTGTGAAAGTTACGGTCATCTATTTTTTAATATTCAAGGAATGGTTTACCAATACGTCATGCCTTCACATACAACAGTATCTGGGCAATACTATAGAGATGTCTTGAAAACTCTGCAAGGCCATACTATATACAAAGGACCACCTTTCCAGGATACAAGCTGGGGGCTGCACATCGCATATGTTGCTGAATTTATCAGAAAAATCAATGTGAAGTGTGTTCCTAACTCTCTCTATAGTCCAGATTTAGTCCCGTGTGACTTTCCTATTCCAGAAATTGAAGAGACATCTTTGTGGGAGGCATTTTCCATCACTAGTAGCAGTGAAGGCTGAAGAGGCAATTCTGAAGCCCCTGTCAAAAAATATGTTTTAGCATGTCTTTAAACAGCTGGGTGTTAGGTGCACTGCATCTAATGGGGACTATTTGAAAAAGATTCTCAAAATTATGAGGAGGAATAAAGATATGTTGTCCAAAATAATTATGATCATTCTTTATTGAACAGTCCTAATAGAAACTGACAGCTAGGGTAAATTTATGATTTAGTGAAGATTATAAAAATCGTAATAGTCCAAGTGGAACAGAAAGTAATGTTATCTCTCCTCAATCTGCTGCAGCTGCTACTACTAGTAGTCATAATATAAGCAAAGATGGTAATCTTAGAAATATGTAAATTATCCCCTAAATTAAAAAGATGAATCATTTCTTAAGTTAGAAATATAAAGACAAATTTTTTTACTAAGTGTAACAGTGACCTAAAAAGTAGTGAGAAAAAATTATTACTGTGTAAAAATGTAATAAGTTTGAAAATTTGATGTAAATTGTAAATTGATCATTTCAATTTTTTTTAACCAAGATACATAAGGGATGATCTTAAAAACTACAGGTCGCGTGCATGAATATATCATTAATCATACAGTTTGCTTTATTATGACTGGTAGTTTTAACAGAAGTATGACATTTTAGCTTAGCAGCAAGAAGATTAAGCACTTGATTTTTTTCATTTGTTTAAGGTGAAGCAATTCAGATCCTGATACCCAAGGAAAAAAACAGCTTTGAACTGGACAGAGCAGCTCTAGAGGGAATTCTTATGCAAGATAATGTAAAGGATAAGAATGTAGTCGTCATTGCTGTGGCTGGAGCATTTCGAAAAGGAAAGTCATTCCTTCTTGGCTTCTTGCTTCGTTACCTGAATGCAAAAGTGAGTATATTTCATTTAAGTCAGAGTGTCAGTAGCTTAAATACTTTCTAATAGGGTTAACATAGAGTCTCTTTTTCTCCGTTTATATTAATTGCATTTTTAAATGCTCATGTGTATGTGCTTAAAATGAGTAGAGTGGGTTACATTGTCAAACTATTCATTTGTAAATAAAGCAATCCTATCACTCCCATAATGGTGGCCTACCAAAATTACAGGGGCCTGTCAATATATGTTTTCTATGGTGTATTATTTAATTTCGTAATTTCACATGAATTTGTACTTGTATTGATATATGCATCCTTCATTACTTATCTACATAATTGCCACAAGCATTGAATCATTTGTCCTGATACTGCACCAGCTTATCGAACCCCTCTGTAAAAAATGCTGGGCTCAGGCCCTGCCAGACTCTATTTACGGCGGGCTGGACTTCTGCACTGTTGGAAAATGTTATCCCTGCTTTAATTTTGGGAACAGATAAAAGTTGCTCAGCACCAAATTAGGGCTGTACATTGGGCGTTTAAGCTCTGTGCACCTCCTGTACACTGCAAGTTTGGTCAGGAGTAAGTTGACGAGAAACCGAACATGCAACCATTTGCAGTATACTAAATCCTCACGAATGGTGATGTACATGTTCCAATGGTAAATCTTATGTTTGCACCATCTCACAAACCTTTTTTTCCCAGCTCAGTGCATCCACTTTGGCCAAGTTGTTACCTATAGTGGCAGTTAAGGAATGACCAGATTGAATGGTGAAATTTCAATATTCTGTTGAACAGTTCTTTATACATTGAGTACTCGCTGAAGTGCCAGTACAAGCTACATTATCAAGCTATTTTAAATGCCAATCACACCCTCTGTACACTACTACTTAAAATTTATCAATACTCCTGATCTACAAGTAAAAATAATAAAATGTTGTATATATTTTTCACTGCTAGTCTGTCTGTAGTATCAAAATAGATGCTGCTGTCATTGAAGTGAAGAAATGAAAGAATGTAAAAAGAGCATCTTTGGGATTTTCGAAAAATCAAGAGTTTCAAAAATAGGGTCTGCAGTTCAGTGCATTTTTAATTCTGACTTCTGAACAATACCTGTGATGATAATTACTCCTATAAAAATCTTTGAACATCTACCGGTTTCCAGGTGTGCATTATTGATTATTTTGTGAAAGCCTGCGGTGCCCCACTTATCACTTGCATATGAATTTATCTGTTTGCACACATGTTAAATAAAATAATTGTTCACGAGAACATTTACGTAACCTAAGATATCACTCTTATTTTCTTCTTGAATATTTAGGCCTGAATTAGATGTAAAAGGTAGTAAATTTGAACAATAACTAGAATCAAAATTTTTTAAAAATTGTAAATCTTTAAAAAAGTTTTCATATGGAACTAACACAGTGAAGCTCAGATTCAATTCAATAACTAGGATATTGTGTACCTGTCGCCTGACTTGTTCTTCTGGCCTGTTTGTGAATCAGAATTTCACTGTTACTGCTGTCAGAATTCAATTCAGGAATTAATTTATCACCTGAATCAGCATTGTAGAAAATGTCTAAAATTTCTTTGTGAGAAACTTCTTTGTTCTATAAGCCATGGCTATAAATCCACAACACAAGCATTACACAGAAATACTTATAGACACTGCAATCTCATGTATTTGACTTTGACATGAGGTGTGCTGATATGACATGACAGTATTTGTGATTTTAAAAAACTGGTTAATTAGTTCGAGAGTGAAGAGAAATATATTCCTCAGCAATAAGTGCTTTACAAAATATCAGTTAAGTGATCTTGTGAGGCATTTTGTTTGTATGTATATCACTTCATATATAAATAAAAAATCTCATAAAATGGAATCTTATCTTCCAATAGTAGTGGTGTCCTCCTCCTCCTGCTCCTCCTCCTCCTGCTCCTCCTGCTCCTCCTCCTGCTCCTCCTGCTCCTCCTCCTCCTGCTCCTCCTGCTCCTCCTCCTCATTCTTCTTCTTCTTCTTCTTCTTCTTCTTCTTCTTCTTCTTCTTCTTCTTCTTCTTCTTCTTCTTCTTCACTTTGCTAAAATGCTGATCTTCCAGAATAAAAAAACAAATCAAGGGCTAACCTATAATCTAGCACTTCATTCAATTAATCAGGAAAATTCATAAGCAAATCACTTTGCTTGCTTTCCTTTTACAAAAGTTACGATCAAGTGGTTTTATGCTGGTGCAAAGATCACTTTGCTTGCTTTCCTTTTACAAAAATTATGCTGGTGGAGTGATTGGATGTAGTATAGATTTACAGTATACATATCCAATTTTAATTTGCATCTTTTTATGTTTCAAATGGTCTAAATGGAAATATTTTGCATCAGTGGAAACAGTAGACATACGAATTATGATGAGAATAAGAGTGCAACACGTTCTGTGAATAACCTATAATGCTTCATAGCATGAGAATTATGGTGAGAATTAGAGTACAATGGGTTCTGAACCTAATTCTTCATAGTGTATGCATGTTTTTACTTAATGTGAAAAATGTTTTGTTTTAAAGGGTTCACAGGATTGGATGGGTGCACTTGATCAACCCCTAACAGGGTTCAATTGGAAAGCCAGTCGAGACAGAGTGACAACTGGAATTTTCATGTGGTCAAAACCATTCTTCATGAAACTACTTTCTGGACAAGAGGTAATTAGTTAAATTAGAGCACAAATTATTTACATTTAAAACATCATTGAGTAGCCCTGGTTCCTAAGCTTGTATTGTACTGAAGTGACTTGGAGATCACAGGGTTGATTCCTGTTTGATTTTAATATGCTTGTGCATTTTCTGTGTTGCCCTTTATTTTAGGAAAGCTATATGGAAATAATTGAGAATGTCCTAAATATTTGACACTGAAAGTTACCGAAGTACCACATGGTTCTATTTTGGTCTAATTTTATCCTTATAATCGCTGCAAATTGCACGCTAACACCAACACTATTTGCAGATGACACTACATTATTCATTTCTGGGAAATATTGAAACCTAAAAGTTAAACTTAAATGAAACAACGGGAAAATTAGTGATTGGTTTCAATATAACAAATTAACAATCAATAATTTAAAAAAAAGAACAATGGCATTGCTCGCCCATCACCAACAAAAGCAGAATGTCAACTATTCACATATCAAGGCTGAAAGACACACCCATAAAATGTGTTCCTGAAGTAGAGGTTCTTGGTCTGTACATAACTCATCATTTGGATTGGCATATACATACAAATAATTTATAAACATATTAAGAAAAATTTGCATTGCAATGAAAATGGTGATGGAATCCTTAAGCCCATACACACTAAGGAACCTTTATTTTGAAATGTTCATTCCTGCTCGATATATGGTATTATATTTTGAGAAAACTGAACAGGTAACAATACAGTATTCAGAATTCAAAGAAGGGCTCTCCGAATGATGTCAAAATAAACTATAGTCAAAAGTTGCAGAGAACATTCTAAAGTATTAAAAAAAAATAGGTATTTTCCTCTGCCTATATATATGAAATTTATTATATGCTTTAAATCTACACTTCCTTTATTAATCAGTACAGTAAATGCAGGCATTTGCATTTATCTTTACACCATGCTTTTGCTATGTAGATGACATATTAGCAATAGTACCAAAAAACAAACAGAGGATGCCTTAAAATTACTAAATCTGCAAAACCAAAGCATTAAGTTTACTATAGAAGTTGAAGAGGAAGGATGTTTGCCATTTTTGGACCTTAAAATCTGTAGAAAAAATGACATAATTTCTTCGATATATATAGGAAACCCACACATACAGATAATTACATAAAGAATAATAATTTCTACCCTAGACCATACCAACATTCCAGTATTTACAGCCTGGCTCATAGATTACTCAGCAATAGATTCAACTGAACAGTAGATAAGGTCAGACATTTCTAAAATATTTAAAACCCCCCACTCTCTCCATGACATAAAAGGACATAAGTTTTAATTCACATATATCCCATGAGTAAACTGTATATTCTTGAAAATTTTAAAAAAAATTGGTATTGTATTGGCTGCACAAAATAAATTTAACATTAGGAACCCTCTGACAGAACTGTAAAGGATTTTATCGCATCCAGTGATAAGGCAGTGGTGTACAGATAAAAATATTTGGACTGTGATCAGATATGATAGATATAGGCACAAATATAGGAAATTTGGAGAAAAGGATGAAAGAGTACTTTTCAAATGTTAGATATAAACAGGGAATAGATCATTTTTGAGCACACAATCATGGCATCACTAAAGAAACCAAATTATTGAAAGCTACGAACAATCCCAGGAAATTAGCAATAAGGGAAAAGATTTTCATTTTAAAGAAAAAGCACTGTGTTATGAATTTTGACATCCCACCAAATTACTGTGTATTGGAACCACCAGAGGTCATATCGTCAAATGCCAGTGCTCCAGCTGAAGATGAGAGCAAAAGCTCTTGAAATATGTTTCAACAAATTAAGCAGTTAGTGCAATATAGTATCGTCTAATATTGACTTCTTTATTTGTATTATCAATCTACTACACTGTTTCAAACTTTATTGAGTTTACAAACCTAAACTGCTTTATAACCAACTCTGAGGCACATTTTCACCAGACAAGATACAGAAATAATCTAAGTTGAACAACACACAAAACAAAATAGCTTTTTCTGCACAGTCATGTCCCTTTATAAAAAGCTGCTTAATAGAATTAGATACATTTCTGTAATGCACACTTAAGAAATTTACATAACTTCTCAATACTAAATTGTTTTATAAAGTTACAGAATTTTATTAGTGTGTTCAGGAGTAACATATGACATAATTTTGCACACAACACTGTGTATCTGTTCTGGGATGCTAAATGTGATGTTCATCACATGACCCAAAGAGGAAAAATCAGGTATATACCAGATCAATTTTAAAGACTGAAAAAATATGCATAGGCAAGACCAAGAGAAATATAGGCATCAGATTGAAGAAACACTGGAGACATATCCAGCCCTAGCAGCACATTTCTGGAATGTACATCATGAAATAGAAAAACACATCACATTATTAAAAGCTGTTCAACATCCCAAGAAACTTGACATAAGCAAAGGTCTTACGAAACATGCCTGAATTTTTAAATTTAGAGAGTAAAATGTTATAAGTGTTTTATCTTCATATTAATATTTTAAATGTTTTTTTTAGCTTGGTCTGTTTCCTTGTTCATTAAGAGTGAGGTCATGGAGGTTTTTTAAGCATTTTAAAATGTTTTATCTACTGGAGATTTTACACTCGTTTTCACTGTGTTGATTCCTGAATATATTAGTATTGGAATTATGTTATTGTACCTAAACGAATTTGTTTACTATACTAAGTCTATATGTTAAGTCTTTTTTTTTTTTTTTGATTCTAAATATACTGTTTATATTAATTGAAAAGAACACTCTTAATTTAAGTGAAAATAAAGATATGTTTATGTTTTCTGATTTGGAATAAATAACTTTGTATTAATTAAAAATGTTAATTGGAACTTTTACAGTGAACTAATCGAATAATTAAGATCATTGTATGATACAGTTGAACTACACACTCCTATTGCTCCACTTAGTTGTTTATAATATTAGTTTCATGAACAATTTTTCACATTCTCAGCTAATTGCTGATGCTGGATAAATTGTTATGCTGTGGTAATGTGTATTCAGCTCTGGTGAAGGAATGATAAACTTAAAGTTTATATTTTCATCCCCGAAAATTTTGTAGTTCATAAAACTGTCTCTTTTTTTTTTTTTTAACTATGTTGATAATGATAATGTGATGGAGGAACACTGAAAGTGGACACAAGCAAACCAAGACTGGCATTTTCCACAAACTTTGTTTGACTGCATGATACTATGAGGGGAAAGAGAAATACATGTGATTTCTGACAAAACAAATTAATGGTACTACATCAAATAGTATAAAAGTAGAGCAAATCAGAGATAAACTATACCAATAACCATAGTTCTAACTTATGCATATAAATTGGTATTTTTCTTAATATAACATTATTTTTTAAAATACTTTTTATTTATACAAATATTTAACTGTAGTTCTGATTTTTGCACTCTAGGTGGCTGTACTTCTTATGGATACACAAGGGACATTCGATAGTAAGAGCACAGAGAAGGAAAATTCAACAGTTTTTGCACTGAGTGCAATGCTCAGCTCTATTCTCATCTACAACATATCTGAAAACCTTTATGAATGTGATCTCTTGCATCTTCAGGTGAGCTGAAACCACTAGACAAAGAAATAGTTATGAATGTAGGGGTGCACTGCCACTGGTGGCCGAGGTCGTTAAGGCACAAACTCATGAGCGGGAGGTCTGGTGTTCCAATCCCACCAGGACCGTCCTCCCTGACTGAGGTTTTTTCCAGGTTTTCCTCAGTCCTCATAAATGGCAAATGCTGGGGAGGTACCCTAAACTTAGACCGGGAACATTTCCTTCCTTAAAAAAAAAAAAATCCTTTCCCAATATATCATTTCATCATATATCATCAGTGCTCACTGCCTGTGGTGCCTCAGTAGTAAAAACGGGCATTAAACACCATTCAAAAATGTAGGGTGCTTCTGAAGCAAATATTAGTAGGCTAATTTGAAGATAAACTAGAAATGAAAAAAAAATAAATAAAAATTATATTCCAAAATTCTTAAAACTTTAAAGTTCATTTAGGAAACTTCCATTTTATGAAAACTTTTCATTGACAAAATAATTATAAACTTGAGCATAAATATAAACAAGTATTACCCATAATAATCTCTTCTGAGTCAAAGTATTTAGAACACTCTTTATGGTTTCACTTATTGGAGATTTACTCTGGACATGTTTTGTGAACCCTCAGCCACATCCTCAGCTGTTAAATGACTATTGGATCCTTAGTAGAAGTTTGGTTGGTAGGTATCTGGATTAATTCTGATTGTCTGGTGATAAACTTGAATCTGGGATGTATGAGTTTATTATGTTTTACTAATGATTTTTTTAGGTAAATCCTTTCCTAATTGTGTAAGTCCTTTTGTTTAACCATTTTTAATAACTAATGCCTTTTTCTACTTCTTGGTTTTCATTCTAAAAATGTGCTGCCACAACTATTTTTATATTTATTTGTAACAAATGTTTCTCCAATGTTCCTTCAACTTAATGCCTAAAAGGCATCAAGTTTTTAAAAATGGTTCCACATACAAAAGAATTAAACATATGGGAAAGAAATAAATATTGTACTTACGAAGCTGTTGACAATGGAGTGGCAATATAACCTATACTTAGGTATTCATTTTATGCACTAAACTCCATTCACTTACACAAAAGTAAGACACGTTTCGGAAGAATCTCTTCCATCTTCAGTTGCTCACTGAACCGCCATTACTCGAAACAAGGCTGGACTAGGGTCTTATGCAGTTTATCTTGCAATCATTGCAATGTAGCACTTCCTGTTTGCCTGCAATAATATGCAGGGGACGATTGCATACACAAATAGCTTTTCATGATGCAACCATCCCCAACAGTTATAACCTATGTTGCCCATATTGCCACAATATAGGACTAACATTTGGTTTTAACGCATTTCACATTATTGATGATATTTTCAGTTGCACATCTTGCTGCTGTGATACAAGTTTAAAAACAGTATGTCTCTCTACGCTACATCATAAACTGACATTGCTAAGCTCGGCTAATCAAGAGTAATTTGTTTGTTGCTCATTGCAGAAATTTGCTGAATATGGCAAGCTGGCCTTGGAGAGCACAAAGATGCCATTCCAAAAACTGATATTCCTTGTAAGGGACTATCCTTTGGAAAAGGATTGGGGTGCAGCAGGTGGAAGAGCTCTTCTTAGAGAAAGAATGCAGGTAAAAAACTCAATTCATGAAATTCATATTCCCTTTGTAGCATAACTAAGTTAGAAGGTAAATATTTTGAATAAAATGCTCTAGCAAAAGGTAGTTGTATATGAATAAAACTGGTTTTTCACTTTGAGATACTATATAATGCTTAAAAAATGGCTAAATATAAAAATCTGTTCTTATAAATTTTTTTGTATAATGTATTATAATAAAAGTAATGACATCTTACATAATTATTCTTTCATATTAAAGGGAATAGAGTAAACAAGCTTCATTTAATCCTAGACAGATATAGCACAGAGAATATGATGCACAAATTTTCTTTTATCATTGATAATATTTACAGTTAAGACTAGTGGTGTCAATTTATGTGTAAGTACATCTTTTTATGAATGTTTACCTATAAAGCAAAGCAATGAATTTGCACCACTTCTAGTGTTCTGCCTATAGGTGAGAACAGCACTCATTGCTATCAGTGGATAGTGGAGAATGATGCTGACATAACTATAGAACAGTCACCTATTTTGAAAGGTTTTACTTACCAAATTTATTAAGAGAGGTACTGAAACTGGCCACCACCATCCATTCATTTTGGCACCTCTTTATGAATGAATGGATTAAATTTCAGCAAGCATTACAATTAAATTTATACATCAACTTTTACAAGTTGTACAGCTGATCTTGGAGTGCTTGTTTTTATTCCCCCCCCCCCCTTTAGGATCATATACAATTAACACCCTGGTTGTATATGTAATACATCCTACTTTCCACTGACTACCCCTTTCAATATTAACTCATAAATATCCTCTTCCTTGATAAACCACTGTCTACTACCACTTCTCTCTTACCTTGCCTGTACAGTTACCTAATTTTTTCCAAAACTCCTTAATGCCATTTCCAAAAATGTTTATATAATGGCAAATTTGCTATCAATAAATTCTTCCATTTTCTCAACCATTCTTCTTCTGTACATGTTTTGTTTCTGGGTATTCAATTATATGCTGTAATCCAATTAGCCCTGTTTTCCTGCTCTACCCTAAGCAAATTCCCTCCCTTCCCTTTCTGCTATTTTCTAATTCTTTCATATAAAGTACTGTAATTTCGCCTTTGCTCTTGTAATTTATCCCTGAATTTTTGGCATCATCAGTTTCAAAAATGCTTCCCACGGGCAATGTCACCACACTCTATCCTCCTGTGTCTTTCCAAACGTCCAGGTCAGCTTATGCCCCCCAGACCGCCCGCTTCGTTGGTGATGTGATCTTAATTGTTGACATGTTTGCTGCTATGCACTCTTTCCCTCCTTACTGCATACTTGTCTCTTGGCCACAGGTTGTTTCCCTTTCTTCTCTCCTCTTCTGGCCATAATTCCTTGACCCTGTTGCTAAGTTATCGGAATTCTATCGATCCATTGGTGCATTCCATGCGTAAAGGCACTTATTCCTTCATTTCTGGTTTTTTTTTCCCCAATTTCTTTTAATAATTCCACTCTTAGTTTTCATTCTTTTTTCCCCACTATCATTCTAAATAAATATTCTTGTACCTTTTAACTTCCTGGTATTATCTGATACTTTCCATTTAAAATTCTTTTTTGCCAATTTAGCACCTTTTTAAAAACCATCACTGTCTATAGTTCACATTGAGTAATGCTGGCTATTTCCTGATGGATATTTTGTTTCATTTCCAGAACATGGGGTTTATCTTTTATAGCCCCAGAGATTAAAGTTGCAAGGCATTTGGTCAAGGGACCAAGGGATTCACAAATTTGTAATACTAACTCTGTTCAACACTTCAATTTCTTTTATTGAAACATTCACTCGGTCAAGTTTTGTTGAAAAAATGCAGAATTGTGCTCCCTGGCAGTTAATTCTGTAAAAAAGGGGGGGCCAATTTGTATTCACAGTTATTTTATATTTTTAACTTTAATAATTTAGTATTATTTTGCCCATAAAATAATGTTGTTGTGACAAATGTCTAAAGTGGGTTTTTATTTGGGTAGGGTGGGGGAGGAATTGTTCAAATGATGACCAGCGTCATCCAATATCTCTTTGGTGAGAACGCTGTCTGTTGGGTTTCTTTAGCTGGGCACTACTACTGTGGAATTTATTATAAAATTCAAGTCTTGTTTGGCCTGGAAACTATGCAAATTGCAATGGATGGCTGAGGTTATTTGGGCATGGACTCAGCTGGAGATCTAATCCTCCCCGGCTGAGATTAGAGTAGAGGTTGTGCATGTCTCAATAAAAGGAAAGCCGAACCATCTAAAGCAGTGTGTCCAGGCAAAGGGCAGACATTTTAAGTAATAGGCATGTGCATTCATTGTGTAGATAGTAACAATGCATATATATGTTCATTTGTTATTGTTCCAGGGACAGCTTATAAGATCAGTATTCAGGAATTTAGTTTTTTAATATTGTAAATTTTAATATACATTTTCTGTAACAGATAGCACACTATTTTACTTTAAAATAACAAATGTTAATTGTTTTTCAGGCTGAAAATGAAGAGCTAGAAGTTGTAAGAGATCTAATTGAATCCAGCTTCAGAGAGCGCTCTTGTTTCCTGATGCCACCTCCTGGTAAAGCAGTAACTTCAAAGGAAGATTTTGATGGAAAGCTTGTAGGTATGTTAAACATTGACTTTCCATAACATTTCATATTTCTTTCCTTCCTATTATATTATATTTTAAACTAAATCTTAAGTATTGTAATGAAAATAATTTGATTTTAGTTTTAAATAGCAGGAATTCTCACAGTGAAATATATTAAGTTTTGCAATTTTTATGAAAAAATCACTCAAATTTCATATTTCAAATTTCATTGGGAAATAAATTTCCCTGACCACCTACAGAGTATGCTTTTACTAGTTGGTCTTTTGCTGATGATGGAAGTGAATGTTCTCGAAACATGTCTAATTAAAAAAAAACAAGTACTTAAAATATAAGCGTCACCAAGCCAACCCTATATCATTATCATTTAGTTCATTATATATGAGTGAAAAATAACACAATGAACAATATAACTAAAATAAAAATAACTTGGTAAGCAGAAAAAGGATAAAATACTAAGAAAGTCCCAGATTTAGTATTCATAGATGTTCTGTTAAAACCAAGTTTCCCTTGCTGGTTGCCCAACATGCCTTGTCTCATTGTAACGATTTTGATGATACATTTAATTTAACACTTAATGATGTGTTACTGACTGATAGCTTACTCAGAGATAGAGAAACTGCATACAGCTCGTATACCACCCGTTTTAAATCTTACATATTAATATATTTTTATATTCTATCTCTCTCACTCTTATTGCTTGTTTAATCTGTTTCCATGCATTACATTACCTATGATATTCAATATTTATTTTCACTACGTTCACATGTCTTCTAGCCATACAAAAACTCAAGCAGTTCGAAATATAGCAATTACATATCTGTGACTTTTTCTTATTGTTTTATCCTTTTCTGATTTTCTAGTTATTGTATAGTACCAAAACTTTTGATATGCCCATCTGCAGCAGAAGTATATCTTTTTATTATATTTATTGCTTTAGTTACATCTGCTGTATTAGGCAAAAGTATTATGATCACATCATTTTAACGTCGGTCCTGGTGGTATAGTGGTTACCACACTTGCCTCCTAAACCCTTGTTCGAACCCGGCCAGGACCGATGGATTTTTTCGGGCGTAAAAATCCTAAGTATGGCTTCCTTTGGAAGGGAAGTAAAGCCGTGTGTCCCATGTCATACATTTACGGCATGAAAAAGAACCTCAAGCCTGAAAGAGAGGCCTCTGAGCAAAATTTGTCGCCCGTTTCATGCCCTGAGTTGAATGGGATGCTGATGACCTGAGATGTTAAAGAGCATCCATAAATCAATCAAAAAAAAAAATCATCATTTTAACTACTTTCATCTTGCACTTGAATATGAATCCACCATATGTTCCACAGACGTACTCTAGACAACAATTTCATCATCAAATAAAGGAAATCTCAACCTGCAACTTCTCCCATGCATACCTTCTCCTCGTAATGGTGTATGCTTTAAAATCTCCCTTCATATCTTAACACTAAAATGTAAGGCATCAAGAATCAAAACTTTCAACAAGATTTAAGTCCTTTCCAGCTTCCATCAAAGTTAGTGCTTTCTGTACTTGCTTTTCCTGTAATAAGATTTAAAAACATATATTACTCCTAAATCTTAGTAGTGCAGTTATCTGGAAAGAATTCTAGTCTCACATTTCTTAAATTAAGATTTTTGGGATATGCTGGAAAGCATTCTATGAAAAAAGTATCTTCTGATTCTGTGCTCTCATCTTCCAATCAATAATCATTTCCTTTACAAATAGTTCAGATGTCATTCCAGTCTTTTCATTTGCATGAACCAATCGGCAATGTTCTGACTTTTTTTTAAATAATGTAGCTTCTGGGACTGGCAGATTATGAATGAAATTTTTCAGAGCTATCAGCATTCACACAAAAACTATAGACCTTTTAACCAATGTGTCCTTATAGACACATTGGTTAAAAGGTCCTTCATTTGAATGGTTCACCTGATCGCTGTAACCAACAAAAACTAAAATGTTCAGGAGAAGAAACAAACTTTTATTGCCTTTTATAATTGAAAAAGTACAAAAATACTTTTTATTAGAAAAGTTAGTGCCCAAATACAACTTTTTCAGTACTAATTATTTTGTTAACTGCATTTTCAAACCTTGTATAGAAAAAAAAAAGATAACTGGCAAAGATATTACATTATTTTGCTACCTTACACTTTGTTCAGCCAATTATTTTAACAATTTAATTGCAATGATGACAGATAATGAATTAATATTATATTATATTTAGCAAAATATTACATTCCAAGCACAATTTTTCACTAAAACACAGAAAATGTTAGAAACAAACTCTATTAAAGAAAACTAGGCTAACAAAGCATATTTTAATGTACTGACAGGTCAGGTCCTCATAGAAATTTCTGAACCTACCAGGAATATAGCTACACAAGTTCCAATAAGTTCTTCTTTTTTGTAGCTCTAATAGTCGAGAGGTTTTGAATATGCATTTGGAAAGTATCAAGCATTGACTAGAGGTAAATTTCTGCTACCATATCCTTTAATCATTCTTGCAGCTGTGGCTGGTCGAGAGCTGGAGAATATTATAACTTATTATCCCACAGATAGTTGTTGGATCATTATGATTGATTTGGAACCAGACATGTTCTGTTATCTTGAATGAACCCTTAATTGCATTGATTAATCTCTATAATGTTCAGTACTTCTACACATTGATACGCCAGGAGCCTCTTCGATTATTGTAGTTCAACTTGTAAAATTCATCAAATGCTCTCTTATCATCCACATTAGTTGCCACATTGCAAAGAATGGTCACACACACTCTTCTGAAACAATACAAAAAATTCTTAATGTGCAACTTGTGTATTGATAATGTTATTAATCAGCTAATTAATTACTTAATATAACTTTAGTAAATAATTTCCAAAACAAATCCAAATTGCTAAGTTTAATCACAAAAGTAAGTTTCTGTTATAATAACAGAAAATAGCAAAGAGGTATTATAGGTTAGTTACGCATTTGGCAGCAATTTTCCAGCTACAGGCTGATTTATTTTGGAGATATATGAACACTCGCTATTCCAAAGATATTTACCATGATTACCTTTCCATAAGCACATTTTTTTCTCCATTTACCTTTACTACCCCTCCCCCTTTTGCTTGCAATTCAATATCATTTTCCTCCCTGAGGCATCACAGACAGTGGACACTGATGATACATGAGGGTTAGGGTACCTCTCCGGCATTTGCCATTTATGAAGACAAGAGGAAAACCTGGGAAAATCGTCAGTCAGGTAGGACAACCCATGGCAGTTTGCACATTTTCATGTGACAATATGCCACTTATGGGGAGAATTGAGATGCATTAATTGTTTAGACTGCTGCTTTGTTTCAGGTGTGTAGTTGTGCACCCATGTTTCATCACTAGTCATTAATTGATGCATAAAATCAGCAGAATTTCTCTGAAAACAGGCCAAACTTTGCCAAGAGATTTGCACTCTGATTTGCTTTTGATCCTGAGTCTCTGTTTACAGCACCCATTTTGCCAAAGGTTGTTACAGTGTGAACTTGTGAGAGGGAGGTGTCTCGGGTTTGATTCTCGTGAGGACCATCCTCCCTGAATGAGGTTTTTCCTGGTTTTCCTCAATCCTCATAAATGGCAAATACTGGGAAGGTACCCAAAATTTAAGTCTGGAACATTTCCTTCCTTAAAAAAAAATCATTTCCCAGTTTATCATTTCATTATCATCAATCCATCAGTGTCCACCACCTTTGGTGCCTCAGTAGTTGAAATGAGCATTAAACACTGTTAAAGAAAAACCAATGCTCTCAAAAAGTAAAATACGTACAATATACAGAGCTTCAGCAATTTCATATCTTTAATTGGGAATCCTCCAAAACCACATTGTGTGCCTTATTGATAATTTCTGATATTGTGACAGATTTTGGTCATCCACTACATGCATCAACCTCCGAACTAAACTCCATAATCCATTTGGAGATGGTTGAAAATGGTGATACAAAGTCCACTAGAGTGTTTTGTCATATATGAATAAATTTGTTGCATTGATATCTTTGTTTACAAAGTACATAATAACTGCAGATTGTTTGATATTTGCCATTTTTTCCATATACACATATCTACACTGCAACAAATCATTATAGCTTCTATGATTTTTGACCAATCAATGTATTTATTATTGCATAAATGTTTCTATGGAAGATTGGTTTTAGTAATAAAACTGCTTTGGAACTGCTGCTGCAATCTGTGTGTCTCTGAGAACTTTTCAAATGATTCTCATATAAGTGCAGTGTTAGCAAGCAGTAGAGGGAACTTTCATAAGAAATAGAGAATAATGACATTTATGATAATACTAGATAAAAGCACTACTAATTTTTTTCTTTTCATGCCACAGTTCACCATTATCAGCACATTTCTAAAGCAGTAAATGACAATTTGTGTATTTTATATTGTTCCAGATATTGATGAAGATTTTAGATATCATCTTAAAACGTTTATCTCAGAGTTGCTGGCACCAAAAAATTTGGTAGTGAAGAATATCAGCGGCAATAATGTTACTGCAAAGAACTTCCTACAGTATTTCTCTTCCTATATGGATATTTTTTCATCTAATATTGTGCCAACTCCTAAAAACATTCTGCTGGTAAGATAAAAATATTTAATAATTAAAATAAAATTCTTGGAAGATGCTCATAAAAATAATTGCTTTTCTAAAAAAGAGGAGTTTTGGATGTTTTAGTATTATTTGCATACTTTTTTAAATATATGAGCGAGCATTAACGTGAAGAGATATTTGTTTTGTATTTTAATAAATGGCAGTGAAGTGAAATTTTAAGTTCCAATGATACAATTTTTTTGATACGTTGCCTGTACCATGGCATGTCTTGCAGATTGTGCACTTAAGATTTCTTTTCATCACTTTTAAGTCATTGGCCACTGACATGCTCATGAGTTGGAGTTAATGGCAGAAATCACTGTTGAATACGGGGAATGACAAGAAATATTCCATTAGAACTTCACAAAAGCTTCTTTCAGCATACCCAACTGCACAAGTCATGCTAAAGTGAAAGATTAACAAGCGATGTGTCTGTATTAGACATCACAAACATAAATATATCAAATATGGTGGAAGATAGTTGACACCAGACCAGTTGGCATACTGATGACGTTAACTTACATGTTGCAAATGAGGATAGTAGCCATCATTTTGATATTTTTTCTTTTCCTGGTGGTCTTACTGTAAGAAATACGATTTTAGAAATTATAATTACAAGTGACTTTCAAATGGAATGATGCGCAACCTTGAGCAGCACATAGACATTCTCCAGTAGTCTTATAATATTGCCTATTGTATTCCCATGTTTTCCCCAGAAAAAGTTTTAAATATCTTTACGCTGAGGAAAATAGTTTAGATTTGCAACAACAACAACAATAATAATAATAAATAATAATACTAAACACTCATATTGCTTCACTACTTGTGTAATATTTGGAACCGGTTTTGAAGACCTTTGTCTTCATCTTCGGCCAAAGGTACGACTGGTTGCAGAATCCAACAGCTCAGTGGAGATGAAGTGCCATCCTGGTGGTGTTTTTATGTACTCAAAATTGGTGTTTTCTACCTTTGGAATATCAAAATTCATTAATCGATCTCTTTATTTACGATTGTAAATTTTTTCCTTTACCATCTAGTCAATAAATATTCTTCAAATAAACAACTTTTCAAATCACAATACCAAAGAAACTGAACTGTACCTATAATGAGAAAAATTGCTGCAATTTTGAATATTCTGATTCATTAAACAAGAAGTTCATATTCAAATGCAACTGCAACAGCATAAATTAGTTATAAAATAAAACCAAATAGAAACCAGAGGATCAGAGTTGGGATAGCCAATATAAAAAACAGTAAAAAAATATTCTCTAGGACATTTTCATACTTGTACAGGGTAATGATACGACACATATCAGTGTTAGAAAGATATGATACCTTCAATTGAACATTGGTAACTCATAAAAGTGCAAAACTTACAATATTGTAAACAATGATATAAGGTTTTGGAGAAAAACTGGGACCTTTGGCTCTTTTGGGAGAGGGAACAGATATTCTAGATTAGGCTGGTAAGTTGATTTTGTACTCTTGTGCTCCATTTGCCATGGAATGGCTCAAAACATGTTTCACAAACCTTTTCCTCCTCACCTGCTGCTTGTCAACTGCTGGATTTCTTGATTGGATGTCTTTCGTGTAGCTCTGGTGGACACTTATTAAACTTTTGAATCAATTAATTCTCTGTTGGAATCTCGAAAGTTCATAATGTTATCCACATATTTCCTTATGTAAATGATTTCCCATATTCACAGCTCTTGAAATATGAGGATAAGGTTATGAATTTAAGGAGATCCTAAGAGAGGATATATTGATTCAGAAGTTCATTAAATGTCCACCAAAGCTACACCAAAGATATCCATCATCAAATTTGACAGTTGACATGCAGCTGTGTCCTATTCTGCATAAGTATGGTCTAATACATATAAGTGTATTAGTACAAATCTTGTAAAGTATGGTCTTGTAACTTTCTATAATAACAAAGTGCAGCGTTGGTAAAGTATTAGTAAAAAATTACAAGTGATGTCATATAAGAGCAAGATAGAGGAACAGATTTTGCCATGTTGCCGTTCCTTGAATCAAGTTATGTCCACTCCTTAGGGATATTTAATGTACAGAGTGGATTATGTTATTTCTCCTAAATGGATTTTCTCAGATATTATGGTAATATAAATAGTTGATTATGCATTTATTAATATTCAAGCATAATAATATACTTTGACATGATGGTGATACACGGCTATATTTAGGAGAATCAGTTTCGGTGTCTTGAGATAGCAGAAGAATTTAGTTTCCCAATTGATCTCTGTCATTTGCTTTAGTAGTCATTTGATCATTTATATTTATTTTTTATATTGCTTGACGATCTTGTTCTCATTATAAGCAATAAACTGGGAAAATTGTGTTAAAGGAGATTTCTTTAAAAGAGAATGAAGAATGAAAAGAAATTATATTTGTAGCATGTAGCAAGAACTTTCAAAATATGTTAATGAAGATACTGGTCTGAAATATGCATTTGAAAATGCAAATATCAGTCATGAATCGTATTTTAACTGCACCACTTAACTTTTATCATTGTACAGAAATACTTATTTATTCTTTCTTTTTTACATATTCCTACTCATCATCACTTTTGCTAATACTTGGCATATTTGGATCAAATGACTCCCAAAGTCATTAAAAAGATTAATTTTGAGCTAGTATTTGCAGTTACCAATATTCCTATGCTTGTAGAGAAATTTATACAAATTTCCTGTGCTTGACTAATACTAACACTTCTGAAAATCATTTGTACACTGTAAGTATAGAATTGTAAAGTACAAGTGTAGCAGAAACCTTTATGAAACAGAATAAGTCCATACATTTGTAATATGTATATTAGACCATTATTTTGTGGAATAGAGCCCTGATGATATGGGCAAAGGCCCGAGAAAAATATTCCAACTATTTAATGATAAATTGAGCATAAGAGTACAAAATTGATGCACCACCCTAATCTAAAATACACGATTGCTTCATTGTAGTTGTTCTGATATGAAGTTGCTTTTTAAATTTAGGGGAAACGCATGTTTGAATTTTGAAACTGTCCTTGCAAAACCTGGGATACTTGGGGGGCCCTACCAAGATTTGCAACAATGTGGACTAACGTTTAAAGAATAGAAAGGCCAGAGATAAAGTTAACAAATTTTTACATTTATACTTAATCTTTATTCTTTCTTATATGAATTTCCAGGGTGTAATAGAGTGTGATAATATTGTGGCACTGGCAAATGCCAAAGAGTTCTATCTGAAGAAGATTGAAGACCTTGCTGAAAGTTTAAGTGCTGATGAAGAATTTGATGATGAGGAACAAAGAAGCAATTTGGAAGATGCACAGCAGGAAATAAAAACAGAAGTTCTGAATCTGTTTGATGGAATGAAAAAAACAGGAGGGGATAAATACTCAAAAAAATATCGAGAAATGCTGGTTCAGGTGAGAAATTTACTTGTTATAAAAATGTTGCTTTTATTTATAATTTACCATTCTATATAGAATTACTTGGTAAAAGAAATTAGTTTAGAATATTATGTTCTAGTGACAAAATTCCTAATATTTGGTAATAATCTTATAATTGGTTGTTGCTGATGTCAGATATTGAATACCATCTGCAGAATTTCATTAATTGTGTTATTCTTGTATTAACAGAATATGACTATGCAGTAACGTTTTTGGCATAATATGTGAAAGACAACCTGGATCATATTTTCAATAACACTACTGAGCAAACCAGCTAATGGAACAAATATAAAAAGCATTGGAATTCTTTTTTTCTGTTGATGCATTGTTGACATATATTTAAATAGTTTAATTGCCCATTCCCGAGGGATATTTAAAAGCCTTCTCTGCTAGCTTTTGCACTGTGCACTTAATATACGAGAGTAGGTCCATAAGTTTCCAGTCTAACCATTTTCTAGGTATGATAAAGACAAATACTACATTTCTCTTTTCAATATAGTTACCCTTTATTGCAATACATTTCTCCATCTTTGAATTAACATTTTAATCTCCCCCCCCCCCAAATACTCAGAAGTCTTGTCTACAAAATGGGCATAAACAGCATCCATCAATTCTTCGTCACACTTAAATTTCCTTTCTTGAAGGTTCTTCTTGAGTTTTGAGAAGAGAAAATTGTCACTGGGAGCTAGATCTAGGTTATAGGGTGGATGGTGATGGTTGATCTCCTTGAAGCCACATTTCTTCACAGCTTCCTCTGCAACAAGAGCTGTGTGCACAGGCGCATTGTCATGAAGAAGGTGCACACCACCACACAGCTTTCCTCACCTTTTCTCTTTGATAGAAGCACGTATTCTGTGCAGTAGGCCAGCATAGTACTCCTCATTTACTCTGGTGTTCCTCTCCTTGAAGTCAATGAAGTTCACAGTCCCAAAAAATTGTGGCCATGATCTTCTTGGCTGACTGAGCGACCTTGGCCTTTAGAGGCGGTGCTTCGCCAGGTTTACCCCTGCCACTCCATTGATTCTCTTTTGGACAAGAGATCATAGTAGAGGACCATAGTTTTATATCCTGTAACAATGGTTTGCAGAACTTCTCTGTCATTGCCATGGCAGAGCTCCAAAAAATACTTGACAACAGATGACTCATTGCTGCTTTTGGACTGAGGAAAGAAGTGTAGGCACCCATCTTGCATTGGTCTTATTCATGTTTAAATGTTCATGAATAATTTGAAGGATTGTTGTTTTAGAAAGGCCCAAGATTGCTGCTATTTCTGTAACTTTGAGCCGTCGATCTTCCATAATTTCTCGCTTCACAAGAGCGATGTTTTCAGGAGTGAGCACCTACAAGGGCTGACCTGCATGCTTTTCATTTTCAATGCTTTCTCGACCTATTCGAAAAATTTTTGACCATTTTTTAATGATATAATATGAAGGATATAATATGTTTATCCATATACACCGTCCAATCTCCATTTAATTTCATTTGGGGCAAGTCCTTTTGTGATGAACTTGATAACAGCTGGATACTCCATTTTGAACATGTCACAATCTTCTACACATAGCCTTCTTTATGCAACTATATCTGAACCAGTGAACACAGCAGAGTGGAAATTACAGCTACAATTATTTACTTCACAGATTAGATAAGGATTTTATGAAGGCGATAATCGTTATTGGCGAAGCGGGAAATTTATGAACCTACCCTTGTATTTATAAAAATCTTCTAATTGAGTTTTTTTTTTCCAAAGGAAAATGCAACCTTGGGTCCACGAGGCAAGTATGATAACACTAGACCAGCAGGACCCACAAAAGGCTGTTGTTGAAGTACATTATTACTGAAATGTAAACATTCCAAATTGTTCAAACCTATAGCGACTCATATTTCTGAAAATGGGAGTATTTAAAAATTAATCTGCAGATCAGTAATAAAAATGTTCAAAAAATATAATTTTACTTGTAGCATTAGAATAATTATTGCAAAAAATATTTTAATTTCTGCTACTAAACCAACTTACCTACCTTCCAACCTACCCTACTTACCAACCAATCTTGTCTATTCTACCGACTTATGTTTTTTGCCTTCCTACCTAAATCTCTTACCTTATCTATCCTGCCTATTTATTTTCCCCTACCAACCTATCCTGACTACAATATCTACTTACTCACCTATCTCTCCACCCAGCTAACCTGTCTATCTATCTTTTATCTTCTTAAGTACCAACCCAGCTACTTATTCCATCTTAGTTTATATTTGCAATAATTTTACATCTTTGTTCCAGTACATAGATGACCAATATGCTCACCTGCTAAACCTGCTTCAGAACAAGAAAGCTCTAAGAGCTACAGTGCAACAGATTGAATCTATGTTCAAAAAGCAATTGGATGATCTGTATGGAATAAACACCTCATCAGCAAATGCTATTGAAATTGAGAACACTTACACAACGATGTTGGAAGAGGCTGACAAACAGTTTCATGCAACAGCAAATGCACTCATCAGGGCAGAAAATCTTATCCCTCTCTACAAAGAGAAACTGGATAAAGTAAGTTATTCTTTTAGCATAACAAACAGACTTAACAACACGTGTTAGCAGAAATAAAATACAAGGCTTGTTCAATAAAGAAAAAAAATTTTGACAACATACCTTTACTCACATAATTTTGATGATCTTTCTCAAAGTAGTTCCTGTTGGATGTAATGCATATCCCCAGTTTTCAAAGCTGTGCTGGAAACCATTTTTTGACACGTCCGCAACCTTTACCACTGCTTCTGATGATGGAAAATGCTTCCCATAAAACTGTTTCTTCAATTTGGGGAAAAAGAAACTGTCAAATGGGGCTAAATCAGGTTTGAAGGGTGAGGGACACACTTCACATTAATTTTTGTGAAAGATTCGGCGAGATCATAGGTAATGTGCAGCCATTGAGTTTGTTGCACAGAAATTGGTTTTTTGCATGTGATATGGCTTTGCAGAGTTTTCAGAACATCTCTGTAGTATTGTCCAGTTACAGTTATGTGTGCAGGTATGACGTGCTGGTAAACCATTCCTTGAATATCAAAAAATGAGATGACAACTTCCATAGCAGATGCAATCACTTTTACTTTTTTTTGAAGCTGGTGGTGATGGAGATTTATCATCTTTAACTATATGCAAATCTGCATGCTTACATTCTTTTGTTCGGAAATCAGCAGTTGAAACCCAACATGCACAAACATGCATAATGGGCAACTTTTCAGTTACCAATATGTGGGTCGCACCCAGTTAATTTTTCATAATTTCTGAAATGTTATTCGAGGACCTTCTCTCAATTGCAGAATCATTGTTAAGTTTCATTCCATTAGAACACAAACCAGAATACTGAAAGGAAGTCTACTGTTCTTTAAAATTTATTGCATTCTTTAAATAGTTTATAATCTTCAAGCTATGCCTTAGGAAAGAACAAACTCGCCATAGGCCTTGGCAGAAGATTTGTTGAGAATTTCAGAGCCACATATGGTTCACCTCCATTTTGTTGTGTGCAGAACTGAACATATCTCAACTTGTACACCTCTCATCAGTTTTCTGCAATACTTAAGACTTCTTGCTGATAGACTATCTTCCTAGTGGAAAATTTATTACTGGAGCGCGCTAGGTTAAGCTTTTGGTCCAAATTAAGGCAAATGTGTGCTAAAAAGACAGCATTTATCAAAGATAATAGTGATATTGCATCAAAACACTTCTTACCCTCATATTTATCATTGCAGTAGCAAAAATCTTATGAACTGGGCCATTATTTGCTATATCTGCATTATTCCCTAAATTTGGCTACATTATATGTAAATCTCTTCCCAAAACTGAGAAAATTCCTTGGTAGAAAGAAATTTTTATTCAGTGAAGAACTTGAAACATCATTTGAGCAGTATTTTTGCAGGTCTGGAGGAACCCAATTTCTGTGATGGGATAAATCTGACAAAAAGCATTTGTGTCAAGGGAGACTATATTGTAAAGTAAGACGCTTCATTGAAATAAAAACTTTTCAAAATTACTAATCTACTTAAGTGAAAATATAATAAATTGTTTAAAGCAATAGCTACAAAAATGAACTCCTTAAACATAAGGTACTAACTTAAAATATTGGACGGAATGTTTTGATACAGAAAGGAATAATTAGGGAATTAGAAATGAAAATTGTTTATATATGCAGTGCTTCTCAGTTAAATTTGTATTTTTTTCAGGATTTGGAAGATATATTTAAACAATACATTGAACTAAATCGTGATAAATCTTCTGTGACAAAAATGATGGAGGAAGTGATGTATGAGTTTCGTAACAGAATGCAACAGAAGTTTTCAATAGAATCATATCCCTTGTCTGCTCCAGAATTTCTTCAAACACATCTACAAATAAGATCTGAAGTGATGAAAAATTTTCACCCTGACAAATTCAGTGTGCAAGTTGCAAGCATATTCAAAGATAAACTGGAGAAAGTAAGTAACTTTGAAGCATTTATGACATTGCATAAACTCTTTATACTTAAAATATTGGAGACCCGAGGTATTTAAATAATTAAATGGCAGTTCATGGGGAATATGGCCTTGTATGCTAGCTTTTATTAATGAATATTACAATTAAATTTACATCTTTTCCCTCCCTAACTTTGTAACCTCATAAATTACATCATTTAAGGAATTATACCTTTTCAATATATGTTACAAAGTAGCTCCATTCCATTTTAGTCAGGTAGGGAGCCTTACTCGCCTCATATTCCTATGTTGCATTGCCATGATATGAATGAGGAATTGGTGTATTAGAGTTTGCTCAGTGAAACTATGTTGTATTTCTGTAATCTCTTCCAGTATATTTTTAGAGCTCATAATAGATCAGCAGTGGAATTGTGAGTAAATAATTTAATAATTAAGGCACCATAAGATATTCTTAACAATATAAGAGTCAGTAAATATTCATAGTTTCTGCTTAAACTTTGATGACAAAAGTATTGGTGTAGAATTACTAGGAAACTCATGGCATTTTTTTAATGGTTAGGCACTCTGAACTCGGGATGGTGCAAGGCTATTAAGTTTGTCTCGCACATTATGTGAACCAATACATCTTTGACATATAGGCTTGGCATATATTCCCCACAGCTTTCTCTTTATGGAATGTTCACAAGTAATATCACAAGAGGGTCTGAGATTACTGATAAATTCACGAACGTAGTGAGTGATATTTACTAAATCTATTTCACAAATGAAATAAAAATTGATATATAATTCCTCTAAACCTGGCTTACAAAATAGTAATAATTGTATATTTGTACTTAACCTTTTCAAGCAATCTTGTGACAGAAGAATTTCTGATTGTCAATAATGCCAATAGAGAAGAGAAAAATGCAGATTTAGAACTATTTTTATTGAATAGAATCTGAATAAAAGTGATATATGTTTGAAATTTGCATACAGAATATTAACATTGTATATTATACTTATAAACATTTATTCTATTCAGAAACCATGAGACTGAAATGGACAAAAGTTCACTATTAAAATGGCTACCGTACCAACTAAGAAAATCAAAGAAGTAAAAAAAAAAGAAATAAAAACTAACATACAGTGTCTCTATATTTCTTTGTATTATGTGGTTTGGAATTCCTAATGATGAGATCTATTTGCACATTTGACACATCACCAAAACGCTTTGAAGAACCCTCCATTTTACGTTATGAGTGTTGATTGTCCATGCTTTTGTTGCTATCAATAGCTCCCCGCCACCTCTAACTAAAATTGGGCAATGATGCATGTTCAGCAATTATATAGTGGAGGTATAAAGTTGCCTACATTTGAGCATAAGACAAATGCATGTTGTGTGATAAAATGGTTTGATAATTTTTTTTTCAATAATTTTATTCCATAATATGGCTGTGATTGGTCAAAATTCAAACTTTTATTTCGTTTCATGGGTCAATTTTAAGATGATGTCACTTGAGTAAAAGCAAAGACACAGTCCTAAGTGTCTTTAATGATACAAAAACTTATAATGGTAAAGAAGAAAGCATTCTCTACTCGGTTTGATTGCCAAAATTCAATGCATTTATCTCAAATTGAGTGTTATTAATCCATAATTCTAAAAATTATGTTACATGTTGAATGTTCACAAATTTATCCAATAAAGACTGACTAATATCTAAACACATATTCATTTCAGTCCTCTATTCACTGCACATATTTTCTTATTTTGATCAATACTGCCTGCAGGAAAAATAACTATTTTATATGTAATGTAGAAGGCACAGAATAAATTGAATTGTCCCTGAAAAAGCATTTTATTTTTATACCTTAGGAAATGCAGAAAATTATTGCAGTTCATGAACAAAGCAATAACATGAAGCTACACTGTGAACAGTGTGTAGAAAAAATATTGTCAGATCATAAAGTTGACTGGAATGGTAATCAGCAAGCCGCAATGACAAAGGCAAAGAAGAAGCTGAAGTCCATGGTGAACCATGATACCTTGTTCCAAGTCTACGTTGGGAAGCTGGAAGAGGTACGCAGTTTCATATTTTCAAGTTGTTTCTCTTTTCTTTGGTTATTTCTAGCATGCTGTTCTAGTGTGTTCATTAGGGAGCAGATTTTTATGTAGTAAAATAAATTGTTAATAATTAATATTATTGTATGATTTAGTTGAACTACACAATCTTAATGCTTCGCTTACTTGTCATAATATATAGAACTGGTTTCGAGAACATTTTGCTCTCATCATCAGCCAGGCTAAAATTCAACTCAGTTTCTCGAAACCACTTCTATATATTATGACAAGTAAGTGAAGCATTAAGAGTGTGTAGTTGAACTAAATCATACATTAATATCAATTATATGATTGGCTTCACTGTGAAAGTTCAAATTTACATTTCAATTAGTAAATTGTTAATGTTAATGTTTTATGCTCCTGAAACAGAATGTTATTGCAAGGAGTATTTGTAAATGATTTACAACAGTGTTTATATTTTTGTACCATTGCCATAAGTTCATTATGGCATTGCAAAACCATTATTTGGGAGTATTAGGCCATTACTTGTGGGACCGCCATGTGTGGCCAAGGTTGTTAAGGCGCAGACTCATGAGCGGGAGTTCTAGGGTCAAATCCCATCAGGACCATCATCCCTGACTGAGGTTTTTTCCAGGTTTTCCTCAGTCCTCATAAATGACAAATGCTGGGGAGGTACCCTAAACTTAGCCTGAAACATTTCCTTCCTTAAAAAAAATCCTTTCCCAATATTTCATTTCATGTATCATCAGTGTCATCACCTGTGGTGTCTCAGTAGTAAAAATGGACGTTAAACACTAATCAAAAAAACAAAAGTGCTTGTGGATAGCCAGTCCTTCACGATACACTTCAATCCCTTTATCTTTCTGTGTGTGTGCCAAGTCCTATAAAACCCATAGTGCACATACCTTTTCCATCAGTAATAAGTTCAGGCACAACCACAATGTTCCTGGAAGATCGCTTTATGGATGATGACCAGTACTCACATTCACGTGTACAGATTCCCTGCTGCTAAGAAACCCATTGACCCAGTTGTAAACAGTCTTCATGCAGGGGCCTCTTAACCCCATACTGTGTTAAAAGTCTATGAATATCTGCAGTTTTGACACCATCCTCCACAAAAACCATGCAGTCCATTGTTATTAAATTCATTTAATAAGAAATTAGATATCCTTAAAAACGAAAAACATTTCATTAAGATGGAAGTGTACCATTATATGCATGTCTTTCTCTGGTTGACAACAAATGAACAGTTCTTTTGCTACACACAATGCATATAACTGCCATCTACCATCTGCATGGTATATTAGTGTTAGTCCGTCCCTTAAATTAGGTGTGCCCATAGATTGCATGGTATACATAAAACACCACTTTTGTAAATCATTTCCAAATACCCTTCATTGTTAAAAATAATGCAGTTGGTGGTAAAAGATGTAATATTATATACTAAACTGGAGAAAAATAATTGCAAAAGTGTTGTATTTCCTTGCAGTCACTGTAAAAGGCCTCTATAACTTTATAACAGGAGTAAATGTATGACGAATATGTTCAACTATTCTTTTATAGATTTAAGGATGCACCACTAAATCAAGAGCACTCCATAAATAAAAAAGTGCTGTTTCAAAAATATATCTAAATCCCACCAAAAAGAGTTTATAATGTTACTATGTGTGGAAACCAATGAAAAACATTTAAGTAAAAATGTAGAGGAAAAAAAAGTGACGCATTATAGAAGTCGGAAAATTATACATTCATCAAGAACAATTAAATTAACAAGATGTAATAGATATTGTAATCTTATAAAATTGCCACAATCATTTTGCACCTTTACTTATTTACTTATTAATATTTTCCTATATTCTGATACAATACCTGATATTAAAATTGCCATAATTATGCAAATATTTAAAAATTGTACAAGATCCACCTCCATAAGCATAAAGGAATTAACTGTAAAAAAAAAAATAACCATTTTCAGGGTGTTGATCATGCTAAATACTGGATAATGCAAGGAAAAACCTACCAAAGTCAAACCATTGACAACCATTTATTTCTGCCTTTTACTTTATTTTTACACATTTAATTGTTGCAAACAATTGAAATTTGAACATTGCACACACACACACACACACACACAGCCACTGATATCGTTGACAGATTTTCACTGCCACGGGTGGCCGAGGTCGTTAGGCACAAACTTGTGAGCGGGAGGTCTGCGGTTCGAATCCTGCCAGGACTGTGCTCCCTGACTGAGGTGTTTTCCAGGTTTTCTGCAGTCATAAATGGCAAATGCTGGGGATATACTCTAAACTTACATCTGGAACATTTGCTTCCTTAAAAAAATCCTTTCTCAATATATCATTTCATCTCATGCATCATCAGTATCCATCACATGTGGTGCCTCTGTAGCAAAAACAGGCATTAAACACCATTCATTCATTTTGACAGATTTTCATTAATTTTGAGTAAAATTTCAGTTGAGTTTATACTTCTGAAAAGAGATTTTTAATTAAAGTTTAATTTTGAAAATGGTGAAATTACATGATAATTAAGTACATAATTATAATGCATATTTTAGGCTTATAAAACATTAACAGAAAAAAAAATTGTCATTACATGAGTTAACAAGTAATTTTGTTTCTTTGTAGAAACTCAAAAACTGGTGGTCATATGAGCGTTTTGTATCTGCAGCCAAGTCACTGTATGAAGCTTGCATGCGAGACATAATAAATTCAGATTCGGGTAAAGTGTCAGAAGAAGAAGCTGATCGTCAGCATGCATATTCAAAAAGCAAAGCTGTAGATTCGCTGACAGATGATATTAAAAAATTGGGAGGTGTAGAAGAATATGTTGGCTATGCAAAGCAGCTGGAAGATGTAAGTATTGGTAATATAATGCCCAGAGTATGTTTTAAATACTGGATTAAGCATTTAATTGATGTAAGAAATAAATTTAAAAATAGCAACAAAACATAACTACTTACGTTCAGCTGCATTTCTTCCCTAACTTCTGCCCCTTAAACTGAGCTATCTTATAGATTGTTCTCGCCGATTGTCTCATATCATTTTTCTACTACATCGATAGTGTCTGGCACAATTGCAGTATGCAGTTGACCAGAGCTAGCTGTATCACTAAAATTTTCACTTTATGTGCCACTCATAGACATGCTAAAATGACATACAGGTATCTTCATATTGCATCTAAATTCTTTGATAAATATATATTGGTTTCTTAACCTCACTACCAAAAAAAACCGATAATTGCTCACTGCTCTTTGCTGATGCATGTATTTAAAGGTACTGCCATCTTGTCATGGACACATTTCCATGCTTATTCCTCCAGCAGAAGGGTATAAATATAAATATCCATTATTTATATGATTGGTACAACACTCTTAGTACATTATTTTGAATTTGGGTTTCTAGATTAAGGTTACTTTTTTACTCAACCTTGTACGTGTAATTCATTATTCATTTTAAAGCCAAACTTGTTTTGCAGAGACAAGAAAAACATGGTACATTTTCTGCAGTAGCTGAAAATATAGAGAAATTTTCATGAGATGTACAGTGAATTTGAATCAAGATTATATTTTTGGTGATTTTGGTAGCTTTTTAAACTATTTTTCACTTCATTTTCAGTAGATATATGCTTGTATTCTACTGAATGTCTAATCAAGCTAATTCATCTAAACCATAATACAGAATTGAGGGGACAGGTTTTATAATCAAGATTTGTACAAGTTCTATGCATGGGGAGTTTTCAAGAATTCTTAGATGTGCTGTTAAATCTTAATTATTTGTGAAAACCAGTTAGGCAAACAGTTGTTTTCTACAATGAATGTATGTATGTGAATGACAATCAAATTAAAACAAGCCACTATGCATAGAATTCTAGGTGCACAAAAGTTTGTAACACTGCTGATAGAGCCATCTTTTTGGAAGCAGGCAGTGTGCACATTGTTTAATATGCTGGAAGTATTCATGTATTCATCCAGCAGCAGAAATAGAGGCAAGTAAAGGGCAGATGTGTGATTAGCTTTTTTGACTGCTGAAGGAGTTGGAGGATGAGAAATCCATTATCAAATGTCTGCTGTGTACGACAAACACTACATGTTACTTTCATGTATACTTGAGTGGCATAAGAGATTCCTAGATGAACACATATCACTGCATGACAATCCAAGCCAAGAACAGGTACATCGTGCCATAATCCTAATGTTACTGAATGGGGAACTGCAGAAATTTGTTTTTGATAGAGATAAATCATGATTCCCTACATACCATTACCAAAGACCACCTATGATACTGAAAAATTTGCATGCATTAAGATCTATGTACTGTTGAAAAAACAAAAGAATATGTAGAATGGCTGTAGTGTATCATGAGGAAAGTAGGCATATCTATCCCATATCCTTTCAGAGGATTAAATTTGGTGCCACCATTTTGAGTCTGACATCAAATGGAAAAAATTGACATTAGAAATATGTATTCTTCTCGGGTGTAAAAGTTGTACACACAATTTCCAGGAAAGTAATGCTATCATTCTTGAACTATGAGGTCTGCCGCATATCATTTTTCTCAGGCATAGACACAGTTAGTGCAAAGCACAACCTGAGTTATGCCATAAAGTTAAAATGTTTGAATGCTATTGAACATTATCTTTTTCCATGATCAATGGTGAGCAATATAATTCAAGGATTTAGTTGGTATTCTACCTACAGGCGAGATCTTTCCTGATATGATTTTCACTTTTTGGCTACATGAAGAGAGACGTTTAGGAACAGACGAGAAAGTGTTAAAGACTTGGTAAGCTTTTACAAGAATGGGACTGACCATCTTGTATCCCAGTGGAAACAATATATTACACATTTGGAAATTAAATTTTAAACTAATAAATTGGCATTAGACTAATTATTTTACTGTCCACCATAAAATTACTGCAGCAAACTGCTAGAAACACAAGAGTAAAGGTGTTGATGTGACTACAAGAGAAAGGAGGTCATTTTCAGCTTTTATTGTAGCCGTGGGCCCCATGGCATACATTTACGACATGATGATGAACCTCAAGCCTGAAAGAAGAGACCTCTGAGCAAAATTTGTCGGCCATTAACTTTTCTCGTAGTAATTAAAGTTTAGGAAGAATTACATATTTTGTTTTTGAAACTAGTATAAAATTTTTTTATTTTATGTATACTATTCTATATTTCAATACATTCAAGATTTCCTTTCGGAATGTTACAAAATTAAGAGATTTAGAAATGATGTGTCCTTTGAAATTTGAAGTGATTTTATTCTCTGAAACAAACACTGGCTGTGCTTTTTCAATCTATTATTTTCCTTTAGATGTTATTGCATTCTTTAGGTGTTTGTAGAGCAAAAGAAATTAAAAATAACAGTGAAAATTATGCATGTGTGTATACATTTATGAAAAGGTGAGTTTTATATTCAAATTTAAGGTGAATTTCCTTTTCTTCCAGGAGCTGGAGTACCTGTATCTGTATTACAAAGGTCTCAATGAAGGCAAAGGTACAGGTGGTTGCAACATTCTCTAGTTTTGTTCTGATTTGAATCTCGTCAAGATACCAGTGAATAATTAATGACTAGTGAAAATATTTCAAGGCCAACAGAAATTTTACCAACTTTTGCAGACTTCTGCGGCTGGTGTTGATAGTTAAAAATCATAGTTTCCGGCTGCTGCTGTGTCTTAGTAGTACAGTTGGTAATGCTGAACTGTCATAAGGACTGAGTTGTATGAAATGTCAGTAGAACCAATTTTACTACTAAGATGTGGCAGCACCCATAAGCCAAGATTCTTAACTATTTTCACCAACTTTGTTTCTGCAATTTTCCCAAATGTTCATTGTCATAAAAATTATTTATTTCATTTTTGCTTTTATTTATTGCAAAATGATGAAATTAATTTGTATACTTGATAATTATTTGTTTAATTTTGTAAACGCTACCTCTTTTATTATAATTTTTATGCAAATGCAATTAAAATGTGCTGTAAAATAAGACATTTCACAAATTTATTTATTTATGCCCCTGAATTTATTACAAATGGTACTTCAGTCAGTAAAAATGTATATAAGAACAACTCATAATGGACAAAACAATATACCCTTGAAACACATACATACCCAAAAAACAGTAGTAATATACTAGGGCTGTTCAATAAAGAATGACCATAATCATAATATTTTGGAAATATATTTCTACTTATTCTCAAAATTTTAATGATCTTAAAGTATTCTCCATAAAATGCAATGCATCTTGTCACAGTGATACTGCCACTCTTTAAAGACATGCTGGAAACCAATTTATCACAGGTGTGTCAGAATTGCATTCACCACTGCTTCTGATGATCCGATGATGGAAAAGGTCTCCACAAAGGTGTTTCTTTGATTTGGGGAAAAGGAAAAGGTCACATGGGGCTGCTTTTTTTTTCTTTCTTCTCTTCTTCTCAGGATCAAAATGATGTACATCAGCAGTGATTACCTTTGAAAGAACTCCACCAACTGAATGCAAACTGCACATGAATATCCTTTTGTTTTGAAATCAGTCGCCTTGGAACCCACGTGTTAAATGTGCAACTTTTCAGTTACCAACATGTGTGTGACGCCCAGTGAAATCTTCAGAATTTCTGAATGTGTTGTTGCTATTCGACGATCTTCTCTCACATGACAGCAGCTGTGCTGATGGTTTCTTCTCTTTGAGCACAAACTGAAAGGTCAGGTCCACCTACCTTTGAAATTGATTCCCTCCCCCTCTTTAAACACATTAAACCATCCTTGAGCCATACAAACTCTCCATAGGCCTCCAGTAACATTGCATAGGCCTCGCTGAAGGTTTTTTGAGATGAAAGCGTAATTTCAGAACAGCATTGTCATCTCCATTTTGCATCGGGCAGAATTGAACATGTCTCAACTTGCACACCTTTCTCAAGTAGAAACCAGAAGTGACAGGATTGAATTAGTACCATGTGTGTGTTATGCATTAAGCCAACAAAATAAGTTTGTTTTACCGCAAGAAACTATGCATGTAAAAATATTATTTATTTATTGAACAACGTTGCACATATCAAATAGACTGGAAGCCAATTCTGAATAGCTTCCACACCTAAGTGAAGCAAATAGAAGCACTGAATCTCAACTAGTGATTCCGATAGCTAGATGATGGTAATTTCAGTCATTTGGGAGTTAAGGTTAATTAGTGTATTTGTGATATGTTCAATATTCATCTCATAGTGACATGCGTTTGTACAATTACCTCTGATTTCTTTAATCGTTTTGGCTGATAGATGAGTTATCTGCCTTGTGTATCTTTTTCTTTGTTTATATTGTTTTTTTCTTTTTTATTAACAATTAGCATATTTCCTGTAACGTCTCTAAGTTTGTAAAGTGTTTTGATTGGTGGAGGTGAGGGAAAGGGGTAGGAGAAGCCTCTTGCCTGCATTAATCATTGTGTGCATGCAACATTTTTTTATTTATTTATTTTTTTAAATGCATTTAATGCATGTTTTTACTACTGAGGCATCACAGGCAATGGACATTGATGATGCATGAAATAAAATAATAAACTGGGAAAGGGTTTTATTTAAAGGAAGGGCCCATGCCAGATTGAAGTTAGGATACCTTCCTGTCAATTGTTATTTATGAGTACTGAGGAAAATATGGAAAAAACCTCAGTCCTGGTGATAATTGAACCCTAGACCTGTCGCTTATGAGTCTGTGCCTCAACAACCTTGGTCACTCATGGTGGCATGCAATGCCTGAAACATCACTTCCAATCATCTGCGTTCCAAGGAAAGTTTGCTTCAAGTTTTTTAAGACTGATAGTTGTTGTGTTGGAAAGTTGAATAAAATATTTTAAAAAGGTAATAAGATTTGGTTTAGACATTGTACTTTATGCAAAAAAGTCATGAGGTGTGAGACGAGAACCTAAGAGTCCAAACGCAGTTCTATCAATCCACTTAAGGTGACTTCCAGGTACTCATGAACGATCCGTGCAAAATGAGGGGGTGCTCCATCCATAGTTTCCAAGATGCTATCCTGCTGTAATTGTGATGGAAGAAATAACTTGCAGCAAACATTGATTTTTGGGGTGGTTTGTTTCCACTCGATCTCATTTAGCTTTTTAGCTGTCCACACTCCGTAGTTGTGTCAGATGATCATGCCAAGGTGTAGAAGGGCTTCATCACTAAAGAGCACATTTTGTTGCAAATGACCCTCTTCCATTGCCTGCAACATGTCAGCACCCCATTGCTTCACGATCAGCTCGGTCCTCACTTTCCAGCTTAGGTCGCATTTGGAGGTGGTATAGTGGAGTATTTTTCACACTATTGGCTGTGGTGCACCCAACTCCCAACTTAGTCTCCTGGTTGATGCTGTTGGGCTTTTGCTAATTTCATTCTCTACCTGTTGCATTCTTTCAGCTGGTACATGAATGCCTACTGGAACGTTCCACATGTCGTACACTATCCATGGTCTTGAATTTCTGAACCAGTAGCCTGGTATTTGGGAACAGGTTTATAGAATTTTCATTCAAAGTCCACTTGAACCTCTGGTAAATAAATTCCCTGAACTCGCACAGACCACAGCTGTTTTCTCAAAGCTATTGCTGCTTGATAATCGTCCTGTATATTAAATATGGGGAAATTTGCAGTTATTTCAGTATTGAACAATGTACTTTTGAAGTAACAATGCTCTCATGAGCATTATCTTCATCATCGATAATAATTAGTCGTATTGTTAATAGTCGGCATTTGCTGAATGGCACAGTAGTTAAGTTTTGTGTAAATTCATGAAGTAGTTGCTTAAAAATGCGTCGATTGAATGTAAAATTAAAACACTAAACAAATATTACATTATAAACCAATATATATGTGCTACCATTGGAAGAGACTGCCACATGGGTGATCAAGGTCGTTAAGGCGCGGACTCGTAAGCGGAACCAGGTTTTCCTCAGTCCTCATAAATGGCAAATGCCGGGGAGATACCCTAAACTTAGGCCTGGAACGATTCCTTCCTTAAAAATAAATCCTTTTCCAATATATCATTTCATGTATCATCAGTGTCCATAGCCTGTGATGCCTCTGTAGCAAAAACGGGCGTTAAACAATGTTATTTTTTTTTACTATTGGAAGAGAAAATTGAAATATTAATTTGAGTCAAGCTGTTAGTTTAAAACATATGAAATATGCAATGTTTTCTGTAGAGACTCGTTCTGCAGACTCCAGAATGGATATTTTTAACTAGGTGCATACTACGATATTTTTTAAATTCTCTCTCCGCTATAGAAGTTAAGGGATTCCAGTTGTTTACATTATAGAAACTTGTGACATATTCAGCAGTGGTAAAGTTGTGCACCCCGGGTTGGTACCGCTAGTCGCCTCTGCTGTTTATGATCTTAACGGCGAACAAAACCATCCTGCATTTCCTATTGCATGTTAGCAGGAAACTCGAATCAAATTAAAATGTGTTTTCTGTTGGTATCCAAACTTTCCAATGCCCAAAGGCATTTTCAAACAAAATTATTACAAAGCCAGTTGAATACATTAGGTTTCAACACTGCATATGAAATACAGTCTTGCATTATGATTCTCGCTAAAAATAATGCGTCAGGTGAAAGTGAAACAACAGACCGGAAAATCCATGAGAAAACGTCCCCTGCAAACATTTGTCTCCGGATATTGAATTATTGCCATCTTGTGTATACTTGTACAAATGCGGGGTAATGAGTCTGCCGCCGGCATTTTGGCGAGAAAGTGCATTTTCGAGTTCTTCAGCTATAATTGCCATGAAACATCAGACTCACTTTAAAAACAAATTTATATTTTGGTTGTACGCGGGCGCTCTTTATCATCTCAGGTCATCAGCCTCCCATTCAATTTAGGATGAAACGGCAGATATATATTGCTCAGAGGCATCTTCTTTCAGGCTTAAGTGCCGTAAATCTACAACATGGGACCCAGGGATATACTTCTCTTCAAAGAATGTAGACGTCCGAAAAAATCCATCCACCGTTTTCGGGGCAGAACCCTGCTATCTTGGGGTTTACGAGGAAAGTATGGTCACCACTAGACCACAAGAAACAACATGCATAATAACTAAAGGAAAACATTTGTTAAGGGTACCTTATTCCTGAGATTAATGCCCTGTACAATAATATTTATAAAAATCTGGTTTTGTTCCATACGTACGAGGTCTGCTAAAAATTCTACGCCAAAGAAATGTAGCAAAAAGCGATTGGTAGTACTGATTAGCTCCGCCCTTTCGAGATGCCTCCTTTTTAACGGCAGCATTTTCTGCAATTATTGAGATACGGGCTCATGAGCGTATTATTACTTTTACCGGGAAACATGTGATGATTGTCTAGGCCGTACTGATATATGCGGTTAAAAAGTGGTCCGTAGTTGGTTAACCTCGTCCCGAACGCTCATCGACAACTGCGGTGAGAAGTAATTAGATAATCCATGACAATAAACGCCTGGTTGTTCGAGAAATTCCCGAAGAGTGCAACATTTCGGTGGGATCATATCATGAAATACTGATTAAAAACTTGATAAGCATCGCGTTGCTGCTTTTCCCTCGACTGTTCAACAAGTTGCATCCAACGGGAACCACTTTGAGAAGGATCATCAAACTTTAAACGTTAGCGGAAGAAAGTGGTGTACTAGTGAAGAAATTCCTTCACATTTTTCAGCCCCACTTCTCCACTTACAACGTGCCTAACGAAGCAGAAGCGATTTCTAATGAAGCACCATTTGAGTTATGAACGTCATACTAACTGCATACCAAAGTATTCTTTCTCAACGGTGTCTTGGGGCTATATTTATGAGAGCTGCAACCTCTTAAATATGACACGAAAAACCATTTTTACTATAGGATTCATTCAATTCGTCATATCCAGGGGAAATTTTTTAATTCTTTGTCAGTTTAGATATTTAATACATTTGCTTTGCATGCATGTTGATAAAGTTTTTGTTGAATAGCATGTACCGAAAATGAGGCGAGCTCCGTACGTCCGAGACCACCTCATAGAATATATAACAGAAAAAGTTGATGTAATTAAGACCCATGGATTCAGAAAAAAATGGCACGTGAGAAAACTGTGTACGCGATGGATGTCACGATTGTTGACTGTGAACCAAAACAAACGCAAAAGAACATTTCAATGCAGTGTTTGGTGATATATAAATGGAATTCACAGGAATCCTGGTGCCTTGTACGAAATTTGATTGACGTTTGTTAGCTGGGAAGGTGGTGACTAAAATGTTTTAGAGATTCGCAAGGAATTATTCCGGTAGACTTCTTGGAAGAGGGCTAAACAATAATGAAGTCTGCTATACAACGTTGCTGAACCGTTTGAATTATGAAGAAATCACTGCTTAAAATAGCGCATTTTCATCCACAGTCACAATGTCAAAAGTGCACGAGGGTTTCGAATTGATTTCTCTTCATCTTATTCCCCGGGACTTACTCCCTAGTGACTTCTTTCTGTTTCCCAGCCCGAAGTGTGGCGAGCGAAAATAAATTTTCTTAGGAGGATGTCTTCAACATCGGCAGTGACCATTTCACAACCCGTATTTTTCTGACGGGATGGAAAAAACTGCAAACTCACTAGACCAGGTGCGTATTACCTAATGGGGGCTATGCTGAGATATAAAATTAATATCCCCTCCCAAAATGTTTCGTTCAATTTACTTTAGTCAAGATAAAAAATCTTGAAGAAAGTAGTGTGAAAGTTAAATATGACATTTTGGTAGAAGTCATTGAGTCAACAAAACTCGACTCCGGTTCACAGTGCACATACAACCCAAGCATGACTAGAAGTATCTCTGAATTCATTGCATACAAACTTCCGTTAGTCATTCAACAAAATGTATAAACTTGTGACAAAGTGAGTGTACACGATTATACAGCAAGTTTAATTACACGAGAACGAGTGCAGATATTATTATTATTATTATTATTGCTGTTGTTCGGAGTTCGTGGCCGTAAGTACCCAGTGGTAAACTTAGATGTTGTTCGCGTGTTTCGTTTTTGCCCACCAAGGCGACTCTATAAATCATCTCCAGTGGTATTAAGTTTGTTTTTCAGAGTTGCCAAAATCTACACAATTTTACCATATAATACGTGTTCGGTTTTATGTCTTATATTTTTCACCGTCAGGGCAAATCTCTGCCTCAGCTTCAGATTTTCCTCATCAGTTGTGCATCTGCTTCAGCGATTGCACATTTTGAATTTGTTGCGCTTATACTTCCAAATAGGAGACGAGCAGATCCGTCAGGCCGTAGCGAGCCGGAGTAAACCACTGGGTCCTCCGGTTTCTAGAGTTTATCCGAGGTTAGGTTTAGGTTAGCGTGTGTATAAATGAATTGATTACTATTTGCATCACAAAACAAGTTATAATGTTAGCATGGATGAGTCCGTCGTTATCTGACGTCATTGGTTTTTAGTTTGTTTCTTATTATTGGTATAACCGGGACGTAGACACACTACGCTGCAGTTTCGTCCGGATTTGAACTATAAAAGTAGTTTTGTGTATATACAGGGTGAGTGGCGTACTAGCTTTTAACCGAGTTAACCATCTCCTGATAATAGCCATGGGTGGCCGAGGTCATTAAGGTACGGAACTCGTGAGCGGGAGGTCTGGGATTCGATTCCCACCAGGACCGTCCTTCCTGACAGTTTTTTTTTTCGGGTTTTCCTCAGTCCTCATTAATAGCAAATGCCGGGAATGTACCCTAAACTTAGACCTGTAATGCTTCTTTTCTTAAAAAAATCCTTTCCCAATATATCTTTTCATATCGTGTATCATCAGTGTCAAACGCCTGTGGTGCCTCAGTACTAAAAACGGGCGTTATCTCGTGTTATTTTACGTAAGTTTAATAGTTTCATTTCTATGGCGTGCATGTATGGAAGTTTTACCTTCATTGCTTTGGAAGACTGTCACCTTTGAACCAAATTTGATATAAACAAATGACATCAATTATATACAACTGAAAACATATCGGTTTAACGAAACAAGGTTTGTATTTTGTTTTTAAACTAAACAGTCCCTCAAGGCAGAAATTAGACATATTTTGGGTGAAATTCAGCCGGAACTTCGCTCTAAAGTCGTTTAAAATTTTGCCTACAGAGTGAAGGTGTGCCAACGAAGCCTTGGAACACATTTTCCTGATGTTTTGTTTCATATTGGTTAATATTAGCACTTTTCAAATAAATGATATGTTTTATTATTAAAACAAAAATTGCGTTCACTATGAGAAACATGTGGTTCTACGGAATCACTCGGAGCCATGCATCGCGGAGCGATATTCACAAGGGGGAAAGTATTATAGGGAAATATAACGAACGTGTCGAGCACAGTGCTACATATGAAGGGAATATTTCATTCTGAGATTCATCTAGATATGTTAGCCATTTTGGGAATATGTGCTGTGTAAGAACAGATACAATAGAGTAGACAGTGTGGCCGCCGTATAGATTGGATGTAAGCCATTCTCTGCTATATATATATTAAATTCCACACTGTGTTATTCATTTCTCATAAATAAGTGTGCAGAAATATTAAAACTCATATTTTCTGAACAGACAATACAGAAAAAGCTGTTTAAAAACAAATGTATCTATCTAAATACCAGCTTTAGGCAACATAACCTGAATTTTTATACAAGATTGTGTGTGTGTGCATTTTTAATTTTCTATTAAAATATATATAAACACTAAAAATATAATTTTATATACACTATATATAGAAAACACTTTTAAAAATTTAACAAATACCAACTTCAGGAAAACATAGGCTGGGCCTTGAATTAAAGCACTTTTTTTACAAAATCCCTGTTCACATCGCATACAAAATATGACTGCAGAACAAAAATACATTCATTGATGAAGGCTAGTGTACAGGTTGGCGCACCCTTGTCATAATGTTTACATAATGGCGCTGTTAGGAACACGCGCGTATATGAGACAAGTATTTTTTTTTTTACATAACGGTTTCTGGAATGCGCCGACATTAAGATGTTTCGAAACTACAAGAGGTGCGACCTGGGAGAAACTTTCATTGTCACTAACGTGTCATTCACTTCTACGTGTTTTGTTGCAAGATTTAATGAGGCATACATACTTCGTCATGGAAGCAAATAAAAAATCTAGACCTGTATCTTCCGAAATAAAATTTTTATCTCATTTGTTTCTATAATTATATGTTATGTTTTGTTGCAACTTGTGGCGTTCAAAATAAAGGTGTATTTTTTTTTCCAGCGGATCTTACCAAATAATAATTTAGTGGTATGAATGAATGAATTGTGTTTAACGCCTGTTTTTGCTACAGAAGCACCACAGGCGCTGCATATTGAGAAAGGATTTTTTTTTAAGGAAGGAAATGTTCCAGGCCTAAGTTTAGGACCGCCACGGGTGGCCGAAGTCGTTAAATCGCGGACTCGTGAGTGGGATATCTGGGTTCGAATCCCGCCAGGACCGTCCTCCCTGACTGAGTTTTTTTCCAGGTTTCCCTCAGTCCTCATAAGTGGCAAATGCCGGGGAGGTACTCTAAACTTAAGCCTGGAACGTTTCCTTGCTTAAAAATAAATCCTTTGCCAATATTTCATTTCATGTATCACCAGTGTTCATCGTCTGTGGTGCCTCTGTAGCAAAAACGGGCGTTAAACACTATTCATTCATTCCTAAATTTACGGTACCTCCCTGGCATTTTCCAGTTATTAGGACTGAGGAAAACCTGGAAAAATGGAAAAAACCTCAGTCAAGGAGGACGGTCCTGGCGGGATTCGAACCCCAGGCCTACCGCTCACCAGTCCGCGCCTTAACGACCTCGGCCACCCGTGGCGGTCTAACATGTCGTAACTGCACACACAACTCTAACTGGGAAATATTACAGAGAAGTCATGAAAACTCTGCAAAGCCATCATATCCCACGCTAAAAACTACAAGACCTCGCTACCAAACACAGAGAAGCAGTAACAAGAAAGAGATAGACACAGACTTCTTCGTAACGGATGCCATGATAAACAGACAATGGAAGCATGCAATAATAGGACTCGAGATTCACGACTTCTACCTTTTAATGTGTACAAATAAAAAGTACCATCAAGCCCCCCCCCAAAAAAAAAAACAATGCGTTTGCAAAATAATGTGAAAAAAAGTGCGAGCAATATCACTTCAACAAGTGTGGGGGGAGGACATGCTCTAAAATTAGCTTATCAAAGCTAACATATAGATACCGTAAGCTCATTCAAGTGCAACTTTGGTTTATTATCATTATTTACGTGCAACAAACTGGATGCAGCAACGCGATAATGCACGGCCGCACATTGCAAATGTTGTCGCTGAATATCTCACAAAATCAGTGCGCATTGTGTCCCTTTCCCTCCCAATAGTTCAGATTTAGCCTCGTGTAACTTTTTCCTTTTTCCCAAATTGAAAATTCACCTTCAGAACCAGTAGTGGAGGCTGCAGAGACAGTGATGAAGGACCTGTCGAAAAATTATTTCCAGCATGTCTTTGCTGCGACAGGTGGATTGCATCCAACGGGAACTACTTTGAGAAAGATGAGTAAAGATATGTTGTCAAAAAAAAAAGTATGACCTCATAATGTGTGTTAGAGAAGTCATTTTGTATTGTTTTAAGTGCTACTACTATAGCACAGAAATAATCCCGTACTTTAGAGGAACTTAAATAAAATATCGGCAGAAACTGGAAGAAGAAATTTATTAAAAGACGTTAGAAACGTGTGAATGTAGCCAGCCAAGTTATATCATTAGGTTAATAAGTACTTGTTATGAAAAATAATTAATGTTTTGTACCAAGCGGGGTAACTGTGGGACTCGCATCCGGGAGATCACTAATTCAAACCCTTTGGAATTTTCGTGGTATCTTATGATCCTATAGGCGGATATTTTGTTGCAATTAAATTTTCCACTCTCCTATTTCATATAATTTCATTTCGTTGTGTTATATTGAGAGGTGAGCTGGTGCGGTGTGGCAGTGGCTTGCGCTTTGGAAGATGCTGGAAATACCTTACTACGAGGGTAGTCCATAAACTTCCGGCCTCGCCGATAAGGATTATTGCCTTCACAAAACCCTTGTCTGTGTTATACCTTATCTGTTAAGTAAATAATTGGAGCTGTAACTTCCACTACGCTCTGTTTAATTGTTCAGATATAGTTGCATAAAGAAGACTATGTGTAGAAGATTGTGACATGTTCAAAATCGAGTGTCGAGCTGTTATTAAGTTCTTCACAAAATAAGGACTTACTCCAAATGAAATTAAACAGCGATTGGACGGTGTATATGGAGAAGCATCCTCCTCATATTTTACAGTAAAAGAATGGGCGAAACTTTTTCGAATGGTCGAGAAAGCATGGAAGACGAAGAGCGTGCAGGTCGGCTCTTGGAGGTGCTCACTCCTGAAAACATCGCTCGCTCTTGTGGAAGGAGAAATTATGGAAGACCGGCCAGTAGCTCAAAGTTACAGAAATAGCAGCAAGTTTGAGCCTTTCTAAAGCAACAGTCCTTCGAATTATTCATGAACATTTAAACATGAATAAGGTTAATGCAAGATGGGTGCTTAGACTTCTTTCCTCAGTCCAAAAGCAGCAACGAGTCATCTGTTGTCAGGCATTTTGGAACTCTGCCGTGGCAAACCATTTTTACAGTAGATGAAACTATTGTTCTCTACTGTGATCCCTTGTCCAAAAGAGAATCAATGGAGTGGCGTAAACCTGGCGAAGTACCCCCTCTAAAGGCCAAGGTCACTCAGTCAACCAAGATGATCATGGCCACAATCTTTTGGGACTGTGAAGGAATACTCTTCATTGACTTCAAGGAGAGGAGCACCACAGTAAATGGGGAGTACTATGCTGGCCTACTGCACAGACTTCGTGCTTCCATCAAAGAGAAAAGGCGAGGAAAGCTGAGTGGTGGTGTGCGCCTTCTTCACGACAACGCGCCTGTGCACACAGCTCTTGTTGCAAAGAAAGCTGTGAAATAATGTGATTTCAAGTAGATTGACCATCCACCCTGCAGCCCAGATCTAGTTCCCAGTGCTCATAACTCAAGAAGGACCTTCTACGAAGGAAATTTAAGTGTGACGAAGAAGTGATGGATGCTATTTATGCTCATTTTGCAGATAAGAGTTCTGATTTGGGGGGCGGATTGAAATGTTAATTCAAAGATGTCCATAGGCAAAACACTCGGGGAAAACAAAGCTGATCGCACGGCGGTATAACATCATTGTTGTTGACAAAAACACTGAACATTTTTTCCCACGTGGAATTGAAGGTTAAACGAAGCCGGCCATGTGAGGTAGCCAGGGGGCTTTGAAAGTTGTAGATTACTTTTTTTTTTTTAAACCACTTTTACGGCCCTTCCCCCTCCATCCAAACTTACGCTCATGGCGTTTTGATATCTATAGACAATTTTCAAGGCTACAAAATTAGCAAGTAAATTGGTTGGAGGCAAAAATAATTGCATCTTGAATAGGAGCAGTGTTGCACAATTTGCTACTGAGGATGACAAGTGAACGAAGTACGATGAGATTTACAGCGGGTATAAACTATACAAAGGATTATTTTTCGCGAGTTCTTTATAGACAAGGAAATTATTGTTATGGCAATATTATCTATTCCTTCTGTTGAGATGATGGAAAAATTATCTGTGCTCATCACTGGCAGCCCCGATATTTTCTACAAAAAAGTAAGTGCGTTTGTAAAGAGATGAACTACAGAATGATCATCTAAAGCTACCACCGTGAATATGCCCAATTGAGGCGCTGTTTACATAGAAAGCATAGAGGGGCTCACAAATATAGCCCATATAGAAATTCCAGCATTGAGGTTTTAACGCCCGTTTTAACTGCGGGCGGTGATCACTGATGATACGAAATGAAATAATAAATTGGGAAATGATGGTTTTATTTAAAGGAAGCGTTCCAGGTTTAAGTTTAGGGGGTAACTCCCGTTATTTGCCATTTATGAGGACTCAGAAAAGCCTGGAAACTTTTTCAATCAGGGAGTGCAGTCCTGGTGGGGATCGAACCTCCGCTCAGAGTTCGCGCCTTAACGATATCCGCCACCCTTCTTAGTTTTTTATTTTTTTTTTTAATGGAACTGTGTCTATCGACACTAAGAAAATATAAGTAAATAAAACTGGAATCAAGTGACATTTTTTGCTCCAGGCAGAAACCTTTTTTTTTTTTTTTTTTTTTTTTGAGTAGTGTTTAACGCCCATTTTTACTACTGAGGGAGGCACCACAGGCGGTGAACACTGGTGATGCATGACATGAAATGATAAATTCGGAAAGGAATTTTTTTAAGGAAGGAAACGTTCCAGGCCTAAGTTTAGGGTACCTCCCCGGCATTTGCTATTTATGAGCACCGAGGAAAACCTGGAAAATACCTCAGTCAGGGAGGACGGTCCTGGCGGGATTCGAACCCCAGACCTCCCGCTCACGAGTGTGCGCCTTAACGACCTCGGCCAGCCGTGGCGGTAGGCAGAAACTGCCAGACGTAAGAACAGGACATTTTCCCCAGAGATCAAACCGCCACTCCCCACAGCACTTCGCCGGACGCCTTTGTCACTGCTACCAGAGCTGTAAAAAGAAGTTTTATGAATCTGAAAAGCCGACATTTGTGGGAATGAAATATCGAATCCAGCATTCGCTAAAGTTGCTTCACATACTCGGGTCGCTAGTTCAAACATGGTCAGGCCCGATGGATTACTTTAGAGCGTAAAATTCTCTTGAGTATGGCATCTTTCGGAATGGAAGTAAATCAGACGGTCCCGCGTCGTACATTTACGCTTGGTAAAAGAACGTTTGTTCTTTTTTGTTTAATGTAAGTACTCAAGTTTTCACGATTGACTCTTACATCCAAGAAGAGAGCCATGTGTTGTCCTCAGCTGCAAAGTGGCACATGAATCATCTAACATGGCGACCGTTATTCAACTTTCTTCAAGGCTTGCTTGCTATGGAGACAAGATTTGCAACTTTCACTTGTTCGAGATGCGCACCTTGGTCATACATACGCAGTGTATGTTATTACTTTCACGTGTAGCCTACAGGGCAAATGGGCATGGTCCGGTGAAGTGTTTCTTAACAAAAACAGGAAATATGAAGATCAACAAATGTTAATTACAATAGCTGATCCATATGTTCAATACAAACCCATTTCTAGTTTATTTCCATCATATCATATTGTACCCTTAAGACTGGTGCGTTTCTACAGCTTCCTGCAAAAACACATTTATAATCTGATGAAAATTTGCTCCTTAAAGGGTTTCTTACAGTTTCGAAAAACGCCCTGAGCTCGCTAGGAGCTAGATCTGGGGAGTAAGGGAGATGTCTAACAGTTCTAATCGTGCTTTATGAGAGTTCAAATTGTCTCAACTTTCCAAACCTTATCTTGCTGATTGTATTTTATAATTTTGAAATTTAATTTGTACATTGAGGGTATTTGAATTACGGGGAATTTACGACAGCATACTGGGGAAGTGAAATCGCAGCAGGAAATAAAATCGCCGCAAATAAAGTTAGTATTTATATCTTTACTGAAAGCATAAAATTATATTATATTTTAAACTAATAATGATGATAAAAATAAGTACTAACTGATGTTATAAAACGGCGTAAGCTAAGCGTATTCCTCAACAAGTAGAATTAACTTTAAAAATGAATGTAAAATACAAATTATGGTCTTATTAATTAATGAAATTAAATAAGTTATGTAACTGTGTGGTATGAAAGGAACAACATTAATATTCTTACAATCTATAAGTATTATAAAAGAGAAACAACATTTTAGAATTATTATTATTATTATTATTATTATTATTATTGAAATTAAACCACAAAAATTAATGGTATACTATTAATTAAATTAAATGTATGACCACTGATAGACAAAGCTTGCACTAAAATAGAGAAATAACAGAAAGTTTCGAGTTACATTGTGTATTTAACATGTTCATATGTTTCAATAAAACAAAAACATGTTACTGTTTAAAAACAATTGCATGTACTAAGTAAATAAAAACAGTCGAAAGTTACATCGATTTTCAGTGGCTTTGAAATTTAATTTAAATGTTATTAACACGTAACGGAAACGTTTTCTGAAGGTTATTACAGAGCGCTCTTATATACAAATACATTTCTCAAACACATTTTAGATTAATATTTCACTTTTGATATCTTCACGACGATGTTTTAGTTATTTATAAAATATATGTAACGTTATAAATAAATACAGTTTATATACTGAAGTAATTTGTCCTTTTATTCTGAAACAATTGAGAGAAAATTAAACACTAGAGCGCTTTTGAAATTTCGATTTTCAAGTATACCCCATAGTCCCATTTTACTAGTTTTTAGAAACTATTTTTCTTATTTTATATAAATGGTATACATAATATGAATGAGAAATAATATAACTATATTAACAATAATTAGAAAAGCAGAAAAGGATAAAACACTAAGAAAAATTCACAAATTTGCAAATCTGTAACTAGTGTTTTATCCTTTTCTGCTTTTCTAATTATTGTTATATGGAGCTTTGTTGCGAAAAAACAAATATTTGTGGTTTCGGGTAAACCCTCATTCTTAATAATCTGATTTCACCGTTTTTTGTTTTTTTGTTTTGTTTTTTTTTTTTTTTTCCCCAAGTTTCGTTGGGGAAAAAACAAAAATTGCGGTCGCTAGACCAATTTATTTCGCTTTAACCCCTACTCTTTAAATGACGACTTTCAGATATGCTCCCCACTCCAATGGCCCGATTTCCTTGATTTTCAGGAACTATTTTTGTTATTTTATTTAAGTGGTATATTCCGAGTTTCGTTGTCAAAAAATAATATATTGGTGTCACTAGAGGATTTTAAAATTTTGGGTTTCTGGTAAACCCCCGCTTCTAAAAGTTTGACATTGCTTATTTTAGGTATCTATCTTTATTATTTTATTTCAATGGTATATTCAGAGTTTAGATGAGGAAAAAATTGCGGCCTCTATAGTGATTTTTAAATTTTCGCTTTAGGTTAACCCCCAGTTCTTCCAGGCGGTGGACACTGATGATACACAAGAAGAAACGATAAATTGGGAAAGGATTTTTTAAGAAAGAAAACGTTCCAGGTTTAAGTTTATGGCACTTCCCCGGCATTTGCCATTTATGAGGATTGAGGAAAAGCTTGAAGGATGGTCCTGGCGGGAATCGAACGTCAGACCTCCTGCTCACGTGTCCTCGTCTTAACGACCTCGGCAACCCGTGGCGGTCATGTGTGTGTGTGTGTAACATGTTTCATTTTCATTTTCGGTGCCTAGTAAGTAGGACTGATAGAAATATGAAGACATTTTTCAAAAAATCTTTTTTTCATTATTACAATCGTAATATCTACATGCCTTTGGGTTTCGCTAAAAGGAAATGAAAAGCTGTTTAGGCATGTGTGAACGACCTTATTCAAACACACATATAATTTCTCTGATTTAGAAACGACGGTTATGAAAAGGGGAAAAGTGTAGAAAAGGAAACAATATGACAGTATGGTCTCTAAAATTGCCTTGCTCTATATTTAAGAGAAAGTTTGGGACGAAACGCGGTGAGAGTGCGATCGCAAACATTCTGAAATTGTCTTTGATAAACGCAGTAAACAAAAGAACAAGATGAACGAAAAATAAGGTCAAAATATTGAAGATACCTATAAGATCGCACATTTTAAAATACTTTAGGATTATAAAATGTTTTAATATATTAAGGGTGATATTTGGGTTCCTTAGTTTAAAAAATTAGCTTTGATAATGTAACGATTTTAATCTACTACCTGCAACTACTTTCTAAATGCAAAGTATATGGACGTTTGGTAGGTTTTCCGTCTCTAAAGTGAGTTTCAAGGTGGTCTTCAAATAATTCTTTACAGCTGAAATTCCCTCTTGATTTTATGAAAGACGCTCCTCAGCGAAAGGGAATAAATGGAAGTCAGGGGCGCCACATTTGGGCAGTAGAGTGGATGTTCCAACAATCTTCAAATCTCTCAATTTTCCCAGCGCTAAAACAATTTTGTATACCAGGACTATTATAAAAAATTCTCGGCCTGACCAAGAAAGCACAAGATATTTTTTTTCAACATAGCCGCCATTTAGTACAACTTTCCAACATTTTAATACTATCAGTAGAATAAAATTTATCTAACTTGCATTTGTTTCAGCTTCAATCTCATGATTTGATATGAATCTTCGTCCACCCAGCTATTTCTTCAGGTTTAGAAACAAAAATATAATCGCTGGGAGCCAAATACGGGATCCGGAGAATACGGCGGATGCGGAAGCGAAAGTCATGCAGTTTTGAGCACATTATCGTGATAAAAGAGAACTTTCTTAAATGCAAGGTGTGGACGTTTAGACTGAATATCATCCTTCAGTTGGTATCCAGTAGTGAAGCGTAACACTCCCCGGTGATGGTTCTGTTCTTCTTCAGGTACTCTACGAGCACCACACCATGAGAATCCCAGGAAACCGTAGCCATGATTTTTCCTGCAGATTGAACAGTTTTTGCTTTCTTTGGTGCACTTTCACCTGTTGCCACCCACTGTTTGGATTGCTCCTTCGTCTCTGGCGTGTAGTGATGAATCCATGTTTCATCTACTGTTATGAAACGTCGGACAAACTGACTGGAATGACGTTTAAACAAGTCTAAATTCTTGCAAAATGTTCATACATCGAGCAGAAAACTTTCTCATACCAGAAACTTCGCGTAAAATGTAGTGGGAATGGCCTATCGAGGTCTTTACAATGTCAGCCAACTCCCGCACCTTCAATCGGCGATCATTGAATATGGCGTTGGGAATTTTTGTCACACTCTCGTCTGTGGTAGTAGTTTTGGGACCCCTGAGCGCTCATCGTTTTGAATGGATATACGACCACGTTTATATTCAGTATCCACTTTTTAACCATCAAAAAACAAAGAGGAAGAATCCTTTAATGTGGAATCTCACTCTTTTTGTATTTCTGTTGGGGTTAAACCCTTCAAAACAAAGTAGATTATCACAGCTCGTAGAAAATGTTACACTAGTTTGTTTACACGATCGTCACAAACAAGTGACTACACTTTCGCGTCTGAAACCTTACAGCTTGCCATTTAAAGGACGATACTTGACGACCATCATAATAATTTGGCCATCTTCACAACATCTCTGAGTCAGGAAGAACTTTTAGAACACCTCTCATACTTTATTTCTCTGGCGCAAAAACGTGATTATTTAATGTATAGAATGACAACAATACAGCATATTTAATATTTAAACACAATGTTCTGCATAATAATGACTCTCATTTGAATTTAGTGCCAATTTCATGTAAATGAGCAGGTGCATTGAAATTAGTGAGCGGAGGTGTGTCTAAAAGTGATGTAAATTGCCAACCTTGTGATGTCAGATTTCATGGAAACCGTATCTCTATTGCAGGCAAGATATATCGGATATCTCAGGTAATTATACTACTAGTATTGACATTTAATGGCACATTACTGCCCACTTCCGGTTCATCGGAACACGGATCAGTCCCTTGACCTCCTTCTTGCTTGCATCACATAAGGCAATCGTCATTTGTTGACTTAACGGGCAATCCAGAGCCCTCTGGGAATTCCAATTGAGGCATCAGTTTATGGTAGGTCTAGACTTTCTCCTTCATGCTTCCGACAGGGGACACTACAGAACACTTTTAATCATCATATTTTCCTAATATTATAACTCATATATACGAAATTTTCATAAATTTAAAATAAGAATAATTAATTATTTAATGTATTTATTTTCCGTAACGTTTACAGACTAAAATAAATAATAGGCATATCAATAACATATTATTTAGATTTAAAAATAATTTAAACTATAAAATGCCTTCTGGATCAGCCAGCCAGAGCCAAGTGTCTTTAAAGGTTCTTTATCCATCTCAAAAATGTTGATAGCAAGTTTGTTGCAAAACACAGAATCATAATCCTATGATTTTTTGAATCTTAGTCAATCAATTTTCAAATAATTACTGCACAAATTACCTGCACTCAGTTTTGTTTTCCCTCGGAGTGTTATGCCTACGGGCGAGCACGCCGCTCCTTAGTCGGGTCTCGGAGATTAGCGGAAGGGTAAACAATAAAGCAAATCATGTAACAATTCACAAACTAATTTAAGACGTTCATTACTTATCAGATTATCAAATACACTTTTTATGCAAACTGTGTTTATCTATGCTTCATTTCACTCTAACGTGTTTTCTTTTTGTATACGTTTTTATGTTTATATTTCCGTTCTTCTTCTCACTGGCGCTACAGCCGGGGTAAGTCTTGGCCTGCCGCAGCGACCTCTGCTTTCTCTACCTCCGTCCTACAACTTCAATGATAGAGGGCAGTAATCCGACACCCCACCAGTCGCCTATTAAGCAGCTTTCCAATTATCCTCAGAGGCTGGGTGGACTTTCCTAATTTAGAAAAAATCCGGGAATCGAACCCGGCCTCCTGGCCGGCAGTCAACAACGCTAACCACTAGACCAAGGAAATTGCCTTTATATTTCCCTAAGCAGGGTACAATTTATTACTCTTGACTTTGCTGATATATCTTTCTGTATTTTATTTTCATTTTTATGCGCCCTTTATATATTTTTCATTTTTTCTCGCTTTTTTATTTTGTAAAAAAGCGAGAAAAAAATAAAAGTATACATTATATATTATAATCATATAATATATATATATATATATTAAACAAGAAAAATAAAAGTAAAGTAACACTATTAACAATGTAACAAATTAACAGTAATTATAACAGTAGAAAAGGATAAAACACTAAGAAAAAGTCACACTTGAGATCAGTATATTTCGGACTCGTGGAGTCCTTCTATGGCAAGAAGAACATCGGTCCTGGTGATGTAGTGGTAACCATACTTGCCTTCTAAACCCAAGATCGCGAGTTCAAACCCGGCCAGGATCAATGGAGTTTTCCGGGGGTAAAAATCCTAAGTATGGCTTCCTTCGGAAGGGAAGTAAAGAACCTCATAGCCTGAAAGAGAGGCCTCTGAGCAAAATTTGTCGGCCGTTTCACGCCCTGAATAGAATCTGATGCTGTTGACCTGAGATGTTAAAGAGCGCCCATAAATAAACCAACTCCCACTCAACGAAGAAAATTTATAATGATAACGCAAGAAATTCCCTTTTGTTTGGCTTTGTGTGTCCAGTCTACATTTGTTAAACAAAGAAATATGTAAACTTAATCAGGCAGTTTTTTTCCTAATTTTTGTAATAAGATCACAGACTTTTCGTAATATGTGACAAAGTGTAACAAATAATAAAAGATCCAAGAATCACTCCCTCCTAACAGGTGTTCACTAACGGATCTCCAGGAATTCCATTTCTGTTACGTACAAAGTAATTTACGTAACGCGTACACCTTGACCCCGGTCTCCAGAGGTGACTGTCCATACAGTCTCATCTCTCGCATCGTACCGTTATAACGTCCTTGTGATTTAAGGCAAGAAGCAGGTTGACAACACTACTTTAATTTCTCCGAGATTTGTCTTAAGTTAAGTATCATTGTTATTTGGTTGGTTGAATGTGAATTTACTTATGACCGTAATTGCACAGAAGTCCTAGTGCCATTCTGGAACATATCTGCTAAAACTACTGTAAGATCAAATTATATTTCCACCGCAGAGGCGCTAATTAATTATCGGATCTAGCACTCTAACCCACTGGTAACAAAAACAGAGGTGTTTCGATGCTTAAAAGCCTTGTGTACTTCTCGCTGCGATTCCCTATGTTACCTTTTCACTTGTTTTAATGTTCCAGAGAGTTAATCGTCATAGAAGATTAAGTCTGAGAACTGCATGAAATTCACCGGAAAGCATGTCCACATGTCTGTCTTTCCTGAAAACGTTTTCGTGCTTCAGGATGGAACTTCGTTAACGTAATTATCGTTCATAAACACTTGCAAGGCAATGCGCACCTGTTGACATTTTTCAGTGAATCTTTGTTAGCGCTGGACCCGAGTATGAGAAAGCAAAGTCATATTGTTGTAACTCTCCTCATAATTTTAATGATCATTCTCTAAATAGTCCTCCTTGGATTCACCTGTCCTGGCGTTATTTGACAGCTCCTTCAGAATCACCTTCGCAGCCTTCACCACTGCTTCTGATGATGGAAAATGTCTCCAACAAAGCGGTTTCGTCAATTTGGAGAAAATGAAAAGTAACACAGTGCTAAATTTGGACTATAAGGAGGGCGAGAGACACACATCACGTTGATTTTTGCGAAATATTCAGCAATAACATTTGCAATGTGCGGCCGTGCATTGTCGTGGTGAAACATCGGCTTGTCGCACTGAAATGTGGCCTTGCATAGTTTTCAGAACATCTTTGCTCAGTTACAGTTGTGTAAGCAGGTGCGACATGCTAGTAGACCAATCCTCGAGTAGCGAAAATTGATCTGACCACTTTTGCTTATTTTGGGGTTGGTGATGAACGAGATTTCCACACAGAGCTTTCAGGGTCGAAACGATATAGCCAAGTTTGTATCAGTGTGATTATTCTTTGGAACCCACTGTGCGCAAACACGTCTCACATGCAACACGTCTTTTCAGTTAACAACGCCTGGGTGGCACTCAGAGTGAAAATTTCATAATTTCTGAAAATGACCTAAATGTTATATGACGATCCTCTCTCACAATGACCGCCACGCGTGGCCGAGGTCGTTAAGGCGCAAACTCGTGAGCGGGAGGTCTGGGGTTCGAATCCCACCAGGACCGTCCTCCCTGACAGGTTTTTTCCAGTTTTTCCTCAGTCCTCATAAATGGCAAATGCCGGGGAGGTACCCTAAACTTAGGCCTGGAACGCTTCCTTCCTTAAAAAAAAAATCCTTTCACAAAATATCATTTCATCTCATGTATCATCAGTGTTCACCGCCTGTGGTGCCTCAGTAGTAAAAACGGGCGTTAAACACTACAAAAAGTCTCTCACAATGACAGCGGCGGTGTTAATATTTTCTTTCGTTAGAACACAAACTGGAGTCCCGGATATACCTTCCTTTAAAATTGATTGCCCCGCTCCCCTCTTTGAACATTTTAAACATCTTCGAGCTGTGCTATAGGGAAGAACGAACACTCCATAGATCTCAGCTGAAGATTTGTTGAGACGAAAGCAGAATTTAAGACCAACATAGTGTTCGTCGGTGTCACCTTCATTTTGCTGTAGGCGGAACTGAACACGTGTAACTTGCACACCTCTCAAAGTGGGAACCGGAAGTGACAACATTTTAAATTTTAGCGCGAGAAATTATGGTATAGACATTCTTTAAAACATAGTACTTGTACATTCACTCGCTGAACTTGACATTTTTGCATCATTCATCTGTGAAAACTTCAAATTAATACTAATAATGCTCGACCACATACTACATATGGTTAGAGAGTTCAAAATCACAATATCACAATAATCACAAATCATAATATCCAGTTTCGGCAAGATCTGAGTGCAAATTGGTGGGAAAATGGATTGGATTGTTAGGAATGCAGGAGAATATTTCGGTATTTCAGCCCTGCTCAAGGGCGGCCAGGATCTAAGGGCAATGAGGCACGGATAGAGTCTCTGGCGTTGTTTCTAGATATGCTATCCCGACGCAGGCAGTGCCACCCTCCAAGGGTATGAGACCAGATCTTTCCATAGCGCAAGCCACTGTCACAAGGCATCAAACCATCTCGCCCTGGCACTTTGGACCCTAATAGAGTCGAATGAGAGAAGGGGAAATTGTGGAAAGGGAACCAGAGGAAACCATGAAAAAAAAACAACATATTTCCGGTTGGCCGGTCCCAAAGAATTTGAACCCGGGACCTCCTGAATGCGAGTACAAAGGGTTACTACGAAAGTTGCCCCTTTCGGTGTTGAGGAAAGGAGCACCAATATCCTTACATTCAGAATGTGATTGATAATATTACATAATTTGAAAAAACATAGCTGATTAGAAAGAGGGTTTTGTTTGATATACAACTAATGAAATATAAATATTCTAGCGATTTCAACAATAATTTACAAAGTAAGTCATGTATTTTATTGCCTTTGATCCACTTTGTAACGATTGTACCCATGAAAGGACTTGACTTTTTTGTTCAAATCTCTATTGATCCTACCTATTTAGACAGCAAAAATGACGACGAAAAAAAATATATATAATTATGTGTGCCTGTTGACGCTCTAGCGGTCGCAATTTGTTTTCCCCTCAGCGAAACTCGGCATAAAACGGCAAATTAACAAACGATACATCCAAATTGCTAATGAGCAAAATTGAACCATTAGGGGTGGTTGATCTAAAGCTAAAATTTAAAAATCGCTCTAGCGGCAGCAATTTTTTTTTTTTCCTCAACTAAATTCGGTATGAGACATTGAAATAAAATAAGAAAAATGGTTTATGAAAATCAGGGAAATCGGATAACTACACTTGGGGGTTTACCTGAAAAGAGAATATTTGTAATCGCCGAGATGTGCGGGTGATTTTATTGATAGCATTAACAATTGGGCATTCGCGTTCAGCGATAAACTCGGTGGTGTCATGTGAAAAGATTATTAAGGGGAATAATCTGCACATGCGCATAGACGAATAATCGGACCTTAGAGACAGCGGCCGTTCTGTGGCTTCAGTACCGAACGGCAGCGGAAAAAGCCCAATTCTTATGCGGTAGTGTGTGTACTCTATCAACCTTGGTAGCGTAAAGTGTACAATAAAGCAGCCGGAGAGAACACAACGGTTTATTTTTTTATTTATTTTTTTTAGTGGTGTTTAACGCCCGTTTTTACTACTGAGGCACTACAGGCGGTGGACACTGATGATACGTGAGATGAAATGTTATATTGGGATAGGATTTTTTTTTTAAGGAAGGAAGCGTTCCAGGCCTAAGTTTAGGTACCTCCCCGGCATTTGCCAGTTATGAAGACTGAGGAAAACCTGGAAAAAACCCCAGTTAGGGAGGACGGTCCTGGCGGGATTCGAACCGCAGACCTCCCGCTCACGAGTCCGTGCCTTAACGACCTCGGCCACCCGTGGCGGTCACAACGGTTTAGGAACACAGAAAAACAAGTAACTGTATGTCTAAAATTAACTTAAATGTTAATTACATTCCGTTATACAGCTAAATGTAAGCTAACAATATAACATGTAAATAATAATAATAATAATAATAATAATAATAATAATAATACTTTAGTCAGAGTTACTTTTTTACATCATTCTCTGCTCTAGCCCTCTGTAATCACCTTCTCCAAATTCCCCTTGCTGAGGAATTCGCTCAGTTTACGCAGCTCCTGTGTGACGGACATGGCTTTGCAATCTCGAACGCCGTTTCTGACGATGTTGTTTAATTTCTAAGGTGAGGGAACTATAAAAAGTATTCAGTGGTGACAGAAGTGAAGGTGATTTAAAGGGCGTGTATAAGATATGAAACCAGGATGTCTAGACTGAGAGTTAAGAAGCTGATGCTTTTAACGAGAGCTGCGTATGTAGGACACGCTGAAACCTGTTCCCAGGTAATTGTTACAACTCTTGGCCTCCTTGTTCAGCCTGAGGTTGGAAAGTTAAGTGCTTCTTCCTCTTCCCTGCTGGAAAGTATGCCTATCTACCTCACACGCAGTTCTTCTGACGGGACAAAACGAAAGTGTCTCCACACGCAAGTGCAACTGAAGAACACAATTACCGCCATGTCATCCTATGCAGCCCTAATAATGCATCGTGTTGCGTTCATTTTTTGAGAATGATTATTAGAGAGGGGAGCGAATTCCTCACCAAGTTGAATAACTTTAAAAAAGAATACAAAATCCAACTTATGGTCTCATTAATGAAATGAAATAAGTTATGACATTACTGTGTGGTATTAGGGGAACAAAATTAGAATTCTTGTAATCTATAAGTATCACAAAAGAGAAACCACATTTTCAGAATTATTATTATTATTGAGATTAAACCACAATAATTAATGGTATACCAAGTTAGATGAAATATATAACCACTGATAGACAAAGTTATACTGTGCGGGTATTTTTAATGTAACCATGGTTATGAACTGAGCCCTTGATATCATCTTTACATTCACTAAAATAAAGAGAAACAACAGAAAGTTTCAAGTTACATTGTGTAATTAAGATGATGTTCATATGTTTCAATAAAACAAAAACATGTTACTATTTAAAAACAATTGCAATGTACTAAGTAAATAAAAACAGTCGAAAGGTATATCGATATTCAGTGGCTTTGAAATTTAATTTAAATGTTATTAACATGTAACGTAAACGTTTTCTGAAGGTTATTACAGAACGCTCTTACATACAAATATAATTCTCACACACATATTAGATTAATATTTCACATTTACTATCTTCACGACGATACTTTTGTTAAATACAAAACATATGTATTGTTACAAATATAGTTTGTATACTGATTTAATTTGTCCTTTTATTTTAAAACAATAGAGAGAAAATTAAACACTAGAGAGTTGTTTAAATTTCGGTTTACAGGTATACCCCCACTCCTAATGTTCCGATTTCCCTAATTTTCAGAAACTATTTTACTTATTTTATTTCAATAGTATTTACCAAGTTTCTTTAAATTAAAAACAAAAATGAAGGCCGTTAGAGCAAATTTTAAATTTGCTTTAACCCCCACTCTTTAAATGTCGTTTTCAGATATAGACTCTCCAAAATGGTCAAATTTCCCTGATGTTCAGAAACTATTTTTATTACATTATTTAAACGGTATATATGGAGCTTCGTTGTGAAAAAATAAATATTAGTGACGCTAGAGCGATTGTAAATTTTACGTTTCAGTCATTTAATAGTTTGAATTTGCTGATTTGCTGATTTTCGGTAACTGTTTTATTTTAATTGTATAAGCCGAGTTTCGTCGGGGAAAAAATTGCGGCCGCTAGAGCGTTAACAGACACTAGTATATATTCCATTGTCATTTTCGGTGCCTAGAAGGTAGGATTAATGGAAATTTGCAGAATTTCAAAAATATTTTCACGGGTACAACCGCAATAGCTTACGTTCTTTCAGAATACGCTCAAAGGACATTTGACGTGTAGTGAATATATAAATCAGCTGATGCATGGCTAACCTTTACTAGCCATATTATTAATACTACAGGTGGCCATGACTTTTAAGAACGGAGAAAAATTTCTTGTCCCTCTTAAATGAGAAATTTCTTTCCTTTCCTACAAGTGATCGCTGTGTAATGAATAATAATAATAATAATAATAATATCAATTTATTCGTTTTATAACTACATAATTTAAATTGGATAATTCTCTGCTGTATGTTAATAAAGCCATTTGATTTTTAAATGGACAGTCACTTTGACTAATGGCTGTCTGCAGTGTTTGTAATAGGATCGCAAACTGAGATTATTGAAAATATCACCAATTTCTTATATAGAAATCTAATTGGATTGTTTTGGTAAAAACAGAGGTGACGTTTTCGATATTTGAAACTTGTTCAAGGGTTGACCGTTTGTGCTTACCCCTCCAATATAGGTAACAGTGGGAATAAGAAATTAAGCAAGGGAACCGCAGGCATAGACGATATTCCTTACATTGTTACCACAGATAGCACTCCAGCTCCGATGCCAGAGCGCAAACAACTGCCTCACCGCACCCTGCAGAAAAGCACCAAAATAAAGCGGGGAAAAAAAGCGACAGCGAAAAAATCGCGGAAAGGAAAGATACATCACGTGACCAGGGGAAACCACGGAAAAGTCCCAAGGTATTAGAATCCGGGATCTCCCGAATGCAAATCCCAAGCGTTGCCGCTGCGTGTCTCCATTCGATACTAGTGAACGAGGATTGCTCAAGGTACTAGTTTTATTATTATCACTTCCGGATTCCGTATGTGAGAGATGTGCAAGTAGGGACATGTTCAGTTCCGCCTACAGCAAAATGTGAGTGATATGCGACGAACTGCTGCTATGAAATTCTGCTTTCGTCTCAAAAAATCTCAGCTGAGGTCTTTACATAGTAACAAGAGATCTGGAGAGTTTGTTTTCCCCTCTAGCACAGCATAAAGACGATTTAAAACGTTTAAGAGCGGTGGCAACCAATTTCAAAGATAGGTGGACCCGGGGTCAGTTTGTGCTCTAATAGAACAAAACATTAACATTTACTGTCATCGTGAGATAGGATAATCGAATAACATTAAGACCTCTTTCAGAAATCCTAAAAAACTCACTAGTTGTTACACACACGTTGGTAAATGAAATGTTGCATGTGAGATGTGTTTGTGCACGGTGGGTTCTATGCTGATTTTTATGCAATTGAAGATGATGTTACAGGAAGGTGCTTTAAAAGCTTGTTATGGCAGATGAAACGTGGCTACATCATTTTAATCATGAGAGCAAACAACAAAGTTCTGTATGGTACAGTTATCTCATTTTTAGTTAGTGTAACTTATCAGCATGTCGTATCTGCAGACATAACTATAAGTGTGCAATACTACATACGGGTGCTGCACCACGATAATGCACGGCCGTTTATCGCAAGTATTGTTGCTCAATATTTCACAAAAGTCAATGTGAAGTGTGCCTTTCATACTCCCTACAGTCCAGATTTAGCCCCGAGTGATCTTATCCTTTTTTCCAAATTGGAGAAGCATTTCGTGGAAGGAAGAGGCATTGCCCAATATCAGAAGCAGAGGTGAAGGCCGCGGAGGCGATTTTGAAAGACCTGTCCAAAAATACGGTTTCTTTGAATACTTGCAGAAACTCTAGAAAGGTGCATTACATCCAACGGGAATTACTTTGAGAAATATCATCATAATTGTGAGAATCAATAAAGATATTAAAAATATGATTATTATTTATTGAACAGTGCTTGTACCTTAGTGCAACAAGGATCACATCCAGTTCCGATGCGTTGCTAAGATACATAGATTTTCTACTGATAGAATCAGAGCTGGCCATGAACAGAGGTTGGTATTCGTACATAACCTTGTCCATTGCGTGCCTATTGATTTATCACGATGGACACGGCAATTCTTTTCAGAACAGAAGACAATCGCATCAACTTAAACAGTTAAATATTCCTGCGAGCGAGTCAGTGAGGCAGAATTCCTTCCCAAAGTAAGGCAATTCAACCATGGCCGACTTAAAAAAAAAAGTATTTCACAGAAAAACAAAGCTACGTGTTTTCTTGCAACATATCTCAGGGAATTCTGAATTACTGTCTTACTGGTAGCTTAAGCACCTGCTGAGATTATTTATTTCGCGAAAACTGGATATTTTTATATTATAATGATCATAATAATCTTTGTTATGTTCTTTTTTTATTTATTTTAAGTGAAAAAGATAAAGAGAAAAGAAAAACGATTAGATGAAAGAGGGTATTTCGGTTATACCCATGAAAAGAATTTTGAAAAATTTCTTTATAAAACTCCATCGACCATTACGTGTGTGTATCTATGTCTATGCCTTTCAACGCTCTAGCGGCCGCAATTTTTGTTCTTTCTCAACAAAATTCAGCATACAACTATCAATTAACTCGACTTCATTAACTAGAAAAATTGGACAATTGAGGAGGAGGTTAACCTATACGAAAATTAATAAATCACTCCCAAATTTTTGTTTTTTTTTTTCTCAACGAAACTCGGTATATGCTATTGAAATAAAAAAATAAAAATAGTTTATAAAAACAAGCGAAATTGTATTATTATAAGGGGAATTTACCTGAAACCTAAAATTTAAAAATAGCTCTAGCCGCACCAATATTAATTTTTTTCGCAATAAAACGCCGTATATGTCATTTAAATAAAATAAGAAAAATAATTTCTGAAAAATTAGGGAAATTGGGCCATTAGGGGGTATACCTGAAAACCGAAATTTTGAAAGCACTCTAGTATTTGTCTCAATTGTTTAAAAATAATTAAAAATACAAATTAACTCATAGTTTATAACAATACATATGTCTTTTTAGCCAAAGCATTATTGTGAATATAGCAACTGTGAAATATTAATCTATTATTGGCACTCCCATCGTATACCCAGCCGGGGCAAACTTTTGATATGGCCGTTACTCGGCCTTCCAACAATAACACTGATAAACTCTCTCGTATATATCTGTCTACAAAAAATGTCGTAATTATTTTTATTTTTCATTTGCACTAAATTAACTGTTTCTATAGTAACCAAGTTGAGAATGATTTCATACTTTTGTACAACCTGGTTGTCATGTGAACAGTACGTGTTGTTATATTGCTAATACACAGGAAAGAACTGCACTATATTAACTGTTTCCATGGTAACCAAGTTGAGAATTATTCCACACTTTTGTACAACCTGGTTATCATGTAAACAGTACGTGTCGTTATGTTCCTAATGTACAGGAAAGAACTGCACTATATTAACTGTTTCCATAGTAACCAAGTTGAGAACTATTCCACACTTTTGTACAGCCCTGGTTACTATGTAAACAGTACGTGTTGTTATATTCCTAATGTACAGGAAAGAACTGCACTATATTAACTGTTTCCATGGTAACCAAGTTGAGAATTATTTCATACTTTTATACAACCTGATTACCATGGAAACTGGTAATCAAGCAGAGAATTATTCCATACTTTTGTACAACCTGATTACCATGGAAACAGTACGTGTTGTTATATATATATATATATATATATATATATATATATATATTTTTTTTTTTTTTTTTTTTTTTTTTTTAGAAGCTCTTAACATCTCAGGTCATCAGCGTCCCATTCAACCGAACGCGTGAAACGGCCGACAAATTTTGTACAGAGGTCTCTTCTTTCAGGCTTGAGGTTCTTTGAAAAAATCCATTGGTCCTGGCCGGGTTTGAACCCCCGATATTGGGTATAGAAGACAAGTATGGTTACCACAAAGTGCAGATAAAAAGTGCATTTTGATGAATGTATTTCTGCATGAAAATAAATGTTGAAGCTAATGTGATCATTTCTAGAATGTGCAACTGCTGCGAAATATCCGCGTTTCAACATTCGTGTTGAATCATTTGATTTGACACACGTTTGAGGTTAGAAACCATCGCCACGCTTTCACGATGCTCTTTCTTGTTCTAAAAACCTGCCGGATATACGTTCCTTTCCAGATTCACGCTTCCTGTATCTTCTGAAATAAATGACTGAATCGATTTCTTGCGTAAAAAATCAATTCGTGGCACGAAAAATTAACACAATCACGGCCTCTAAATTGGTACACTTGCGACAAGGTTGTTACAGCCATTGTCCCGTGTTCACTCGACCCACAAACAAACAGAAGATGACAAAAAGTTGCCCACTTATGTTGTTGTTCATGGCAAAGGGTATTTACATTCACTTTCTCTTTTTTTTATTACCCTTTTTCTTCCAGTTTTGGGGCATTTAAAGAACTTTTTTTTTTTTTTTACCTAAAAATAGGTCTCTGTAGTTGGAAACATATTGCGAGATGGCTTTAGAGTTATATTCCCGGGAGGTCCCGAGTCGGTCCTGGTGGTATATTGGTAACCATACTTAGCTCGTAGATCCAAAATCGCGGGTAAAAATCCTAAGTATGACTTCCTTCAGAAGAGAAGTAAAGCCGCGTCACATGTCATAGATTTACAGCACGTAAAAGGACCTCAAGCCTGAAAGAAGAGGCCTCTGAGCATAATTTGTCGGCCCTAAATTGAATGGGACGCCGATGACCTGAGATGTTAAAGAGCGTCCATAAATAAATCAATCAACAAGGGAGGTCCCGGGCTTGGTTTAGCGAATCTGAGATGGGTCTTTCCTTTCCACGAGTTTTACGTTCTTCTTTTTCACTTCATTCCATTCTGTTGGCTCTGTTGCAGGGTCGAAAGTGCCAGGAGAAATAAGCTGGTCTGTGCTCTGTGCGGCGTGGCAGTGGATTTACACTTTGTCTGGTGTGGAGGGGATTTTCAATTTGGAAATGAAGACCCCCGTTTCTGGTTTCTGGCCATAGGTGTAGGATTTCCTCCTCCGTCATTTCAATCCAGTGCGTGATGAAGATGAGGATCAAAAGTATTCACAGCGTTTCTTGGTAAAACCAAAGCTCAATTTTCTATTAAGTAATGTGTTATTAATTAGCGAGTTGATGATTTATTCACCACTTTCAAATAGGTTTTATTATTACACAGGATAAGTCGGGACCTCTGCAATAAATTCGGAAGAGAAATACATCTCACAACGAAGAACATTTTTTGTTAAACAACCTATGTTCTCTGACGCGCCGTTTAGAAGTTGTGCACACCTTTTCGTGTTATGTTTGTGTGCTGATTTCAACGTTATATCACTGCCTTGACCTCGCTGTGTACCTCTGTGTATAGTGAATGCGTATGCCGTTCAGAAAAACGTTTTATGCTTTCCCTGAGATGCCCGACATGTTAATGTGTTACAGGAAAGCTACAGAAAGTGCCCATTTGACTTAACCCTTTCGATTTTTTCTTTGGTTGGCATGTGCAACCCCAGTTAACACAAGACATGAACTAATTGAGCGGATATGCGCACAGTAACATTCAAAGTAAACAATTTAAAACACCCGCAAGGCCTGAAGGGTGTTTGCAGAATAAATTAATAGTATCTGTTATTATTGTTAAATTTTCCGGTATTTTCTTCGATTATACATGGCTTATGCTTTCTAAATTACGTGTGATTGAACAAAAAAAAATTAATAATAATAATAAAATCCTCGTTCCGACATCCATCTTTCCACCGAATTTGTCACACAGGTCCTGGTTCAAATGAACTTTCAATCAGCGTCCAAGTAATGTATTTTATTTATAATTAAATGACGAAATAATCGTAGTCAAAAGGGACAAATTATATTGAATAGGACCAAAGTTTTAGCATATTGATACGAAGATCAACAAAATTTTTAAGCTATATGCAGATTCATATGGCAGAAATCACCCTCAAGCCCAAATTTAGGCAAATTGTGAAATACGCCACACGTTTAGTGCAGCAAAAACTTCAGCATAATAGGTACTGAAATGTCCTCTGTCCTGTGTAGCACAGCACATTTCTTATTTAAAAAAAGTCAATTTTACGTACACATTAAAATGCCCAACATGATCAAGAATTAACTTTGAAACCATAGCAGGGTCGTTTGGTCAGGGTTGAAGGCTTTGAAGATATTTGGCAAAAATCTTCCTCAAGCCCAAATAATAAAACGTTTACTATTTCAGATAATCGATACTGAAATGTTCTGTATTCTGTGTAACGCAGGGCACTTCTCTCTCTCGAAAAACCTACTTAATAATAATGGAAATATCATCTGTGTTTTTCTTCGTGGTTCATTGGCAGCTTCTGTAGATCTGTAAGGCATTTGAAGATCTTGGATAATGTCTGTACATTACGAAATAAACAGATCTCGATCGTGGACAACGTAGAAGGCCCACGTTTACTGGGCTGTGACCAGTGTGTATATTAGCGGCGGTATTCAAATGAACGCACAACCTGTTCATGCTGTGGTAGGGGTAAAGTGCCTTCTTACCGACCCACTCACGTTCAGTTGGCAGCCGGCTCTTCACCTGCGAGGGAGTTGTCCTGTGCATCTAACCGAGTGACCTCAACAATGTGACGCGTGCTACTGCCAAACAAAACACTGTCGTTGTTTCAAATTTACCGAAAATCTGACCGATTTGTTTTTGTTTGTTTGTTTGTTTTTTCGTTGAAAAATGGTTTTGGTGAACAACTTTTGATGGTGCTTGACTGAGGATTTTACGTGTTGCAACAAGTGATGAAATAATTACAGGAGGCTTAGCGGTGAGTTAACAATGTGGCATAACGTAGCTATGTATAAATTATTTTAATGCATATACTGGTTCGAAAAATTTAATTTAACTGTCAGTTTTGTGAGTAAACAAAGTTTGTTAGAATTAAGATCGCATAACATTTTAGGAATTTGAAGCACTTCCAGTCACGAATTCGCTGACATGAAGTAGATTTTGATTTTTCAGTCCATAGTAGGGAATAATCCCATTTTCTCAAAATTATTTTGAAAATAATATATTGAATATTGTACCTTTAAACTGGTAGCGATTACATAATTTTAATTTATGTTTTGAACGCGCCAACCAAAAAGTTCCCCATTAGAAAGCATAGCTATCGACTGGTGCGTTTGTAGGCTATGAAAATCTCTTGACCCCTCTTAAATTAAGACCACTTTTTGTATGCTTTAGCCCAAACACAAAACATTTATTTGATTGGTTTCACGTAGGTTATAGAAAAATCATGTGATGTTCACGACTTGGTTGCCATGGAAACAGTGATGTTTTTTTAATAGTGTCTTAACTCCCGTTTAAACTATTGAAGCATCAAGGCGGTGAAAACTGTTAACATGCGACGAAGTGTTAAATTGGGAAATCCATCGCCGTTGCGCGTCTGTTTGTCGCTAGCGAATCCACGAGATGTTATCTAAGTGAGGCTTTAGCCCCTGTTTTCCCTTACGAATGAGAATAACATTAGAGCACGCTTTATTATTTCATCAGTTCCGTTCATCGTGTAGAAAGGTATTGCAGTAGGCGGGACTTTACAAGCCTATTTGGGGGGGGGAGAAAATTTAGAAAGAAAGCGTTTCAGGCCTAAATTTGCGCTATTTTTGCAACATTTTTCATTGATAAGGACTGGGAAAAATCTGGAAGAATAAAATAAAGGCAGTCATGAAGGATGGTTCTGCCGAGATCCGAAGTGCAAACCTCCCGTTCATGATTCCGTGCATAACCGACTTCCTCCAACCCTATCGGTCGCAATACGTATTATATACCTAATGTACAGGAAAGAACTGCACTGTTTCCATAGTAACCAAGTTGAGAATAATTCCATACTTTTGTATAACCTGGTTACCATGTAAACAGCACGTGTTGTTATACTTGTATTGTTCAGGAAAGAACTACAACAAAGTAACCAAGCTGCGAAATTATGACATCTTTTATACAATAATTTGAAAAACATAGTTTTATTTGAAACCCTGAAAAAAAATTAACGTATTCAATTACATTATCACCCTCCAGACCTTGACCCATCACATGTCCAGACTTCAATTGAAATTCACACCATTACATGCCGTTGTGTGCACGCAGGAATTTCAGTGCAGCCAACCTCGTGACCACAGTTGTTACAAAACCGGCATCATGCCTTGTTTTTACAAAAGGCAGGTCTGTGGCGTAACGGTATCACATACAACTGTCATTCTTTAGGTCATCAGATCGATTTGCGAATGGGTATTTGCATCTATTTCGGTGGTGTATGCTGATTTTGGAAACGCGATATTTAACACTTGCTTATGGAAGTGTAAAGGATCTCTTTGCTAAACATGATTGAAATTACATGCATTTTACCTGTACATGCCAATTGTAGGCCAACAAAAGAGCTGAAATTTCTTATTGTATGCTCTTGACTATTTTTTTTTTTTTCGTTAAGAATCTGATGCATCGTGTTTGTACTGTTGTTTAGAGGCTTGTTCTCTTTGAAAGAATATGGGGGGGGGGGGTCTTTTACTATTCTTTTTACGACATCGGTGTTTTATCTGAGTGCTGTCGAGGCGAGTGCATTCCTCTACATTTCAACTTTTACGAGGGTAACTCATTAACTAACTCACAAATGGATAAAACTTAAATAACAGTATTGATTTGAAAAATATTTTTACTTCTCAACATAATTTCCCTTTACATTAACATACTCGTTTCACAAGCCCCTGTCGGTTCTGTTAGTATAGTGGTAACCATACTTGCCTTCTAAACCCAAGATCGTGGGTTCAAACTCGGCCAGGACCGATGGATTTTTTCGGGCGTAAAAATTCTCAGCGTGGCTTCCTTCGGAAGGGAAGTAAAGCCGTGGGTCCCGTGTCGTACATTTACGGCACGAAAAATAACTTCAAGCCTGAAAGAAGAGGCTTCTGTACAAAATTTGTCGGCCGTTTCACGTCCTGAATTGAATGGGACTCTGATGACCTGAGATGTCAAAGAGCGTCCGTAAATAAAACAAAACCAATCAACAACAAAACTAGGTACATACTTTTAAATAAATTAAGCATTTTTTTCCAAAAATTAGGGAAACCGGACATTATGATTAGGGGTACACCTGAAAACGGAAATTTAAAAAACGCTGTATTGTTTAAAAATAAAAGAACAAATTAATTCAACAAATAAACTGTATTTATAACATTGCATATGTTTTATATTTAACAAAAGTATCGTCATGAAGATAGCAAATGTGAAATATTAATCTAATATGTGTATTTGTATGTAAGAGCGCTCTGTAATAACCTTCAGAAAACGTTTACGTTACATGTTAATAACATTTAAATTAAATTTCAAAGCCACTGAAAATCGATGAAACTTTCGACTGTTTTTATTTACTTAGTACATTGCAATTGTTTTTAAATAGTAACATGTTTTTGTTTTATTGAAACATATGAACATCATCTTCTTAAATACGCAATGTAACTCGAAACTTTCTGTTGTTTCTCTCTATTTTAGTAAATGTAAAGATATCAAGGACTCAGTTCATGAACATGGCTACATTTAAAAATGTTTAAAAATACCCACACTATGTATCTTTATTTTTCAATGGTCATATATTTTATTTAGTTAATAGTATACCATTAATTTTTGTGGTTGATATAAATAATAATAATAATAATAATAATAATAATAATTTTTAAAAAAATTGTTTCTCTTTTGTAATACTTACAGATTGCAATAATTCTAATTTTGTTGCCCTAATACCGCGCAGTAATGCCATGATTTAATTCATTTCGTTATTTAATAATGCCTAATTTGGACTTTATATTTGTATTTAAAGTTATTCAACTTGGTGAGAAATTCATTTAGTTGCGGTGGACTTTTTCGAGTTGTTCCTTGTTCGCAGTTGCCATGACTTAGGGGTTATCCCTTGTATTATATAAATATTATGCATTTCCCGTTCAAGCCTTCGATATCAAGCACTGCAGTTCAGATATAGTATATTGTCAAGGCAACAGTGGATCTAATAACAAGAATAGTTAAATTCGAAGCCAGTACACTTGTTGGACACGTATATTTAAACGGTTCTGATATGTCAGTTTCTCATCTTATTCGTGACTGTGGGGCGTGAGAAGGAAGAAACGGAACGATTGCTTCGTTTCAGTTGTTTAATTATCCGTACAGGGGAAGAAAGAAAAAAAAAAAAAAGTTGTGACCTTTTAGAAGCATTTCTATTTTTTTTTTTCTTCTTCTTCTCCAACAGCACGTTGCTAATATTTCTCTGATATCCGTGAAATAATCTTGTACAATGTACGAGTGCGCTGTAGTTGCTAGGAAACCGTAACGAAATTTCGCAGTGTTTTGTTTCACTGCACTTTTTTATACCTTACGTAAAACCCATTTCTGTGCATCTCATTTATGACTAACCGGAACCAATTAAAAGAATAGAAAGTATATTTATGACACTTTTGGAGTATATTAACCAATATCTTATTGTACTTTGGTAGCATTACTGAAATATCCATGAAATTCTCTACCTAGGTTGTAGGAGTGGTTGTTAAGTAAACGCAAAGTGTTTTAACAGTTTTTTTTCCCTCCAATACACTTTTATAATGTGTGCTTTTCCTTCTTTGACCGCTCCCTACGTAACAGCGGATCGGCTGGTTCAAGCTGGTGTCGCGGTGAACGGGAGTCAGAAAGTCCGCAGCTATGATCATGTATAGCGTTAGTTATAACACTTAAACACTTCAATGTATATTTACTCACTATTATCAAGTAGGAGGATGCTGGAACTGCCTCCCTTCGTTTTCCACGCCTTTTTGGCATCGGCTTAAGAAATTAACAATTACCCTCTGAGAAATGGAAGAAAGTTCTTCACGAATGTTATTTTTCAGTTCCTCTAATGTGTGTGGATTTGTCTTTAATGCCTCCCAGAGATAAAAATCGCAGGGCGTTAAATTGGGGGACTGAGGAGGCCATATGTTTGTTAGTGATGGCTCTATAGTCGAATATGCAATGAGACATGGGCTATATGAACCTGTTGGAAAATCGCGAACTTATCTTCTCTACAGTTAATGCACGGAACTCCTGATTGCAGGGTCACCCGGTTTATGTTCTTGCACTACAGTAATTTTATAGAGTTTTAGCTTCAGTAGTTTTGTTCGAACAGATGAACAGGAAATTCCGGTTTGTTGAAAAATTCATCGAAGTGATTGTTTAGAGGAAGGTTCCAGAGCATGTCGAATGTTATCTATTTCTTCTATAAGTGCTATGCATGACTATGTACACTTTTATCAAGAATACTTGCCGTTTCACGAAATTTATTTACCAATCTGAGAAATTGACATAAGTTAAATATCAGGGAATCTTTCTACATTACGAGCCCATTCTGTTAATAAACACTCTTTGGGAAATAGAATACCTCAATTGAGCGATATTAACATAATTAATAGACTGTCACACAGCACACATGACCACCTCCGTACGTTCCTAATGTTAAACTCGTACTGACCTCCCCTCCGGCTCCTCGGCCTACTTTCAAGCGTGAGAAGGAGACAAAAATTGTAGAACTCTGCCAACTTCACGTGGGGCGGTACCACACATAAGCCTTATGGCAGTGTATGTCATTTATTGAAAAAAATCTCTATTTTGAAGACTGTTCTGTAAGTTCGTGAAAACTCAAAAATATGACAGTAATAAAGTGTTTTCAACTTTACTTTGGCAGCGTGGTGACTATCGAGGGGTGATATACGTTTTTATGAATAGTTATGAAGTTTGTTCTGTGTTCTAAAGTCATATTTCCTGCTTAATTTGGTAAACAAGTGTTTAAAATGGAGAAACAAGAATTTCGTGTTTATAAAACTTGCTTATTGAAAAGCAACAACGCCGCAGAAATTAAAGAGAAGCTGGACAAACTTTATGGTGAATCATGCACCTTCCCTTAAGTTAGTATCGAATGTAATCGAACGAGCACAAGCGATGCGGACCGTTCCGGACTCCCGAAATTACTGAAAAAAATCTAGACAAATCCTGAGCTATCGGCGATTGCTGAAACTTGAGCATTTCTGGACATCGGGGCATAATATTTTCCAAATTCATTTGCAAATAAAAAACTATCGGCGAAGTGGATGTTGCACAAGCGAATAACAATTTAAGAGGCGAGTTACCCCAGTATTAAGGTAGCCACAACCCACCCCATGACAACAGTGATTCAGGTAAACACCTGCCCCCAAAGTACACACCATAGACACACCGCCGAGGTGGGTACACATTTACCCTTGAGTTACGGGACCACTACATGCGGAGTCCAATCCATCCGGACAACTTCCCTCAGTCGGGAGCTCGAATAAGTTCGGCCCGGCTGCTTCTAGTAACGTCAGAGGCAACACGGGTATTCAGGGTCTGCACAGCCCGCACCTGGAGTATCAGTAGAGTAACAACCGAAGTTGAATCCCGCCAGGACTGTCCTCCCTGACTGACGTTTTTTCCATGTTTTCCTCAGTCCTCATAAATGACAAATATCGGCGAGGTAACTTAAACCTAAACCTGGAACGTTTCCGTCCTTAAAAAAAATCCTTTCCCAATATTTCATCTCATGTATCATCAGTGTCCACCGCCTGTGGTGCCTCAGTAGTAAAAACGGGCGTTAAACATTATTTAAAAAATTCTGCTGGAAGCAATTTACATGAATCATCATGTCGCATTTCAGTTGCAACATCAAAATTACTGGACTGACGCAGTAAATCCTTCTTAATTCCCTCTCCTCGCCGGATTTGACTCTCTCGAACTACTTCCTGTTCCCTAACACGAAGAAATGGCTATCAGGAAAGAAATTGGTATCGAAGGAAGAGTTGTCCCCAAAACAAATTTGTTTTTTTGCAGAGCTGAAGGAATTGCATACTACGAATCGAATAAACAAATTAGAAAAATCGCCGAAATAGTATAGTATATACATTTCAATAAAGATAGATTAAGAATCAAAACTAATGTTTTTTTTTTTTTTTGCCAAAATCCTCTTTTTTGCACAATTTTCAAGTCTTGCCATATTAATAAAACTCAACTATTAAATATTCATGTTTTCTGATTCTTTGACATAAAATGATGAAAATTGTTAATAAATTTTGTAAAATGAAGAAATAAATTAAACTACTACATTTAAATTTTATTATGAAATTACGGCTGATTTTAAATCATCATTTATTATAAGCGCTTTTGGAACGTTTAAAAGAATGTATTTTTACGTTTTTCCACCATAAAATATATGCGTTATAATCTGATAATTAACATACCTACCTACTTACCAGATATTTTCACGACAAAAGTTTAAATCATCAAAGATGGAAATCGGGAGACCATGAATTACACAAAGATTTCAGTATTTAATTGCATCAAACAAGAAAGTAAATCTCCTTAACCGTTATGTGGACAACATAAGAGAATGTTTATTTTTTTTTTTATTTTTTTTTTTCACCCAGAGCAATAATTATTACATTGATGGAAAACCGGCCTCCACTTTCACTTGCCGCAGCAAGTTGCAGTCCTGCCATTGCCAGTTTTCAAAGCCTGCTGAAATAACTCATACGGGCGAAACGAATGATTACAGACTGGCCATGACTGGCGCGTTTACAAGCGTACGAACTTTTTCACTTACGCTTTCCGCCTTATACGGTGTTTATAAAATTGCAATATCTTAAAGTGTAGTTTTATGCCTTGTTGTTGTGATTATCAGCTTGTGACACGCGAGCCCAGGACGGTATCAATACTATGATTCTGTTTCCACTCCTTCCGTACCAAACACGAAATAAAGCTCAACAATGAAAACAAGCTACCAAATATGACGTTTCATTGTCATTTACGTAAAAATATGTCAATTTGTAGATTATTATTGGATTTAAAATATAAATGCACGAAAATCAAATAAATTGTGTAAATAATAAAAATAAATACATATTATACAAATACTTATTTACGAAAAAATATTAACTATGGGGCAGTCAAATGAAAACGGTTCACTTGCCGTAAGCTAAAGTTAGCAACACTACTGTTTACAAACAATATTGCCATTTGTGGAGAATTAAGCGCATATACTCGTTTGCTTTGAGCGCTAGACCCAGGATATATGTATTTGTAATCAGAAATGGAGGCAAGTAAGGAAAAACAAAAGAGGTTCTGTTCGGATTTTGATTGCTGAGAGTGTTGGAGGACAAAAAAATTCATTGTCGCATATTTGCTGTGTGCATGTCATGTTTTGGATTGTTAGGGGCCGAGGAGGATATTTCCGTACTTGAACCTTGCCTATGTCCCATGCCGATAGAGCTCCCCTCAGAAGGTACGCTTCCACTCCATTCCGAAAGCGCAAGCCAACGTCACACCGCGCCAACCCATCTCGCCCTGTAACAGAACTAATGGAATGAAATGATATAAAGCATCGTAGTTCCATTTCTTCCCGGAGTGTTTCGCCTAAGAACGCACTTCTTAGCCGGTTAGCCGGTTTCGGTGATAAGCGGGAGGGCAAAACAATAAAACAAATCAACCATACAACAATCACAAACCAATTTAAGACACTCATTACTTACCAGCTTATCAAATGAGGTGTTGAAACTGCCCGCCTTCATTCTCCACACATTTTTGGCATCTCTTTAAGAAATTATTCATCACTCACTGTAGTTTATTTTGAGAAATCCGGACAATTTCCCGAATAAGACAATATTCGTTCTTGTATGCTGCGCGGGATCGTTTTGCACAAGGCATTTTTTAATTCACCCCAGAGATAATAATCGCTGACAGTTAAATCGGGGTACTGAGGCGCCACAAATCCCTACTAATAACTCTGTCTTGTAGAAACACATTGTGAATTACTCTCATGGAATTATTCGCAGTGTGAGCAGTAGCACAGTCCTGTTGAAAAATACACGATCACATTCCCTCTCGTTTAATTCTCTGAAAAAAGCGGTTAGTATGATATTCACATAAGTAACAGAATCAACTGTATGATCATTTCACCACTGAGTTAACATATAAATCGTATATAAAGACACACTGTGCCGTTGTAAACACACGAGGCATAATACACTTTATGTATACTGTCGAATTAAGAAACGAACAACACAACACACACCCGGGAACATGTGCGCTTTCACTGAGATATTCAGCAAGGTCAAGAAGTAAGCAAGCGGGCTTTCTACCCTCTCCATGGCGCGGCAAATGAGTGGGGGCTCGCTCATAGGAAAAACGCCTCGTCGCGAACCCAGAATTCGATTGTGAAACCAGAAAAAAAACCACACACACACACACACAAAGGTCAGGAAGACCGGCCACATGATTTAAGTTGCTTTTGAAACCACAATAAATCATTGCACAGTAGTATTCTTGCTCCAGGCTCATTGCGCGACACTAAATTACTGACACAGGTACACATTGTTGAGGCTGGAAAGTTACGTTGATCTGTAGATAATATCTAAGTATAGGGTACCACATTACACGTATATAAACAATTTGCTCGGGTTCATAGTGATGGTCATGAAAATTTGCTATTTTAACTATGGATACGTAGCAACTTTCCCCAAACTTTGTATCTCACAAAAAAAAAAAAAAAAAAAAAAAAAAAAAAACAGTATTATCCCAGATGTTCTTATTGTTACAACAATGAACGGCCTTGTCACGCCCCACGCGCTGTTGACACATTTCGCAAGCGAGTTTGTAGCTTCACTAATTATTATAAAGGCATCATAAAAGTGACACGGTTTCACTGTTCCAAATCGAGGGTATCAAGTCACGTCTGAGAGATCACGCTCCTGTTTCGAACTGTGGCATGCAAAGAGCCCCTATTTCACACTTATATGGTATCACGTCCTCAATAAAGTACACGCGAAGTAGTGCAGTGAAGATTTTGCACTAAGAGGAAAGAATTCTGTCCCAAATGTCAAGCGTTCGCTACGGAGAGTTAGGTTGTTAAGTTGTTAGGTTACATTTTTCCAAGAGTTAGCCGTGTTCCGAGAAGAGCCCTCCGAAGATTATTATAGCAGCTTGTATGCTCTATGAATTTAAACAATGTAACTGCGGCAGCGCGCAAAATATGCCAGAACTTCGCTTTAAAATGGTTCACAAAGTTCCAGAGAGGAAAGAGATCTTTAAGGATGAGTCAACAACAATGTACGGGAATTATATATTTCTCCTTCGCGAACAAGGAATAACACGCAAAGTCCGTCACGCAGGAGCTGCGTAAAATAAGCGAATTGCTCACCTAGTAAAGTAACTTTAAAAATTAATATAACTTCTAAATTGGGCCTTATTAATTAATAAAAGTATATAAGTTATGGCATTATTGCGTGATATTAGGGGAACAAAATTAGAATTATTGCAACCTATAAGTATTATAAAAGAGAAACCAGGTTTTTATAATATTAATATTTTTGAGATTAAATCACAAAAATTAATGGAATAAACATTTTTAAATGTAACCATGTTTATGAATATCATCTTTACATTCACTAAAATAGAAACAACAGAAAGTTTCGAGTTACGTTGTGTATTTAAGATGATGTTCATATGTTTCAATAAAACAAAAACATGTTACAATTTAAAAACAATTGCAATGTACTAAGTAAATAAAAACAGTCGAAAGTTACATCGATTTTCAGTGGCTTTGAAATTTAATTTAAATGTTATTAACATGTAACGTAAACGTTTTCTGAAGGTTATTACAGAGCGCTCTTACATACAAATATAATTCTCACACACATATTAGATTAATATTTCACATTCACTATCTTCACGACGATATTTTTGTTAAATTTAAAACATGTATGTATCGTTATAAATACAGTTTATATATTGAGTTAATTTGTTCTTTTATTTTAAAACAACATAGAGAAAATTAAACGAGCTTTTTTTTAAATTTTAGTTTTCAAGTATACCCCTCTACTCCTAATGATCCAATTTCCCTAATTTTTAGAAACTATTTTCTTATTTTATTTAAATGGCATATACCGAATTTTGTTGTGAAGAAACAAATATTAGTGCTGCTAGAGCAATTTTTAAATTTTGAGTTTCAGGTAAACCCTGCTTCTAATGACGCGATTTCCCTATTTTTCCGAAACCATTTTATTTCAATGGCATATACAGAGTTTCCTTTTAAAACATTTAAAACTGGGGGCTCTTGAGCTATTTTGAAACCTCACTTTAACACCCTCCTTCTAATGAATCGATTGGCCTGAATTTCGGAAACTTCTTTTATAAATTTATTTTAAAGAAATATACCTAGTTTCGTTGAGAAAAAAGGAAAACAAAAACAGCGACCGCTAGAGCTAGAGTAATATATATATAAAACACATACACAACAATAGTCACATTCTTTTGGAGTGCGCTAAAAATCTAAGATATACGATGGAGGTGTATGGAATGTACTTTCAAATGAATCCACTAGATGGTGTGTGTGATCATAGCTGCATGTCTCAGCACGCCCCGAAGTTCAGTTGGCGAGTGACAGTGGTCAGAAATAGAGTTCGCGAAGAGTGAACAATGTGTGTGTATGAAAATAACATTCCTCTAGGTCAGGAATGGTCGAAAATGCTACACAGAGCTACTGACACCAAAAAAGATCTTTAATGCTGGGCATTCATAAGTCCTCTCATGTAATCTAGAGGAATATCCTCGCATGTTTCATTCAAACATGTATCATTGGCGTTTTAGCGCTAATATATATATGAGCAAAGAGGAAACTACAAGAATCACGAACATATTTAGTAAGTATTGCGTTTACAAAATAAAATAAGCGACATAAAATGTTTAGTGACACTTACGGGGAAAAAAACTTGGTAAAAAGTACTAATTCCGTGAAGGCAGTTTTGCTCTAGAGCATGTATGTGCACGCGTAGCTGCTAGGAACAATGTCCCGGTTGTTTCTCAACAGACAAAGGAAGTGTGAAATGTGTAAATCTACTTGTTAGCATTGTTCGCAGCTGCTCAATCTGAAAATGGGTTCATCCTGGTGCGTTCTTTGCACTGTAGCGCAGCTTTACATTTTCGAGTTCGTTAACCAGAAAAATTGGCCCTATGGGGATGGAGCTTAACCTAAACATAAAATATTTGTAAATTTTTTTTTTTAAAAATCGCTCTAGCGGCCGCAATTTTTAGTTTTTCTGAACAAACTCGAAAGATTTCTTTAAAATAAATATAAGTGATTTCCGAATATCAGGGTAATCGGGACATTAGGAGTAGAGATATGCCTGAAAAACGAACAAAAATCGCTCCACCAGCCGCAATTTTATGTTCTTAAAAGAAATTCGGTATTTGCCATTAAATTAAAATCAGAAAAATATTTCTGAAAATTAGTGAAATCGAACTATTAGGAAGGGGTATCTGAAACATTGATAATTGCGCTAGTTGCATTAATATTTGTTTTTCACAACGAATCTCCGTATACACCATTTAAATAAAATAAAAATATAGTTTCTGAAAATCAGGGAAATCGGACCATAGGGATTTACCTGAAATTCAAAATTTAAAAATCGCTCTAGCGACACCAATAATTGTTTCTTCACAACAAAATTCGGTATATGCCATTTAAACAAAATAAGAACAATAACTTCCGAAAAATAGGAAAATTGAACCATTAGGAGTACATATATACTAGAAAACCGAAATTTAAAGACCGCTCTTACGTTTACTTTTCTTTATATTGTTTTAAAATAAAATAACAGGGTAACTCAGCATGTCAAATATATAACGTTGTATATGTTTTATATATATCAAAAGTATCGTCGTGAAGATAGTAAATGTGAAATATTAATCTAATATGTGTATGAGAATTATATTTATATGTAAGAGCGTTCTGTAATAACCTTCAGAAAACGTTTACGTTACATGTTAATAACATTTAAATTAAATTTCAAAGCTACTGAAAATCGATGTAACTTTCAACTGTTTTTATTTACTTAGTACATTGCAATTGTTTTTAAATATCAACATGTTTTTGTTTTATTGAAACATATGAACATCGTCTTAAATACACAACGTAACTCGAAACTTTCTGTTGTTTCTCTTTATTTTAGTGAATGTAAAGGGCTCAGTTCATAACCATGGTTACATTTAAAAATCCCACTCAGTATAGCTTTGTCTATCAGTAGCCATACATTCCATTTAATTAATAGTATACATTAATTTTGTGGCTTAATCTCAATAACAACAACAGCAATAATAATAATAATAATAATAATAATAATAATAATAATTATTATTATTATTATTATTATTATTATTATTATTATAAACATATGGTATCCCTTTTGTGATATTTATAGGCAGCAAGAGTTTCAATTTTGTTCCCCTAATACCACACATGATGCCATAGCTTATTTCATTTCATTAATTATTAAGGTCATACTTCGGATTTTATGTTCATTTTTACTAAAAATTATTCAACTCGGTGAGTAATTTGCTTAGTTTACGCAGTTCCTGCATGACGGACTTTTATATTTGTAAACCCATTCATTCGTTTGGTCAAATAAGACGAAGAAATTTTGTTTCAGGTGTTTGTATAGTCATTTTCTGGTTGGTTCACCTCTGCAGTTTTTTCTATACTCAACATTAGATGAATAGATCAGAAGAAAAGTATAGAAACAAAAGAAGAAGAAGAATTATAGTTCTGCAATCTGAATGAACAAATATAACAAAAAAAGAAAAAACGGAATGTTATTAGCATGTAATCTATCTGCACAGATATTTTAGATGTACGGTTGCTTGCTTTTCTGTGTTTCGAAACCGTTGTGTTTTCTCCGTCTGCATTTGCTGTACACTTTACACTACCAAGGTTGATAGAGTACATGCACCACAGCTTAAGGTTTGCACATCGCTCCAGCATTACCTGAAATTCGGCTTTTTCCGCTGCCGTTCGGTACTGAAGCCGCAGGACTGCAGCTGTCTGTAGGGGCAAGTACGATTATTCGTCCATGCGCATGCGCGGATTATCCCCCCCCATACACTTTCCATGACACCGAGTTTATCGCTCGGCGCGTTACCGAATTGTTAATGCTAATAACAGTTCTCCCGTACGCCAGATCTCCACTGGACGGCCACGGGTGGCCGAGGTCGTTAAGACACGGACTCGTGAGCGGGAGGTCTGCGGTTCGAATCCCGCCAGGATCGTCCTCCCTGACTGGGGTTTTTTCCAGGTTTTCCTCAGTCTTCATAACTGGCAAATGCCGGGGAGGTACCTAAACTTAGGCCTGGAACGCTTCCTTCCTTAAAAAAAAAAAAATATCCTTTCCCAATTTATCATTTCATCTCATGTATCATCAGTGTCCACCGCCTGTGGTGCCTCAGTAGTAAAAACGGGGTTTAACACTACTCAAAAAAAAAAAAAAAAAAAAAAAAAAGGATCTCCATCCGTACCCGCTTAATCGGCGTCCTCAGCGATTACAAAAATTCTGGTTTTAGGTTTACCCCCCGCAATTCTAATGGTCCAATTTCCTTGATTTTCTTATTCATTTAAATGGTATAATATATGGAGTTTAGTTGCAAAAAAAATTTTTTTTTTAATTTTGAGTTCATAATAATCTGATTTTACTGATTTTTATTAACTATTCTCTTATTTTATTTCAGTAGTTTATACAGAGTTTCGTTGAGAAAAAAAAAATAAAAATAATGGCCTCTAGAGCATTAACAGACACACACACACACACATATTAAGGTATATACATATTTTCATGGTCGTTTTTGGTGCCTGGATAGTAGGACTGATGGAGATTTTAAGAAGACGGAGAAAAAAAATTTTCTAAAATCTTTTTATACGTTGAACCTCCTTCGGAATTTGCTAAAATATTTTGACAGTATTTTTATTTCTTTTGTTTTTCTTTTTGTATTCTTTCTCTTCTCGTGCCCAACCCCTGGTCCACTTCTTTACTTAAGACCTATTCAAGCAGATGAACACGTGGAAACCTGGTTGGAAATCGACCAACTTAACTGTACCGCTTGTATTATTTCCGCAACTGTAGGTATAACCTCTTGGCCCGGTGCCTTTAATTGCCTTTGAACCCACATTTCAGCATGACTGCTTCGAAAAAGAAGAAATAATATCCGCATCAATAATGGGTAAAATATTTAGGTGTACCTCCAGAACTATCCCGACTTTAGATTGTAAATGTTTTATACCATTACCAGGAATTGTAATACCGCCATGGGTGGCCGAGGTCGTTGAAACGCGGACTCGTGAGCGGGAGGTCTGGGGTTCGAATCCCGCCAGGACCGTCCTCCCTGGCTGGGTTTTTTGCATGTTTTCTTCAGTCCTCATAACCGACAAATGCCGGGGAGGTACCCTAAACTTAGGCCTGGAACGTTTCCTTCCTTAAAAAAATATCCCTTTCCAATATATTATTTCATCTCATGTATTATCAGTGTCCACCGCCTGTGGTTCCTCAACAGTAAAAAGAGGCGTTAAACACTACTCAAAAAAAAAAAAAAAAAAAAAAAGAATTTTAATATACCCTTTATCACTGTATTTCGAACTGCTTGAGTTCTTCTATGGCAAGAAGACAAGTGTTATTACTAATCTGTGACTTTTTCTTAGTGTTTTATCCTTTTCTGCTTTTCTAGCTATTGTTATTTATATTCATTGTTAATGATTGTTAAATTTTCATTTTTTATGTGTGTGTGTGTGTGCGCGCGCGCCGCAATTTTTGTTTAATTCATCGAGTTTTAACCAGCAAAATTGGATCAGTGGGGAGGGGGTTTAAACCTTACAGGAAAATTTAAAATCTCTCTAACGGCTGCATGTATTTTTTCTCAAGAAACTCTGTATATGCTATTGAAATACAACCAATAATTTTTTTTTCCGAAAATCATGGAAATCAGATTTTTATGAGTGGGTTTTTATTTGAAACGTAAATTTTATTCCGCACTAAAACTCTGTATTTACCATTCAAATATGATAAAAATAGTGTCTGAAAATCGGTACATTAGGAAAATGGAGGTATATTTGATAATCGAAAGTAATTATTGGGAGTTAAAGTGAAATTTAAACAATCGCTTTAGCTGCCGCAATTTTTAATTTTTTTCCCAACGAAACTTGGTAATGCCATTGATATAAAATTAGAAACATATCCTCTAAGAATCGGCAAAGCCAGGGCATTAGGAATGAGGGTTTTACTAAAACCCAAAATTTAAAAATATGTTTGCTTTTAAACAACAAAACTCGGCAATACCATTTAAATAAAATAGTAAAAATAGTTTCAGAAAATTAGGAAATTCGGACCATAAGGAATAGGCATATACTTAAAAACTCTAATTTAAAAAACATTTTTGCATTTTATTTTGTCTAAATTGTTTTAAAATTAAAGAACAAATTAATTCAGCATATAAACTCTATTTATAACGATACATATGTTTTATATTTAACAAAAGTAGTGAAGATAGCAAATGTGAAATATTAATCTAATATGTTTGAGAATTATATTTGTATGTAAGAGCGCTCTGTAATAACCTTCAGAAAACGTTTACGTTACATGTTAATAACATTTAAATTAAATTTCAAAGCCACTGAAAATCGATGTAACTTTCGGTTGTTTTTATTTACTTAGTACATTGCAATTGTTTTTAAATAGTAACATGTTTTTGTTTTATTGAAACATAAGAACATCATCTTAAATACACAACGTAACTCGAAACTTTCTGTTGTTTCTCTCTATTTTAGTGAATGTAAAGATGATATCAAGGGGGTAAGCTTCAAAACATGGTTACATTTAAAAATACCCACACAGTGTAGCTTTGTCTATCAGTTGTCATATATGTAATTTAATTAATAGTATATCATTAATTTTTGTGGTTTAATCTCAATGATAATAATTCTAAACTTAACGGTTTCTCTTTTGTAATACTTATAGATTACAATAATTCTAATTTTTTCCCCTAATACCACACAGCAATGTTATAACTTTTTCATTATTAATAAGGCCTAATTTGGATTTTATAATAATTTTTATTAAAAGTTATGCAACTCGGTGAGGAATTCGCTTAGTTTACGCAGTTCCTACATGACGGACTTATATATGTATATATACGTATTTAAATATCCAGACTCGTGCGTAAAAAGTTCATTCATTCTTCATAATCACCAAGCTGTAGTCAAGGCCCTCACAGACGTTGATTGTCCAAAACACGAGAAAAGTATTTCTGAACTTGAAGACACAGCTGTGCAACAGTCCGTGTACCTGCACCGGAAGTGGGCCGTGTCCTAAACCCGGAAATGCTCGGCTTTGTGGAAAGTGGGCAAGGAAAGGCAACAAATAGAGTGTATACAGGCTTGGGAATATCGCGCAGTCTCACGTGTGCGTCATAGGTTGAGGATTCTGCAGATGTAAACAATAGGAAGCTGATGGTCTCGCTGCGAAGATATCACGATTTGCACACCGTGAGAGCTTCGATAAAATTTTGTTGTTAATATTTGAGGCAAGGGATGCCATTAGTGCAGACCATTTCTGTTCGCTGTTCGAGCGGTATGGGGTCTGGCATTGTCCTAATGCTTGGTTGTCTCAAAGCTTCATGAACTCTTTTCATTTTTTGAGAATAAAAACTGGCATCGAGTGCGCACCAGCAAAATTCCACCAGACACATAACATAACTTTGGAGCTGTACATACTTTGGTACGAATATAAATAAAAAATTGCATAGGAGCCACAGAATTCTTGTAAAAACTTTAAAAGGTGCTTCGCAACATGAAAAATAACAAAAATAAAAACTAACGAATGCATGCGAAGTGACAGTTTTTTTTTTTTTCGCGACGAATTTGTATATTCGACTCAATAAAAGAATATTTTTCAGTCATAAACCTACTTTTCTGTGGTTACTACCAACTTAACGACAAAAAATGTCACTACATATCCCGGTGTTGATATAAAATATTAATATTTTTGTTTTGGATGCCAACTTTTTGAACAGTTTCTCTAACACGCAAACTTTTCAACAGTACTTCAAAATACATGATGGTAGAGATTAAAACTAATTGGATAGGACGCCTGAGTGCTATATTTAGCTGCTCATTTATTATAATGCCTTTAATTGTAAATGTAGTCATATTTCACACAATACTTCTTCAATAGCTCATGCTGCCAACCATCACAAATGACCCCAGGTCCGTTAAAAATACGTGAGAAACACCTAAAGCTATTATAATGGGTTTGCCATTTGAATTATTGTGTGCCTAAGGAATAGAGTGGAACATAGCATCGTTAGTTACAGGCCAGAAAGTCCGGATAAACAAAACTTTCACGGCCCCCTGTTTGCGTAATGTAGTTGCCATGCAACATAAGCGATTGTCTTATGTTCTGTTTTCTACAACTAAAAGGCATGAAAATAATTATGCTTCTAGAAGGATTGCGTATATTTTTGCTGTGCATCTTGCTTCATTAATTTATAGTTTGGAATGCTCAAAATTCATGCCACAAACACTTGAAAGCAAAACATCCCTTTTGGGACAGAAATGCATTGTGTTAAGACCACGACAGCACTGCACGCTGTAACCTACTGGGCTAACAAGGGAAAATGCTTGTTTGACATAAATCGGTAGGAAATAGAGACGCGATGTATGTAAATGTCTGTCCCTCCAGAGCGAAATTAAAAATAGATGGTGTTTATTTATAGACGTTCTTTAACATCTCAGGTCATCAGCGTTCCATTCAATTCACGGCGTGAAATGGTCGATAAATTTTTCTCAGAGGCCTCTACATTCAGGCTTGAGGTTCTTTATCGTGCCGTAAATGTACGACACGGGACCCTCGGCTTTACTTCCATTCGGAAGGAAGCCATACTTAGGATTTTCACCCCCGAAAAAATCCATCGGTCCTGACTTAAGATGACTAATAGGATAGTGGTTGCCGTTCAATGTTAACTACATGTGTCACAACTTGCTAAGACCATTACAAGAATTATACTAGCTAACAAATAGGGCACCTTTAGAGATTTCACACTATTCAATGAAAAAAATGTTGGACAGGTCTGGTTCTTTGGGCTTTTTAACATATATTTTCCATTTTTCTTTTGACGGTATCACTATAAAATGCAGCATAAACATGACATTTGAAAGTCATCCCTTCTATACTGTATTTCCTTTAAGTTTAACTGACCAACTTAAAAGGGAATACAGAAACTGCTATGTCGCCTGACGTAGTCAAGAAACTTTTGGACCAGGGTGTGGAGCGACATGTCATAACAAGTGTTAGTATGGAGCTCTCTGAAGCTATTATATCCGGCAGCGTTTGTGGGACAGCAGACATGGCTAGACTTGCAGGGAACCCGTTATGGATAACCAAGAACGCTCCGGGGCGCATCTTCCAGTTCTTTGTAATATCGCCGTGAAGCAGGCAAGGGCTGCATCCCGCAACAGTATTCACATCAAAAGTTGGTTAAACACCTACATGGCGATTCGCAAGAAAATGTCCTGCCAGGTAGAGAAACTTGTTAAAAATTTACTAGAGACGGGACCTCTCAATGAAAAGAAGCAGTGTTCTTACGCAAGAATTACAGGACTTTTCTACGCAGATGCCGGCAATTTACTGGCACTGAGGGGCATCCTTTTCAACGTCTCTTATAACACAAGTTTGTTAGATATGAATGCAGTATAATTAGCAAAAATATAAACACTACTGTACAAACAATAACTTTTGAACCAGCTTCTTCTGTACTTCCCATTTTTCCATTACAACGGCTGTAAGGGGGGGGGGGGGGGTTCTAAAAGTGCCCGACCAAACCAGGAGAATAAGATTTAAGAAATGTTTTTTTTTGTTCCCCACCTCCTCCCCCAACATATTCACCTTGTAAATCAATTCATTTAGTTCGATTTTCTAACTTTTTAACAGCCTCAATAAAATAAATTTTGTCCAACTATAGAAATAAGCGTTTATCTCAGCTCCAACCTAGTCATCTGATGTGAATCTTCGTCTATCCAGCTATCTCTTCAGGTTTTAGAACAAAAAGTAATAACTGGGAGCCAAATCTGGTGAATATGGAGGGTGTGGAAGCACTTGACGCGAAAGCCATGAAGTTTTGCAGCAACAGTCCGAGACGTGTGTAATGAAAAAGAACTTCATTTTTTCTCAAGGTTTAGCCTGAATAGGATCCTTCAGTTGGTCCAGTAGTGAAGCGTAATACTCCCCGGTGATGGTTCTGTCCTTCTGGAGGTAGTTTACGAGCACTACACCATGAGAATCCCAGAAAACTGTAGCCATGACTTTTCGTGCAGATGAAACCGTTTTTGCTTTCTTTGGTGCACTTTCACCTGTTGCCACCCACTGTTTGGACTACTCCTTCGTCTCTGTCATGTAGTGATGAATCCATGTTTCATCTGCTATTATGAAACTAAAGAGAAAATCATTGGAATTGTGTTTACACAAGTCTAAATACTTTTGCGAAATGTTCGTTCGAATGCGTTTTTGATCCTATTGTTAACAAACGCTGTATCCACCAAGCGAAAAACTTTCTCATCCCAAAACTTCGTGTAAAATGTATGGACACAGCCTATTAAGATATTTGCAATATCAGCCAACTCGCGTACCTTCAATTGGCGATCATTGAGTATGCAGTGTGAATTTTTGTCTCAATCTCGTCTTTCGTGCAGTTTTGGGACACCCTGAGCGCTCAACACCGATCGATAGGAGAACTTCGTGGATGCTCGTAAATGTTGCATTCACAAGCGCATGCAGCGAGTGCACACTGCAACAGGCTCTTTGCCTGTAAACATATTGGTATTATTGCTTTTATAAGTGTATATATATATATATATATATATATATATATATAACATCATGTTACCTTAATGTCATATTATATTTTATCGTATCATTTGAGTTTTATGGCCTTGCCTAGGCACACACAAAATGTAATCACAAACTTACATGAACAGAAACATTTATCTTCTAAAGTGAAAATACAGAAATGACCATAAATTAATATCGGATATATAAACCCCCAGCTCTAAATTTTCGGGATATAGTGTGTAGACGAGAGGTTACAACATGCCAGGCTTCTTAAATTTGTGGCAACAATTCATCTTTTGTCCTTCGTGCATGTACAGGGAACCTATTGCATTTAGATAAAACAAATACTGGAGTAAATATAACATTCATTATAATATACATAATATGTTAATGTTACGTGTGGGAAACAATATTATGAAACTAATTTGTTATAACATGTTACAAAGGTTTATTTAAAAAAAAAACGCTTCATTCCGGACGGCATCACCACACGCTCTGCCAAAGAGCAAATAGAACACATACAGTCAGTGTCTTTAGTGCATGTCATATAACACAACTACTCCAGTGGCTACACATCCTTGGTGGTTACCATGTGAACAGCGCGCGTAACGAGTAGGACTTAGAAGAATTTTCGTAGTCATATTCAAAATTCTTTTGTTTGTTGTTATGGTTACGTTCCGTTCATCGCATGATGCAGTAGCGTTAGGCAGATATCGAGAGATTCTTTTGTTTGTTGCGGGTACTATCCTGCCTTATATTCTTTATATGCGATAGGCATATGTTCTTGTGTGCATTACCATAGTTACACTTCCTTCTTCACACATCGACCGATATAGGACGTGAGATGTTGTTAGACGGTAGTTCTAATAAAAGTGTATATGATTAAAACTAACAGAAATGATGGGATTGACTGATGGCGGCAGATAGCGTGAGGCGAGGTAAAAGTAGGAAGATAGCAGGAAATTATAGTGCCACCTGTGGAATGCAGCATTAAGTCTCCGTTTCGTGATGGCCTTAAGCTGTTATCGAGCCTATCGGCCTAATTCCTTGATGATCAACACGTGTGATGCTGTTACTCTTAGACGCATTTAAACTTCCGTGCATTTTTACAGTCGTTTATTCACTTTAAAACTTTATTTAATTAAATGCTTAAAAGTACATTTGCAATTAACTTGCTATAGGATATTGCTTAACAGTTGTAAAAACTCTTTGAAATTGGAAAGAGAACCTGAAAATCAAGCAGGTATTATACACTTTGAGTACAGCACTTTCACAACAATATTCGTGTAACGGCAGCATAAACCAGCGGTGCACAACTTTGCTACTGCCACTGCTAAAGATAGATTGCAAGCTTCTATTGTTGTGTACTGTTTAACGCCTGTTTTTATTACTGAAGACACAAGCGGTGAACATAAGATGAAATGATACATTTGGAAAGAATTTTTTATTAAGGAAGCAAACGTTCCAGACCTTATTTTCGGGTACATTTCCGGCATTTGCCATTTATGAGGACTGAGGAAAACCTGGAAAAACCTCAATCAGGGAGGACGGTCCTGGCGGAAATAGAACCTCAGACCTCCCGCTCACGAGTCCACTTCACTAACAGAGTGTCTGCGTGAGAGCATTGTTATTTTAAAATTAATAGTGTTTGATCTTGAAATACTATTACGAAATATTGTTTACATTTTTTTACATTGCACTAAAATATAACGTTAGCTTAAAGCGTAAAGTACTTGATGTACTCGTTTTATTGCTGTTACTTCCGGTTCCCACCAGTGAGAGGTGTGCAAGTTAAGACATGTTCAGATCCGCCTACAGCAAAATGGAGGTGACACGCGGCGAACCGTATGCTGCTCTGCTTTCGTCTCAACAAATCTTCAACTGAGGCCTATGGAGAGTTTGTTCTTCCTTTAGACCGCCACGGGTGGCCGAGGTCGTTAAGGCACGGACTTGTGAGCGAGAGGTCTGGGTTCGAATACCGCCAGGACTGTCCTCCCTGACTGAGGTTTTTTCCAGGTTTTTCTCAGTCCTCATAACTGGCCAATGCCGGGGAGGTACTCTAAACTTAGGCCTGGAACGTTTCCCTCCTTATAAAAAATAAATCCTTTCCCAATATATCATTTCATCTCATGTATCATCAGTGTCCATCGCAGCCTGTGGTGCCTCTGTAGCAAAAAACGGGCGTTAAACGCTGTTCATTCATTCTTCCTTTAGCATAACTCGAAATAGTTTAAAAGGTTTAAAGAGCGGAGGAAATCAATTACAGTCCAGTGTGTGCTCTAATGGAAGAAAACATTAACTATCATTGTGAGAGAGGATAGTTGAATGACATTAAAAATACTTTCGAAATGCTGAAAATTTCATTGCATATGAGAAGTGTTTGCGCACGGTGGGTTCCAAGACTACTGCATGCAGTTGAAGATGGAGATACGAAGTTTCTTTCAAAGGTAATCACTATTGAAATTTGGTTACGTCATTTCTATTCAGAAAGCAAACGTCGGCACAAAACTCTGTGTGATCACCAACACAAAAAAAGAAAAAGATAAAGAAAAAGAAAATGTGGTTACCTCTGCTGGAAAGTTATGATCATCTCATTTTTCGATATTCTAGGAATGGTTTACCAGCACACCGTACCTGTATGCACAATTGTAACTGGGCAATATTATAGAGATGTCCTTAAAACTCTGAAAGGCCGTATTATATGCAAAAGGCCACATGTTGATGCAACAAGCTGGATGCTACGGCAGGATAGTGCAAGGCGTCGCAATTGTTAGGCTAAATATCTCAACAAAAATCAACGTGAAGTGTGTCTTTTACCCTCCTTATAGTTCAGTTTGAACCCCGTTTGACTTTTTTTCTGAAATTGAAGAAATATCTTCCCCAGAAGCAAGGGTGACGATTGAATAGGCGATATTGGAGGACCCGTCAAAAAATGATTTCCATGATGCCATAGGGTCTTTGAAGAGCTGAAGAACGCTGGAATAGAAGCATTGCCTCCAACAGAGATTACTTTGAGAAAGGTCGTCAAAATTAGGAGAATATTGTAAAAAAAGCTATAATCATCTTTTATTGAACAGTTTTATAAAATATAAATTGAACGCAATAGTATTTTGATTTTTTTTTTTGATTGATTTATTTATGGACGCTCTTTAACATCTCAGGTCATCAGCGTCCCATTCAACTGAGGGAGTGAAACGGCCGACAAATTTTGCTCAGAGGCCTCTCTTTCAGGCTTGAGGTTATTTTTCGTGCGGTAAATGTACGACACGGGACCTACGGCTTTACTTTCCTGCCGAAGGAAGCCATACTTAGGATTTTTACGCCATCGGTCCTGGCAGGGTTCGAACCCGTGTTCTTGGGTATAGGAAGCAAGTATGGTAACCACTACACCACCAGAACCGACGGCGGAATAGTGTAACTTGATTATACTTACGTATGAAGCCGTTAGTCATTTGTTATCGTATAGATATTGCGCATAAAGGGACATTAATATTAATTTTGTAACAAAATCTAGCATTAGAGTATAATTGTTTGGCAATAAAATAAAAGTATCCCCAATTGTGTCATTTTGAGTATTAAATAAAACCTTTCAAATTATTCACACGGAATCCAAGCTAAATAAAACAATATACCTATGTCCGCGATAGACTCGTGATGTATGTGAATGCCACAACTAAACTGTACAAAAAATTAATAAAATAAATGTCTAAATTTAATAAAGTCTGTTTTATTTGTTATTTTCTCATCATTTGTCGACATACACTGCATCACGAGCCCTCCCAAGAAATGTTTCATGCATAGAAACAAATGCAAGGCCTCCTGGTAACGAAAAAGTTTCTCTGATTCCACGACCTCCTTTATTTCCTCTCGCGCGATTGCATTGTTTCCTAGAGCAAAAAACAACTACGTCATAGCCCAAACTTCACTTCCTGTGAAGTTAAAATATTAGAGCAGAAAAAAAAAATGAAGTTATTTTAATTGTTGAACGTTTAACTCCTGCAACAAACTTTCACTCTCTTTGTTAATTACATTGAGAAACCACAGGACATGGGAATGTGGCTAAAAACAGCTGACGAAGCATGATTTTTGTTTTTTGCATTCTGCTGTTTTAGCCATTGGCACTGAAATGTTCTATTTAAAGCGGTCAGCATAAACATTAACCTTTTTTTAATTATAATTAATAGTTGGGTATTCCTGCCATGTTCGTGTTTATTATGTCATACAAAACAAATAAATTGACAGAAGAACGTAAAATAAATACTTAAGTTTTTGCACGTCGCACAAATTTTAGATAAGAACGTTGAATTTTCTACCTCTTTTAATACTACCTTCTCACTGCCATAGGGTTGGTCCTGGTGATCTAGTGGTAACCATACTTTCCTCGTAGACCCAAGATCGCGGGTTCAACCCCGGCCAGGGTCGATGGGTTTTTCGGAAGGGAAGTAAAGTCGTGGGTACCGTGTCATAGATTTATGGCACGTAAACGAACCTCAAGCCTAATAGCAGAGGTCTCTGAGCAAAATTATGGGCCATTTCACCCCCTGAATTGAATGGGACGCCGATGACCTGAGATGTTAAAAAGCGTCCGTAGAAAAAACAAAATAAATAACAAACAAACTGCCATAGGTGAAACAACACGGGATAACAATGAATGAACAGGTGGTAACACCCTTGGCAAGAAAAGAGTTTCATGCCTTGATTAAAAAACAGTATTTGAAGAAATCCATGATTACAGCGTTGAAGTTCATTTATTTCTGGTAAAATTAGATTAAACGTCGCCGTACATGCATCAGAAATGAAGCGCGCTAAATCAAAGTAAGGCCGTCATGAAGGGTATCATTAAAATATTAATAAAAACGTAAACAAGTAAAATTGCGAGACTAAAGGTATCTCAACTGAAAGGGTGTACAAAAAAAATCACTTTCATTAGAACTGTCTCACTAATGCCACAGCAATTGAACGTTAATCTTGGAAATTGTACTGGAAAGAATAACCCCCAGGATATGGTCTAGAAAAAGTTAAATGCCCAATGTGACGGGAGAAAAAAAAATCAATCTATGTTTTAAATTTATTTTAACAATATAAACAGATAAACATATAAATAATAAAGAATATTTAAATAAAGTGTTGTATTATTTATTGAACGTCGCTGGTGTTTTCAATTCAAACAAACTTGATATATGAAATACGCTACACACTAAATATTCAAGACAAATTAGTGAAACGTTCTTCAACGTATAAGTGAATACTTCTAAACGCAATACAGTTTGTTCTGTTATGTTGAATTTATTTCGTAGACGCTGACGGATATATTGAATTCACTGTGAAATGATAGAGTAACACCGTAACTCCATAGCTATGAAGAAGATTTCTGGAAAACACTGTAGGTTGGCTTTGTATGATTAACCTATTTCTAACGTGTGTAGAGCCTGTACGCTGTCTGGCGAGAGATGATTTCTTCTTGGAAATTTTCTTCCGGTTCTCAACGCTAACAGTCTGTCGCATTGTGGGTCAAGTGTTTTCAGTGGATGGGAAAGTGTCCTTCTGGTGTACGCCTCTATTACATGTAGATTTTGTAGAAACTCTCAGAATACTTTGAAAATACAATTTTTTTTTTTTTGTCAAATATTAAGTGTCGTCGAAATTGTAGCAGAAATATTAGGTTGTCTCATAGGACGTTTGGTGTTTTGTAAGATTTTAATAGTTTTACTTGTTGCCATTTGTTAAAACACAGTCATAAAATTGAGATTACAAAGTTTGAGACTAGAGTCCTGGAAACAAAATTATAAAGCTACTGCCTCGGCTCGAATATGTGAAGTGCAGGTGACGTTACTGTGTAGCACAACGATGGTTCCAGTTTTTTAATAATGGAGAAGAAAACACTGAAGGTTTGCATGTTCTGAAATATTATATGTATGGAATATTGAGAATATAAGCAGAGTTTAGGAAGAAACCCCGCAAGAAATACTAGTACGCTGTCAGAAGATTCCATACATCGCTACAGTAAAACACTTTATACCATAACAGAAGCTGTAGACCTGTACCTTATGTAGTGGCACCTGAACAGACCCAAAGTGGAGTACATATCTGTCGTCATCTTGTCGCAAATCCAATGGACAACAGATGAAGGTGTGAATCACTAGGAGTTTGTTCCAAACAGGCGTGCAGTCCCTCCAAATCAACATTCTCAACATCTGGCACGAGTTCATGAAGCTTAGAGACAGAGATAGTTACTTGAAATAGAGTTCTCTTGCAGCAGGAGAATGCGAGACCGCATACCGCTAAAATAACCATAGAAAAAAATCAGGAATTGGAAGAGAGAAAACCGCTGCCACATCCAGAATGTAGTCCTGATCAGATTACAACTCTTTCGATCCATGATCCATTTTCTGCTTGAAAGAAATTTCGAAAACATTGAAGCCGTTGTATTCTTCGCATCAAAACGCATAAACTGGTACCGTCGCGGGACAACAAACCTCGCTGAAAGGTTTTAATGTCTTGTCAGAACAAAAATAGCTTAATATGCAACATTAATTATAAGTCAGTACCGATCTATAGTAAACATTTTTAAACGTTATATTTTCATAAAATGTGCTGCGTTTATACGAGAGTAGATCCAAAAGTTTCCGACCTTGCCTTCACAAAACTCTTATCTGGTATCATATCTTATCTGTTAAGTTAATAATTGCAATTGTAACTTTCGCTCCGCTGTGTACAGTTGTTTAGGTATAGTTGCATAAAGAAGGCTATGTGTAGAAGATTGTGACATGTTCAAAATGGAGTATCGAGCTGTTATTAAGTTCTTTACAAAAGAAGAACTTACTCCAAATGAAATTAAACAGCCATTGGACAGCCTCATATTCTACCGTAAAAGAATGGGCCAAACTTTTTCGAATGGATCGAGAAAGCATTGAAGACGAAGAGCGTGCCGGTCGGCCCTTGGAGGTGCTCATCCTGTAAACATCGCTCTTGTGGAAGAAGAAATTATGGAAGACCGGCGGCTCAAAGTTACAGAATTTTACTACTGTGACACCACAGGCGGTGGACACTGATGATACATGATATGAAATGATAAATTGGGAAAGGATTTTTTTTTAAGGAAGGAAACGTTCCAGGCCTAAGTTTATTGTACATCCCCTACATTTCCAATTATGAGGACTGAGGAAAACCTGAAAAAAAAATAATAACCTCAGTCAGATAGGACGGTCCTGGCGGGATTCGAACCGCAGACCTTCCGCTCACGAGTCCGCGTCCTTATGACCTCGGCCACCCGTGGCGGTTACATTTAAACATGAATAAGGTTAGTGCAAGATGGATGCCTAGACTTCTTTTCTCAGTCCAAAAGCAACAACGAGTCATCTGTTGCCAGACATTTTTGGAGCTCTGCCATGGCAACGAGAGAGAAGTTCTGCAAACCATTGTTACAGGAGATGAAACTATGATCCTCTACTATGATACCTTGTCCAAAAGAGAATCAATGGAGTAAACCTGGCGAAGCACCGCCTTAAAGACCACGGTCACTCAATCAACCAAGAAGATCATGACCACAATCTTTTGGGACTGTGAAGAAATACACGTCATTGACTTCAAGGAGAGAAACACCACAGTAAATGGGGAGTACTATGCTGGCCTACTGCGCAGACTACGTGCTTCCATCAAAGAGAAAAGACGAGGAAAGCTGAGTGGTGGTGTGCGCCTTCTTCATGACAATGCGCCTATGCACAGAGCTCTGGTTGCAAAGGAAACTGTGAAGAAATGTGGCTTCAAGGAGATCGACCATCCATCATACAGCCCAGATAGCTCCCAGTGACCACTTCCTCTTCTCAAAATTCAAGAAGGACCTTTGAGGAAGGAAACTTAAGTGTGATGGATGCTGTTTATGCCCATTTTGCAGACAACATTTCTGATTATATTTTTTTTTGGGGGGGTTGAAATGTTAATTCAAAGATGTGAGAAGTGTATTGCAATAAAGGATAACTATATCGAAAAATGAAATATAGTTTTTATCTTTATTATACCTAGAAAATGGTTAGGCCGGAAACTTATGGGCCTACCCTCTTACATCTGCTCATTTATGGCACTAGATAATAATTGATTATATAAATTGTAAAAGTTAATGTAAAGGAAACATGTACAAAGTGTTCATTTAATTTAAGCATAAATATATACTTAAAAAGGATGCAAGACGTTTTTCTTTAAAAATGTATAAATTGAACATAAAGTCAGCGTACAGTATTACCAATTGCTTTCTGTAATAAATAAAGTAGGCTAGAAACAGTTGCTACGCCCGGTATACCGTTTCTTTCTTTACAAGCGGGTTCCTGAGTTTTCGCGAAGATAACGTGCCTGACTAGGAAGTCTACGAAAAGTTTGTACTTCCTTGTGGTGACGCAGGAAGTGACGAGCGGAAATAGTTATACTATCAAAAATCCGACAAGAACAGCGGCTTTGTTAGTTAGCTCGTGACCTTGAACTCTAGTTTGTTAACTGAAAACGTGTAACGGTCAGCTTTGCGTAATAGTGAGTCACACCCTTCTTGCTGATCTGAGATATTTTTACTTAATTTTACAAAATTCTTTTAATTTTTAAAGTTGGTAAAGTAATAACGTCAAAAGAAACTGTTTATTATGATTTATTTATTTGCTCTGGCAAATAAAATGATTTTTTTTTGAATGGTTTATTTATGGACGCTCTTTTAACAGCTCAGGTCATCAGCGTCCCATTCAACTCAGGGCGTGAAACGGCCGACAAATTTTGCTTAGAGGCCTCTCTTTCAGGCTTGAGGTTCTTTATCGTGCCGTAAATGTACGACACAGGACCCACGACTTTACTTTCCTTCCGAAGGAAGCCATACTTAGGATTTTTACGCCCCGAAAAAATCCATCGATCCTGGCCGGGTTCGAACCCGCGTTTTGGGTTTAGGAGGCAAGTATGGTAACCACTACACCACCAGGACCAACCCTGGCAAATAAATCCGCGAAAATACGAAATACAAGATGCATAGTTATAGATAAGTAAGTAACAGGGGAAAAATCTAATTAAATATAGGTGTATATATATATATTTAATATTGCATGAAATATATTAATATAGTCAGGAAGTTAATAAACGTGGTGTTAAAAATCCACTTGTTCTTCAGTAATTTTTCTCAAGTAGAAGGAGGGAAGGAGGAGGAGGAGGAGGAGGAGAAGAAGAAGAAGAAGAAGAAGAAGAAGAAGAAGAAGAAGAAGAAGAAGAAGAAGAAGAGACTACTGTTGTGATTTCTAGAGTTGAGAAGATGACAATTTAATCTACGTTTAAATTTAAAAAATTACCAAGAGTTAAAAAAAAATCTATTTGCAAAACCAAACATTCGAAACAGTTTTAACGTAACAGTCCTGTAAAATACCAGCTTAAGGTGAGACCAGAAGTGCTATATTACTATTGCGAAGTTATTCACTTTTTTTGTACCTTTTTCTCAGAAAGTTTTACATATGCCTTAGTGAAACTTTTTTTTTTTTTTTGATAATTTTTCATTGGATTTTCAGTTCTGATCTCTGGTTTAGAGGATGTACTTTATAAAAATAATAAGTTATTTTTTTTCTTATCGGCTCCTTTTTATAAAAATAAAATTATATTAATATACATGTATATGAAATTTCTTCTGCAACTGACCTGAAACTAGAGCTCAGCAATGAATGTAATAATGTAGATCAGCTGTAAAAATTTCATCCTTTTATCTTCGTTAGTTTATCAGAAAAAGGTACACAGGTCGTGAATTTTTCACTTAAAACTAAAATAACGTAACTAATTGTCAATTTACAAACTAATCCATTTCTTCTGCATCTTCACACAAAGTAATATCATCACCACAGGAGACAGTTTCACTGAGCTAATTAAAATATTCAAGTTAATCATTATATTAATATTTCCTTCAATATGATTACTAGATATCTTTTTCTTGGAAACACTACTGGGAGTGTAAGCAATTGGTTTATCATAAATAAACAATAAACAATTTTGAGTTTTACAATTGCTTCAAAAATTTACCACACAAGCAACCATTACTGTTATTGACATTTGAAATAATAATTTACCTACAAAATACATCAATAACAAATGGTTTTAAAAGATGTTTGAATTTTTATGCAATTATGCGCGGTATTTAAAAAAAAAATAGTAGTTTGACACATAAAATACGTTACATAATTAAAAGTACTTAAAATTGGAATTTTTCAATAAATAATATACAAAATTAAGCAGAAAATCCAAATAATTATTTAAAACAAAAAACTAAAGTTGGAACTTTTTTCAAAATTTGGCCTTACCTTAACACACTTAAACAGAAATTAAACTTTTTTCCCCGTTGTTCTATTATTTCATGGACAATGTTGTATAATATGTGCGATAAACCAAAATTCTTGTGAAAATTTAAACTTTTGAACAAACAATGTGTATCAGGTTGTTATAACTCTTAATTATACAGCTAGAAATATATGCGTTGTATTTAAGCTTAGCGTTCTTTACAAAAGTATTTTAGAAAGTTCTAACATTAGCAGATTAAATTAATTTTCTCTGCTAGGAAATAATGCTGTTAGCATTGCTAATATAGGTTGTAGATTAAAATTCAGGGGAAATGGTGCTGAAGGGTGTATCTCGAGGCCATGTTTTATCATCTTTCGAGCGTACAGCTTCCGTTTTCCTGAATGCAAATGCCCGCATGATGGCTTATGAGATATAATTAATGTTCCGCCCTTGGCTTTTAAACGGTAGCCATGGTAACACCTCCATTCACCTGCTTTTGTTTCCCGTCAGACTTAATTTTATTAACAGCTGAATAACGACTTATCACTTGCTGTTTTCTACGAGATATAGTAGTGAAAATTTTAAATAAAAATGTTTCTTTTATAAGGATTTCAATTTAAACTAAAAGAGCAGTAAAAAAATATTCAAATCTAATGTAAAGGTCACCAAACGTTCTGTCAGCTTCAGGCCAAATATTTCGAGATATCGTGTTCTGAACAAATAAATATATTCTCCCCATTGCAGTTTCCAACTGGTTAGAGCACGCGCCTCATGCCTTCTTTTGATTATTGTCAATTCATGTGGAACTCAGGACCGACTTTATGCGTATATTTTTCCTAACTGATAGAGATAGAGTCGTAAGGTTTATGTACTGACGTTGAATTGCTATGAACGTCCTCACAATTTTGGCAGCAGTCGCTAAGAGAATATCATTTCATCAGCACTGAAGATATAGCATATTTTCCACACCGCTGTAGTTGCAATGTTCTCTAGTATAAATTCATAAAACATACGAAAGCTGTTCAAAAGAACGACAATAACTTACAGGCATAATTTCTCGCGCAAAAATTTAACTTTAAAATATTTCGTTAGTAGCATTGTTGTCACTTCCGGTTTCCTTTTGTGTGAAGAGTGTGTAAATTGAGATATCTTCAGCTGAGGCCTATATGGAGTTTGTTCTTCCTTATAGCACAGTTCGAAGATTGTTTCAAATGTTGAAAGATTGAAAGCAATACATTTCAAAGGAAGATGGACCAGTGCTTCAGTTTGTGCTCTGACGGAAGAAAGCTAAACACCACTGCTTCATTGTGAGAGAGAATCAAGTAATAACATTAAGAGTACTTTCAAAGATTCTGTCACTGGGTGCCACTCCATAGGTTGTAGCCTAAAAGTTGCATATGAGACGTGTTTGTGCCCGGTGGGTTCCAAGACTGCTACGTGAAGAACAAGATGATGTTACAGGCAGATGCGAAGTTTCATCATTTCGTTGCTGAGAGCAAACGTAAAAGCTGTGTGTGGAAATCTCCATTAATACCAACAGTAAAAAATAAATAAATAAAAAAAAAACAGATCACTTACAAAACACTGCATTTCCGTAAACGCTGCACCGAGATAATGCACGGCCGCACATCGCAAGATTGAAGAAACGCCTTTTCCATCATCAGAAGCAAATGAAGGCTGTGAAGGCGGTCTGAAGTACTTGTAAAAAAAATTGTTTCCAGCGTGTCTTTGAACACTGGCAGCAACGTTGAAATAGGTGCATTGCATCCAATGGGAACTTCTTCCAGAAATATCAAAATTATGAGAATGAGAGAAGGAATGCTGTCAAAAAAAAATGATCATTTTTTATTGAATCCCTCATACAAACTCATCTCATATCTCAACATCTTTGAGTTGTTGAGAACGCTTGAAATTTAAGCATTGTAAAAAAAAAATATGGCGACATTTTAGGGCAACGGTGTACCTCTGTTCTTCCTACCATTTCATAATAATAATAATAATAATAATAATAATTATTATTATTATTATTATTATTATTATTATTATTATTATTATTATTATTATAGCTTCATTTTGTAACTAATCCAGCATAATTCAATTGGTCCACATATATTATAAAACTTTTAAATAATATGATGAACAGACCTACACCGTCGTTTTAAAGAGTTGTAATCCCCCCCCCCTAATACTAATGATTTCAAGAGTAGGCAACCATAAAAATATACCTAGCGCAGTAATATCCATCCCAAAAATGTATACCGTTTGGTATTCTTTAGATGGTGTAGAATGCAATAGTATAAGTTATAAGCCCCCCATAGAGCATTTCTGCAGATTGTTGCAGGTTGGTTATCAGTAGAAGCAGAATTTAGGTTCTTCATTTGCCAAAGGAGTTGAAATTATAGCTGTGACTAAATTTCGTTCATTTCGGTCGAAGGATGTCGGATTGTATGATTACCCCATTTATCTCTGTCAAATGGAGAAACTAAATTAAGTAGGTTTAAAGCCGGATATTAATTTCCTTGCATCATTTTTTTCTTTTCGAAAGAATTCTGGCATTAGAGAGCGGCGGATTTCAAAAGCTTATTAAATATAATTAGTGGTTGATGCACTCTCAAGGGGCACTTCTGTGTATCAGTGACTACCTGTTGATTTTTTTGCAACTACAGTTTGTGTCGCATAAAAGAAAAAGAGAAGAGAAAGTTATATGAATGTTAAATTAAATAAATCAGACTGACTGACACTTAAGAAAGTACAAAAAACTAAAGAATAGTCTAACAGCATTGCAATGGACTGTATTGCGGGCAGGCAGTGGGAAAAAACCGTGCGGCATTATTACAAACTCTTTGTATTCCACCCCAAGCATGAAGATAATTATATCTTATGCCTACTTTCATCGTCACAAAATTAGGCCATGCAGAATGGAATGAACTAAATGCAAAGGAAGGAGCCCCAACGTCAGCAGTAGGTCTTTGCTGTAATAGGAACAAAATATCGTGACTTATACACACAAAGTGTTTTTTTTTTCCAAAATACATAAAGAAAACGTGCACATTGTTATTTAAAATGGCTTTATAAAAGAAAAAAATGCATGAAGTTTAGTTTTCATTTTTAAAAATGCATAAAGTGCACCATTTTCTTTTTACTTTCGTCATATTTAATGACAACGAGGGAAAGATCCAAATATGGAACTTGTTTGCATTACAAGGGACATTCAAAAAGTTTTGCAAGTGTCACCTTAAAGTTCAAGCTAAGGACTGAATTATAAAATTCATTCTCACAATTCTTCAAAGTACTCTCCATCTCTCTCCACACACAGTTGTAGACGATGCAACCACTTGTCAAAAGCACTGACTAAGATATTGTCAACAGAGCTGAATTTATAGCTTGAGCAAAGTACATCACTCGTTTAAAAGATTTTCCAGAAATGCAAAATTTCACTCGAAAGTCATACGGTGTAAGGTCAGGGCTATAGGGTGGATGGTCAAGCAACTGAACTTTGGCGACTTCCAGTTTCCTCAAATTTTCAGCTGTTCTGTGAGGAGACGCATTGTCGTGCAAAAGCAACAACCTTGAAGTTCCTGCCTTTGGACGTTACCGCCTCAGTTCTTCAAATAAAGAATACAAAATATAAGTGTCATAGTATTCTTCATTCATTGTCATTCCTTCTGACATACAGTCAACCACATAGTTGAAGAAAACAGTGAACGTTCGCTTCTAGAACGAAAATCTTGTGAAGAACAACCGGTCTTGAGTTATTCTCATTTACCCACACGCAGTTCTGAGCTTTATTTGGGGAGGTATAGAAATAAAACCAACTTTCATCACCAGTACATATATCTGTCAAACATTTGGTGGAAACATGCTCAGCAGTTTCCTTGCACGTTCCTTTCTCCTCTTCTTCTCTTCATTGGTTAGGGAATGTGGAACACATTTTTTGCAGTTTTAAATGTTCATGGAATATACCGTCAATGCTGCCAACGCTTCCATACTTAGTATTTCAACAGTAATATGTCGATTTTCCTCCACCAAGTTCCTCACTCTTTGAATTGTTCTCTCGTTCACAGCTTCCCGAGGCTGCCCAGAGCGAGGGTTGTCTTTCAAAGTCTCTCGCCCTTCTTCAAATGATCGAATACATCTTGCAATGATATCACATGAACACACTTGATCACCATGAACAACTACAAAGTACTGGCTCTTTCACCTGCTTATAGCGTGTGAAAATGCAGAATGTAAAGTTTTCTTTAGAAATATTCACCAGCTATTGACACAGGACTGAACTCAACAGACTGTACGACAGTTTAAACTTACATGCTATTTTGATAGCTTAAGGTCCATTGTTACCAGGTGCGTTTACACATTTTTGTAGACATTATTGTCCAACAATGGATAAGCTGGTTGCAAAACTTTGTGAACGCCTGTCGTATTTTAGCTGTTCATTATATTTGGCTATTTGGCTCTTAACATTGTGGAAAATTTCAAAATCCTGAAAAATTGATTTATAAATTTTATTGTAGCCATTTGATATGATTGCAGAGGCCATTAGTGTATGAATATGCTCTTGAAGTGTTTATTTTTATATTTCTTTGAACATTTTTTTCCGCAATGATTGCCGGCAAGCCGAGGATCCTTGGTTTGAATTCCATATTTATCTGGAACTTTTCCTGTTTTATTTTGACTCTTCGCCCCACATACGAATTGTTTGAAAAAAAAAATATTTCACAGGTTAAGAATATTTACAATTGTTAATAGATAAACTCGCTTTTAATACTTTAGGTGTTTTGAGCAATGGCACTTTTGTAAATATTTCCCAATTTTATACAGCCACAAAACTTTGATCACAGTGAATTCGACCTGTAAGGCTGCTACAAATTTTCGGACACTTTTGAATTCCATTGCAATCGAGTTTTTTCAATGTAGAGGATTTGTAGAACAAGATGGTTGAAAATTGTTACGATCACTGTAAACGGTATTGTGTTAGCTATTGGATACGGGACGTTAGTAACGAGGCAGTTTACTTTCCAGTAAAATTAATCACTTCCTCGTTATAAAAACAACTGCAGTCCTAATGATATCCCGACATACCGTTAAACAAAACCGTAACTCTCGGGTTTTGGTTCATTCGCTGTATGATACTTCTTTTATAGCCTACTTTCTCAAACCGTTGCGGTCTATGAAAATTTAATATGAAGAGTGTTAAATAATACTTGCACGGTACAGTGGCAACAAGAAATCTAAAACAGCCAGTAGATATAATTGTTTGCTTGTTTTAAATAACCCAGCGCATGGTTACACGACGGTTTCAGAGTTTATTTACTTGTAAGAAGATATTCGAAATAGACGCGAAGTACCTGTAGCTGTATGGAGTATCCGAAACATAATAATAGTAATAAACCTTCACCAGTTGTAGGTAAGCTCTAAATGAGCGCGCCAATGTTACCCCCCATTCCGCAAAATTTATTAATGATTATGTGTTTGTGATTTTGGTCTTTGTATGTTTTTATAAGGGTTTGCATCTGTCCATCACAATCGCGGCATCTATGGTTATGGGTTGTTACGCCATGGTGCTCGCTTAATATTGCTACAAGGTGGTATCCACAATATTCGGGACTGGAGCTGCCATCTCGACAGTAGTTGCAGTAGAGTTTTGTACCGCAATGTGGCAACACCAGCCCATCTGATGAGTGAGTGTTTAAAGTTTCAAGCAGCTGTGTAGATGTGTTGAGATTCTGTAGTACTTTTCATGATGCTGTGTGTAGTGTGTGGGATTTTACGATGGATCTAAGATTAGAACAGAGTGTGATTCAAATTCTGTGCAAATCTCGGGAAAAATGCTACGGAAACCCTCGCAATGATTCAACAAGTATTTGGGGGACAAAGCATGAGCCGTACACGTGCGTTTGAGTGGCATGCTCGGTTCAGGGCCGACCGTGCAGCTATTGAAGATGATGCTCACATCGGTAGGACCGTCAGCTGCACAACGCCTGACATTGTTGCCAAAGTTCAACACCTCGTTCGTGAGGATCGACGTCGAACCATTGAAGATCTTGCTCATGAAGTCGGAATTGGTTATGGGACATGCCAAAGAATTTTAACTCGTGAATTGGGGCGTGCATCGTGTCGCCGCAAAATTTGTGCCAATGATCCTGACTGCTGATCAGAAGGCGCAGCGTGTTGAAGTTTGCACGGAGCTTCGTCAGGCCTTATCCGATGACCCAACCTTCTTGTCCAGGGTCATCATCGGCGACGAGAGCTGGATGTACGCTTATGACCCTCAGACAAAACAACAATCCTCGCAGTGGAAGAGCCCGAACTCACCAAGACCAAAAAAGGCGAGACAAGTGAAGAGCAAAGCCAAGAGCATGCTCCTCGTTTTCTTTGATACCAAGGGATTGTGTACAAAGAATTCGTCCCCCCAAATCAAATAGTGAATTGCACGTACTACTGTGACGTTTGGCGGCGGCTCCGTGAAAATGTGCGGAGACGACGGTCCGAACTTTGGCGACAAGGGAACTGACTGTTGCATCACGATAATCGCCCTTGTTCACCAGGAACTTTTCGACGAAAAACAACATAAAGGTTGTCCCCCATCCACCGTACTCGCCTGATTTGGCACCCCGTGACTTCGCTCTATTCCCCACACTGAAAATCAAGTTGAAAGGACGTCGGTTCGACACAAGTGAGAGGATTCAAGAAGAAGCGCTTTCTATCTAAACACCCTCAAAGAACATGATTTTCAAGACGCACTTGGGTAATGGCAGAATCTCTGGGACCGGTGTATACGTGTGGAAGGGAAATGCTTCGAGGGTGACGGCGGTCATTAGTTTCAAAGTAAGTTTTTGACTAGATGGCAGCACCAGTCCCGAATATTCTGGATACCATCTCGTATATAATGAAAATAGCGTGTATTACATGCAATGCGCCCCCCCCCCTAGTGGCAACTCTGGGAAACAAAAAACAAGCGAATAAGATGACTTAATCTCAAACATTACCAAAGTGTGTGTATCTATTTTTCTTCCTGGCCTCTCACCTGGCAAGCTAAAAATGTGGTGGGAGTTACATACACGCGCGCGCTTGGAGAGAGGGGAGAGAATATACTCCGCTACAGTATATAACAGCTACAATGGTAAACTTTATCTTACCTGCTGAGCCTATGAACAGCAAGTAATGCATACACCCCGCTCCGTGTCGTTACCAGAATGAGAATAGACTGGTTCAGACCACTGCGTAATTTCTTGACATCGGCCACGAAGAAAAAATGTTTAAAAATATATCAGTATAGTTCTACACCCAACTGTAGTAGATACTCAACATTATTTTAAAATTAAACACTTTATGTGGCGGTAGGGCTTCATCAACGAGCCGCCACTGTTCTAGATGCCATTCCCGTGAAAAATTAAAACCACCAGAATTTTTATAGCGTGTTAATTGGACTCATAATGCCTTTTTTATGTTCTGCATAATTTTACAGTACCAAATATGTACTGTCATTTGTCATTTCTGGTCTAAATTTAAAGGCTTGAACTCCGATGCATGAGTGTAAAATATTATCCTATTTTAAAACAAATTTTGCATTGTGTTTGAAATAACTCGCACCTTTTGTTCCTCATTAGATATGGATTTTCGAAAATTGGTCAAATTCTGTCCAACCTATTGTACATTTATTTATAGCTATTATGTATTATTAATATTTAAAAAATGAGAAAAACAGCATTCCTGACAATTGAAATATTTTGGAAAATGAATAACGTAAAGTTTTATCTAACGGTGTTCATTTCCGTATGATTTCCATGTTATATGTATATATCATTTTCAAACCCTTAAATTGATAAAAATGTTCTTAAATTAACCCATGTTTTGAATGATATAACATATGCTAAATTTGTTTAAATTGATTAAACTGAAAATTAAAGAATTTAACAGTACGTTTAAAATTAAAAAATAAATGTCACTTAAACAGTATGTGGAGACTATTTCAAAAATTAAGTTTTTTCCGTTTTGCATTCAAAATTGTATTAGGTATATGGATAAATAAAGTAATATATAAATAAATAACACGTTGTATCAATAGCCCGGCTAGCTCAGTCGGTAGAGCATGAGACTCTTAATCTCAGGGTCGTGGGTTCGAGCCCCACGTTGGGCGTAACGTTTTTGGTAATTATTTTTAGTTTAAATGTAGACCCAAACTTTAAAATTTTTGTGCCCTTTAGTTATTTAATTATGTATTAAATTTATAAATTGGTTCACACAGTGAGGTTCAAATGGTGCGGAAAAAAAAAAAAACATTCCGGTACCGGGAATCGAACCCGAGCCTCCTGGGTGAGAGCCAGGTATCCTAACCACTAGACCATACCGGATCACGAAATTGTCCAACCAAGTATATGGTATCTAAATTAACCTGTAATGATATTTATATATATTTACGTGGATCTTTTATGTGATACTTTATGATTTACTATATAAAATATCTATTGATTTTCCTCTGCGTATGAACCAATGCTTCTTTCTTCCGTTAAGAGCGCAGGGCATGTGATAAAATGGCGGCGGTCCTAGCAGCCTTCGCATGATAAATTCTTGAAATAAACATAGAGTTGTCTTTGTACAGAGGGTTTCTCGAACATTAATTAACTGTGCCCACGAATTTCCCACATTCTTGCGGTTTATTTTATATATAATTATATTATCGTTGTACACAATATTGCCAACAGCACAAACTTTATCACCGAGTATGGGAAAGTGTGCAAAAGCACGCGCTATTTATAACAAATGAGCATCGTTTTATTCTTAAAACGAGTTGGAAAAGTATAATTTATAAAGAGCACTGTTGTTAAAGCTGTGATTAAACTATATTTTGGCAAAAATTAAAAATAAAGATATTAAGAAAAATGTTTTTCAAATTTCGTAATTATTTTAATGTTTTTCATACTGAAAATGCTTTAAAAAATTATCCATTTCTATTAATGTGTCTAAATTGGCCTTTGTTTTGTCATTATGTGCACAAATAACGGGTTTATTTCTAGAAATAATATTTTTCAAATAATTTACTTCTAAAAAATCTAAATTAATGAGAATTAAATGCAAACAAGCACAATTTTGGGGCATTGTATGTGTGTGTGTGTGTGTATTTATATTGTGATATACATATATGTATGTATACAAATTAACATTAGTAAAGAAGCAGAAAAAGAATAACATACTTAAATATTCAAATAATTATAGTTCGCTATATTTCGAACCACTCGTGTTCGTCTTGCCTTTATATTTATAATATAGATGAAAAATAAAAAAGTGATGCTCTGAGCAAGGTAACTAAAATAACAATAACTAAAGAAGCAGTAAATAAATAAAATAAAAGGATTTATATTATTTCAATTGTATATGCATATATATATGCTGAAACGATGACACCGCCATCTTTTGCATTCATACAACACAATATGCTATTTACAGTGTGATTGGGGCGTTTCACCTCTTTTGAATTGTACCATCCCACCCTCTGCTTTTAAATGACCTCCGCCAACCAGGAATGCTTATTTCCCACTCACCGAATGTGTAAACTATATAAATTGATACTTAATTTAAATTTGTGGAGACCGCCACGGGTGGCCGAGATCGTTAAGGCGCGGACTCGTGAGGGGGAGGTCTGGGATTTCAATCCCATGAGGGTTTTTTTTGCAAAATACCACGGGTGGCACAGGTCTCTGTGTTACAACCCCTGGACCTAGAGCCTGGTAGTACTCGAGATCACAGTCCTCATAAATGGCAACACCGGAAAGGTACCCTAAACTTAGGCCTGGAACTTCCAATATCACTTAAAAATTGCTTTCCGCTATTCAAACGATAATCTTGACTCCATTTTGTTGTAGCAACGCTAGCATAACGTAATGTGAATCACATTTGTTTACAAAACATCATACTACACACTACTGTTGTTTTTCGGTCCAACTTTGAAATGGCACCGTCGGTATATTATATGTCCATAATGTTGCTCATTAGTTTTGAAAACAACGTTTTGTATTTATACATTTCAAACTGAATCTTCATTCTCTTTGTACCATTGTTGTTTCCATCTGTTATGATCCGTTACTATGTGTAGTCATTGTTAATTCGTTGGAGCCTGCAGTTATTGTTTTGAATACGTCTAGTCCTTGTAAACTGTGGAATTTCATTTACATGTCTTAGAAACAACTAAAATTTCATAATTTTTCAATAATTGCCGGAAACGTATGCAAATAGTGACATTCAGAATACTAGCAATGGCGCTAAAAGAGTTTTCCTCGCTTCCGATTTTTTACCACTGGGAAGAGAAAAGAATCTCATGGAACCAGATCAGGACTGTATGTAGGATGAGTCAAGAGTGATACCTTTGGGCTCCAGGAAGTGGATGGTGATGTTAGCCGTGTCAGCGAAGGCGTTGTCGTATCTCCCTCGGTCCTGTCCTTGGACGACATTCTCTGAGTTTGTCGAAAACTTTCGGCAGACAGAGTGTCGTTTACCACTGAGAAGTAACTGTCCTTGGCTGTATTATTTTCTTCCCTACACTTCGGCCCCTCTTCGCTTTCATTGATGGACCGTCATCTGGGTTTGTTCTCCTTGTCAAATTGATAAATCCATGTTTCATCACTATGATGACATCAAAAACACTCTCGAGCTCCACTCCGTCGAATCTCTGCAGCATTTCTTCACACCATCCGATCGTGTGTGTGCTTTTGTGCATCAATCAAGTTGTGGGGCACCCAACGGGAGGATACCTGCAACATTTCCTCAATATTCCTCTGTTTGATGGCAGTTTGACAAATTCTATTTTCCTTGTGAGATGAAAGATCAGCACTATGCTTATAGACTTTGATGAAGGATGTACTGATAAATAAAATGGTTTAACTTTCCCTTTTTGGCGAACTACACAAACGAACAGCGTATTTATCAAATCTCGTACTTCTCTTTTGTTGCAGGAATGTGAGCAGTACCGCTATAACCATGTTGCGCCTCTGGTGCCTGAAAGTGATACTAGTATCACTCATACCGTTAGTGGCTACCCTAGCGGTTAGCCACCAGGACCTGGAATCTCCCAACACGTGAGTACAACGTCTCTAAGAATGTTTTATTTTATATCAACACTAAGTAGATAATGCTGTTTATTCCACATTAAGAATAGGGAATAATTACTCAATTTTCTCTGTCTGACAAATAAATACGCAGGGTGAACAGATTTTCACGTCCGCGTGGGTAAGTCCATCTGTATATCGTTCAGAGCCACGGCCGGTAATCGTGAGCTTCGTGGGAACGTGTCTTCAGTCTGAGAGGCATTTAGTATAACCTCAAGACCGAAATTCTTATCGCTATACTCCGTGTCATGATCTACAGCACGGGTCTTGAGGACAGAATATAATAAAACAAATATGTTATGTAACAACTATACCGGGTGTAACAATTAGGTATGGCAAACTTTCAGGACACATTCCTCACACGTAGAAGAAGAAATGTTATATGGACATGAGTCCTGAAACGCTTATATTTCCATGTTAGAGATCATTTCCTACACCACATTGTACATTAATCATGGGAAACACACAGGAACAGAACGTGGCAGCATAGCATATGAGACTCTTTCTTATATATTTTTTTTTAATGGCGTGTAACGCCCGTGAGACACCACAGGCGGTGAACACTGGTGATATATGAAATTAAATGATATTTTGGGAAAGGATTTTTTTTTAAGGAAAGAAGCGTCCAGGCCTAAGTTTAGAGTACCTCCCCGGCATTTGCCAGTTATGAAGACCGAGGAAAACCTGGGAAAAACCTCAGTCAGGGAGAATGTCTGGCGGGATTCGAACTCCAGACTTCTCGCTCACGAGTTCGCGCTTTAACGACCTGGGTCACCCATGGCGGTTTAAAAAAAATTATGATCACCCTTTATTGAACAGTCCTCGTAATAATAACAAAGAAAAGATCACCCGATTTTGCATTAGAGGTTTAGCTTTAGTGTTGACCAGGGGCGGCCCTCATTAAGAGCCAGATGGGCCCAGCCCTCCTCCCCAAAGAAAATGCCATAATTATATCCATTTTCTCTCTCCTTTCAGTTCACTTTTAAAACAAAAATGCATGCAAACAGCGATGTATAAACGATTAGTTCTTAATTGTACATTACGCAATAAGCGCATATTCCCTTGACTGTAGTAGCAGTAGCATGCGGGCCCTCCGTTAAAAAGGGAAGCTCTTCGAGCAGGCCCGAAAATTTTACGCTTTGAACTTAAACGTTCATGGGCAGCAAGGATTTGTATTTGTCTTCCTCCAAGATGGGTTAGCCTTGCTCCTGCTTATTTCTGCGTTCTCTTGTGCCAGCAGGAAGACGGCCCATGTCCAGCGCTCGGTATTCTCTCTTTTTTTAGTAACCAGATATTGAGGGATTACTGACACCACGCATAACTGACTGGGGGTGTTTTCGCACTGTTTGAAATTGGATGGTTCCTCATTATTTGTCAGTGGAAAGTTGTTTCACAGTGTTTACTGTTGCATTGCAAAAAAGCGTATCTGTTTTGTGGCAATGAATAAAGTAGACGGCTCTATTTTCGCGTCTAAGTTTAACAGTTAAGTTGGAAGCGAAACGATTTGGACATGATCAACAGAAAGCTATAGAAGCTTACTCAGCAAGTCAGCACAAAATTAAGAAGCTTTAAAAAGTATCTTGGCTGACAGTGTGTGAAGTGAGAAGCGTACCTTGTCTATAGGAATGATTTTAGAAAGAGAAAAATTTCTTTACAGGCCGACGAAACGACAGATATTACAAGCATGTCACAGTTTTTTTGTGATATTACGATACATCAGTGGGTTTTATTGATTTATTTGTTTTATTTACGGACGCTCTTTAACATCTCAGGTCGTCAGCGTCCCATTCAATTCAGGGCGTGAAACAGGCGACAAATTTTGCTCAGAGGCCTCTTCTTTCAGGCTTGAGGTTCTTTATCGTGCCGTAAATGTACGACACGAGACCCACGGCTTTACTTCCCTTCCGAAGGAAGCCATACTTGGAATTTTTACGCCCGAAAAAATCCATCGTCCTGGCCGGGATCGAACCTGCGACCTTGAGTTTACGAGGTAAGTATGGTTACCACTACACCACTAGGACCGACTACAACATTTGGGGTAAACCGGTTGAAAGATGCATAATATACATTTCTCTTTCTGAATTGACTGTAGAAGGCTTAAGGCGTATTTTAACAGCTGAATTAGAAGAGTTGCATATAAACCAAACATTTAGAACACAAACACAGGATAATGCTGTAGTTTGTAAGAGGGAGAATAAGTCTTGATAAAAGGGACTTTCGCCCATGCCTTTTGGGTGTCATGTAGTTATGCCCCTAGTCCACCTTTCTATTGGGTCCACGAGCCGCCACTGGTATTGACTATTATTCCTTGGAACACTTTTTAGTGTTTTTAAGAAGGGAAAAGTAATGAAGTTGTAATTTATAGGGTAATTTTGTCAGACTTGTTTTAGTTCAAAGAAGTGGGTAGTACCAACATAATCGCCAATAGTGACTAAACTTTAGCGCCAATAGTAAAATTTTCGGAACATGTACATTTGGCATTAATAAAATAATAATGATGATGATGATAATAATAATAACAACAACAACAATAATAATAATAATAATAATAATAATTTGTTTCGTAGGTACACATTTGCCTGATATCTGTTAACTGTTTAACTGATCAAAAAGTAGAAATAAATGTCCTTGGTTAAGGAATCCCGCTATTAGTTCCAGAGCCCTCTGAACGGGAATACAGCTAGCCAATTATGTGGCACGCGCACTCAGAATTCGATCCAAGCCGTCCCCTATCTCCTTATACTGTGGTATAAGTGAAGAAAGGTATTTAGTTGCTATGGAAACCAATATGATGAAACATACCCGTTTGTCATATTTCACTCGACACAAGTTCCTAAAAACCACTGCTAAGCAACGAATGTGTGACAAATGAGTTACGACAGACGTTCTATTCATAAAAATATTCTCATTGCGTCTGTAATGGAGCAATGCTTTTGTTTTACATGTGGGAAACTTCGTCTTGCATCATAATGGTCCAAGGAACTGTGGCGAAATTTCACACAGCAGGGAAAAAGAGTGGGAAATTTGCATTGTCCTTTTCCGTTCTTGCTACGTCATTTGAATTGTTAAGTGTTAATTGTTTACAGAACAACGAAACTGATGCTGGCTGACCCCTGCGACTGGACATTGGCTGTGAAATGCACACAAAGGAGCACTTTGTCATGTAGCGGACAGATATGGCAATGGAAACTCACACTGGGGTGACCAGATCTGACCCAAAATCAAGCACTGTGCACTGATTCATGAGCTAAATTGTCAGTGTAAAGTAGTGGCTGTATATATGTAGTTTACTTACTTCTTTTGTACTTAATTTAAACCACAATGCTTCACGAATTAATTTAACGAGAAAGCTGTTTCAAAACCAACAAAAAATGTGTGCAATCTTCTTCTTTTGATTCTTAGGTATTTATACATTGTGTTTATCACAATTACATTATCTATTGTTCTATCTTTTCTAAGTCCTACTTGAAATACTGAAATTTTATTTTCCCTTTCTGCCTAATTTTGTAGTTTTTCTGCTAATATTCCCACTCAGAGAGTTAGTTAAGAGTCTCGCACCTTTAAGCCTTTCCGGCTTAACCGGAAGTAACTCCAACTCTCTTATTTTAGCTTAAATAGTCAATATATTTTTACATTTTCAAACAATGCTAATTAAGAGATTTTCAAAAAGAATCCATACTAGATACTTCGGTACAAATTTATTGTTCCTAACTCAAGAAAACAAAAAAGTATAGCGAAGAATAAAAAACCCCTTCCTTAACAAAAACAAGCTGGCTCAAAGTCTAAATTCTGTGTTCAAACTGGTAGCCCTCATCTGCTTGAAAATACTCCAGTCTATCATAGAAACCATTTAATGAATGTCTTGCACTGCTTCCATATCTTCTATTGTTGGGTCTTTCTCGATACACTACCGACTTCAGGTGACTCCACAAAAATAAATCCAAAGGCGACAAATCTAGGGACCTTGCTGACTACTTTATGTGATCTCTCCTTCATTTCATCGTGGGAAAACCTATTCTAAGTGCTGACAAACATTCTGTCTTAGTGAGCTGTAGCTCCACCTTGTTGGGAATAGATGTCATCTCTGGATAGCCTACGGCTGACTGGATGTGGAAACAAATGTTCTAAAGCCGGTACTGTGTGATTTCGAAGCAAAGCTAAATATATATTAGCATTTCTCTAAAGAAGAAAGGTCCAGCTGATATGATCACCAACAATACCAGCCCAAATATTAAGTTCTTGTGGATACTGCGTGTGGTACTCCTCCATGCTTTGTAGAATTACCTCTGTCCAGTATTGACAGACAGTTATGTCTGTTGAGAAATCCATTCAGGCTGAATGTGGCTTCATTTGAGAATACTATTGGTCTAAGAAAAGCTGAACTATTGTTAATGCACTCCATTAATTCACAAAACGATATTGTTCTACCGGGTACTTTTTTTTATTTGATTTATTTACGGACGCTCTTTAATATCTCAGTCAATTCATACCCAAAACGCGGGTTCGAACCCGGCCAGGACCGATGGATTTTTTCGGGCGTAAAAATCCTAAGTATGGCTTCCTTCGGAAGGGAAGTAAAGCCGTGGGTCCCGTGTCGTACATTTACGGCACGAAAAAGAACCTCAAGCCTGAAAGAGAGGCCTCTGAGCAAAATTTGTCGGCCGTTTCACGCCCTGAGTTGAATGGGACGCTGATGACCTGAGCTGTTAAAGAGCGTCCTTAAATAAATCAATCAAAAAAAAAAAAAAAATCAGTCAATTCAAATGGCGTGAAACGGCCGACAAATTTCGCTTAGAGATCCCTTTTTTCAGGCTTCAGGTTCTTTTACGTGCCCTTTCGAAGGAAGCCATACTTAAGCCCGAAAAAAAATCCATTGATCCTGACCGGGTTTGAACCCGCATCTTGGATTTAGGAGGCAGGTATGGTTACCACTACACCACCGACTTTCTACCGGGAACGTCATCTGCCTGCAAAAGTTGAATTTTATAAAATGTTGCTTGACACTTTTAATGATTTTCATCAAGAAATTTTGACTTATATTTGATTCTAACGACAAATTTGTAGTAGAAACTTTTGCATTTTCTTGCGCATGGAGAACATGCAATGTAATATTTCTATCAGCCGCACTTTTCCGGCGACCTGATCTTGATAAGTCCTTTACGCCTCTAGTTGGAGTAAACTTTATAACGATCCTTGTTGTATGTAGAATTAGATTGGGATCTGCATGTTTACCATTAAATAAACTTTCGATGAGATCGATGCCTGTTTCTGTAGTCAACCATAGTCTCAACATCATATAGAATAATTTAACACACCAGATGTCAGATTTAATCACTTAAATAAATGTTTCTGTATCTATAAACATGATTACATGGATATAAATAAAGAACAGTATTTATGTTATTGCTGACAAAACACAGTAAAAAAAGAACGCTTTATTATTCGCTACAATTGTTTTATTTTCTTGAAATGTGAACAAAAGTATCTAGTATGCGTATTTTTTTAAAAAATCTTAATGAGTTGTATTGAATGTTCAATTTAAAACAAAAGAATAGAAGTCCGTTTTCGGCTTACGGCTATCCCCACATATCGAGTTTCATATCGCTGAACCACATGCTTCAAAAGTTATAGAGGTGCTGCGGGAATTTCAACCAACCTGTATATTGGAGTATTAGGGGTTGTTCTGGCATTTTTTGTTGTTAATTTTTTTTTTAAGTGTTTAACGCCCGTTTTTCTACTGAGGCACCACAGGCGGTGGACACTGATGATACATGAGATGAAATGATATATTGGGAGAGGATTTTTTTTAAGGAAGCGTTTCAGGCCTAGTTTAGGGTTCCACTAAACATTTGACATTTATGAGGACTGAGGAAAACCTGGGAGTCAAGGAGGATTCCTGGCCGAAATCGAACCCCATACCTCCCGCCCACGAGCCCGCCCCTTAACGACCTCGGCCACCCGTGACATGACATGTTACATGACACCTGTATTCTTTGTGAACGTTTTCGGATCTCTTCTGTTTCAGTGCATGTGACGGGAAGGGAAGCTGCGAGGCAAGTGCCGGGAGCAGATCCCGGTTGGACCTGGTGGTGGACTGGAAGGAAAGGAACTGCCTGTGTGACGCGGACTGTGCTAGATATGGCGACTGCTGCCTGGACTCGCCTCACTTCGTGTTGGCTCAGCAGCGTCGTGGCGCCGCGTCCTTCTCGTGTGTGGAACTCCGTCAGTTTGGCGGGATCTACATGCTGACCGTTTGTCCTCCAGAGTGGGGAGATGCAGCTACACGGACGCTGTGCGAGACACAGAACGAGGCCGACCCAATGTCGGCGATGCCCGTCACAAGCCATCAGACAGGCCTCACGTACAGGAACGCCCACTGTGCGCTATGTCATGGGGACCTGATGGCTAACAGCACGGACTTCTGGAGGCCGCGGCTGGAGTGTCCAAGTCTCGTGCAGAGCCTCACGCCCAACATGACGTTCGAGGAGGTTTCCAGAGCTCTCGCCTATGACCCAAGCCTCAAGACGTGGATGATACGTCTCCGCGACAACTCTTCTGAGGTTCGTAACTACACGTGCAACATCGACCCGGTGCTGCCCACCACCTCCGAGCACGTGGTGCGGCGTTGTCTGACCGGCATCACCAAGACGTGTGCTCTTAACTGGACCAACGTGGACGTCCGAGACCGCTGCGAGGCCTACACCTCCGTCGTCTACTTTCAGAACGACGGCTATCGCAATGCACACTGCGCCATCTGCAACAACGTGCCCGTCCAGAACTTGGCCTGCATCAGAGCCCAGAGCAGGGTCCACGACTATACCCGGGAGTTCAGTCCCAAAGCCTTCGCGGTTTTGTTTGACCTGTCGGGAAGATCCGGAGAGGCGGTGGGCAAGGCGAGAGCGTGTCCCAGGGACTCGCAGTTGTACGATTACTTCTTCAGACTGTGTCGCGATGTAGTGTGCTCTGGAGAGGACCAGGAGTTCTCTCACGGACGCTGCATTGGTCTCATGCCAGAACACGACTCCACAGAGCAATACTCCGAGGTGGAGTTCGACAACGGAGTGTATTACAACGTCTCGAGCCCAGACGGCAACATCAACATCAGTCACATCCGAGAGGGAGAGGAGGCGATGGCCGAGCATTTCTTGTCCTGTCCTAAGTTTCTCCTGGATCGCAAGGACTACGACCTGGAGGACGCGGGGGGCTCTGTCTACGTGCACGCGTACAGGAGAAGATTCCGGACCGGCCAATTCCACGTCAGGGACTACGATGGTGTTCTGGAGCTGTGCGCAGACTCCTTAGGTGTGGAGTATGTGGACAAGTTCGGACCACACATGGGCTACGTGACGATAGCAGGACTAGGGGTCTCAATCTTGTTCCTCATCCTGCATTTGGTAGCCTTTATCTTACTTCCTGAGCTCAGGAACCTGTCCGGCAAGAATCTCGCCTCCCTCTGTGTGGCCTTGCTTCTCGCCTACTTGGCCTTCATCGTAGGGCAGTTCCTTAGGGTAAGTTACATACCTCAACATCTGTTCTCGATTAGATATCTTGTCACTTTATGATCCACAGGCTGTGGTAAGCTCAACGTGCAAAAATAAGGAGAAAAACGGAAGAAGTTAATAAGAGGAATAAAACAAAGAAATAATAAAGAGTTTTTGTCTCTAGACTCTTATGTTATCATCTTCTTTTATACACGGTGTCCAATTTATCACTCCCTATTTTTAAAATGTTATATTTTATTTATTTATTAATCAAATTGTTTAGAGCTACTAATATTACACACCTATTTCTTAAGGTTTTGTTTGATATCCTGTTAAATTTCCAAATAGCACCAGCATTCTTGACGCATTTCCATAAGCGAACTGGCACGATCAATACTGCTGCATGCAAAAAGTTTCGTGGAATATTATTTGTAACATCGGATATTGTTGCTTCCAGTTCATCCATTTTTTCCCCTCTCTATTGTGCGCCTCCTCCTTCCCACCCCCAGAGTAAAAACTCACAGGACGTTAAATCAGCTCTGCGTGCACCTCGTCTGCCAGTCCAACGACGGAGAAATATCATGCAGCCTATTGCAGACAACAGTTGTAAAATGTGCGGGCGCCCCATCCTGTATAAAGTAAGGGGATGCTCAACTCTAACATTACGGGCCTTACGCATTTCCACAGGTATCTTTTGGCATTCATTGCGTTCCTAAGAAATAACTAACAATTGTTCCTAAGAAGGATTAACAATTGTAGATGACTTGATACCAAACACCATGTGAAACACTGCCTCATCAGATCACAGAATGTTCTCAAAAAGTTCAGTCAATCACAATTCCAACCCAAGAAAAATTCTGCAAACTCCATTCGCCTGTCACAGTCTTCAGGAAACAATTGCTTCCATGGTCTAAAAGAGAGGTCTTTCTTAAGAATGGTTGAAACTGCATACCGTGAAAGAGCACTTCCTGGTCTGCTTACATCGTTGACAGTGTTAGTAGTTTCATATGGCAATTTTTAATTGTTTTTGCTTCCAGTGTTGCATGGATTCCACGTTCAGCCCGCCATCAACTTTGTACTGGTACCACAGATCTCAGACTTCATACCGAGCTGCTATTCTGACTAACTCTTCTACACTCAAGACAGGCGGCATTTCAACTGAAAGAGAAGGGAAAAAACCCACAATGAATGGAGAGTATAGTGGAGCCATTTTAACAAAATCGAGCATTAAACAGAGAAAAATAGGGATTGACTTATCAGACATTCTGTACACCCTCAGCTGTTAAAGAACAACATGGTAGAGTTTGTAGAGGGGTCTTAGACAAGCAATTTGAATTAGGTAATCTACGGCCCAGGTAGAAAAATAAAGGAGTTAAATGGTGCTAAAGAAGTTGCAATTATATGCTGATAAGTCGGCGTTAGAAGGGAAAAGGCGGCTTAGAAAGTCTCCAAACCTGTTTCAGGAGCGAGGAAATCACGATTTTCAATAGCTCAATATCAGCATTTACAAACTTTAGTGTTATAAAAATGTTAAATTAGATCATCTCCAAGATCTAATGGTTAGAGTATCTAACTACTATTCCTCTGGCCTTGGGTTCGATTCCCGGATCTGTCATGGGGTTTTTGCCATCGATTTAGGCATAGATTTAAGGACCCCCATGCTACACCATAGCCGTATCAACCTCACCGTCGTCTCCATTGAGACAACGTAGGGGCGCCCTATAAGCGTCCTGCCTCACTACACTACCACCTTACCAGGGTGAAATTCCCATAATTTCATGAAAACTCGTGAAGGGGGTATAATATGATACTACGGCACTGAACAACAATTAACTGATTTACCGTTTTAAACAGCTTAGTCTAAAGCAGTGATTCTCAACAGGTGATTTTTCAACCCAATGAAAGGGATCACAGACCGGTTCGTGGTTAAACCTCAAGTCTGGCACTATTTAGTCAGTATAGTTCCCTTAGTGTTTATAGTAAGGCTAGGTTTGATATTAAAGATAAGTTCAGTGTTGCAACGCACTTTATTTTTCAAAATAGTCCCTTGGAAGTCCGGTTTCTTCGAAATATTTAAAAACTTGGTTGTCTTTGGTATGACGTCTATATTTGACTTAAATATGAGACCAGCCCATAAAATTTTGAGTTTCGGGAATAGATAGTAATCCAAAATAGCTATACCTATCAGGTGAATATCAGAAACATTTCAAATCTTAGATCGTCAATTTCTCTTGAGCGACATCACTTTAATGCTGGGGAGCATTGTCATGGTGAAACAACACTTTCTTTTTGGCCACTCCCGGACGTTTTTGAGGATCTTTTCCTTCAGTCTCCCCCCCCCCCCTTTTGAGTGGTGTTTAACTCTCGTTTTTACTACTGAGGCACCATAGGCGGTGAGCACAGATGATACATGAGATGAAATGATAAATTGGGAAAGGAATTTTTAAGGAAGGAAAAGCTCCGTCTAGGGTACCTCCCCGGCATTTGCCACTTATGAGGACTGAGGGAAATCTGGGGGGAAAATTCACGGTCCTAGTAGCAATCAAGCCCAAGATCTCCCGCTCATGAGTTCGCGCCTCAATGATCTCGGCGGTCTCCCTCCAAAAGTGATCCATTGTATTCTTCAGTATTAGTTTTCCCTTCTACAAGAAGTCAAATGAGAATTATTTTTGTTTTTCAGAATACTAAAGCCAACACCCAACACCTTTCCAACGGATAGACCGCCTTTCGCCTTTTTCGAACCTGGTTAGCCTAATGCGTTCCACTGTTTAGATTGATATTTCGTTTCCGTTGTATAGTAATAAATTTTGGATTTGGATTTTTCTCAAGTATTTTCAAACAATCAGCCGATGTTCGATGCTATTTCGCGTTTGCTTCGGCACCCTCTTGATAAAAAAATTTTTCTGTATAAATTCATTATGCAAAATAAAATGTACCTACTCAGATGAGATGCCCGTAACCTCTGCTAGCTCGCTCAATTTCAGTCGCCTGTCAGCCAACAGAATATCATAGACTTCATTAATGATTTCTTGCCTCATAGCTGATTTTGGAAGCTCCAGGATGTGGTGCGTCTTCGATGCATGTTCTTTTACCCAAAACAGAATGGTTTCATCGGAATGGCATGCGTCAACTAATAAATTTACTTTGCAGTTTTCTGTTACACAAAAAAAGAATTGAATCGCACTAAAGAAATATTTTACCATTTTTTATCGTCACTACAAACGCTTGTTTTTAACAACTGCCAAACAATTAATTAACATCAGAATAACTTGAAACCATAGCATTTAGATATACATTGAAAGCATACTTTATGACCATGTATACAGAAATGTCTTCTGTGTTCTAGAATACGAACTAAGTTATTTAAAGTTGTAACCCGCTGAAATATTTGTTGTTTGTGTAGTAGCCAGTAAAAAGTTTTATTCTCAAATCTAAAATGTGAAATTTTGCAGTAGCGCAATATATTTAGCTTAAAATTGTGTTTTGTAATGACCAGAATTTGCAGTCGCATAAATAAGTGGATTTCCGGTGATATACATTTTAACAAATAAAGTGTCATCTAAAAACAGTAATTATGACGTCATAACTGGCATAGTAATAATCGGGAAAATGTTACATATTTGTAAAATAATTTTCAGAAACGCGTCAAACATGTCTCATGAAAGTTTGTTTAATTTAAATTGAGCTTTTGTGATTAATGTATTTAATAATAATTAATTATGGAATATGTGATATTCTGCCTTTGTTGTTAGCACGTGATCATACAGTTCTTATTTATATATAGGTATTATCATGAATAATGGCATTCTATCTCCGTTTCCCGAATTGCTAAGAGATTTCAATGCATGGTTAGTGCATTATCCTTTTCAGCTAAACGAAGGTTACGTAAAACTAATGATAATTTATCTTGACTATTTAAATTCCTTGAGCTTTGAGAATGCTGCCCTAGTACTAACACCCGAAACTGCAAAACGAAAGCTAAGAATGTTCTTCTTCTTCCCCCCTCTTTTTTCCCCTTCCCCTGCCTTACAGATAAAACATCAGCTCTAAATATCTACACAAATATCGATAAACGTTTGCATGCGCATGTGCGGAGAGAAAATGCCCGCCATGAAAGTAGTGAATGTGAAGTATCATCAGCACCACGTGATCCTAACATAAACATTGAAGGCGCTTGTCTGTTACAGGCTGGCACGGCGCCATGTAGCGCTACTGCCGTAGTGACCCAGTATTTCTTCCTGGCGTCCTTCTCCTGGATGTTGACGATGGCGTTCGACGTGTGGAGGACACTCAGGTTGGCCACCTCGGAGCTGCGAGTGTCCTCAGGCAAACAGTGGCGAAAGTTCGCTGTCTACTCCACGTGGACCTGGGCAGTGCCCGCCATCTTCGTTGTAGCAGCTGTCGCCACCGATAACGCTCCTCCAGGTAAAAGTGAGAAGCACCTCTTCCGCGTATATCCCCATTTACATTTGTTACATTACACAAAACTGAACACAAATATTGGTCACCACGGAAACGGTACATATTGTTATATTCCTAATGTACAGGAAAGAACTGCACTATATTAACTGTTTCCACAGTAACGAAAGTGAGAATTATTTCTTACTTTTGTACAACCTGGTTATCATGTAAACAGTACGTGTTGTTATATTCCTAATGTACAGGAAAGAACTGCACTATATTAACTGTTTACATGGTAACCAAGTTGAGAATTATTCCTTACTTTTGTACAACCTGGTTATCATGTAAACAGTACGTGTTGTTATATTCCTAATGTACAGGAAAGAACTGCACTGTATTAACTGTTTCCATAGTAACCAAGTTGAGAATTATTTCATACTTTTATACAACCTGGTTATCATGTAAACAGTACGTGTTGTTATATTCCTAATGTACAGGAAAGAACTGCACCATATTAACTGTTTCCATAGTAACCAAGATGAGAATTATTTCATACTTTTGTACAACCTGGTTATCATGTAAACAGTACGTATTGTTATATTCCTAATGTACAGGAAAGAACTGCACTATATTAACTGTTTCCATAGTAACCAAGTTGAGAATTATTTCATACTTTTATACAACCTGGTTATCATATAAACAGTACATGTTGTTGTATTCCTAATGTACAGGAAAGAACTGCACTCTATTAACTGTTTCCATGATAACCAAGTTGAGAATTATTTCATACTTTTGTACAACCTGGTTATCATGTAAACAGTACGTATTGTTATATTCCTAATGTACAGGAAAGAATTGCACTATATTAACTGTTTCCATGATAACCAAGTTGAGAATTATTTCATACTTTTGTACAACCTGGTTACCATGTAAACAGTACGTGTTATTATATTTCTAATGTACAGGAAAGAACTGCACTATATTAACTGTTTCCATATTAACTAAGCTGAGAATTATTTCATACTTTTACACAACCGTATTACATGTAAACAGTACGTTTTGTTATATTCCTAATGTACAGGAAAGAACTGTTTCCATATTAACTAAACTGAGAATTATTTTATACTTTTGTACAATCTAATAGTTGTGTTATATTTCTAATGTACAAAAAAGAACTACATACTACTTTTTCGTACTGAAAAACGAATTATTATCCATTTGTTTTTTCACTTTTATTAAATGCCTATGAATATTTTAAAAATAGTCAATTTTGATTATTAGCAAACTATTCTTTTTTTAATTTTATTATAACGCTTTAATACTCAAATTTGTTTGGACCAAACAAACAAAAAAATGAGGCCGGTAGAACGTTATTTAGTGAAGTCATTAAAATAAAAATGTCGCTTTCAAAATCGTAACCCAGTTTTCAAAATGTAAAAATAATTCTATTTACTTTTTTAATGTTTGTATATATAACCTATGCTAGAGCGATTTTTAATTTTCGGTTTTCAGGTACTCTTTCACATATAAAGGCCCGATTTCTCTGATTTTCATAAACTATTTTTCTTGATTTACTTTAATGGTACAAACCGAAAAAAAATATTGCAAAAAATATTAGTACCGCTAGAGCGATTTTTAAATTTTGAGTTTCAAGTATATCCTACTCCTTATAGTCTGATTTCGCTGATTTTCAGAAACTGTTTTTGTTATTTTATATCAATAGCTTCTTATTTTATTTAAATAGTATATACCGAGGTTTGCTGCGAAAAAAAAATATTGATGCCTCTAGAGCGATCTTTTAATGGATGGGGGTAGAGGAACTAGAGGTCACTCGGCAGACCAATGCTCACCCTGAGCTATATCGGTGTGTGTGTGTGAACATTAAAAATTTCCCTACTTGCCCCAATATATAAGAGGCCAAAGCGATTCTACAGCAGCTCTTCCCTTTTCATTTGACCTCACCTTACAATTTTGTAACACGCAAAAGCTGTAAATGAATTTTTGAAATCGCTTTTAAAAAAGTGTTGTTAACAAGCGCAGGTTTTGCTACCGCAACAGTTTGTTGTTTTATTTCTATTTTTTTTTATTCAGATCTACACAACAAGTGCTGATAAGCGAAAAATATTCAAAATCCTCACCTTGGTGAAACAATAGTATACTGTTTGGTTATATGACACTAAAGCTGGTACCCTGTAGATTTCTTGCATCGATATAAAACTTGTGTACTGTTGCAGGCTCGGTGACGTCAGAGTTCAGGCCGGGGTTCGGACGGAGCACTTGTTGGTTCAGTCACCGCTTTGCCCTCCTCGTCTTCTTCGCCTTGCCTCTGGGTCTAGTGATGCTCCTCAACATCGTCTTCTTCGCCTCCAGTGCCCACATGATCTTCGCCACCACCTCCACGACTCGCTTCACGTCCAGTTCGGGCACACAGCGCGATTTCCGCCTCTACATCCGCCTCGCCCTCGTCATGGGACTCACCTGGACGGTTGGGCTTATCGCCGGGTACCTAAACGTCGAAGGATTGTGGTACACCTTCGTCGCTCTGAACACCTTGCAGGGTCTCTTCATCTTCCTGGCGTTCACCTGCACGGAGAAGGTGGTGAGAGCTTTCGGGGACGGTCTGGGGCGGTGCTGGAAGAGTAGAAGACGCAGGAGGCGAGAAGAACTCGCCGGAGTGAACGGAAAGGCCAGGCCACCGTCTTTCTCGTGGTCTGGAATCTCCAGTTCCAGCACCAGAAAGTCTCAGCTGGGTTCTAGTAGCGAGTCGAGTAGCCACCACAAGGAACTTGCCCCTCACGTAGACACGTTGTACTGAAGTGACTTCATCGCGTAACTATGAGAAACTTGTCTAAATGTCCTGCTCCAAGGAGTCAGTGAGATCAGGATGATATTTGATCCTGCATGATGCGGCTGCCAAAGACTTCTGAAAGTATTTAAGGGAATTTCTGTCATAAGATCAGCTGATTTGGATGAGGTATCTTAAGGCACACTGTGCTCCAAAATTTACAAGAGTTCATCTCTCATCTGCATCACTGACACTTACTAGTTGATGCAGTTCTCTCAGCGAGCAATGCCCTAATATTTCCACCTCCATCCGATGAAACTTTCTTCCTTAAGCTTTGAGAACAGCCTGTACCCTTAACTCCAAAACAAGACTAGCGCCCTAAAGAACGAGAATATATCTAAACTTACTGCAACTGCATCCCGAAATTTGGAAATTATATTCGTACAAAAATTACCTTACCTCCCCTGTGCAAATCAACTAGAACTTTCCAAAACGTGTATTCCAAAAATTACAGCATGATCATCCCTGATGATAGTTGAGATACCAATGTGTTTCTATTCCTTCCAATCTTTCAAGAAGATTCTGTTCCGTCCAACAATTTTTTTTATGTTATTAGCCGTAAACCAGTCTCAATTGTTTTGGGATTGGTCACAATACATTTCATTCTCAGTTCTTTTATAAAAATACAGGGTTAATCAAGGACACACACACTATTAAAGTTATGATGACAAAAACAAGAGAACATAGTAACTTTATAGCTTTTTTTATTTGTTTCAAATAAGTTTAGTGTGGAGTTTAGCATTATGTTGGTAGATATGCTCCAGTTAACTGCAGATTATTTTCTTCTTGTACATACAACCACAATCTTTAAATTACGCACCCCATGCAGAAATAGATTCATCTCGGTGGATCATTCCCACATGAAATGGCTGGTGTTCAAATCCCACCAGGACCGTCCTCCCTGACTGAGGTTTTTTTTCCAGATTTCCCTCAATTCTCATAATTGGCAAATGCCAGGGAGGTACCCTAAACTTAGTCCTGGAACGTTTCCTTCCTTAAAAAAAAATCTTTCCCAGTATATAATTTCATCTCATGTATCACCAGTGTCCACCGTCTGTGGTGCCTCAGTAGTAAAAAACGGGCGTTAAACACCGTTAAAAAATTAACGGTGACTCGTCGTTTTTCGAATACTTCACTGATGGTTCAAAGGACCATTGTCAAGTCCGTCTTCACAGGAAGTTCTACCACGTTTAAACTCACAACACTTTGCACCACAGAGCACAGCCTCCTCCAAAGTTGCTTAAATTTCTTGATGAATTTATGAAGATCAGTGTTTTTCTTCAGTCCGTTTCTACCGATTGGGTTAATATTTACTATGGCGTATGAAACAAAATCGTACTTGATACTGAGATTAAGACTTAGAAGTATATCAGGCAATTGAATGCTATGAAACATAACATTAGATCAACATGAATTAGGTTAGGAATAGAACTTTCTTCTTCAGGGGACATATCAAAAAGCGAGATAACAATTTATTTTTTAGATAAAATTGATGGGTCAGGCATGAAACAGGTACAACCCTTGTAATATATAGAAGTTTTCCTCTAGATTTAAATTACTCGTAAATATTTGAAAGATAAAATTTAAAGATTCACCACTGGTCCCAAAATGCATTCTAGTACCAAATAGAAACATTGCATAATAATACAAAAGTAAATATTTAAAATAACAATTTTTAAATTTTTGTCAGAAAGTTGTAGATGGAACAGTTGTGTTTAACTGTAAAATAGACATTTGTTGCAATAAAAATTATTAATATCTTTACTTCGAGACAGAATATTTAAAATCGCTTATGCAAATTTTGAAAACCCCTTAATTAATAAATAGCTTTAAAAATTGAAACATTTTAAACGTTCAATTTTTCTAATAACACAAAAACGTATTAGATTTTGCATTACATCTCATACTGTACAGATTTTCTATCTTTTTTTGTGTTTTTAGAATTAAATTATAAAAAAACCCAAATTTGGTGCTGAAAATATTTTCTGCTATTTTGCAATTTATTTTGGAACACGTGTTCTACGATATGAAGCCAGATATTTAAAATATTTTACAAGCTGGTGTTTTTTAGAAATCTTAAAGTAAAAATTTGTCGGTAATATCTGATTACTGAGAAATCACATCAGGCAACTTTTACAAAAAAATTTATTTAAGGATTATCATAAAACATTCTTTAAGAGTAGAATAAATAAAAATAAATAGTAATTCTATTTCAGTTTGGTATAAAAATAAGTTTTTGGCACTGCTGAAAACAGGGTTATGAGTACTGTGAAGATCAAAATTGTGACTTTATTGGCAAGACGATTTGATGTAGGCAAAAGAAATATATAATGGCAGCCAAAGAAAACATTACTTTTCAGATGAATATGAAATATTCATGCAGAGAGAATGAATCACAGAGTGTAATCGAATGGGGGCTTTTTAAAATGTTTGAACTTTTTGATTTTAGCCAGATATTATCAAAGCATAGATAGTTAACAAAGAAGGTGTAATAAATTAGTTTTATTTTTGTTGTTTAGATTTGCAAGTTTAATTGCTTAAGATTCTGATGCAAATATCATTCAATTAAAGCTGTGATGTTTTCAATTGAAAAAAAATTTTCTATTTTCAAATTTTGTAATTTTAATCTATTCTAAATGCTGGTGCGTTTTAAAATAATGAATATTAGGAATTTTTCAAACAACTATAATACTTTTTTATGTAAGCTCTCTTGTATTTCATTGAAAGTTAAAAACTAAATAGAATTATTTGTATAGTGTCTGTAAATTAATAATTATATTAAATTTTATATTATAAAAATTAAAAATATAAACATTTTAGATTAGTTTTACATTAAATAGAATCAATACGCACAAAAACGTAATTTTTAACAGCAAGTTTTTTAAATTATAAAACTCAAGGCTATTATTTTTATATTGTATATCTTTATATATGTAAAATCGGATTTTTATGAATATAAAATATCACTTGTAAATATTTGGAAAAACTATAAGTGTTTCCATTTCATCTCTAGGTTAAGCATTAGGGAACACATTAATTCATTAGAGACCCAAATCAGAATTTTGAAAAGTGTAAAATAACAGGCATTAGTCGTTAAGTGTTTAATATTTTGAAATTAATTTTAAACTCATAGAACCATCATGGGCATTTTACATAATTCAAATTACCATAAAACGCAATTTTTAACTAGCACATTTATAAGAAACACATGTTTAAATAAGTAACGAATGCAGTAATGATAAAAAAAGTAAATATGTCGTCATGACAACCAGTAATGACAATAATACTTCTACAGTGATCCCATTATCAATGTTGCATGGTAGTCATGGTAACCAACAGATGCACACATTTCCACACTAACATGTGGAACTTAACAACGTTGCCATTCTTATAACATGACAACCTTTTTATTTATACATTATTATTTTCATATTGCCTATATCTTTTATCCTGGATCCAAGACAACTGTGAACATTTTACTTTGTATATCAATTGCACATGACAAAAGACAATCTTATTCTATTATAGTTATATTTAATAAATGATTCATAATATTCCAATAATATAAGCAATGTAAATATCCAAGTAATGTATACAAATTGTTACGTAAGACTGTTAATATCTGTTTGTATATTTAAATGTAATCATTTTTTGGAAATGTGCTATGTGCTACGTTTTTTTTTTTAGATATCTTTATGCAGTGCTTTACTGTCTTTCATGTTGTAATTTTTACTTCAAGTTCCAAGTTGTTATTTTGAAATAATACAAAATCGTGTAGGCTCCTTCATTGTGTTCAGCTTTATACATTTATAAAAATGTAATTCCTTTATTATGATTTAGATGCAACCTCGATAAACACATATACGGTTTTAATCTGTAAATGTACTAAATGTTTATACACTATTGTGTGTAATCTTAAAGCAAAGTGTATGTTTTTTTAAATATTCCATGTATACGATGTATTTAAAATAGTTACCAATTTATAGAAGTGTTTCCATACACTTTTGTTTATATTTTTCTTTATTTTGAAATAAAAATTATATAAAATATGCAAGTTTCCAGTGAGTCACAAAGATGCCAATCTACACCACGTTACCAGGACTCTGTTCTACACAAAATGTCCGTAAGCGCAATATAAAAACATTTTTTCCCCCCATTTGCTAATTCGCGCATCTTTGAGGGTTCTTGGTACCAATTTAGAGAGAGAATTAATATCTCTTGCACGCTTTTACGTTTTTAAATACACTTAGTTTTGCAATATAAATATTTAAAATAAGCGCTTCGATAACAGCGACGAAAGAGTATCAAAGCGTCAGCCATCTGTGGTCGAAAGTGGTAACTAAAATTGACCAGTCATTTTAAAAACTCTCGGTAGGTAGCGCTCTTGAACTGTTGAATGCTTTTTGCTTTGTCGTTTGAGAGCAAACAGCTTAGTATGTGTTATCTGAATAAAACAAGTTATTTTCTCGGTTGAGTTCGAAAAGTTTGTTATTTAGGTAATGGCTTGCAAATTTATACTTTCAACTAAAGAAAAGAGGGCCCGTTTATAACGTGTTTGAAATCTTCTTCCACACGTCTACAAGACACGCCATAGCACACTCGTGTTTTCTGTGATTACAAAAAGTTTTCACATAGCTTGAAGATCTTCTGTTGCCCATTCTGGTCAAATTAAGCCAAATGATGTCAGAATTCCAGAACTCTTAGTAAGAAAATCTCTAAACCACCAATTCTTTCTTGATCGGTCACATTCAATTCTTGAACATGCCACACACGATAAGCGCGTAGATTTTATTTTTGTGCTCATTATTGATACATGGAATATGAGAGATTAATCTCTTGGGAAAAAACTATAATTTTATCGGTTATGTTGGTGTTGATTGTTTCTTCAGGCAATTCCTGGCCTCCTGGTTGTTGATGGATAGACCAGAGCTCGCAGGTTCAGGCGATGTTTTTCGGGCGTAAAAATCCCAAGTATGGCTTCCTTTGGAAGGGAAGTAAAGCCGTGGGTCCCGGCACGAAAAAGAAACTCAAGCCTGAAAGGAGAGGCCTCTGAGCAAATTCGTCGGCAGTTTCACGGTCTGAATTGACTGGGACGCTGTTGACCTGAGATGTTAAAGAGCGTTAGTAAATATATATATATATATATATATATATATATATATATATATATATATCAAAGAACTTTAATTTTGTGCCATCTTGCTGAGTAAGCTCTTATAGATGCGAAAATGGACTCTTCATTCAATAAGGCACCCTTTTATCCATTGCTATAAATATATTTGAAACTTAACACAGTGAAACTTTTCACTGAGAAACACAGTCAGGAAGCCACCTAATTTCAAACAAAGTGCGCAAAAAAAAAATCATAGGCGGTGGATACTGATGATACATGCAATGAAGTGATAAATTGGGAAAGGAGTTAAGAGTTTTTTTTTAAAGGAAGGAAGCGCTCCAGTCTAAATTTAGGGTAGCTCCCCGCCAATTGCCATTTATGAGGACTAAGGACAAAGTGGAAAAACCTCAGTCAGGGAGGACGGTCCTGGTGGGAATCGAACCCCAGACCTCCCTCTCGCGGTCCGTGCTAATAAAACCTCGACCACCCGTGGCGGTGTTATACACTCGTGGTGTCAGCAACATCTCAACATCTGGTTCTTAATAAAAGAGAGAATACCGAACGCTGGCCAACTAGCCCAATAGAAAGCAGAAATAAGCAGGAAAAAGACGAATATCAGTCGTAAATCTTTGCTGACACATGAAGGCACAAGTTTAAAGCATAAACGTTTTCAGGTTGGCCCACAAGTTCACCGACAGGGTCGATGCATTTTTTAGGGTGTAAAAATCCAAAGTGTCCGGCCGGTGTCGTAGATTTACAGCATGTATAAGAACCTCAAGCCTGAAAGAAAAGGCCTATGGCAAAATTTATCTACCGTTTCACATTTTGCATTGAATGGGACACTGATATCTTGAGGCGGCTCGTCAATAAAGGCCAGATGGGCTCGGCCTCTGCCCCCAAAAATGCCTTAATCATTTTCTCTTCTCCTGGTCAACTTTTAAAACAAATAATGCATGAAAACAGCGATGTATAACAGATTAGTTTTTATTTGTATCTTACTCAATAAGCGCATTTTCCTATGCTGTAGTAGCGGTAGCTTGCGGGTCCTCCGTTAGCGAGGTGAGCTCGTGGGCCAGCCCGGAAACGTTTATGCTTTAAACTTGTGCCTTCCTGTGTCAGCAAAGATTTACGACTTATATTCGTCTTTCTTCTGCTTATTTCTGCTTTCTCTTGGGCCAGTAAGAAGACGGTCCATGGCCAGCGTTCGGTATTCTCTCTTTTATTAAGAACCACATGTTGAGATGTTGCTGACACCACGAGTGTATAACACCGCCACGGGTGGCCGAGGTCGTATAGGCACGGACCGCGAGAGGGATGTCTGGGGTTCGATTCCCATATATATATAGACTGAAAGTGTGTGAAGTGAGAAACATATATGTTGTTTAAAGGAATGAGATTAGAAAATAAATTGAAAGGGCAACGTTCGTTTCTGTACAGGCCGACAAAACGACAGTTGCATGCCACAAGTTCTTGTGATATTACGACACATTAGTGAATTTTTATTTGTTTTATTTACGGACGCTCTTTAACATCTCAGATCATCAGCGTCCCATTCAATTCAGAGTGTGAAACGGCCGACAGATTTTGCTCAGAGGTCTCTTCTTTCAGACTTGAGGTTCTTTATCGTGCCGTAAATGTACGACACGGGACCCACGGCTTTACTTCCCTTCCGAAGGAAGCCATACTTGGGATTTTTACGCCACAAAAAATCCATCGATCCTGGCTGGACATCAGTGGAGGTAAACCAGTTGAAATATTCATAAAATTCATTGCTGTTTCTGAACTGACTACACGCTCAGGCGTACTTTAACAGCTGAATTAGAAGAGTTCCAAATAAACCAGAATTTTATAACTCAAATGTACGATATCGGAGAGGATAATAGGCCTTCTCGCACATCATTTGTGTAATTGTGCCTCTGGCCCACTAGTGGCGAGTGCCACTAGCCGCCACTGCCTGAAATGTTAAAGAGCGTTTGTAAATAAACCAAATGAACAACTTGTTGTCGAGTGGCAAGGCTTCCTGTTGTCTCTAATTTTTTAACCAATATCCCGATGCAATATCTTAATAGTTGATGTCTTTCACATAATTTTTGTCGGTCCTGGTGGTGTAGTGGTTACCATACTTGCCTCCTAAACCCAAGATCGCGGGTTCGAACCCGGCCAGGACCGATGGATTTTTTCGGGTGTAAAAATCCTAAGTATGGCTTCCTTTGGAAGTCCCATGTCGTACATTTACGGCACGAAAAAGAACCTCAAGCCTGAAAGAGAGGCCTCTGAGCAAAATTTGTCGGCCGTTTCACGCCCTGAGTTGAATGGGACGCTGATGACCTCAGTTGTTAAAGAGCGTCCGTAAATAAATCAATAAAAAAAAATCACATAATTCCATCTGGCATGCTTTAAATTAACCTGCTTGCCAGTGCGAAGGGCAATGGATTAGTGCATTATATAAAAAAGATTTTCATGCTGTTTTGCATAAATGACTGTTTTTATATAAATTTGCAATCATTGTCTAAAACAACACACATTTTATATGAGGACTGTAAAGATATTAATGACTGCATGTTTATATTAGAACCTAGAGTCTTTTACATTCCTTCAATATAGTCCCCTGCCACATGTGTCACCCGCTGTCACACTTCTGGAACACGCTGGACATCCGTAGCTAAGCCGCTTTTCTTGATATTTGAGAAGAAACGTACTATTGAAAAACTATAATGTGGCTTGTTCTGACTTCTGCGGCTAACTCCCTCATTGGTCCATCAAGCCAATATAATGCGCCTCAAGTAAAAGACTGCCTATGTCGGTCCTAGTGGTCTAGTGGTAAACATACATGTCTCGTAGACCCAAGATCGTGGATTCAATCCCGGCCAGTGTCGATGGATTTTGTAAAAATCCTAAGTATGGCTTCCTTCGGAAGGGAAGTAAAGTCGTGGGTCCCGTGTCGTACATTTACGGCACGATAAAGAACCTCAAGCCTGAAAGAAGAGACCTCTGAGTAAACTTTGTCGGCCGTTTCACGTCCTGAATTGAATGGGACGCTGATGACCTGAGATGTTAAACAGCGTGCATAAGCAAACAAACACAAAATTAGATACATAAATTACTACCGTGAACAATTCCTCAATGCTCTTCGCACAATTGCAAGGAAAGGACTGAAAATTTGTGACGAACAAAATTCCTGTGCGAGTCTCAAAACGCATCTAGTAACCTTCTTATAAAAACATGATAATATATTTTAGTTTCAATGTTTAGTAACCTCTGTTCGGTTAGTACTTTCAACGTATGGAGCAGCACGATTCTTTTAATGGTGGCATTAAAAATATAAAAAAATAACATTATTGAGCAGTCATGAGGGTTTTTAAATCATGTTGTCATGGAAATAGCATTCATTTATTACTTAGAGACTGGAAAAATAAAATCTCAATGTTTCCAACGTAACCATGAAATTTGAATTTCTTGATGATGGAGTTAACATAAAACAGGAATTATATTGATACAGCTTGACTTGTCAAGGTCAACTTTAAAACATTTGCTATGCTTCTCAGCGAAAATGTGAAGTTGGCCTCGGGAATATTTTAAATAGCTGTCCGTGGTTGATGAGATAAAAGCAAATAGTTCCGAGCACAAAATGACGGGTTGTATAATTTTCAACGTTACACGCATTATCAGATGAGGAATGGGGAAAACCAAGTCATATGTTGCGAAATATTTATGAAGTAGTCGGGACAGGTCTGGTGTTGGCCCCTCTTGCGTTTTTGTTACGTCATTAAAGACTGGAAAGAGCTGCGGAAGTCTATCAACGATAAGAAAAGGGAGGGGGGTGTAGTGGGGGCAAAATAAAATATGAACGTGGCTGTTAATTAAGAAAATCGTCAAAAATGTAAAATAGTTTTATTTTAGTTAAACTTGCTAATATTGTGGAATGTTATTTCGTGGTATGCTTTGGAGGACGTTAGAAGGTGTTTTTACGTCACTTGAATTTTATGAGGAAAAATTCCAGATCATTGACATCAGAGGCGCAGACAAGGTTTCTTGTGCTGCCCATTTATAGGGGAGGACGGAGTTTTGCAAAGTTTTAAATAGAGAAGATTCTGTCTCTGCCACCGCTCTCAATACACCAAGTTCCACAGAATATTATTCCACCTAATTTGAGAGAATAATTTAGTGCAATATATTGAGTTAAACATTCGGCAAATTTCCCTCACATGTTGATCGAAGCTTGGAACTAAAACTAAAGCTCGCCTACGGTCTGTAAAAGTTGCACATTTTTTATCTCTTTATCTTTTTGTAGCTGTTTATGTTTGCTATATTAATTTTTTAAATCTTCCTTCCTTTTAGTTTTAGTTCATTTTGGTTTATTTATGGACGCTCTTTAATATTTCAGGTCATCAGAGTTTCATTCACTTCAGAACGTGAAATAATTTGCTCAGAGGTCTCTTCTTTCACGCCTGAGATTCTTTTACATGCCGTAAATGTACGACACGGGACCCATGACTTTACTTCCCTTCCAAAGGAAGTCATATTTAGAATTTTTACGCCCTAAAATCCATTGACCCTGGCCGGGATGAACCCGCGATCTTGGGTCTACGAGGCAAGTATGGTTACCACTACACCACTAGGACCGATCGGAAAGTAACTTTTTATACCGTTTCTACAGAGGGCTGATATGTACACTACCAACAAATATTTTATCATCCACCCTTATGCTGAGGTGAAACGACCGGGAAGAGGAAGAGAAAAGGAAGTATGACTGGACATGGACAGTGGTAGAGACAGTAAGTGCGTGCTCATCGAAGAAAATACCTCTCTATTTTTCCCAAAAGTGCCATATGTATTATTAATAATTTATAATACCCGCTTATCAGTACAGTAGCTTCATATATGTATAATTTAAATGATCATAGCTTGAAAACACTCTTTCAGCTATTTGTTGGGGCTGAACTGAGCGGATATTTTGTGAACTATTTACAAAGGAACAGAATGTACATCGGCAGCATTCGTTGAACAGACGGAAAGAAAGAGTACATCATTAGCCGTATTGTTGAAAAGTGGAAGGCTGGTCGTGAAATTGTTCAAATAATGGGTTTAGTACATTATGTAACAGGACACGGTCCATATTGCTCATATTTGCAAAGATTTAAATTACAAGCTAACAATACATGTACGGATTACACATGTAATGTGATCGATACACTGGAACATGTCTCATTTGCATGCCCTAAATACCAGTCAATTGTAGCAGAGGAAACACGACTACTTGCTGGGAAACACATCTGGAACATCATGAGAGATGAAGATTATTTTAGGGTATTGAATGAACTAACAAATAAAATATCATGCAAAATGGCAGAAGAGCAAAAATCAAACAAGAGAAAAAAGTTCAAAGGTCAGAAATCGTACATTCCCCAAAAAGATCCCAGATAATCAGGGAAAGGCAAGAAAGATATTTACAAGTAGAATTATTAATCAGAAATAGGGAACAGAACTGACAGAAGAAAGGAATAATGGCAGTTTTCGGGTGGAAAGAAAGCAGTTGAGAGAAGAAGAGGTAGACAGAAATCAAAACGAGATTAGAGAAGGAAACTGCACTGTCAATACACCGCGGTCCAGAGTATAGTTGCTGCTTTAGACCGGCAGCGATATTCCAGTGGGGAGCAGCCCGGATACCGACGTTAGCAGAAATGAAGATTGTAGATATTAAATTGGATAAAAATTGTAAATGAATTAATTTTAAATGTAATTATTGCTTCTGGGTACCTGTAGCAATTGTAGATGTAATTATAAATCACAGTTTAATAGCCGTAGTGTAGGATTCCAGTACCGGTTTAGTTTATTGAAGTTTAGTTTCGTTTAGGTATAGTATTAGTATTATATATTTTAAAATCTGTAAATTTAAAATTGTAATTTAAATTGCATTAAAAAGTAAGAGGAATAAATCAAATAAATCTGGAGTATTATGTCCTGATGTAGAAACAAGATGTAAATATTGCAAAAAATTCAAATAACGATTAGTATACACCAAGGAGAGAATTTATTTCGTACCAAATCCAGCGGTTCTAAGAAGAAAGAAAATATGATTTATAATCGACATACACAGGCTCAGGAGCGGGAGATCTGGAGTTCGATTCCTGCTAGGATCATCCTCCCAAACTGAGTTTTTTTCCCTTCTTTTTTTTCTGGTTTTCCTTTGTCCTCATTTACTGTAATTGTTCAGGAGGTTTCAACACTTGCTTCCTTAAAATAAATAAATAAAACCTCTTCGCAATTTATCATTTCATGTATCATCAGTGTTCACCACCTGTGCTGCCGCCTCAGTATTTAAAACGTGTTAAACAACTTAAACCCTGGAATACCTTACTTGTGATCTTTCCATTGGTCTATTTTTCTATCAGATAACGACAACGGCACTAGATATAAGACTTAAAACATGTTTCGTTACACCAGCGCCCTAAATGAGTATTTTTTTTTATTGATTGATTTATTTATGGACGCTCTTTAAAATTTCAGGTCATCAGCGTCCCATTCAAATCAGGGCGTGAAACGGCCGACAAATTTTGCTCAGAGGCCTCTCTTTCAGGCTTGAGGTTCTTTTTCGTGCCGTAAATGTACGACACGGAACCCACGACTTTACTTCCCTTCCGAAGGAAGCCTACTTAGGATTTTTACGCCCCGAAAAAATCCATCGGTCCTGGCCGGGTTCGAACCCGCGATCTTGGGTGTAGGAGGCAAGTATGGTAACCACTACACCGCCAGGACCGACCTAAATGAGTGTGATAGACTCTGTATTTGTGTACTACTTGTAGGCTGCACTATTGCTATTGGGTTCTATTGTTTACAAAATTCTTGTTCAGATGCCAGTGTGTGCTGTTTCTGTTGGTTGTTCAATATCTGTAAGAGAAAGCTGAATTAAGAAGAAATTGTTGAGTTACTGCAGGAGAGTGAATCAGGTGAAAGTTATTATTTCGATTCAGAACATGCCTGACGATGGTGAGGACCACGTAACTAGCGAAGTAAATCATACATGAAATTTAACGTTCATACAATCTCAGGGAAGATAACACTGCAACATTTACCAAGTACAACAGGCATGTCTTTTGGAAAAAAAAATGTATGGAATAAAACCCCTCCAAATCAATTTATTCCCAAAGAGTTCTTACCAAGAAGAGACAGAGAAGAAAAATATCCAGACTTTGATTTTACTTGGGACCATACTCTAGTGTTCTGTGTATGCAAGGGAGATAAGGTTGTGGTGTTCCTTTCTACAATTCATCACACATTAGTTGTCAATAAGAGTGAAAATGTTGAGTATAGCAGTAAAACCAAAGTGGATCCTTGGACTAAACGGTTCATACGTACTCCTGCAAAAGGAATAAAAGTAAATGACCATTAGTATTATTTATGAACTCAATTGACACACGAGCAAGCGCAGCATACGTAATCTTTTGGGTGAAAACCCAACCTGGAATGTAACTAAGAAAAAGTGTAGGTGCCACATATTTTGTGTTGAACTGGCTGAAAATTTGATATAGCTTCATGTAAGATTAGCACTTGAGAAGAATTTTGCGTTCAAGAGATACTTTTTGGAGAGGGGTCAAGTGGTGAAGATATGATAGTAGTCAATTATGTCGACGATAACAACAGCATGCAAACATTCAGGGTAACCAAGGATTGGTTCGAGTTAGAACCTCAAATTGAAATTTCTCATCTTATGTAGCGCGCTAAATCTTCTGAACTAAACCAAATGAAAGTATTTTCATTTTTCTGGTTAACAAAGAGCACTGTGGCGCTGAAATAACATCTGAAACTCTATAGGTAAATTTATTTATATATTTACGTACTGGTTATCGAGTAATATATAGTTTAAATTATCGTTTTCTCTCAAGGATAGAGACAAATACAGTGAGAGTATTTGAGCTACGGGCCATCAAAGCGTAGCTGTTTACTGGGAGAAGCTAGTCATCAAGGTTATATGATGCATTTGGGAGTAGCAGCCTACAGCTATTAGGGAAAGCTTTGTTAGAGAGCGGTATGCCTTTGCGTTTTACTCAGTGCTTTCACTGAGTGTAAAATACGTGCTAATTGTTCTTCGCAAGTTATGCCGAACTTAAGAACAGGTTTTATGTACTATACATATGTTAAGACGTATTCTTGTAGAGAAGTATGAAGGCGATTCGGCTGGCATCTGTGTTCCAGGTAGAGTAAGGTTATCAACTTGTCAAAAAGTTAACGAGAGACAGGACTTCTCAATGTCGAGAATCGTATTCCGAACCGCCTTGTACTTACGGGGAAAAAAAACCAGATGAAATACAGAAGTGTCCTAGTAAATGCTGGCAATGTATTGCCGCTGAGTGGCATCATTTTTAACATCTCTTATAACATTGGTTAATGATTGTTGTTGTCAATTTTAAATACAGCATCAAAATATGCTTTCAGTAAAAATATAAAAACACCAAGTCACGCTCAAATAACCTCACTGTATTTATAAAGAGGTGAAAGTTTGAAACAAAGTGTTGTGCACATCAACAACAAACTGGGATCATCGTGAACAAGTTAATGAATGAATGGCGGATATAGCAGAGGACAAACAAGTGCCTAAATAAAAATAGACACCTGGAACTGGAACAAGCTCTTGTGAAGGACGTCGAAAGGGAGAGGAAGGGAGGGAGGGAGTTAAGGTGGAGGTGTGTTTTCCAGTAGGATGCACGCAAGGCAAAAACTGTTACCTGGGAGCATTCCATTGCTTGAGACAGGCTCTGGGAATAGCCTTCTATCCTGACAACCATTTCAACTTTTCTTTTTAAACATGCACCTTTGTAATAATTGTTTCATATATTGTGACCATTTCACACTTAAAATCGACCAATGAAACGAAATAAAATTTTGAATTTTGATCAATCACAGACGGATTACGGAGCGAAATTATCGAAAAAAGAAATCAAATACGTTTTATCAAGCGCTGTGCATTTGTCTTGTGGTCAGTATAGGCAGCTCTATACCTCCACTATATAATCCCAACACGCATCACTGACCACTTATGCTAGAGGTGGTGGTGATATACTGATAGCAACAAAAGCATGGACAATTGACAATCATAACGCAAAGTGGAGGGTTCTTCAAAGCGTTTTGGTGATGTGTCAAATGTGCAAATTGATATACTCATTAGGAATTCCAAACCACAGAAAAATACAGACACTGCATGCTTTTTTCCCCCTTAGTTGGTATTAGAAAATCGAACGGTAGCGATTGTAATATTCGACTTTTGCTAATTTCAGTAGGGTGTCAATGCCCTAAACTTGCTTTTCCCCTTATCTACAGATACCTAAAACTGTTTTAAACTTTAATAAAGTAAAATTAATATTAATGTAATTTGATCTAAAAGTAATGTACATTAACTAATGAATTGCACTGAAGTCAATACCTTTTTGTGATATTTATGATTTAATTATTATTTAGTTCGTTAATATATTGTATTGTTGTTAACGACTATTAATTTACCGGGAAGAAATTTTAACTCAAGCTGAAAAATCCAAATTGTCATTAAAAATAAGAAGGTCTGTTGACGCTTGAATACACAAATTTGTTGATTGGATGATTATGAAAACTATTAAGGTTATTTCAGGAACTTAATGTACTCATACATTTATTCATTAAGTAGCAAATACTACATATTATTTTTTTTATTAATTCTGCAATGTATATTGACAGTTTATTCTTTTTTCAGCAATACATAAATTATTTCCTTAATATAGTGAGGTTGTTTGAGTTACAGGCCAGCAGAGCGCAGCTGTGTACTGGGCGAAGCCAGTCAAGGCGTAGGTAGCAGCTAGTATAGGATGTCCCATTATGAACACGTTTTAATAACAAAACACGTCATATGCATGAAAAGTGTTAATATGAAGCACAAACTCTATCAGTAAACATGAAACAAAACATCAGGCAAATGTCCTCCGTGGCTTCGTTGGCACACCTTCACTCTGTCGGCAAAATTTGCAACGATTTTAGCGCAAAGTTCCGACTGAATTTCACCCATGACATGTCTATTTCTACCTTGAGTTGAGGGATGGTTTGTGGATTGTCCACTTTAACACAAGATTTTACATACCCTCACAAAAAAACAGTCACAAAGTGTCAAATCACACGATGTCGGTGACCGTTACAAGAGAGGTAAAACGTTGTACGCTGCAAATGGTTCGTTGGCTTCAGTTCTGGTGTTAATTCGATCTTAAAAGGATGCATAAGCAGATTTATTGTTAAAATTCGCTGCAAACTGCTTCTGTTAATTGTTGAGAACGGCTTATAGCTGTCTGAGCAACATTCTTTACCGACAGAAGAGAACGTCCAGGTGATTTGAAGTTCTCTGTCGATCCCGTATCTTCAAACTGTTGACACGTTAGGACCATTTCGTCTACCAAAAACTACACGAAGTCTTCAAGCGGTCTCTGTATAATATTCACCGTATTTAAAATGCACTTTCAGAATCTGGACGCTTTGATATGTATCGCTCCATTTTAGCTGATAACAATACGCACAAATGACACTCGTTAATCGCAGTACAAACAGATGACATTTTATAAAATTGCAACCTAACAAAACGACAGAGGCGCTCAGTTTAAAAATTGCATTCATTATGGAACACCGTAAAGTTAGTTTGAGGGAGACCTTGTCAGCGAGTAAGTGTGCGTTCGTGTGTTATTCGGTGTTTTAATTGTTCCTTGCTAGTTATATCATTGATTGCATAGATGTAATCTTGAAGAACAGATTTTTATGTACAATACATATGTGGAAGCGAATTCTTGCAGAGAAGTGGTAAGGCAATTCGCAAAAAAAATCCTGCCAGCGGTGTTTCAGGCAGAAAACTGTTAGCTAACTTGTGGACAGAGAGGCATGATTTCTTAATGACAAGAAATGTGTTCCAAACAGCCGAAAGGTCGGTTGAAGTACAGGAATTTCCTACGCAGATGGTAGCAATGTGTTGCAACTGAGGGGCATCATTTTCAACATCTCTTATAAATAGACAGCGGATTTTCAGGACAGTATGTATTTGTCCCTTAATAGATATGATATGGAAGATCAGATTTTTTACATTTTGCAGCATTAAAAGCTGAATTTTTGTACTTTTATGGTACAAACAAATACCTATTTTGACGTTAGTGCTTATTATTTAGTTTTATGCTTAAAATATGCATGTTTACTTTAAAATAACCAAACACAACCAAATTATATAATATTTTTTATATAATTTTCATATTCAGTGACAGAATTTCTTCTGGCTGGAATTCAGGCAAGGTAATAAATGTGTCATCCCATTTCAGACTTGTCCCATTGCTTTTTCTCTTATATTTGGTGCGTTAAAGTAAAGTAAGTGAAGTAATTAAGAATACATCATCTGAGTACCGCCACGGGTGGCCGAGGTCGTTAAGGCGCGAACTAGTGAGCGGGAGGTCTAGGGTTCGAATCCTTCCAGGACCGTCCTCCCTGACTGGGTTTATTTTTCTCAGTCCTTATAAATGGTAAATGCCGGGAAGTGCCCTAAACTTAGACCTGTAACGATTCCTTCCTTTAAAAAAATCCTTTCCCAATTTATCATGTCATTTCATGTATCATCAGTGTTCACCGCCTGTGGTGCCACGGTACTAAAAACGGGCGTTAAACACCATTAAAAAAAACCATCATCTGAGTAGATTGATTGTACCAAATTGTCAGTATACCAGCAGTTCCCAAACTGCGGATCGGAACTCCCTAGTGGGGGTTGCGGCGGATATGGGGAAAGTACTTTTATGTAAGACCTTATCCAGTTACACATCCGCTCTAAGTAAGAATATGTAAAGCGTCTGTTGCATTATGATTGCCTACTTTGACCAGTCTTACAGCAGCGCAACAATTACTAGTGTCATTAAATAGATGTTAGCGTGCCCGCGAACTTGCATATTAATAATTATTAAGCAGAGAAGTGCCAATATTTCATTCTCGAAAAGGAGGCCGTTCATGCAAGAAGTTTGGGAATCGATACACATAATCTTTACTGTATATATCTTTTCTTTTCACTCTTCTGAAATGCGGATAACAGTACGAGAAAGAAAAAGTGTATTACTAAATCTCCAGATGAGTTCCTCGCAGGAATCATTTGAGATTGCTTAAAGCAAACTGCAAATGTTTTGACAGAAATTGAAATTGGCTGTACTTTTAGGTTTATTTATTTATTTTTAAGGAAGCCCTTTAACGTCTCTAGTCGTTGGCTTCCCATTCAATTCAGGGCATAAATTTTTCTCAAAGGTCTCTTCTTTATCTTACGCATCGTAAATCTACAATGGCTGAATACAGGATGATTATAAATTATCGACTTCTTTTTGAGAAAACTGATGATGTTGTGTTTCTTTTATATGTAGTGTGAAAGGTGCTATTCGCTGAAGAAAGAATAGCTGTGTACATGTTTCATGGTTTTACTTACTTGACGAAAATCCCTTAAGTTCTTTCCCACCAAATATCAGACTAATGGTTCAGAAATTCAAGACTAGAGATAGTGTGCATGATCTGAACATCTGCCAGCTGAAACTGTGTAATAAGTAGAGGATGCAATTAGCAGCAGTCCAAAAGCAAGATCCAAGTCGGGAGTAGAGTGTACCACAACCGACAGTGTGGAAATTTCTCCAAAAACAGTCATACCATCTCCAAATCCGACACAAGCTGGAAAGGAAGGACTACGCTGATCGCGAAGTAATGTGTGCCAACCTGTTGCAAAAAATGTTCTTTAGGCACCTTCCACACATTTGGCAGCGTGTGGACAGATGAACAGCCAAATGAGTTCCAGTCTGGAACTTACTTTCCGAATGGCCCTTGTAATATCTGTTTTTCACACACACACACGAAATGGATCGAGAATTTATAGTTCCCTTTCGAAGAAAGCAAATTTGGAACTGTACCATTGATGTTATGTATATGTCCAAGAAGAAATATGCTCAGATGTCATCTATAGATGTACAAATATGTTTTTTTCTGCCTTCAAACTTACACTTATAGATCAATAATACAATTTTTGGTATAAAATATAGAAATGGCATTTGTAATTTGAGGAAAATGTCGGGAAATAAGTGACTAACGCTAAACAGTGCAAGAATTTTTTTTTCTAGTATCTAGACCGGATCATGTCGTATTTTAAAGTTTATTTGGAAACTTTTTTTATAGTTTACTTGGAAAAAACTACTTTTACTTGAATATACTCTGTTAGTAAAACAGGAATTTTATTAGTGAAATTTAATGACTTTAGTCCGTAATTAAGCAGTTATATATGCATATTTTTTACTTTTTAGAAATCGCTATAGGTGCCAAAACCATTTTTAATATCTAAATGTGTATTATCTATTACTGGTGCATTGCCTGTTTTGACGCAAAATAAATTATATTGGAAGAGTACAGAAAAAACTGATTATGCACGAAATTCCTTGTTTGGCAAGAAAATCGGCGTATGCTACATGCATTGGGCATATCTTGCAAAAAGAAATAGGAATGATGGTATACTGGCTATATGTGATTTTTATTTATGTGATAAGTTAAAAAATAAAGTGAATAGAACAAACCGCCACATACTGGAAGACTGGAAGGGGAAAAAAATACATCACACAAAAAATTTATTCCATCGAAAGATTGTTGAATTGTGTTTAACGCCCGTTTTTACTACTGAGGCACCACAGGCAGTGACACTGATGATACATGAGATGAAATAATAAATTCGGAAAGCTTTTTTTTAGAGGAAGGAAGCGTTCCAAGCCTAAGTTTAGGGTACCCCCCCTGCATTTTCCATTTATAAGGACTGTGGAAAACCTGGAAAAAACTTCAATCAGGGCAGATGGTCCTGCCGGGAATCGAACCCCAGACCTCCCGCTCACGAGTCTGTGCCTTCATGACCTCGACTACCCATGGAAGATGAATTGATACATGTGAATAATAATAATTTTATATAAAAAAAAGTCAGAAATGTGTGGTTTACAGACAATTTTCCCACGTCTGTTCTTTTCATTGTGATTGCGAGAACTTGAATTAGTGGGGCGGACATTATATCCGCTTCGCTGGGAGCTCCAGCAGCTGTTATTAAACGAGCAACAAAACAAAGAAAAACCCAGTAATAAATTAAAACACTTGAGATTCGTTCCCATTCTTTCAATCAAATTTGATTAAAAAAAGCACGTTGAGTAAATGTTATGTTATATATTTTTAATAACAAAAGTTCTAAAACATTTTAAAAGCAATGCAAGAGTATAGGGGGACTATTTCAAGAGTTAATGCAGATAAACACTAAACATTGAACACTAAATTATTTCCAGAAAGATTACGAAATTAAAAATGTGTTAATATTAAGAGTTAATTAATATACTGAATCAGAAACCTTTAATGGACATTTTTAATTTTAAAACACTAACATTCTGTTTTGCTCACTCTAGAACTAGGCTACTAATACTTTCCAAAGTTAACAGGTTTTTTTTAGGTTAGAATTCGATAGATTGGAATGACGAAAAATTGGAAATATTCAACATTTTTTTTCAAAATTCGCGGAATTCCTGGAATAGAATGTCCTATCCCTAACTAAAACTGTGGCAAAAAGAAAACAGTTTGTGATCATACGCTCGCTACGAGGACTGTTCGATAAACACAAAATATGTCGCTATACTGGACAAACATTATGGCGAATGTGCACCTTCGATTACAGAGGGTATATACGATATTTGTGAGTTCAGATATGAGAATGCAAATTGTTCCGGACGCCCTGTTAAGGTAACCAACGATTCCCGAAATTATTGAAAAAAATCTACGACATGGTGATGAGCAATTAGAGACTGGAGGTGCAGAAGATTGCTGAAGCTGTGGACATTTCTGGAGATGAGTGTGTAATATCTTTTACAATAATTGTCGGTGAGTGGATGCTGCATTTGCTAATGACTGACCTGGCAAGAGAATGAATTTTCACTTCCCCTCAGAATTTAGAGCAATTCAAATGACTTTCGGAGACGAAAACGTGGAAGTGCAACCGGAGAAAGCGTTCTCTCAGCAAGAAAGATTGGTGACTGTTTTGGGAGTGCAACGGCGTAACTTTAATTGACTTTTTGGTAACGGATCATAATCAGTGAATATTACGCCATGTTACCGGAGAAATTAAACAACATGATCAAGAAAATCGTCCACATTTGGCGAAGAAAAACACCCGTTTCAACAGGATAACGCGCCAGCGCATAAATCTGCGGTTCCAAAAAATTATTCGACTTAAGATATGAAAACCTTTGTCATTTCCCCTACTATACGGATTTGACTCTTTCGGACTATTTTATTTTCTGAAGAAATGACTAGCAGGAAATAAAGTTACATCCAATGAAGAGGTTGTACCCAAAACAAATACGTACGAGGTATATGTCAAAGTCATGGCAATATAAATTTTTTCTTGCGAACTAGGGACAGCACGAAAAATAGCCACAGATGGCGTAGGTGAGCAGAGATTGTGTCTAAGCACGCCCGAAGTTCAGTTGGTGTTCAAGGATAAAGATCACGAACAGCCCAATGTGTATATGTGAAAATAGCATTCCTCCGCAGCAGGAATGCTCGATAATGCCACACAGAGCTACGGGAAGCGTTGGGTGCGCGTGCCCTGCCCTATCGAACAGTGGCGAAGTGAACAGAGGCTTTCAAAACGGGGCAAAATGAAGACTGGCGATCTGCCGCGCAGTGGGCCTCCTGTATCCGCGTACAAGGATGAACGGGTGATGGTGATGGGAGATGAGCACTGGTGGAATTAGAACAGCAAACAGAAATTCCGGCTAAAACACAGCACCGCGTCATGCGAAAAATGTGTGCAAAGCGTTATCACATCAATTAAGTGAGGTACAGAAGTGGACTCATGTCGCATCAATCTGGCGAAGTTTCAGGAAGAAGAGGATGTCATGTTGATACGCATCATTGCAATTAATGTAATATAGACAGAACTCAAGCGACAGTCCAGTGAATGGCGTCACCATTTGTCACCAGGCAAACACAAGTTTCGTCAAACTCCTTCATCAATAAAAGTCGTTGTCATTGGGTGTATGTCATATGTGTCATCCAGTGCCTGAGGGGGCCACTGTGAATGCCCAGTAAGGTACTTTTTGGCGTCACAATTGTGTTGTGCCGTACACACCAAACAGCCTGAACTTTTGAACGACGCCATTCTTCTCCACAATAACGCGACAGCTCACACAGGCGACAGTGTCAAGTGTCTTTTACAGCGGTGGGATGGGAAGTTATTCCACACTCATACTCTCCTGATCTCAGTCCCCGTGGTTATGATCTCATCCCTAAAGTGAAGCAGTCATTGCGTCTGAAACGTTTTACTAACAAACAGGATATTTTGACAGCATTTCGACGCGAGGTGACTCACGTTAGCAACTCACAGGCAGCAGATAGTATTCAGCGCCTTCCACATCGCTGGTAACGAACCTCGGTGTATTTGTAGACACTTCGAATACTGCTAAACACAGAGGACTACCTGGGTGACCCGTCCTGTGACGGATTAGTAATTATGTGTCAGTAGTTGTGTGTAACTTTTGCTCATGTCATAATAAACCAATGTTGTTCGGTTGGCAGTGTTTTATTTCTTCCCTACGAAGGCCGTCTATATTCAGCTTTCCGTTTGTGGCAATATTCGGTAGTAAATGCCATATACTTTCAATCGTATATCTTAGATTTTTCGTGTTATCCCTATCGCGAGAAAAAAAATGTTGCCATGACTTATAATAACACATCCCTTATATTTTGCAGAGCTAAAGAAATCGCATTTTATGGATGTAATAAACATATTATAAAACAGCCAAAATTAGTGCATAAATATGAAAGGTCATGTTGAGAAATAACCGCCACGGATGACCGAGGTCGTTAAGGCGCGGACACGTGAGCGGGAGGTCTGGGATTCGAATTCCGCCAGACCTTCCTCCCTGGAAGGTTTTATCCAGGTTTTCCTCAGTCCTCATAAATGGCAAATGCCGGGGAGGAACCCTAAACTTAGGCCTGTAACGTTTCCTTCCTTAAAAAATCCTTTCCCAATATATCATTTTATCTCACGATGTTGAGAAATAAAGCTGTTTTTTCTTCAAAAAAAGCTGTGTTTTCTTTATTTTGTGGGACTTATCAAACAGATACCATAAATATGAACAAAAGGCAAATAAATAACTCTATACTTAGCTCTTATACATAATATATTCAAAAATATTTTAATATACAATCAAAATAAATTACAATGATGTAAAAATGAGTTGTTAGTTTCAAGGATTGTAAGTGATTTAGGTGAATCAAGTGTAAGGGTATTTCACAATTGAATATTCCAGGGTCTGTAATGCAGCTAGAATGTGTGACATAAGTATTAGGTATACGCATCAAGTACAGATTATGTACGACGGGGTTTAGAAATAATAATAACAGCAGTGTTTAGCGAATATCACGCAATCTATGGGACGTCTATTCGTAGACGATGGACTGATATTAGTACGCCATGCAGACACTCTCTTCCTCAAGGAATGACTGTTAACGCAAGGTGTACTACAAGATGCAGGATTCAGCAACGGTGAAAAGGGAAGGGATCTTCCAACAGGACAACGCACGGTCCCACACCAGCAACACTACGACCGAAAAATTGGTACTACTGCAGTTCATTCCTGCGGTTGTACCCAGGAAAAAAGTGTTTAAAAATTCTTCAAATGGTTATCAATCCTACCTAATAGGCATCGAAAATGACAATGAAAAAAATGTGTGCGTGTTAACGCTCTAGCAGTCGCAATTTTTCTTTTTATCAACGAAACTTGGTATATAACCATCAATTAACAAAGGATTAGTCAAATTTAGCCAATAAAATTGGAATTTAAATTTTAAAAATCGCACTAAGGGCCGCACTTTTTTTTTCACTCTACTAAATTCGGTATATACCATTATTGAAAATTAATAGAAATATTTTCTGCAAATCAAGGCAATCGGGCCATTAGGACCGAAAACCGAGTAAGGATTAAAGCGAAATTTTAAAATCGCTCTAGCTGTCACAATTTTAATTTTAAAAGGAAATTTTGGAAAGTGCCAATGAAATAAAATAAGAGCAATAGTGTCTGAAAAACAGTGAAATCAGATTATTAGGAGGTGGGGGGGGGGGTTACCTGAATCTCAAAATTTAAAAATCGCTCTAGCGGAACCAATGTTTCCATTTCCAAAACAAAAATTAGGTATGTACCATTTAAATAAAATAAGAAAATTAGTTTCTGAAAATTAAGGAAATCGCACCATTAGGAATAGGCGTATACTTGAAAACCCACATGTAAAAAGTGCTATAGCATTAATTTTCTCTAAATTGTTTCAAAATAAACGGACAAATTAATTCAGCATATAAACTGTATTTATAACGATGCATGTGTTTTATATTTAACAAAGACATCGTCGAAAAAATAGTAAATGTGAACAATTAGCTAATGTGAGTGGGGATTATATTTGTATATATAAGAGAGCTCTGTAATAACCTTCAGAAAACGTTTACGTTACATTCTTTTACTGCAATTAAATTTAAATTAAATTTCAAAGCCACTGAAAATCGATGTAACTTTCGATTGTTTGTATTTACTTAGTACATTGCAACTGTTTTTAAATAGTAACATGTTTTTGTTTTATCGAAACATACGAACATCTTAAATTGGAAACTTTCTGTTATTTCTCTCTATTTTAGTGAATGTAAAGACGATATCAAGGGCTCAGTTCATAAACATGGTTACATTAGAAATATCCTCTCAGTATAGCTTTGTCTATCAGTGGTTATATATTTCATCTAATTTAGTATACTATTAATTATTGTGGTTTAATCTCAATTATAATAATTCTAAAAATATGGTTTCTCTTTGTAATACTTATAGATTACAAGAATTCTAATTTTATTGTCCTAATACCACACAGTAATGCTATAACTTATTTAATTTACTAATTAATAAGGCCTAATTTAGATTTTATATTCATTTTTAAAAGTATTTCTTTATGGGAGTTATTCGCTTGACGGACTTCTAAAACTATTTCTTTTTTGCTTTAAATGACACCGCCAGGAAAGGACTAAAATGGTGATATTTCGAAAGTTGTCTACCTGTTAACCAAAAATATTTAATATAAATGGAAAAAAAAATAATAATTTTTAGCGGAAAACTTAAAATATTTTTTCCCTGAAAGAATAAAAATTAAATGGTATTAAATTCCTAAAATTCTTCATATTTTAGTAGGAATTATGGCTCGATAAAACGTATTTTTGTTGCGGAAACCAGGCTTACAAGGTGAAAAGTAGAAAAACTACCTGGCATTAATAATAACCGAGTTAACGCGGGGAGAGGGGAGGCCAGAGTATCGTACGATGTGGTAGAGTGGTGGGAAGTTGGAGGGGTGGTAATAGTGGCAGAGGTGGTGAAGGCCAAACGTTCTACGCCGACTTCATTCTTCGACATCAAAAACGTGTAGGCAGATGGTATTTGTCGTCGTCAGAGCGTTCGAGTGACCATCCATTCAACAGTCCGTTAAGTGCTTGGTGTTCTAAATCCGGAGTCACTGCCTTCATTCTCCCAGTTAGACGTCTTTGCCCTCCAGGTAAGCATTTTTTTTTTCACTCTTAGATAGCCTTAAAGTTTATGAACCGGAAGAAAACTTAGGATAAAAGCGTTTTATGACAGCGCGCCACTACTTTCTTTTTATTTTTCTGCAAGAAAAATTAGACGAAATTCTATTTCGTCGTCGTAGCGGTTTCTTTTCGTAAAGTAAGCGAAATCTGCAGAGAGCATCTGCATAACTGTCAGCTGTGAGGTTTAAAAATGTGCTTGCATTGCGAATTGTTACGTGTAATGTCTTGAACGTTTCTTGGTAGAGAATGAGTAAATGTTAACGTTGCAGTATTAGTGAGAGCACGACGTAATGTCAAATGGGTCCACTTATTTCTGAATGAAAATAAGATAGGACACCTTTAGTGTACTTTTGACAGTTTTACGCCAGTTATGTAAAAGTATAAACTGCAACTCGTCTATGATTAATGCTGAGGCGAAATATAAATACATTCCCTAGTAGTTTAGTGTCATTTATCATACAAACGGCGTGTGGGGGGGGATATATTAGGGTTTAATTTCGTTAGTTAAAATTTCTCGACACCCCAAAAACATTCCTGGTAAAATTGAGAACTACGTTTTAAGAGATTTATGTTTTTAGATCTAGCTTTTAAATTTTCTTAAAGAGTGTAATATTAAATCTAATATAAACTAAAACTTTGAATTAATACATTTTTCGTAAGAGCAAATTACGAAAGTCATTTTGTAATATTTTTAAAAATCGCTCAAGTAAAGTTATGAGAATGGCTCATGTCAACGACCTGGTTCCATTGAACTATGACAAACGGTATGTCTCATGTAAAAAAAAAAATTGCTCTAAGGGAACCAGTTTAAGTATAACAAAAATTCAACATTTATTCACAAATTAATTTTTTTTACCATACTTTGGCATTTAATAAAAATAGGCCATGGAATTTCAGTCACCCATAAAATATTTCCGAAGAAAAAACAAATGGTGATTTTTATCAGTCTTATAAAATGTTTCGTGCGATGTAGTTTTCAAATGTTCCGAAAAACTGCGGATTTGCATTCAAAACACCACAATAGAGACAAATTTGTTACGTTATTTTTATTCGAATAAAATATTATTTTAGAAAAAAAGCTTTGTTGCAATTTTAAATGTTTTTTTTAATAGCGTTTATCGCGCGTTTTAACTACTGAGGCGGTGGACACTGATGATACACGAGATGAAACTATAAACTTAGTAAAGATTTTTATCTTTCTTATCATTTACTATTTATGAAGACTGAGGAAAGCCTGGAAAAAGTTTAGAACGGTCCTGGAGGGAATCTAATCCAGATCTCTCACAAGTCCGCGCTTTTAACTATTAAATATAAATGGAATTTGGGCATATACTTTTTTAATTTGTCTATTTAAATTTTTTGTTACTTTTATTTATCCATGTCTCAAAAAACCTGTTGGAAATTACAAATTGATTGGTGAACTTAAGCATAGAAAGGAACAATTTGAATTTTCATATGTGGAAGAAAAAAGTATTTCAGAAAAACTACTTTTACTATTTAAGAGATTTTTGTCAGTTACGTGATAGGGCCAAATGGCAAAATAACTTCGCTATATGAATCTAAAAACCGCCACGGGTGGCAGAGGTCGTTAAGGCGCGGACTCGTGAGCGGAAGGTCTGTGGTTCGAATCCCGCCGTGATCGTCCTCCCTGATAGGTTTTTTTCCAGGTTTTCCTCAGTGCTCATAAATGGCAAATACCGGGGAAGTACCCTAAACTTAGGCCTAGAAGGTTTCCTTCCTTTCCCAATATATCATTTCATGTATGTGTCCACCGCCTGTGGTGCCTCAGTAGTAAAAACGGACGTTAAAAACTATTTAAAAAAATATGAATCTAAAGTTAATTAATTTAATTAAACTGCAAAATACAATTTTTGGCCATTTTTGAACTTTTTACAGGTCAGTCCCCTCAATTTAACTAATAATGGACTCTTAAATTCGGAACTCCATCCTTTCACGATTAGGCGTGTTTCTTAATGGCAGGTACTTTCTCAAGACAAGAGCTTTACAGATAACGGAGCCGGTTTTATTAGACGATAAGTGGTCATACGAGCTGCAAATCCCCAACTGATAAGGTACCTTTATATCACAAACTGAAACAAACCGTGTACAATGAGGTAACCGAAGTAATCAAACTATTATGAATAGAGGGGCATTTAAAATCATTATTTTTTTTAATTAGGCCCTGGCACCAAAAGTAGTCAATTCTATCGTTAAGCGTTTACAGTGCAATTGTTGCGTGCCATGTTAAAGCCTTGAAATACGTGTGTATATGTGTGTATGAGCTATCTAAAATTAATTGTAACTTCATAGAATTACAAAATTCAAGTGGGTGTGTTGCAAGTCTGATTAACAAGGGGCCATTATTCTCCGAATACTTGGAAGCAGGTTTTGTTATAGCACGTATTGAATCCAATAAGGACAATTTTGTCTAGTAAAAATTATTGCAAGTATTTTTACGAGAGGGTCTGAGATTACCTGATGAACGTAGCAAGTGAAATTATCTGGAAAGCTCAAATCCTCGAGTGATATTTATTAAGACTATTTCACGAATAAATTAAGAATTTAAATATAATTCCTGTAAACTTGGCTTATAAAATTGTAATAATTGTATATTTGTACTTAACCTTTTTAAGCAATCTTGCAACAGAAGAATGCCGATTCTCAGTAATGCCAAGGGAGAAGAGCAAAATATCATCTAGGACTATTTCATGAACAGAATAAGAATATATATTTGAAATTTGCGCACAGAATATTAACACTTGATACTTATGAATATTTATTGTATTCAAAAACCGTGAGACTGAAATTGACAAAAGTTTACTATTACAATCGCTACCGTTCGATTTTCTAATACCAACTGAGGGGGGAAAAACCATAGTATTTTTATTCCATGGTTTGGAATTCCTAATGGTATCAATTTGCACATTTGACGCATCACCAAAATGCTTTGAAGAACCCTCCATTTTGCGTTGTAATTGTCGACTGTCTATGCTTTTGTTGCTATCAGTATCTCACCACTTCCTCTAGCAAAGTGGTCAGTGATGCGTGTTCAAGAATTATATAGTGGAGGCATAGAGCTGCCTATAATGACCACAAGACAAACGCACGTGCGTGATAAAATGGATTTGATAATTTTTTTCGATAGTTTCACTCCGTAATCCGTCTGTGATTGGTCAAAATTCAAAATTTGGTTTAGTTTCATTGGTCGCTTTTAAGATGTCATAGGAGTGAAATAATAATTTTAATTAAATATTTAATTTTTTGTTGCATTTACCAACTTTATATTTTTTATGGTTTTCAAAATTTTCAAGGGTTTTAAATGTTTCAGTAACTTAGAGCGTTTGTCAAAATCCAAATGGCAAAGTTCTTTTAAGTTGCGACTCGTGTATTCACACGTTAAGCATTGAGCTGCACTTCCCTCCTTTGATGCTGTTCCGACTTGCCGATTAGTTTCGAATACAATAAGTCTGAGCTTCCATGTTTTCTAAATATCACGTATAGGACCAAACCTTATGTAATTTTATTTTGAGTTGAATTTTCCTGAAGATGCTGCTTCACTATTTAAAAAATAATCCGAAACATCGGAAGTTCATTTCGTAAAGGGGTGCGTCTGTGAAAATAGCTAAAACCCACTTTTTATCCAAATTTAAGTTTTGGGGTTGTTTGAAACGTTTGTATTTCACCAAATGAACATTTTATATTTATAATGGTTTTGCCAAAATAACTTTTTACTGCTCTTTGTTGTAGTTTTCTTGTATTAACGAATTACAATTTTGTTATAAATGAGGCAAATTGTGGGCTATTATTCCATTAAAATGTACTTATATAGCATTACATATTTAATTTCTGTGATAAACTGTTTTGGAGAAACAATTTATTTTGTAAAGATTTAAAATTTCTTTCAAATTATTCGTAATAGGTAAATTTAAAATTATGTAAAGTACAAAATGATTTATATAGAACTAGCACATTTCTTTGTTTTAAAATGAATGATTCTAGCCACAATTTATTTTATCTCAAATGTAAAGTATCTTTGGAAGATTAACCTCTATATAAAATTTGAAAATGTATGTCCTCCCTACTGCATAAGGTATAACTCAAGCCGATCGTTAGAGGACTGTATTGTCAATACCATTAATTTCCTGTGTAATGTAATGCGTATTAATTTCCTGTGTAATGTAATGCGTCACATCGTCCAATGTCTGAACTTGTGGCGTAAACTGTCTAAGTAACCCTGTAATAAGAAGTATATCAAATCAGGAGATCTCTGTGGCCACCAGTTCTTGGAGATGATCCGGCTGTCAAAGAAGCTTTCAATTAGCGCCACGAGTTGATTTGATGTGTGACATGTAGCACCATCTTGTTGAAAATATCCATGACCCAGCTCTACATCGTACAATTGCTCAACAAACTGCATGAAAATGCGGCTGCACTCTCCAGTGTCCACAATGTGGTCAACAAAATAATGATCGCACTATTTTCAGTGCGGATATTGCGCACCAAATCCAGACTTTAACTGTGCAAAGCTGCTTCATGAATGAAGTGGGGATTTTTGACGGCCCCAAAGCGCTAGTTTACATAACCGTATACATGCTTCATCTGTAAATCATATGATGGACGATATGCCCGAATTTGGACAATGAACGACGTGTTGAGTTATGTCTTATGCAGGAAGGGGGACATTTTCTATGGGGGTTAAAATCTCCCAAAGATACTCTACATTTGAGGTGTAATCAGTGATGGCTTAGCATCGTTCTTTTTATATAAATAAATAAATTTCCTCGTTATTATTTTAAATTTACTTTTAGAATTGAATACGCTTTGCTTCGGTGGTCGCCTGTCCCTACATTTCTAATATAATTATTTATTGGACTTATTTTGTCGGCAGTGATCATCTCTTTAGTGTTCAATGTGGCTTGACATTCCGTATTAAGTTCACTAACAGTTGCAGTCTTTGCAATTTGCAACATTTTTTCATACAAACTTCCTTATATGTACCTGTCCGAACCAAAAGTTATAAACATTTAAGATAGGGACGTATACCTTATGTAAGTCGCAAGTGTTCAATATTAAACTTAGATGAATGTATTTCTTGAAAGAAAAAACTTCTTTAGGACATCTGTTTCCAAATGACACTTAGCAAACTTTATAGGCATTCTGCGTAGTGCCTTTAGTATATCTCTAATAAATTAAGTAATCTTTGGTAAATAGGCATTATTGAACATACAAATGTAGGTAAAAGTAAAATTTTCCTCTTCCCCTCATGTTTTGGGGGTTTTTCGATTATAAAAAAACTCCACCAAAATTCCCCCTCAGTACGTTTTAAGTACATTTTTTCCCGTTTCTAAAATGTTTCTGAAAATTCCAAAATGTGTCGTACCTTCTCACTCTTAATTTCAAACCTACAGTCAAGACGCATGGTTTGAATATGAAAATTTCACTAGGCATTGCAGCAGAAAGAGATTGAAGTAATTAAAAATCCAGGCCCATTCACACAAGGGCATTCAGATCGTGACGTTGCAACCATTTAAATCACGCGGGGGCATGGATTATGAAAGTGTAATATATAAATATTATTTTAAAACGTTCATTTTTTATAATTTTCCCCCAAATTTCGAGATTTCCCCCTAAAGTTGTAAGGGAGTGTATATGCACCTAGGAATAAAATTTAATAAATAAAATGACGAATATTGTAAGAGAACTGATTATACGCCTATCACAGACAGCATCCTGTGTCAGTCTTCGTCGCAATACTGAAAGAAAGCGTAAGCGATTGGTGCCCAAGTTTGAAGATGGGAAAATCGTGACATGTAAATTCTGTCATAAGGAGACTATTTATTACATTTAGAGAAAATATATGTATAATGATAATTAATATGAAAGTGTTTGTGCCTCGGAATTATCTTACGACTTGCCTACATAATTTGCGGGAGGGGGGGGGCCACCGATAATGCCCAAATAATTACTCCGTAGAAAGAATTTATATCATTGTAAAAAAATGTAAGCGATCAACACTGCAATGAAGTCGCATTAGTAAGAAGGACGTATGTAGTTCTTTACTTGGGGACTTGGCACTTTAGGAGGGCAACGCAGGGAAAATAATAATAATAATAATAATAATAATAATGCAATATTTATTGGGACATTCTCATTTCTTCCATTGCCGATGTGATGCTGTAGTATCGGAAAATTAAAAGGTTAGAAATTGAAAAATTGAGGAATTTACAAAAATATAGCAACAGAAAGTACCATTACGGCAAATCTAAGAAAGTGTTGAAGTTAGTAGCGCACTATAAGGTAAGACAAAATCTATTGAAGCGAACACAAACCTACAAAATGTAGGACATTACAAGAGATCGCGTGATGTAGAGCGCAGCTTTTCATTCCACCAAAACATTCTCACTGACAAACCGTACCGTCTCTTGCCAGAGGATACGGAGAAAATGTTTGTAATTTACTGTTACAATACCGTACTATATGGTTATTGTAATATTTGCATGTATATAAATGAAAGTCTATTAAATCTTAATCTTCTTTCAATTTAGATACATCAATATTTGTTTTTAAAATGTTTAATGTTTATAGTTATGGATTTCATATCAGTCAAAAAGTGTTCATATTTTTTCTGCTCTGTACAGTGTAAATCACAGCTTTTTTAATTTAACTACAAATTAAAACAAGTATTTCACCACGTTCAGAACACGCGTTTTATGAAATCTTTAACTGGTTGTCCATTTACACTGCTTTCAAACGTGAATATTTTTTTGTTTATCGAATGCAATAATATAAATAACTGGCTGTTTTGTGCAGGATAACCAACCTCTTGACGAAAACTACCAAGTACCACGTTTACATGTCTAACTCTTAGACTTGAATACACATTCCGGATTGAAAATGTGAATGTAAACTGGGACTCGAGAGTAACACAACTAAATCTGGGAATGTTATGAATTTAATCCGCATTGAAATAATACGTGCAAACGTTGGTAATTTTTATCACTTAGTCCATTGTAATTTCATATAACCACGAAATGCGCATGTGCATTGCTTTATTCCATTTAGCCTTCCGTATCTGCCTTATCTTTCCAAATTTTACTTCTTGAATGAATAATTAATTAGTTGTATAAAGTTACCTGCCAGATTATCCAACATAAATATAAACAAAAAATTATGTAGCAATCTGTAATACTTTCAGGGGATCGTACCAAGTTCCAATTTAATCCGGAATGCATATTCATATCGAAATGAATTTAACACCTGTAAACATTGTAAATGTTTTACTGAAACCATTCTTATTAATATAGCACTAAATTCATAAACCTTTTAGTAAATGCTTTTTGTGTTTGAGAAAAATGTTTTTCTAACATCTACTTATAAAACAAAATAACTGAAATATCTGTTAATTCAATCGTGGAATTGATTATACGCGCGGTAACGGCACTATTTGCTATTGTTAATTTACAGCATTGTATAATGAATTTATAACTAAAAAGCAACATTTTCCTGCCGTAATTAATATGAAGAATAACTATTACAATGCTTCATTCTTAAATGTAATGAAATAACAAAATTTTCTTTCAACAGTTAACGTAAATTAATATTCAACGGTAATATTGTGATTATTCTAATCTAGCCGAAGCGACGTTAATTTCTTTGCGCCTTTCTGCATCGCTTTCCTTACTCTATTCTAACACTTATCTTTTAGACGGAATTGCCTTTTAAGTAGACGTTAGTAAAATATTAAAAATACAAGTGTCAAGTTTTTGCGGAAAATAACACACGAACCGCCAAGATTAAAATTACGCTTATGAGCAACTCACATCTTAATACACTAATACCATAAATATTATACGTCATAACATTCATTATAACTTACAAATTCTCAAGTGCACTGTTTTCGCGTGTGAAAAAACGCATCCGTTTCCGGTTGCAATAATGGAAAAATCTGCCTCTAAGATGCGCAATGACCAACAGCTTAACGAAAATGCACCCTAAACACTTACCAAATAAGTTAAGAGTAAATCTATAAATTCGTTCTGTGTATACACTTATTTTTCAGCTTAAACGCCACATTTAAAGCATTTCATTAAAATGTATTCTGCAAACCTCTATTTTGTATTGAGGAGCTAATGTCAGAATAAACCAACAATTATTGGCTTTTATGTCTTACTTAGAGGAAACTAAATTATTGCGCTTACATTGTTACAATATTTTACCCTGAATTCAAGAGATGCTGAATTCTTGTTGCAGTACTTTGACCTTGAACTTTGAAAACGTGTGGAAATGGGTTAGTGAACTCTTGGCTTGGAGCGTATTCGCGTACCTGACTATGTAGCTTTGGGGAACGCATTGCGAGCATGAATCCGTAATCTGCTGTGTATTCTTAAGACGCTTGTGTTTATTTAATGCCAGCGTGTTTATATTAGATATGTTCCAAACTTGGTGAGCAATACATAACTCCCAAATTTAGTTTCATAACATACTTATCTGGCAAAGAGGTGCTTCGACTTCGTAAGTGAGGATTAAAAATGGTGCGTTTCGTATATGAAAACGTTACTCATGTTGGGCCATTAGCCATTTGTTATTGCAGGCTAGCCAGCCAGCCAGCATTTAGGAGACTGGTCGTCGTTTGCTTAGTGTTATAAATTGAGATGACAATTGGACTAAATCACACTTCTTGAGGTTTTCAAATAACAAATCGCCGAGGCTTCAAAACTATTCTTCCCATCCAAGGTCTGGGTATTATTCCCGCTTACGGAAATAACCTAACCTAACTTTTAATTTAAATATAAAATATACTCAGTTTTTAGAAAGCTAATTTACACTCTCGCCTGATAGAAATAGCTAATTGACAATCTCCGTGAAAATGAATTTTTTCTTTTATTATCAACACAGAAAAAATATAAAGCTCTTCTCTGGGTCCGGGTATAGAATAACACTCATTCTTCTGTAATTAAAATTTGGTGTAATGTGTGCACTCAAGTTTTTTATAACTATAAATTTTGGTTGAGTGGTCTATTTATAAGCAAGTTTGTATAAAAGAATATAAATATGTTATAGTATGAGAAGAAAGAAAAAAATATTTACGCACGCATGCAACGCTCTTCTCCGATACACCAGTATATTCCATACTTCATTTTACTATCGTTCACAATTAGTTTTATTTTCTTGTACCAGTTTATTATAAACGATCAACACTTCTTTTCACCACTAGTTTACCTTTTAGAATGCTTCTATATTTTCATGCATATTATCACCTACCGTATAAATCGCACCAACAGGCCGCCATTTTACCAAACTGAAAACAGATGAACGTTATAAACAGAGCTGTTATATCCATGCTGCGCTTATTTAAAAACAAAATGCAAACATTATTCTGTTAAATCTACACGAATTCATTAGTTGTGCAAGAAAAGTAATTAATTAAAATATTCCCGGCAATGTGTTCTTTAGCTGCTTCGGTCTCTGGGCAATGTTTACAAAGTTTGATTCTAAGGTTGGTTACATTCTACCCGACAGTTGAAATGGGAAAACAAAAATATAGCAGATGTGAGTAGAGTTCTGCAGAATTACTGTGTAAAAGAAGTGATTATTCAAGAAAAAATTTCATTGCACAAATGCCACTTCGAGTTAATCTTTTTGACTATTTTAACACATAAGAACAGCTTAATATCTATAATAACAATATAAAATTAACTATAAAACTTTAGCTACCATTATTTACGGCACTATGTTTTATGGTATACTGCGATTTGCAGCGAATCACAGGCTGGACGCTGGCGTCATTGTTTACTAATACAAAAAGATATTTACTTTGAAGAATAACGTCCTGAAATGAAAAGCTTGAAGTTTAAATGTTTTACTCCTACATTCAGTTTTTATCTAAGTAGCAATGACATTAAAAGACCTATATTGTATTTTACATTTGTCACACAATTTAAGTGCAAATGATTTGGAGTTTAAAAAATCTTCCTTGAATTGTAGAAATTTTGCTATGTTCTCCAAAGTGCGTTGACGCTTAAATAGCACGTAAGTCGTCAGAATTAACATTAAAAAACTTGTCTAAGCAGGAAATATCACACAAAAGCCACGCATTTGCTTGTACGATGAAACTTTTGAAACATAACGCATAAAACGTGGGAAATGTGACTAAACTGTTAAAAGTCTGCGGGCTGATAGCATCTGGGGACAACAAGACGTTATTTCAGTGTGTACAGTGTTAAATCTGGTCACGGTCATCAGTGACTTCAAGATGCTTGCAGGGATTTCAGTAGGAATCCTGGCACTCTCAAACATGGATGTGAGTAACATACATTTACTTAGTACTTTACTTATTTGGTTTATTTACGGACGCTCTTTAACACTCGGGTCATCAGCGACCCATTCCATTCTGAGCGTGAAACTGCGGAAATTTTTGCTCAATTCGTTATAAAGTATTGTCTTGTAACTTTTTGTTTCGCGAAAGAAGTAAAACACTCGTAAAGTAAAATAGTGCAAGCGACTTCATATAAGAGCAAGATGGAGGTATAGCTGTTTGCCATACGTCGTCATACCTGGAATTAGGTTATGTTCACTCCTTAGGGATTTTTAATGTACAGAGCGGATTGTCATTCCTGCTAAATGGGTTCCTGTAATTTTATCTCAAGTATAGTGATAATTTAAACACTTCATTATGTATTTATCGCTATTCAAGCGCGATAATTCACTTTGAGAAGATTATCCCATACGTTTACATTTAGGAATATCGACTTCAGTCGTTGAGAGAGGCAGAAGAATAAGAGCTTCCAGATTGCTCAGTCGTTTATTTTATTAGTCATTTGATCCTTTATATTTATTTATATTGCTTCATAATCATATTCTCATAAAACTGGAAAAATTGTCGAAAGATATTTTAAGAGTGAGAAATTATTTTCGTGGCATGTAGCAAGAATTTTATTATATATTAACTAAGATGCTGGTCTGAGATATACATTAGAAACAGGAAACTCGAATATCGGCTATATTGCTCTTAACCTCACTTTGTCATTGTACAAAAATACTTCTTTCTTCATACATATTCCTACTCTCACTTTCGCCAATACTAGCACATTTTGGTTAACTAGCTCCCAAATCATTAAAGGATAATACGTTTTGTGTTAATATTTACAGTTACCAATATTCCTACACTTGTACAGAAATTTATACAAATTACTAGTGCCAGACTAATACTAATACTTCTGTGGAACAGAACAATAAAAATTCACTGTACACTTGTAAGTATGTAGATGTAAAGTATAAGTGGAACATAATTTTACTAATTACTACAAGTACATACGTTTGCAATGTATTAGACCATACTTTTGTGGAACAGGACCGGGACAGACTCTCGGAGCATAAAACAAAAGCATGCCGCTGCTATGACAACCGCAATGAAACTGGTAGCAAGTGCAGCCAAATACAATTTGACGGGATTGGGCTGTACCAGAGGATGCAGGTATAAGAATCGTGCCAAAGCAGCGCACTGTTAACCAATAGTCTTATGTCAGCCCTCAGAAATAGATTAAAGTTGAGTTAAAAGCGAATAAACATGAAATTAATAATTTTATATATATATATATATATAAATTAACACTAATAATAAAAGTAGATAAAGATAAAACACACACACACACACACACACACACACACACACACACACACACACACATATATATATATTGGATAAAAGGTTGGTATAGCTGGGCTCAATACTAGCACCTCTCAAACTTAAAATAAATGGACAATAATACACGGGAATGGGTAATTTCCAATGCACAATTTCTAAACCAAGGGTGCCCAGATTCTCCTAGTCCCAAAACATTTCTAGTGACCTTGGTGAGGTGGTTCGAACAACACAAGAAGAAACGAGTTGGTCTGAAATCCGGAAAAGAATGAGACATTGTCTGCAAACCTTCATTGTATATAATGTGAATGTATAATTGGGCAAGCAGACCTAGTTTAACACGAGAAAGGTATTGGAGGCCAAATAAACAACGGGCAATATGCTGATGACAACGAATTGATAATGAGAGTATAGTTAAGACTGCAAAAATAGTGTGTCCCAAATTAGTGTGGGTGTCTGTAACTACATAAATGTTTGCTTCACTAGGAATGGACAACAAACAAGAAAACAAAAGATTGCCTCATAGTAGCCCTAAAGACGATTTAAAACTACGAAAACCGTCTGTTCTGTTTAATATTTATTTACGAAAGAGAATTTATCTGCATTAGTTCTCTGTTGCCAATAATTAATTGCTTTTAAAACTGCGATCGTTCCTACCATAGTACTTTGGTTTTTCTAACCTATGACCCTCCATGTATATTTTGTATATTGAAGTTATCCCCGCATTTTACGTTTCTCTGCTAGTGATTCCCAACTTAATGCTTTAACATGTACCTTTTTTCCCCCTCCCAATTTTACAAATGTTGCTGCTGTACGGTGAAGTTCTTCTAGGATGTTTATTTGATATCCTGTACCAATCCCAAAACCGCCCCACAATCCACCAAGGGCCGAGCTAATGACAAACAATTTTGTTGGATTTTGAAGTGGCATTATATTTTTTTAGCACCGTCTTAAAGTGCAACTCGCTTCATGCTTTTCCCGTAACACTATCAATTTGTTCTGCCCATGCAAGTTTAAACTTAAACATCTACAGAAGTTTTCCTGTGGAATTTCTTTTTCATCGAGTTTATAATTAAGATTATTTTTTTTTCTGCGTTTACAAAATGTTATTGCCTTACTCTTAGGACAATTTATTTTCATCCTAATTGAAAATATTAAAATCGCTTTGTAAAATGTTCATATCGGAACTGTTCGTACGTTTGACTTTCTATTTAAGCCAAGATCGTTAATTTAAAACTAAACAACAGTGGCCCAAGAACTGCTATCTTATGGGACTCCTAATATCACCTTCCCCATAATTAACATTTCCTGACCTACCTTTACTCTCTGGGTCCGCTCTTTACTTAATCTAAAGTACAACCCTTTTATCTGTTTCTAGTCTACTCAGTTTATCTACTAATAAGTAATGCTAAATCAATAGATTCCAAAAAGCAATTACTACTGCGTCAATCCTACCTCCTGCATCTTATCTCTTCAGCCAGGTCCTGAACTAATGAAATAATTTGTCTATCGCAAGAAATTCCTTCCCTTAAACCGTGTTGACGGCGGCAGAACCAGTCTTTGTAATTAAGAACATTGAGAACATATTGACATATCAAAAGTTCCATAACTTTACACATGACAGGTGTGAAACTAACGGGCCTGTAAATTTTAAACTTTTTTTAAATACCGCCCTTATGAATAGGGACTATGACAGCGGACTTCTAGTCTTCCGATAGGCTAGAAGTATTTATAAGAGCATAAGGTAAGAAATGATAATCTCCCCTCCTATGTTCAAGACTACCGTTTAACGTTCGTTTTAACTACCGAGGCACACCACAGGCGATGGACACTGGTGATACAAGAGATGAAATGATAAATTGGGAAAGGGTTTTTTTTAAAGGAAGGACGCATTCCAGCCCTAAGTTTATGGTACCTCCCCGGCATTTGCCATTTATGAGGACTTGGAAAAACCTGTCAGGAAGGACGAATAGAATCCCCGGACCTTGACTACCTCAGCCATCCGTGACTATTACAATATCAGGACCGTGCGACTTTTGATGTTTAGTTTTTAAATATTTTTTCTTAACGCTTTTTGCTATTATTTCAAAAGTTAATTTTTCCCCATTCTTCTATGTTAGTGTAACAACCTCTATTTGTATTATTTTTATTACCATAATTGTTGTTAAATACAGAAACAAAATAAGAATGTAATTAATGAGATTTTTTTTTCCTTCCCTTCCGGTTTTTAGTTTTGATCACTCAACAGCGCCATTTCCTCGTTTTCCCTTCTCCGCCGTACTAATTACGTCTCTACTACAATTTTCATTGCCATCTACTTTTAGTATTTGTTTCAGGAAAATTTCTTGTGCTTTCGGTTTTTTTTGTTTTTTTTTTTCTTAATGCTCTGAATCAAGGTTACCTTTGTGAGGAACTTTTCACCATTCTCACAAATTATGTCCTTAAATTTGTTCCAAACGTCTTGCATACTTCCTTAAGTCGTTACAAAAACATTTTTTTCTAATAAAACACATGTAGTGCTTCAACATTAATTTTGTTGAAATCCCAAACTACTAAAGAATTTGTCCTTGGTGATTTCTTATTTTCCCAACTATCTCTAATAGAATTTATAATTGCTAATTTACTGTTGTTTAAAGCGAGGAATTTGTACCAGGCAACCCGTTCCAATTTACCATATGTAGGTTTAAGTCTCCGGAAATTACCTTTCGGTCATGTACTGTTAAACTAAGTTTTTCTTGTAATTTGTGCAAAGTTAAATAATTTAATTGCAACATATCAAGTGTTTCCTAACGCATTACACACTTATAAATATTATTGAGAGCATGTAATGGATTATAAATGTACACCCTTTGACAAAAAAGTCATCTCTTGAACGTATAATTCCTTAAGTCCTACTCGTTACGCGCGCGCGGTTCACAAGGTAACTAACAAAGCTGTGTAGCCATGCAGCAGTTGTGTTATATGGCATGCAGTAAAGACGCTGTCTAGTATATGCGTTCCGTTAGCTCTGTGGCAGAGTGCAGGTGCGCCTTCCAGTTTAAACTTTTTTTTTTTTTTTTTTTTTGCTATAAACCTTTGTAACATATTATAATAAATTAGTTTCGCAATATTGTTTTGGCATACATAGCAAGCTTTAACGTTAGCATATTCATTATTTGTTCTATCTTAATGCAATATGCTGCATACGCATTACCTGCACATGCACGCTGAACAAAAGATGGGTTATGAGCACAAATTTAAGAAGCCTGGGATGTTGTAGCCTCTCGTCCACACTACTGTAGAAATCTGACATCTATGTCCCGAAGATTCGAGGACTGTTATACATGCTGAGGGTTCATACACCCGATATTAATTTGTGTTATTTCTGTGCGTTTTCACTTTAGAAAATAAATGTTTCTGTTCATGTATTTATTTAGTTATTTGCAAATAATACGTTAGTGATTACGTTTTGTGTGTTTGGATGTCACAACTAAATTGATACGTTAAAATATAATATATAAAGGCAATATGATGTCCCACATATACACTCACAAAACCAATAATAAAAAACCTAAAACAAAAGGATTGTGTAGAATTTGAACCCTGGAGCTTACGCAGTAGAGCAAAGCCTTCTAAACAGCTCGGCCACCCCTGTTCTGTACCCTAATATTTTCTTTCCAGGTGCATATGATTGTGACCGTTACGTTTACAGGCAAAGCGCCCACTGCAGTGTGCCAGTCGCTGCCTGCACGTTGTGAATACAGCGTTTACGAGCGTCCCTGAAATTCTCCGATCGACTTTAGAATCTGGCCGATGACTCGTTTTTGTTTTGTCAAAGGGTGTGCACCACTCTTACGTTCATCCACTATTTTTCATAGTCTCCAACTGTTACATAATATTAATATAGGGAGGAAGAAGGCATTCCTTCGAGCCAACCTATTCAAACTAAGTTAGCGAACGATACTTGGGGAAATAAACTTAAAAGTTATACGAGGTTCACTGTAATAACTAGTATCTACTCGTCAGGTTAAATGCCGGCCCTGGTGGTGTAGTGGTAACATATATTTGCCTCCTGAACCTAAGATCGCGGATTTTTTTTAGGCGTAAAAATCCTAAGTATGGCTTCCTTCGGAAGGGAAGTAAAGCCGTGGGTCCCGTGTCGTACATTTACGGCACGAAAAAGAACCTCAAGCCTGAAAGAGAGGCCTCTGAGCAAAATTTGTCGGCCGTTTCACGCCCTGATTTGAATGGAACGCTGATGACCTGAGATGTTAAAGAGCGTCCGTAAATAAACCAAATAAAAAAAAAAGTAACATTAGGTTAGGTTTGTTATAACAAAACTGTCTTAAATCTATATTTGAGAGGTGTCCAACAGTGGCAGTCTTTCTCACAGTTGTGTCACCGCCATCTTTGCTAATTAAACAGTTTTTCCTTCCTGCGGCCGAAATTTGCAGTAAATTAAATCTCTTTTTGAGGATTGGGCCAGTGGTTTAATAGCTTCTTACGAGCTCACATCTACTCTAAGTTGGGATTAATCTAATTGTCTCTTAAAAATATTTTATTCAACTTTGTACGCAACACAACAGTCATCTGGAGGCAATCTTACCTGGAAATGCACGTGGCGAGAAATGAGTCTTGTGGCAATTATTTACTGCAAATAAGGCAACTTCAACCGTCACTGATTGTGATGCAAGTGTGTTTCACCATCTATCTTACCTAGGCTAGGGTAAACGAATTGACACACGTATCTTGTTTTAAGACACATTCGTAGAAAAAACTGTTTTACGATAAGGCAGGTAGTTTTGAGAGATTTGCTATATTGAGAAGGCACAAAGAGATGCGACAGAAAAGAAAGAGAAACACAATGCATGTTTTAGAGCGGCAGCCCTGACACTGCTAATAATACCCTTTGGGGTCACCAAAAGGTCATCTTACGACCTCAAGATCTATTACTTCTATTATAAACTTAATTCATTTGTTGAGGATTGTGATGGATTGCTTAAATCAAGGTCAAATGTAGGGTCGTCTGTGAATCATTTACTAAAGGTATGTATGTACCCAGGGAAAATAGGGAATCCTTTAATCTTTAAGCAGATTGTGGAAAACGCTAAAAGTTTGTACCTATGGATTTTCATTTAAGTTCATTAATTGCCTTTTTCCAGTACTAGCATATACACCGATCTTTATTTTACTGTCCTTGACAACTTAAACAATGATTTTATTTACATGAGTGATATTTTAATTCGCTCCTACAAATATATTTTAAATTAAAGAGAATTGGAGGGAATAACTTTTTGGGGTAACGTGTACTTGTTGAGAGCTGAAACGAAATTAAACTATTTAACTTAGCATTCAAATGTAAGATTTCTGGAAGATAAGGGGGTTATTTATTAAATAAGTTACAAATGAATAAAACATTTAAACAGCTGCTGATTTGAAAAACATTAGTTATCATAATCTACTTGAGGCACTTGTCACATGTTTCACAAGCCCCTTAAATCCAGCAGCATAAAATTCTTTGGGTTGCTGTCGGAACCAGGCGGTGACTTTTTGTTTCTACTGCCTCATCGTCGGAAAATGTTCACCTTGAAAAATGTTTAAGAGGGCCGAACAAACTCAGTATCTTATAGCAAGGTCGGGGCTATACGGAAGATGCTCGATGAATTCCCTCTTTAAATTTGGCAGCGTTTTATTTCTCTTGTTGGATTATAACATTCGTTTGTCATTTAAGTTCAGTTGAATGACCTTACGAAGTTTGTTGAGGATGTTAGCGGATGCAGGTGTCGCTTTAAAAGTTTCGTTCGCAGGCGACGCAGGATGTTTCCTCTGCATTGACGCACGCTTTGTCTCTGGCCGGTTGTGGTGAACCCAACACCCAACACCTGTGACATTTCGGGCTGACATATCGTGTTCAAAGTGGTGGTGATTGAGATGCTGTAATGCCAGTTACATTCTTTGCATTTTGTGTTGTGGGGTGAAAACCTAACCTGTAATACGCTATGGGGTAGGGGATGCTAGCAGCGACTATGGTGTGTACGTTATATTTCTGTAGCTCGAATTAAGTCTTCAAATAGATGCTAAATCACCTCGGTGGGCCTGCCGACACACCGGTCTTCGATGAGTGTCGACATTTCAGAAAACTTCTCTGCCAACTTGTAAACACTTCTCACTGTAGATGGAAAGCATTTCTTTATGAATATTCTTTGAGCGCTGCTCGGGAGTTGTACTTTGTCACCGGCGCCGCAGTCTTGCAGCTACAATTTCGCTATTGTAAACCTCAAGCCAATTATCGCCGAACTTGCCATCTAGTGGCAATAGCCTCAAGTGCTCAAGCCTCAACAAATAGTTTGATCATCAATTTGTAACTTAATGGCCTATCCTCAAAAATTAAATCCTGCATAATTTTTGGGAAGTTGTATGTTTGAGTTATTCCGATTGTTTTCAACACTGGTTGATTCTCTTTGTAATCTCATGCCAGATCCAAAATGGCGCCAAACAGAAGTTTCCTGTAGTCTGGGTGCTTGTTTTATCAGATAACATTTGCGCTTGAGCACTCTGCCAGACCTGGATGCAGTTTTATGACGTAAGTACCGGAAATGTGTTGATTCAGTTCATGAGATGGCTGCATTTAACAATGCATGAAGCACGATGACCTTCTCAGGAACAGAGGACATGAGCAGAGGCGGCATTGTTTAAGATTAAAATGTGGTAATGCTCGTATTGGCATACAAAATCTACAGTCCTTTGTGTTAACATTCAGATAAACGATACTGGCACATGGGAACTAAAACTCGCACTTCATAACATGTTTTAACACACGAAGAAGAGACAAAAGAATGTTTTTCATAAAGTTTGATACAGAGCAGCTTGTGTGCATAAATATACATGTTCACCTATCGATAAAATGGAGTTGCCCGTTCGATTACATATTTAAATCAAACTTTCACAAAGAAACGTTCTTTCATAACTATGTAGGTCCTTCACTTTTTTGTTTTCTATACTACGGGGACTGTTCAATAAAGAATGACTATAATGTTCTTTTGACAACATACTTTACTCATAATTTGTCAATTCTGGTGGTTAGTGGTAACCATACTTACCTCCTAAACCTAAGATCGCGGGTTCAATCCCAGTCAAGGTCAATGGAGAGTAAATATCCTAAGTATGGCTTCCTTCGGAAGGGAAGTAAAGCCGTGGCTCCTGTGCCGTACATTTATGGCACGAAAAAGAACCCCAAGCCTGAAAGAAGAGGCTTCTGAGCAAAATTTATCGGCCTTTTCACGCCCTGAATTGAATGGGACGCTATGAGAGTGTCCGTAATTAAACCAAATCAACAATCCTCATACTTTTGATCTATCTCAAAGTATTCCCGTTGGATGCAATGCACCTGTCCCAATGTTTCTACCAGTCTTCAAAGACATGCTGGAAACCATTTTTGACACGTCCTTAAGAATTTCCTCTGCAGCCTTCACCACTGCTTCTGATAGAAAATTCCTCCAATGAAGGTGTTTCTTCAATTTGGGGAAATGCTGAGAGTTTTCAGGACATCTCTATTGAATTTCCCGGTTACAGTTGTGTGTGCGAAACCATTCCTTGAATATCGAAAAATGATATGCCCATGGCTTTCCAGTAGAAGCAACCACTTTTTGGAGAGGGATGTGTTGTTGTTAATGTATTTGGTGTTTGCGCTCAGGATCAAAATTATGTAGGCAAGTTTCAGCAATAATGATTACCTTTCTGTAAAATCTAAAACTGCATACAACCCCCCCCCCCCCAGAATTTAAAATTCTTTGTACCCACCGTGCACAAATAAATCTCATGTGCAACTTTTTAATTACCAATGTGTGGATTACACCATGAAGTTTTCAGAATTTCTGAAAGTGTTCTGAATGACATTCGGCCAACGGCAGCAGCGGTGTTCAGGTTTTCTTCCGTTAGACCAGAAATGCTGGGTTCTACTTTGAAACTGAGCCTCCCCTCTTTAAAACATTTTAAATAATCTTCAAGCTGTGATATTGGGAAGAATAAAATTTCTATAAGCCTTAGCTGCAGATAGAACTGAACCTGTCTCCGGTTGCGCACCTCTTGCAGGCGGGAACCGGAAGTGACAACAATGAAACTAGTATTACGTGTAAATTACATATTAAGCTAACAAAATATTGTAAAGTTAATATTTTAGCGCAAGAAATTATGCCTGTAAAAATGATTATTGAACAGGCAGTGGCAAATTTTACCGGGTCATGATTTCTTATTGTTGACTGAAAACAACTGAATTTGTCGGTAGGTTTCTTACTAACCAATGACAATGTTTTCTTTTTATGCAGCAAAAAATTTTAATATTATTTTCTCAAACTGTGTAACACTTAAGTACCAACCTCTTAAACTTTCTTTGGATATTTTGCTGAAAACGTCGTGGTAGCAGATTCAAAGTGAACGTCTGTACTGCATAATATTACTATTTACAATTACCAGAATGTAATGCAGCATTGTTGTAGGATTACTTGTGACTGGTGTATAACAAATCCTACTTGAATATCTATGGCTTTGTTAATGTTACTTTCTAGTTTTTCGATACAACTTTTAACAAATTAAATTCAGATTTTTTTTTTAATTATTGGAAAAACACGTTTCAGAAAATTCAACTCAAAATTCAATTATACGTGTTTTGTTTCTGTACATCGAAGCCAGATCTCTTGTCTCTTAAACTCTCGACAGGTCGTCAGAACATAAAAGGAAAGACAACGCACTTTTTTTTTTTTTTTTTTTTTTTTTTTAACTATTGAGGCACCACAGAGATGGGGACAATGATAAATGTGATGAAATGATATATTCGGAAAGGATTTTTTTAAAAGAAGGAAACGTTCCAGGCCTAATTTTAGGGTACCTTCCGGGCATTTTCCATTTATCAGGACTGAGGTCAACCTGGAAAAACCTACCAGGGAGGACGGTCCTGGTAGGATTCGGACCCCGGACCTCTCACTCGGAGTCCTCGCCTTAAGGACCAGTGGCGGTTCGCTTTAGGTTGGTCAAAGCATTCTATGAATACTTTGTTAATTAGTCCTTATATATATATGCAGAGTTTCGTTGAAATAAATAAAAAATAGTGGCAGCTAGATCGTTAAAGACACTATATATGATATAATTTTTTTTTTCATAGTAATTTTTGGTGCCTAGTAGGTAGCGATTTTAAGAAAATTTTCAAATTGTGTTTTCATGGGTACAATCTCAATAACTACGCCTTCAGAATATCCTGAAAAGGTTTTAATGAATCTAATACTGGATATGTTTGAGGTTAAAGTATTTTCAATCAATTTGTTCATTCATATTCAGCGCGACTCTCTGAAAGTCGGTAGCCTTTCAAGAATTCTCTATTAGAACGTTAAACGTAGCTGTAATTATATTTAATTGCAATAAAAAGACATGATACAGGATAAAGCTTATAATAACGGATCTAAGCGCTGGTACTGTTAGCGAACCTTGAAACTTTTATTTCCTTTTATTTTTAATTTATCGCTTCTGCTTGTGAAGGACTCTCACCTAACCTATATACTTTTGAGTTTTCAGTAATTTTTGTTTTAAATTATTTGCTCTTAAATATTATCGAATAAGCTTTCGTGGCGGATGGAGAAATGTGGCTATAATTTACGAATACCGCGCAATCTATGGACAGGTACATTCTTAGAGCAATTGGCTGATGCTAGTACGCAATGCAGACTGTGTAGCGAAAGGACAGTGTTCGTTTGTCAAGTAGAGAAAGACTTGGACAAAACGGAATGTGTGGTTTTACGTCTGTAATTTTCGCGGTCTTTCAAGAACTTGCTGTTTTTTCTGACTTGATGGTGGCTGATACACGCATAGACTTTAACTGGAATGTCAGACAGGCCTCAATCGTTCAAATCTGCATACCTTTATTTACGACAATCTGAATTTGAGAAAGATTTGCGCAAATCGTTTTCAATGAGACTTAAGGCATAGAAAGGACAAAAAATTGCGATCTGGAAATGCATAAAGATGATTCGGATTTTTGTAGAAGCTGGTGACTGGTGATGACTCATGGTGACACTAACACACACCAGAAAAAAAAAAATCCAAATGGAAATAATTCAGGGAGTCCCCGGCCCAACTGTTTTCGTGCTGCTCCATCTGCGGGCAAGCACATGACAACCGTCTGTTGGGACACTTCAGACAAACTGCTAATGAATTGAATTCCTGAAGGAACGACTGTCAACAGCAAAGTGTATTAAGAGCCCTTGCATGGCTTAGACGCAGAATTCAGTAACGGCAAAAGGGAAAGTGATCGACAAGTGTTCCTCAAACATGCAAATGCACGACCACAAAGTTGACATCGATAGGATTTGTGCCGCACACACTGTACTCACCGCATTTCGCCCCGTGACTGTCTTATTGCACAACATGGATACGTTACGAAATAAAAGTGCAACAACCACTAAATCGAGGCAGCTGTACACACTGTTGTAGTATTTCGAAGCACTTAAAAGGCAAATTTACTCAAGCAAGATGATGCTGATATTGCCTCCCTTTGTTTTCCATACTTCTCTGGCATCGGCTTACGAAATTAACCATTACCCTCTGCAGTTCCCTCTGAGAAAGGGAAGAAATTTCTTAACGAGTGTTATTTTTCAGTTTATCTCAGTCTTGCCCACTATTTAAAATCCATTCACAAAATCTACTCCTGATTGTAGGGTCCCCCGGTTTATAATAATTTTACAGGGCTTAACTTTAGTAGCTTTGTGGCCCGTTCGAACAGAGGAATAGGGCATTCCGATTGTTTTTTTAGGAATGTTTCAGAGCTCGTCTAATATTGTCTCAAGTTTCTTCTGTTAATACTGTACGCTCAAGAACTCTACCCGTTTCACAAAATTTATTGTCAATCTGTGAATCAACTTTGATATGCAAGTTGCATATCTGGAATTTCTCTTGGAACGATCCCGCTGTATCACGAGCCGATTGTGTATGCACGTACAAATCGAAAATAAACACTTGGGGAATGGAATACCTGAATTGAACTATATTAAGGTAATCAATACACTGTATTACACCGCCTAATGTATACTTAATACATTGTTACACAAGAACATGTCCATACAGTTTAACTCTTACTGAACTCCCCTCCGTCTCCCCGGCAGACCTTCAAGCATGGGAACAAGACGAGAGCTGCAAATTCCGTCAATTGCAACTACAAACTGTAAGCTGTTCCGTGAAGGAAAAATCGCCCAGTAAGTAAATAAGGAATCAACGTGGATTGTAAGTGAGACTGCAAGTTGAAAATAATTTAATTTCAAAATCAACCCTTTCGGAAGAAATATTTAATAAAGTGCTATTTCCAGGAGGGGAAAAAACATCAGGTTTTATTTAATATTAATTTGGTGTATAAGTATATTCTGAAACATTTCAGAGTTAATTATTTACAAAGTACAAAAATAGCCATTGATAACCCTTCTATCATAGAAACAATTAGTGATTTATTGCCCATTTTCCCCTAAAATTTACTATTTCATATCTCGATAAGTTAAAGTTTCGCTTCAATACAAACATAGAAGGAATTCTATTTTACGATTTCACATGGACTAGCCCTTATTGCAAGCGAAAAATATATGAAAGGCTTTGTTGCACACCAATCTAAAGATCGAGAAAATAATAGGTGATTTTTTACCAAGCAACAATTTTTGTAAAAAAAAAAAAAAAATATTTACTACCTACTTCTGTATTAGCTCTTCATTCTAATCCAACAAGTAGCAAAAGCTGGTCGAGACATGGGAAACGATACTTAAGGATAGACAACGTTGCGGTTTCCCCATTGTTAACAAAAAACAAAGCATGAAAGTATTTGGCTGTTCAAAAACCGGTTTCAATGGGACAGCTATATTTACAAACATTTCTACAAGCTTAAGACTCTGTTCGGAAGCAATAGAATTGGATATTGCTTTGAAATCGGAGAAGGGACAAAATTAGAAACGGTAGGTGTCGAAATAGTTTAGCAACGGAAGTTTGAGGTTATGAAACACTTCTTGTCGGTTACCAACACGGAACTGAGACCAATTTAAGCAAATGAATCGAAATTCTGCAGTACTCCCAGAAGATGGGTTCGCAAATCAAAATACGAGGAGTATTCAAAAAGTTTTCCAACCTTCTTGGACAATGTTTACAAAAATGTAACTAACACAGCTGGTAACAATGTACCTTAAAATATGCATAAGTGAAACTTAAACTTGCGTAGTTACTGTCGTAAAGTCTTGAGTTCAGTCCTGTGTCAATAGCTGGTGAAAGTTTCTTAAGAAAACTTTACGTTCTACATTTTTACACGCTATAAGCAGGTGAAAGAGCGAGGACTTGGTAGCTGTTCATGATGATCAAGTGCGTTCATTTGATGTCGTTGCCAGATGGATTTGATCATTTGAAGAAGGGTGAGAGATTTTGAAAGACAACCCTCGCTCTGGCCACCTCCGGAAGTTGTGAACAAGAGAACAATTCAAAGAGAGGGGAACTTAGTGGAGGAAAATCGACATATTACTGTTGAAATGTTAAGTATGGAAGCGGGTATCAGTGTTGGCAGCATTGACAGTATACTCCATGAACATTTATAACTGCGAAAAATCTGGAAAATATGTTCCACATTCCCAAACCAATGAACAGAAGCAACGAGGAGAAAGGAATGTGACAGATATATGTACAATTGTGATAAAAATAAAATTTTCCGGAGTAAAAATCGTAAGTATGGCTTTCTTCGGAAGGGAAGTAAAGCCGTGGGTCCCGTGTCGTACATTTACGGCAGGATAAAGAACCTCAAGTCTGAAAGAAGAGGCCTCGGCAGTTTCACACCCTGAATAGAATGGGACGCTGATGACCTGAGATGTTAAAAAGCGTCCGTAAATAAAACAAATAAAAAAAAATCAAAGAGTTATGTACATATTTACTTTTAACTTGGAACATTTCAAGTTTTGTATTACGTAGTTAATATATGTGGTTTAAAAGTGTACATTCCATAGTATAAATGATTACATACATTATGCAGAACATGTAATACATGATATATCGGTCACACTTCAATGTAGGAAGATGTACTATGAGAAATGTGTTAGTCAAAATATTTATTACATGCAGCATTTCTTCAAAGTATGAGGGCTGTTCAATAAAACATGATCATAATATTTTTTGGCAACATACACTCATTCTCATAATTCTGATCTTCCCTGCAAAGAAGCCGTGGCCACCTTCAGGTTCGCCACAGGCCACGACTACCTACAAAAACATCTGCACAGAATCGGCGTAGTCAACTCTCTGATGTGTCCCCTCTGCTCAAAAGAGGAAGGAACGGCTTCTACACTGTACAGCACTTCAGAGCGACCCAAGAGAAGACTCATTAGAAGGACGAGCACGGATGTACTTGCTGGGTGGCACGGTGTCAAACGGCTGACCAGCCAAAACTGCGTTGGCTGAAGAAGATAATTCTGATCTCTCTGAATGTAGTCCCCGGTTGATGCAATGCACCTGTCCCAGCTTATCTGCCAGTCTTCAAAGACATTGGAAACCATTTTTGACATGTGTTCAGGATTTCCTCCGTAGTCTTCACCATTGTTTCTGATGATGGAAAAGGAAAAGGCATAAATCAAGATATAGGAAGAGAGAGTGATCGTCCGTGCATCAACCTGATGCAGCACCCAGCTTGTTGCATAACAATGTGGGCTTTTACGCTTAAATAAGTTGCGTGTGAAGGTACGTGTTGGTAAACCATTTTTTGAATATCGAAAAATGAGATAACCATAACTTTCCCAACAGAAGCAAGAGCTTTGCTGTTTTTCTCTCGGGATAGAAACGCTTCATCGGCAGTGATTACCTCTGGGGAAGAAAAAAAAAAAACAAAAACAAAAAAAACCTGCACACGAACGTTCTTTTGTTTGGAAATCAGCAGTCTTAGAACCCACCGTTCACAAACACGTCTCATATGCAACTTTTCAGTTACCGGCGTATGGGTGGCATTCTGTGAAATTTTAAGTATTTCTAAAAATGTTACTCGTCGATTCCAAATCATAATTGAAACTGTTTTCTTTCGTTAAAACACAAACTGGAGCCCGTATCTACCTTTCTTTGAAATTGATTGCCTGCCCTTCGAGCTGTGAGATTGAGAAAAACAAACTCTCCATAGGCCTCGGCTGAAGATTTGTTGAGACGAAATTAGAATTTCATTGCAGCATTTTGTTCATCTCGTGTCACCTCCATTTGTTGTAGGCGGAACTGAACATCTAAACAATACTGGCGAGAAGCGGAAGTGACAACAATGAAGCTAGTACGACGTGTAAATTACATATGTAGTTGGCAAAATAACGTAGAGTTAAATGTTAATGCGAGAAATTGTCTGTTAAAAAAAATTGAATGACCCTCTTAAAAAGTATACAGCGACTCTTTTAATTAAAATTAGTGCCATTTACAGTAATATAAACAGCATTGTAATTTTTTGTACATATGCATTCGTTGATATAAAATATTTTCGCTAATTTTTAGCAATTTTCAAATATAATCGAATGGAAACATATACTTTGGGGGGGGGGCAATGTTAGAAGTGTTAGAAATCTTTCAGGAGCTATTGTGTTCTAATGGTGTGAACTTTTGCAGGTCATTCAGCGGCTGGAATGACAAACATCTCGAAATGGGACTCTGGAGGCAGTGTTTCCATGGCTATGCTGCTGGGTATTCTCCTCGCAGTGGCAACAGGTGAGTTTTTTTCTTTTAGCACCAAGTGTACCACATAACTCTCCTCAGTTTTGTGGGTGGGTGGTTATTGTCGCAGCGATCGGCATGTTAAGAGGAAGGGCGTAGACAGGATAAATAACAGTCGCTGCATGCACAAAAGTAGTGAACGTGCAGAAACACAGTTTGTCGCATTCACTACCGAGCTATTCTAACATGGCGTATACACACTTTCACAGTAGATATCTATTTTAACACATTTCAAAGTGGCAAGATTCCCCCCCCCCATTAGAATCAGCATAGAATTTTTGAATTTTTTTAAAGCTGAAACTAATGATTTTTCACAATTTTGCGATTATTTTATCTCTTTTAAAACCAATTTTCTTCCTACTTATTGTTTTATTTAAAGTGCGCATTTCTTTTTAGACTGCTTAAATGGAACTAATTATTCTCTGCAAGGCACTTACCGAAATCGTCAAAAACCACTTAAGTAGGTGTTTTCGTCTTTTACTGGTGATAACTTTCATTCTGTTACCTCGGTCTTTATTCCTTCTTCTCTTATTTGCACAATTGTCCACTAAGAATACCAGTGACCTTCATCCCAAACAACCTGGCATGTCGTTTTCATAAACTATCTTAACACCATAACCTCGATACGTGATTACACCCCTCTTTATGTCCATTTAGGAACTTCATATTCCTGCTTGTCTTGGAATTCCTTACTTTGTATGTATTATCACGGACTGTTGTACCATTTCACAATTTAAAACTAAATTAAAATATATTACTGTTAATACTCGCTCGATAAATTAAATCATAGCCTATTTTTTTTAGTTTAACACGTTTCTACCGTACTTGATTGCATTTGATATGTCTTAGGTGTATATTTATAATTTTATTATTATAAATAAATTAATCTGTGCAACTGCATTTTGTTCATTGTAAAAGTCAATATTTTTATTAGTGGTTAGGACACATTACTTATAAATTGTTTAATTTACATTTTCATAAATGTTTTTGTACTTTTTGTAACATGTACGAGGGTAGGTCCACAAGTTTCCGGCCTCGCCTAAAAGGATTATAGCCTTCACAAAGCCCTTATCTGGTGTCATACCTTATCTGTTAAGTAAATAATTTCAGTTGTTCAAATATAGTTGCAAAAAGAAGGCTATATGTAGAAGATTGTGACTTGTTCAAAATGGAGTACCCAGCTGTTATTAAGTTCTTCACAAAAGAAGGATTTACTCCAAATAAAATAAAACGGCAATTGAACGGTGTAGATGGGGAAGCACCCCCCCCCCCCCTCATATTCCACCGTAAAAAAATGGGCCAAACTTTTTCGAATGGGTCGAGAAAGCATTGAAGACGAAGAGCGTGCAGGTCGGCTCTTGTTAAAGGAGAAATTATGGAAGACCGGCCGGCGGTTCAAAGTTACAGAAATAGCAGCAAGGTTTAGGCTTTCTAAAACAATAGTCCTTCGAATTATTCATGAACATTTAAACACGAATAAGGTTAGTGCAAGATGTGTACCTAGACTTCTTTCCTCAGTCCAAAAGCAGCAACGTGCCATCTGTTGTCAGGCATTTTTGGAGCTCTGACAACGAGAGAGAGAGTTCTGCGAACCATTGTTACAGGAGATGAAACTATGATCCTCTACTATGAATCCTTATCCACAAGAGAATCAATGGAGTGGCGTAAACCTGGCGAAGCACCGCCTCTGAATGCCAAGGTCACTCAGTCAACCAAGAAGATCATGACCACAATCTTTTGGGACTGTGAAGGAATACTCTTCATTGACTTCAAGGAGAGGAACACCGCAGTAAATGGGGAGTACTATGCTGACCTACTGCACAGACTACGTGCTTCCATCAAAGAGAAAAGGCGAGGATAGCTGAGTGGTGGTGTGCACCTTCTTCACGACAACGAGCCTGTGCACACAGCTCTTGTTGCAAAGAAAGCTGTGAGGAAATGTGTCTTCTAGGAGATCGACCATCCACCCTACAGCCCATATCTACCTCCCAGTGACTATTTCCTTTTCTCAAAACTCTAGGACCTTCGAGGAAGGAAATTTAAGTGTGACGAAGGATGCTGTTATACCCATTTTGCATATAAGACTCCTATTTTTAGGGGGTATTAAAATGGTAGGCGGTCAAGGAAAGTTTGAAAACTACTGCTCTATAACACAAGTATACATGGAACATGAATATCTTTAATAGAAAGTTAATAACCTTGATTTAAATAGCCATTGCAAAACGAACTGTATATCGGGAAGTATGCGAAACAGCTGTAAAATAAGGAAACAAAATGCAAGCAACCTTCATGAAGGTCAAGACATTTGTTCGCAATGTCGTGAGCTAAATTTGTTTTTTGTTTAATAATTGGCACTTATACAATGTAATAGTTGTTTCTGTAGCATATAACGGAGTATTATCCAGTCTTTTGAGTGCAATGGTTAGGCAAAATTAATTATGTGGGGGAAACTATAGGAATCTAGATTTGCTCAAAATATTAAACATTTACAAAATACTCGTAATGAAATATGGAAAAAAAAAAAAAAAAATACTCTTATTGGATTCTTCATATGCTAAAACATAAACACGTTGCTTTTCTGTACACTGAGATTAACTAACATGAAATTTCGTATTTTTTCGCTCAGAGAACTCGAAACAGTAAATGTTTCGTGTTTTATGTTGCATCAAAAAACATAATTTGACTGTATTCATTGGAATTTTTATTAATTTCTCTGCTTGTATAAACGTTTTTGTTTCTAAGTTTCTATAAATTTATGTGAACTCGTAGAGCTCGCAGCTTCTTTGCTACAAAATTATGGAGGACTTCTATATTAGAATATCTATTCTCAAATATCTATCAGCGTGGGTGATTCTATTATGTATATATTTAACTGTGACTAACTCCCAGTGGCAGTGAAGAATAATTAAAATACGATGATTACTTAGAGCAAAATACTTAAAAGAAAGAAACCGGTTAACTTAATGAAACATATGCAACCAAGAATTATAGCAATCTAATTTACATACATGTCGAAGTAAGTTTGCACATTTACTTGCCAGTTAACTTAAATACATTTCACCTCATTCTAGTTAGATACCCTCAAACATGTCTACTTATTTTACACACATTACTTTAATTAAATACATTTATAAAACTATTAGCTTTATCAAATATAATTCAACATATTTATTTTTGGTACTTCTCAGATTAAATGTTATAAATAATAACGAAGCTTAACTACAATGAATTAAAACAATATTTCAAGTAGTCGGGGATAAACTTGAGTTTGAACGCTTAATTTATATCAATGAAATATTTCTACACATACAATTTTAGGTTATGTTTAAATCTTGTTACAGAAGGATAACCCCAAAAAACAACTGCATTCCAGTCATTTATGGTTCTATTTACGCAAGAGAATTTACTTACGTCCGTTCTGTTGGCTACAATTGATTTTAAAACCATCATCGTTCCTAGCATAGTATATTGATTTTTCTAACCTAGTTGTGATGCCCCTGCATGCAGTTTGTATTATATACACTTTTTCCTCTTTTTTTTTTTTTTTTTTTATAATACGTCCACATGTTCTTTTCTACCTTTTTGAATTTTGGTGCTCTGCGCTGCATTTTTTCTGTGATATTTATTTGAAATATGCTATAAGAATCCCAACAATATGCTTTATACTACATTACGTGTCGAACTATTGATAAAAGATTTTGGATTGGCATTTTTTGGCATCTCATAAGTGTAACCCCTTTCATGCTTTCCCCGTAACACTATTGTTCGTACCATTTAAGTTTAAAGCTTAAGTAAACTCCTCAACATTTACAGAAGTTTTCCTGTGAAATTTCTACTTCATAGAGTTTGTAATTAATATTAATTTCTTCTCGGCTTTTACAAAATGTTATTGCCTTGCTCTTAGAATTATTTATTTTTATTCTATGTTTAACCGCCCAATTTGGAAATGTTAAGATCGGCTTGTAAAATGTGCATATCGGAACTATTAATTTTCTATAAACAATACAATCGTTGGCAAATAACCGTACTTTAGACTTTATATCTAAGTAAAGATCGTTAATATAAATAATAAACAATAGTGATCCAAGAACGCTACCTCGGAACTCCTGATGTCACTGACATTGCACATTTCCTGACCTACCCCAACTCTGGATCCGCTCTTCTAAACGTTATCTCATTTCTAGCTCTTTTGGCATATGGCGCCAATCTGTAGAAGTGCAGAGAATCCTTGAAATCTGTGAATTACCAGGACATTAGATTGATGCTAATTTCCACGAAATAAACTGAACGCTAATTCATGCTGAAAGGTCTTCAAAGTTAAGCAATTGTTTGGTAATTTTGTGTCAGGGCTAACAATGAACGTCACGACCAGAATAAATATTTTGGCGGCAATGAAATAGCATTCAATTGTTAAAAGACGTGCGAAGCGGAACTTGATAAAATGCATACTGCGTTTAAATTAGGTTCCTGGAAACATGCTGCGTTTAGTGCATAAAATATTTTGTGTGTATGAAAGCGATATCATTCCAAGCATAAATATTAGTGTTTTTAATATGTTAATGGAAATTAAATTTTTTTCCAACGAAGCTAAACTTTAAAGAAGAAAATATCCAATGTTTCGCAGATTTCACGCCAGGGGAACGCTGATTGCAAATTAAAACCATTGGGTTCCCATGATTTTTTTATAAAAACGGGAAAATTTTAACCTTTCCATTTAAACACCGGACATTTCATAAAAACGCCGGACTAAAAATAAGGAAAAAACAGAAGTAAACCCTCCAACCTTTCATACGCATCAACCAATCTTAATAAAAATGAAACTTTGTAATACACAAAGTATTTGCCAAATTTATTGATCGCAGCATTCATAAATATTATTCCAGAAAAAAAATTCTTTTGGTATTTGGGCACGGAACTGAGCATAAGAAATACTTAAAATAGCGTTTTTACAATTTTAAGGGCCTTCACTGTCTCAGTTCCAAGTCTATTTTTCTCATCCCTTAACAGTGCATTTATTAATGAAAATGCTGCATTAATCAGGCAGTGCCAAACAAAACTTTCCAGGCATATCCTGTTCTAAGCACTTATATTTGCTTTTTAAAATAAGTCGCTCCGCCATAAGTATTGCCAACGTAAGAAGTAACAATACTTCAAGGATTCGCTATCACGAGCGCTACAAAAATTAAATGAATTGTACTAAGAAATGTTGTTACGTGGGACTGGACAAATAGGAACTAAAGAATGAAGCGGGGTATCTCGCAGGTATTTTAGTTTTGAAGATAATTATATTGTGAACTTTTTCCAAATATTTTTTAAAGCATTTAGTCGAGACATGATGACAATGTTAATGCTGAACCTCGACAAAGTACGAGCAGAGTTTTCTGAAAAACTGCATTATCTATCCAAATTAAAATGTTGACGCTTATTAAGAAAGTATTTCTAAATTATAAACGCTTTTAAATGTTGGCTAACCATAATTATTATTTTATAATTATTTAATAAACCCAAAAAAAAAAAAAAAATTAACGTTTCTGCTGCTTTTGGTGCACTTTACCCATAAACTATTAACATGAGCTTTCTCATATTTTTAAAACAGTTTGAAAACCTATTACTTAACATTGCTGGTTAAATAACGTGTAATATAAAGCAAATATTTAATTTTTGAAAATATTTGCATATAGTTCATTTTACACGAATTTCTTTCACCAGTAATATACAGCAATGTGTTTTGCACATGCACAAAAGAATTCATAGCTCTATCTTACGTAATTTTTAAGAAAAGTGCACCTAAAGTTAAAAATATGCAAGTTACAGCAAATGACAAGGATAAAAATGTGTGTGTTTTGTAGCAGTATGGTGGCCATATTTAAATTGCCATTTAAATTTCTCAAATGAAGTATATATGGGTATAATCTGTGAACTATGTAGCTACATTAAAACCAAAAATTAATTTTTGACCCAAAATGTGAAAGGAATGGAAAAGTGGGTGTTGCAGCCACGCAACCACATTTAAATATCCATTTAAATGCTGCAAACACACAAAAAATATATGGGTATATTTTAGAGTACGTGGAATAGTGGCAGCAATTTTTAATTTCTTTCAAATCACATAGGGCCTTCTGTGTCATATCCCTTGCCCAACAATATCGGAACCGCAATACGTTTACAACTGATGAGAAATGAGATATTACAATAACACAAGCTAAAATAAACCCCTCCGAGATAACCGCAATTTATTCCTGTTGTATCCACTCTTTGTGTATTGAAGAATGATGCAATTTACCCTAAGTAGTTATAAATAGTTCATTTCTATCCTCTTAACTTTAATGAACAATTTAAATTTTGTACAGCTAAAAACTGTTAAAAAATAGCTTTTTGAATCATTTACGAACTTTGTTGAAGTAAAGTTTTCCAAGTCACCATTTTTTTACTTAAATATTGTAAATAATTGTTTTTATGAGCTATATAAATGTAATAATTATACCATTTTATTACAGATTCAGCTGGGTCATGTGATCAGAAAACAGAACTAAGATGTTTCTTGGACACGAGTTTAACAAACATCTGTCCTACACCTCTAGGTAAGTACGTGGGTTTTTTGGAAATGAATTCTACATATCTACATTAAAAAATAGTCAATGTTATTTCACGTAGCATTACTTTTGTAACCTTAAAAATTATTCCGTAATAACTGTTTTACCGTTTGACATGGTAATTTCTCATAATGTCCTAAATGCTGCATATTTATCTGGGAGATCCTAAACTGATTACAGGAAAGTCTATAACTATTTGTTTTCACCTGTTACAAGGAGTGTAAGGCAAATGTCATTTCATAAGGCAGTTCTTCCGTTAATTTTCTAACCTTAAATTTATTGCTTAGTGACTTTTACCATTTGAAAAATAGTTCATGTTTGACGGGGCAATTTCTCATCTTGTCTGAAATACTACATATTTAAACTGTTTTGTGTTTATCTGCGAGGCCCCAAACCGATTATTGGAAAGTCTATAACCATTTATTTTCACCCGTTACAAGGACTGTGTAACTTCATTAACAGAAATATAATCAACTGCAAAAAACTAGGAACAAATGTGAGTTTGTGAGGATAAAAATCTTTCTACGAACTATTTTTTAATTGTTTGAGTCGATTTAACTCTATACATCTTCACATTGGCAAATGTGACTTAAAGTTGTACTGACTTGCACAAAATCAAGTTTTAAATCAACTTTATAGTTCCTTTTATCAGAAAAGAGTTCGTTTAAACAGGAACATGGGCACAGACAAGATTTTGTTGAAATTAAGAAAAATTTAGCATGCTAATTTGGTACAGAATGGATTTAAATGTTTTGTAAACGGTTTTTTTTTTTTTTAATTGTTGTGATGGTATTCATTTCATTGCTTGCTATGCAGGAGACTGAAAGATAGGCCACAACTTGAAATTCGAATTATTTGATACAAATAATATTATAAAATCACACGAGCAAAAGTTTGTGAGAGCGTAGTTGGGTTACGTTAGTAAAACAGTTACAATAAACATTTATTATACTGGTAAATAAAACTATTGTGATAAAAAAAATTAAGTCATGCACAAAGGCTACATTTTTACATAAAAGTAATAACTGGTGAATTAAAGTGTGTGACATTGCTGAGGTTACAGGCATTTCAAAGGAAGTGTTGGTTATATTTTACATGAAGAATAGGATAATAATGTAACCTTTTGCGCAAAATATTAACAGCAGATCAAAAACTCGATCTGTATGAAAATATTCCAAGTGTTTGGAGTTTTAACAGCAACGGAACCGACTTTAAACGTCGTCTTAATACTGTGGATGAAATTTGGATTTACCGTCACACGCCAGAATGGAAACAGTCGAAAAAATGTATTCCTTCAGTAGGAAAAATTGATAGGTCTCTTTGAACACAAACGGACTAGACTAATTATCTTCAGAATTATAAAACCATAGCTGGAGGGTACTGCAAGGGTAATTTGAAAAGTTCTCGGAATGACCCACAGATTGCAGCAGCAGTTCCGAAGCAGTTTATCAAAAACTGCGTCATCTTCCATAGAAAATTTGGTGCAATAATAAATGACTTAGTCAAGAATCGTAGTAACTACATCTGTTTGTTATAGTGCATAAATGTGTAGACGGAAAAAATGACCTCTGTCGAACATGGTGAGGTTATTAAGTACTTGGTAACGTGTATGAATGCAACATAAATTCATACAGATGCAACCCTTTAGGGAACTCTGCATATCATTCTCGACCTTTATCAAGTGGATCACAGAGTTTAAACGCACCGTGAAAGTTTGGAACATGACCCCTGCAGCGGACGAACAAAATTCGTCACATCAGAAATTATCATTGAACTTTGTCTGACGTGGTTCCCCAAGATCGCCGGACGATTAAAGATATCCAAGATTGCTGAAGCTCTGGGCATTTAATGGGAAAGCGTATTTCACATTTTGAGGGAAGAATTTTGCTTGAAAAAATTATCGGCAAGATGGTACAGCAACTGCTGACTCAGAATCAAAAGCGAACCAGAGTGCTAATCTCTCATCAAAGTTTGGCCCATTTTCAGAGAGATCCTGTAGACTTTGCGTCAATTTGTGACCAATAATGAAACATGGGTACACGATTCTCCACCGCCAAAGAAGACCAAATATGTGAAATCTGCCATGAAGATCATGGCACGTGTTTTGTTGGTTGCCAGGAGTGTACTGCTAATGAATTACCTTTCAGCTGGAGCGTATTATGCCATCCTTTTGGATCTATTGAAGACAAAAATACGCGAGAAAAGTTGAGTTTATCAAAGAAGAAAACTTGGACAATGCTCGCCCTTACACATATCTGGTTACAATGGCGAAAATCAATGAATTGTGTTACGATTTGCTGCCATATTCTCCCGATTTTGCTTCATCTGTTCACTAAACTGAGAAAATTCCTCGGTGGAAAGAGCTTAAGAGTTGAGAGTTTTACAGGTCTGGAGGAATTTTGACTTTCGTGATGGGATAAAAGCTGTGGAGCATTAATGTCAAGAGAGACTGTAATAATAATAATAATAATAATAATAATAATAATAATAATAATAATAATAATAATAATAATAATAATACTTTAAAAAAACTATGCTGTCATTTTGTTTCATTCCATGAGCTTTTCAAATAACCCTTATTTCAATTTTTTAAACGGGGTAAAACAATGTTCATCAATCAGCGTACCTGACTATAAAAGCGTTTTATCGATTGAAGAATTGAGGTGTTTGAGCATCTACTCTATTGCCCAGACCGACTCCCTCAGATTTCATTATTTCGCAAAGCACAAACTGTTCCTCGCGTGCTAGCATATTAAAGGGAATCTTCTGCTGACGTGACAACGATGCAAAACAGGCGTCAGCTCGTGGCGCCTTCTGGGTCATTAACTTTTGTAGAACCCAGCAACAGAGTTTATATCTTTTTTCTAGCTGATGAAGATGGAGCTGTTTTGTTTCTGCACTGACGTTGAATTACTGAACCACGTCCTCACAGGCCTAGGCTGTTTCCGCCTCAATAGCCTCTTAAGAGATCCTCGTTATACATTTTTCCTGTGCTTGACGCATCCTCGAGGGTGTTGCTTACCCGGAACTTCACGAACTGTCTTTGCGTCGTCCGTTCATTCACGGCACCAGAACATGATTTGACGCATTCCCCAGTTTAAATTCATAGCGCATACAAGCTGGTATAATCTTCGGATTCTTGGAACTACGACAAATTTAACCGCAAACTCTCCGCAACAATTCGTTCTCGCGTTAAATTTGTTTGTCGCGCATTTGTTGCCCAAAGCTTGAAATTCGACCTTCGCAAAAAGAACTGAAAGAAAAATTTTGGTGAATTGTATAAAAATAAATTATATAATACATTGTTCACAACTTGAGTTTAATTCATATATACTATATTGAATATAAATTTGAAAATTATTTGAAAAATGTTAATAACTTGTCTTTTTTTCAGATGAAGTTCCTGATAGATTAGTACAATTATACAGCAATTTAAGTTTCAAGCTAAAGCAAAGCTGTCGCCAGGGTAAATTATCAGTATTATCACCACAAGACTTAGCTGACATTCCTGCACCTTTATTACTACTAATTCCTGTAAGTATCTGTAATCATTTTCAATAAATACCTCTAAGAAAATGCACCTCTTATTTTGATATAAAGGTATAATATTAGAAGTAAATATTAGGGGGCGAGTATCAGCAACATATTGAAGATATTGACAAGTTAGTTTAGTAGAAATCTGGGAGCAAATTAAAAAATTAAAAAGGAACAAGACTAGTGGTATTGATGGAATTCCTGGGAAATTTTGGAAGTTATGCTGCATCAATAGAAATAGAATGCATTTATAAGAAAGTTATTTAGTAAAATTTTAGAGAGTGGCACGATTACAATGTAATGATAACAAGTGTGACAGTGTCTGTATACAAAGGGAAAGAGGACATTAATAACCAGGCCAATTATAGGGGTATAAGTGTTCGGGTGTTATCAGTAATAGGTAAGGTATTGACTGGAATTTTGACAAACAGGTTACAAAAGTGGGTTGAAAGAGAGAAGAAATTATTAGAGTTCCAGTGTGGATTCAGAAGAGGAAAAAGAACAGTTGACAATATTTTCACAATAAAAAAAAAATTAAGTACATAAATGTAAAAAGGGGGAACTATACATGGTATTTATAAATTTGAAGATGGCTTTGGGACAATAGATAGACAAGCACTGTGAATTAAGTTCAAAAGGAAAGGGTAAGTAAGCATTTTATGAATGTATTACAAGCAATCTATTTACATAATAAATTTTGTTTGAATGTTCAAGAGATGAGATACCAGTGCATGCAGAGTTTATCAGGAATAAAACAGGTGTTGTAAATTAAGCCAAATGCTATTTAACTTATTGATGATGTTGAAAGGATTCAAAGAGGAAACGTAAATTCACCAGTAATTAAGGAAATACTAGCTCTATTGTTTGCAGATTGTTTGTCTGTTGTATCTCAAGTGGAAGTTTAAGAAGGGCATTTGAAGTTATACACAACTATTGTAAAGAATAATGCTTAAAAATGAACAGTAAAAAATCCAAAATAATGGTCTTTAAGATGGACATTAAATTGAGAAACGATTACTATGAGGTTAAGTGCTAATGGTAGGTGGAATGATCAGAGAAAGTTGGCATTAGCACAAGCACACGCACACACACACTAAAGTTTATAAGAGCATGTTCAAAGAAAAACCAGAAATAAGTGTCAAATGGATGGAACAGATAAAATGCCATGGTGAAGGAAAAATGATGTATGGAATAGAAATTTGGGGTTATGACAGCTGGAAGATTCTGGGTTTAATAAGTATATCATTTTGTAAATTAATACTGGGACTACTGAGTCTCCTAATAATGTAGCCTTGATAAAATTGGATAGATCAACAAGCAAAGGTAGAAAATTGGAAGAATTATGAAATGCTATATAGAATAGATGTGTTGGATGATGGAGTGTTTGAGGAATATCTTGGTGCACAGGAGAAGTTTAAATGGAAAAGTTGCTTTAACTCAACAATAAAGGAGATAAAATATAAAAATGATGCGAGAAAGGACTGGTCTTTTACGCAGAACCTTAGTTTGTTAGGTCACTATTATACAGATTACATTAAGAGGCATTTTCTGGTCTTTATAAGATCTTGCTTAAAATTGCCTCTGGATATTTTTTAAAAAATTGGTATGGTTGGGTAAGTAAACAAGATTGGTCATTGATTCATAAATAACATTAAATTGGATATAGTTTTAAGAGTTTTTTATTTAAAAATATATCTCTTATTTAAACAAAGAACAGGACTTGATAGTGTTATGTCAATATGTCAAAAGTTGAAAATATTTTTCCGTATTTAAAAATCTTAATCTCTCACTGTTTCAGACAAAACAACTTAAACATGTTTCTGGATCTGCGTTGGCTTGGAACATTCAGAAACACTTGGAGGATACAGTTATTGCTTCCAAAATGATAGAAGCACTGGACTTCCCAAAATACAAATTTGATTTCTTTAGAAATGTAAGTACAAAATTGAAAACCTGAAATAATCATGAATATCCTGCTAATTTTAAAAAAAAAGTCAGGTTTGATAATAACTTAGATGCTGAAGTAGACAAACAAAAACTGTTTTTAGCTGGAAGGAATAGAACTGCCCCAGAGAACTCAAGATATTTTAGCACAGTCTATGATCAGATGGCAACCAGACATCATTAAGTGGAGACCACAAATGTTCACAATGATTGAGAAGGTTGGCGATCCACTTCTGGCACATATTCCTCCATATTTTCTGCCCACGGTTACAGAAAACTTGTCTACTGAATTGTAAGTATTATATCCCTATTGATCAGGTGTCTAGAAGAGGTCTTTTTTATAATGACATAAACAAGTTGGTATTGCTCAAATAAGTGTACTTACGAAGCTGGTATTGATTAAAAATATTTGGGTTATGTCGACTGAAACATTAATTGTTCCACTTACTTGTTATAAAATGTGGTACCGATCGTCAAAACCGGTAAGTGTTCAAGTCGACATAACCTAAATGTTTTTAATCATACAATTGACTTCACAGTGATAGTTTCTTATATAGTTTTTAAATAAGTTGGTATTGATTAATTAATCTCAAAGTTTGTTATAATCACATTAATACAAACTCTTTCACGGTTTGTTGCCTATTTCACACCAGCTGGTAGCTTGACAGTCAGAACTATAACTCCTGACAAACTGAACATAATATCCACACAACTGAGTCGGTTCTCACAATTACAGAAATAATTATAATGAAAATAAGCATGAACCTTATGCAGGATGTTGCAAATGTCCTGCTATATCTATATCTATATTTTTGGCATCTTTTTATAAAATTGTTAGTCACGTGAATCAGGTACATCCAGATTGGTATTCAATTTGTTTCATTATCAAATTTATGAATGTCATTTCTATATTTTTCTTCATTTATAGTATTCTCAAAACAGATTGGTTATATTACTCTGTAGCATATACTCCATGCCTTACACAGATTTGCTTGTCATTTAAGAGGGTTTTAGGTAAAAATGAAGTTTTCTGTACTCCATTACCTATTTATTTTGCATCGAAACATGATCATGTAAATAGAATTTGCTCATTAACAGTCGCAAATCTATATTTTAAAAGGAAAGCGTTCATCCTTCTAAAAATGTTGTAGATATTGCTCACAAATATTAACTCTCAACAGTTTTTGAGTAGACAAATACCAATCTTGCAGAATTTTTCATATCTATTTCTTTAGTTAAAATAATTATATACAATTTTTTTGTTTTTTTATTTATGGACTCTTAACATCTCAGGTCATCAGCATCCCATTCAATCAGGGCGTGAAACAGCTTACAAATTTTGCTCATAGGCCTCTTCTTTCAGGCTTGAGGTTCTTTATCATGCTGTAAATGTACGACATGGGACCCACAGCTTTAATTCCCTTCCAAAGAAAGCCATATTTAGGAATTTTACACCCAAAAAAATTCATCTGTCCTGGCCAGAATCGAACCAGTGATCTTGGGTTTAGAAGGCAAGTATGGTTACCACTACACCACCAGGGCCAAAAATATTGTTTGAGATGCCAGTTTCCCCCACTATATCCCTGATGGACAGCATTGATCATAACACTATATCATGTATTTATGCTTTCCTCTTTTTCGACAATTTTCCAAGGACTATCACCATGCTCTGGTGTGGCTCCCCAATGAAATTGTTGGTTAGCAGTGCTACCCTCAAAAATTTCAAACTTAAATTTTTTTAACTATTGTTTGATGCATTTTTATGAATAAAAACCAATGTCTATACAGGGGTTCTATCTTGAACAACATTTGTAGGGAATTTGGTTTGCAGTCACAATGTGCAAACCAATATCTTGCTAAGCTTGTGGAGTATTTTAAATGCAAGCAGTGAAAGAAAGTGGTAGGGGAGTCTCTTGTCCATAAGATCATTACCAGGCAGAGGGGTTTTAGTAAGTATGCTATCAAGTTAACAATGCACTGAGGGGAGGAGGAAATACCTACAACTTTTACAGTGTTCTCTGTAAAAAAATATGTTCAGTGGCAGGTAGTACACCCTGCTTCAAAAGCAGGTAGACCAGGATTAAGGATTATTAAAAGAAAGAATACAATGTAGGTTTAGCTATTTGCAGTAATAATATACTGTTATTAGGATGCTCATATATATAAAATAATTAATGATCTGATTGCAAAACATACAGAGCTTAGATGTTATCAATATGGTTTTCGAATTCATATTATGATCGATCATAAGACCAAGAAAGTTTATGTAATTAGATTCAATGATTTTTGTCTTCATATTGTAGCTTTAGTTCTGCAACATTTTTATTTTTTGTGTGAAAATGAATGTATTTAGTATAAAGATTCTAGAAGCTTGCAATCTATATTTTTTAGTAGGAGTAGCAAAGTTATGCTCTAGAGGTTTATGCTACCAGGAGCTACTGTTACTATACTGTCTTAACAGGATGTTCCTGCTTTATTTAAATTCATAAAATCATATTTTTATTGTATTCATGACATGCATCATATTCTCCCAAAGCTGCTTACATATCTTTATGAATTTCAGGAGATATTTATCATTCTTTGTTAAACATATTCCATTTTCCAAGTAAATCAGACTTATCATTTCAGCAGTCACTATAACATAATACGACATTGTGGAGTTTTAAACTATGTTTATGAACATTTCAAGCACTTTTGTGTTATGAAATAAAATGTTAAACTAGAAATGTATCGGGTTCGGGCATAAGGATCAACCCTTTTGTTACGTTCTACTAACAACTTATATTATATTTATTTAAATAGTACTAAGTGTAAATATTTATTTATTTAAATAGTATTAAGTCTACAAGCATGTTTAAGAAAAATTCCTCATGTAACAGTGAATTGGGTTGGAAAGAATAAACACAATCACAAAAGAAGCTTAAATGTTGTATGGATCAGAAATTTGGGGTGTAGAGGAACATGGAAAGATGTTGATAAAATAAATAGAAGTTTTTGTAAATCCCCAAATGGTATAGCACAGGTAGAATTAGGTAGATATTCCACTAAGAAAAAAATAATTACGAAATATTTATTCAGAATTACCACATTAGAAGAGAGTAATATTATTAAAGAATGTTTTAGTATACAGAAGAAATGTAAGTGGAAAGAATCATGGTATTTCAAAGTGCAGGAAATTTTACAACAGATACATTTAGGAAAATATGGATAAATGGGGATTGCCAAAACAGAGGATTTTGGAAAGAAATAAAATGTAAGATTGGAAGATATTGAACAACAAGAAATAATTAGTAGTTTAGGTGAAAAGAGTTCATTGAGACTTTGAGACCCAATAAAGTCCCCTGCCCATATTCCTAAAAATTTTAAACATTCATTTAACAAGGAAACCTTTGACATATCCTAACCAATACTTCAAAACTCTCCATTACTCTCACACAGACCATCCTCATTTCCAACAGTGCCCTTGCAACTTGCAGCATTTTGTGGAATTCACAGCACAATCTTACAAAACCTACTATCCATCAATTTCCAACTTTCCTCTATCCCCATATTTTAATGCTGCATGTTCATGACTCCATCAGTGCCCTGCATATCCCTACCAACCAATTCACCTTCATCTCTGTTGCAACAATCATGTGTTTCTTAATTAACTTCAAAATGATTTGTCCTTGTCAACAGCTTATAAGACAAAATAAGCTTGAACACTTCACAAAGTAACTTTCATAAATTCATTATCCTAAAATTTTTACTAATGTTTTAAAATTATATTCTGTACATTTTTTATCCAAATTTATTTAAATTCATAGCACATTAAAAAATTAAAAATAACTTAATTACTGTTATGAACACCGGAAATGTTGCAGTTTATTCTACTTTCGGAATTGGCAGTGGAGTAGATCATTAAACTACTCTTGGCAAGGGAAATCGGAAGCCCAAAAGAGAGCATGGATGAACATTGTTTTACATAATTCATATCCATACAATATCTCTCGGTGGACTCCTGGTGATGCTCAAAGGTATGTAAAGATTTAAACTTTATTAGAAGTCTTTATTGTGAATTAAAACATTCATTATAAGCTGGTTTGTACTCTTCTAGTATTAAAATTATTTTAGGTATAATTTAAGATGAATGCATTTAAACAGAATAAGTACTGCATCATTTTTATTTAAGAAAGTACATATATTTACACTTAAAAATATTGTGGTGGAAAAATTTAGTGCATCACCTCTCTTCACACTCATATTTATGACTTTGACAATTATTCTTTTAAAGCTTAGGTGTCCATTGTTGTTCATTTGTTGCTTATGTATGCTAATCTCCATTTTTATACTTCCATGTGCATTTTATTAACAATAAAACACTATTTTTTGCCAGTTTCTAAGTTTACATAGCTGAAATATAATGTACACTTATTTATAGTTGAGATTCAGATGGACAAAGCAATGGAACTAATGTCAAGGAAGGAAAGTGCTATTCTTACCTATTCTTTAGTTTCTAAGCACCAGAGACATAGCCTCTAAAATAGGTTATCATCAATACACCATTTAAAGAGTACTAAAGAGATACAGGAAGAAGAGAAATTTTGACTGGGTAAACTGAAGAAGCAGGAAAAGGGCTTATACTCCAAAACAGGACAGATAGAAATGAATTTATCTCTGTGATCATTGGCTATCATCCTCAGAACTGAGGCAACATGGAAAGATACATGTGACATCTCAGTAACCAGCAGAACTATAAGAAGTAGACTCCTTGAAAACTTTCTGCCCAATGACCCATAAAGAAACCTTTGCTGACAGAAGTGGCTACAGTGGGCAAAAGAGCATGAAGCATGGACCGCATAGTTTGGAAATAGGGTAATTTTTTCAGAAGAGTTTAAATTTAATCTGCATGGCTGCGATGGGAAAATATGCATCGCAGAAATGGTGAAGAACTGTTGCCTTCATAACATAAGCATTGCAGCACCCACAGGTTAGATAGATAATCTGTGGGTGCATTTTTTGCCATGGCATAGGTCCTATGAACTTCTTAAGTGGCACTGTTAATGCAGATATCTTCTTTGGCATCCTTGAGAACAAATTTATACATAGTATGAGACCATTTTGTTGATGCTTAAAGTTGCATATTCAAGATATCTACTCATATCACAGGGTTTGAAAGTGATTTTTTTTATTAATATTTGTGTTAAAGGGCTAATTTCTCAGCACTTTCCTATTTATCAGAAATCTTTTTGCAAGATACCATTTTTGCTGACATGAAGGTGATCATAAATGACTGGCTGCTGATTCATCTCCAATATTCTTCTTTCCTTTCATTTTTTGAATATTCCATTCCTGTCGGACAAATTGCACAGTAGTAGTCTGATTTATGTCAACAGACCTTCAGATTCACGAAATAGCCACTGCTCTTGCCTAATGAATATTGTAGACTGAACATCCAAATAGATAGAAACACCTTACCCACATTCTTTCATATGCTCTTCATTTTTGTTTCTAGAGTGAACGAGGCTATTGAGGAAATGCAACTATTATTTTGGGACTAAGATGGTGTAAGGGAACTGACTTTTTTTTCTTTGATAATGTATACCATTGTCCATTAGGTATAAAATGCTTTTATAGCAAAATGTATACAAAATTTGTTAATTACAGGTTCAGTTTTTTTTTGGAGGGTGCTGCACCTGATGAACTAAAATTACTAAATGAGAACCAGATGCCCTCTCAGCTGCTACAGACAGATTTGAATAAACTACAGGTAAAAAAACAAGTTTCAGCATGATATATAGATTGTTGGTTTACAAGTTACATTAATTTTTATCAAAATTCCAAAAGAATATAGCTATTGCGGTTGTATCCATGAAACTATTTTTGAAAATTTTCTTCAAATATCCATTGATACTATCTACAAGGCACCGAAAATGACAATGAAAAAAATGTGCATATATATAAATGAAAAATAAAATAACACAATGAACAATGTAATAAAATAACTAGATAAGCAGAAAAAGCATAAAACACTTAGAAAGCCACAGATTTAGTACCGCAATATTTCAAACAGCTAGTGTTTTCTAAGGCAAGAAGCTGTTCGAAATGTTGCAATACTAAATCTCAGTCTTTCTAAGTGTTTTATCCTTTTTCTGCTTATCTAGTTATGCTGAAAATTTCTCGTGCATTCACCCAATATATTATAGCATGTTAAACTCATCAAAATGTCATGTTTCTGAGTCTATCAGAGTTAAACATAAACATTGCCAAACTGAATGTAAAATTTAGGTGGTTTTGAAACTGATAGTTACCAGAATTTTAGAATTGAACAGTTTTTTAAAATTAAAATACTATTAATTATTTTATTCTTACAGGCTTTTCTTTGTTCTTACAGGCTCGCACAGTTTTTGACATAGTGTACAAAACCTTTCATCTTGGAAACAAGGAGCTGGCAAATATTTTACCAATAGCTTTGAAGCTGTCGCCAAGCAATTTGCAGAAATTTCAGGCAAACAAAACAGATTTCAGTATTTTAATACCTGATGATAAGTGTTCTTTTGTCACTGCTAAACAGGTAAATTGATTTAGTGTTAACCTGTTGTGTACACTTAAAAATAAAATATATTTTTAATATGACTGCTGTTCAATAAAAAATTATAATGTTTATGGGCATAATTTTTTGTGCTAAAATTTAACTTTATATTTTGTTAGCTTAATGTATAATGTGCACATGTTAATAGTTTCATATTGTCACTTCTAGTTCTCACCTGTGAGAGATGTGAAAGATGAGACATTTTCAGTTCAGTTCAGTCTACAGCAAAATGGAGGTGACACATGACAAACAATATGTTCTGAAATTATGCCTACGTCCCAACAAATCTTCAGTTTAGGTCAAAAAGAGTTTGTTCTTCCCTATAGCACAGCTTAAAGATTGTGAAAAGGCAATCAATTTCAGAGGAAAGTGGACCTGGTCCTCTAGTTTGTGCTCTTAACAGAAGAAAACATTAACACTGCTTCTGTCATTGTGAGACAGGATTGTCAAGTAACATTTAGAACACTTTCAGAACTCTGAAAACTTCATAGAGTGCCACCCACACATTGGTAACTGAAAAGTTGTACATAGACATGTTTGTGTTTGTGGGTTCTAAGACTGCCAATTCCCAAATAAAGAGAGTTTGAGTACTGATTCAGGAAGATGGGGTATTTTTTTCAATTGTATTTACTGCTGATAAAACTTGTCCAAATCATTTCAATCCTGAGAAACAGCAAAATCTTGTGTGATCGGCAACTTCAAGTGGTTGATTTTGCTAAGAAAGTTATGGTCATCTCATTTTTCGATATCCAAAGAATGGTTAACTAGCATGTCATACAACTGTAGCTGTGCAATACCACAGATGTTTTAAAAACTCTGCAAGGCCATATTTCTCTGAAACAAGCTAGGTTCACCACCATGATAATGCATGACTGCATATCCGAAATGTTGTTGTCGAATATCTCCCAAAAATCAATGTGAAGTGTTTCTCTCACCCTCTGTATAGTCCATATTTAGTGCACGACTTTCCTTTACCCCGAATGGAAGAAATATCTTCTTGGAAGGCCTTTTTATAATGGGAAACAGAAGCTTTTCAGAACAATGTGTTGTTAGTCATACTACCTCTTTTTTGCGGTCTGTGGAATTTAATGTCTCAACTTGCATACCTCTCACAGGCAGAAACCAGAAGCAACAACAATGAAACTAGTACCACATGTCCTATGCATTAGACTAACAAAATATTGTTAAGTTAAATTTTAGTGCAAGAAATTATGCCTGTAAAAAAATTATTCTTTATAGAACAGCCCTTGTGAATCCTGAATTTAACAATTTAAATAAAATAGTTAGTCTAATTAAATAAATTGCACTTAAGAAGCTGTAGATATGGAGTGGTAATATATCCTACACTAATATAATATTGTTCACACTTAACTTGCATAACCTTAGGACATGTTTCTGAAGCACTCTCTTCTATCATCAGCTATTGACAGACTGCATGAATTGGTGGTTGAATCCCAAGATGTTTCTGTGGTGATTTCTGATGGTTCTAGTAGGAACTTGATTTCAAAATTCATTAGGTTTTCTTACTTTTTAAGATTAAAATCTTTTCCCAATTGTATAGCTCTATTGGGTTGTGAAGTTCTTTCAGCATCTTAGCCTCTGGTTTAATTTCATGATTTTTGGTTCAAAAGTGAGCTGCTACTGCTGATTTATCAACCTACTTAAAACAAATGTTCTTAGTGTTCTTTTCTCTGAATTTCCAAATTTCTCTTAGTTTTTCCAATGTATCTCTGATCACAATCTGCACATTTGATTTCATAAATTCCATGATTTCTGTTCTGTTGGTATGGTGTCTTTTACTGTGCAACCTAAAAATTTTTTAATATTATATTTGTTCTTTGGAGCTCACATGCCACATTCTTTGAATATCTTCTTAAATTTGTTGTGGTAAGTTGGATAGTATGTGAAACTTTTGAATTTATCTCTTTCCTTAATGTTCTTCAATGTGGAAACTTCCCTTATAGATTTTTGTCTTAAATTTATTGATAATTTTAATCACTGTTTTTGTTGAAAGCATTGGTTATTACTATATTAATTACCTTTAGGTATTCCATTTTGTACTCTTGTTTCTGTAAGTGGGATATTAATTATTCTGGACCGCCACAGGTGGCCGAGGTTGTTAAAGGTGCAGACTCGTGAGCAGGAGGTCTGGGGTTCAAATCCTGCCAGGACCATCCTCTCTGAGGTTTTTCCCAGGTTTTCCTCAGTCCTCATAAATGGTAAATGCCAGGGAGGTACCCTAAAACTTAGGGCTGTAATGATTCCTTCTTTATGTGTCCATCGCATGTGGTGCCTATGTAGCAAAAACAGGCATTAAACTTCATTCATTCATAATTATTCTGTGTGCCAAACTGTAAAACGCTATGTATTTATGTGATGTTATAACTGTTAATGTAATTTACTGTGTCTTTCTCTTTTGTATGGATTCCAAAGTTCAGCCGGTCTCCATTTTATGTAATTTTTAATTCTAGGAATGGAGCCAGCCATTTTTCTCTTCTATGGTAAACTGTAGAGATTTATATAATAAATTAAAAAGTTTCAGAGAGTCTGTTAAATTTTTTTTGGTGTTACTGCAAATATGTCATCCACATATCTATATTATGTCTTAAAAATTAAAGGAAAGGCTTTGGTGAGTGTATTTCAAAAGAACTCGTGAATAAATCTGCTAGGAACTGACAAAATTAACCAAGGGGCTAAGCTGCTGTTTAAAGAACTTCACGGTCCAATAGAGCTATCCACTTGGTAAATGATTTTCATCTTACTAAATAAGAAAAACTGAATGAATTTTAATGTTCCATACATGGATGAACTCTTAAAAGTTCCTACTAGAACCATCACAGAAACAACTTAGGATCAAACTACCAATTCAAGCAGTCTGTCAAAACTGATGATGGAAGAGAGTGCTTCTGAAACATGTCCTAGTGTTATGTAAGTTGAGTGGAGTTAGTATTAACATATTGATTACTTTAGTGTAGTTAAAGGCTACTTAACAATAATGAGACTATTTTTAGTTTTCTGTATATCTGTGACATTTTGTACAAAGTTTCATAATTCTAGCTAAGATCTGTCTGCAAGAAACATTCTGTGGGAATGGAAAATGGTAAGGTTTTGAAGAGCAAGAGCAAGAAAATAGCTATGAAAAATTGGCATACATAACTGACATTAAAATAGAAGAGATAGTCATGTACTATGTACTTTGAAAGTGGCATCCAGAAATGAAATATAAATTTTTGTGATATAGGAATATTTGAATTGCTTTGTAATGTAAAAAATTAATGTTTTCAAACTTCAAAAAATTCAGTAATGTATACTTTAACGAATCTTGATGTAAAATATCAAAAGTTAATAAGTAAATTTACACAATATATTTCAATATGTTCATAATTTCATATTTTATGTTTGGTTCCAGGTAGTGGAATCATTGATTGCCCAAGCAATGCTGTCAAAACAGTTAAAAAGCATACAACCTGATAACTGGGGAAAGATCCTTGAGCACATTGGAAAATTTGTTTATGTTCTGGATACAGATGTGTTGGAACATTACAGACCACCACCTTCTTTGCCTTTTGTGCTGTCAAAAATAGACTCCAATAAAATTACCAGAAGACAGGTAAAAAAATAGATGTAGAGTAAATATTTTTCCATGTTTGTTTCACACTTATTTGGTGTCTATGAACAAAGCTTATTTAAATTGAATTTTTGTGAATGTTTATTTCAATTTTCAGCTGTTGACAGATGGCTTGGTAAGTTTTGGGCTGTTTGGTGTAGTCATAGCTGGATCTGAGCTGCTGCTCTGTTGAAATCGTTGACTGAATTAGGAATTTACTGAATTTTCCAGAAGTGGAATAAAAAAATTCATTAATATGTGAATTTTTTAGAATTTTTTCCCTTCTGGATAGTTCTATTAGAGTATGCATTTCTTTTAACAATGGATTCTTTCTTAATTTCGTAATTGTGTTCCCAAAAATGAGTTGCTTGCACAGATTTTTGCAATTGTTATAGTCAGGCTTATGTTCTTTTTTCCTGAATCCAAATATCTTTTAATTTTTCCTATGGACTTTAAATTTCAATTAAGAATTCTATTGCATATATGCCTGATTTTTTTTTTTTTTTTTTTTTTTTTTTTTTCCGCTGGTAGTATGCTATCTTTTAGCAAGAACTTAAGTTTCTTAAATTTTATTTATTTTGTGTTGCTAATTTTATGCAATGTTTTTTGAAGATCTTCCAAAACTTGTGATTATATTGTGGATGATATGTGAATCTGATGTATTTGTAGTTCTCTTTACCACAGCAAACAACTCAGAATTTACCAGTCTAAGCTAAAGATGTAAACAAAGATTTTTGTAACATGTCCTAATTAAAATACCTGAAAAAAAGTTTGTGTCAACATTAAAATTTTTCAATTTGGAACATTTTATTGCTTCACTGTGAACAACTTCTAAATATACAAAAATAAACAAAATTAACTTAAAAGGTTACTTTGCAAGTAGACTCTGGCCTTATTTGTGTATCATTTGGAAATCCTGTGTATTTGCAAACATTGTGCATAACCCAGGTAATTTTCCTGAGGATTAATTAGAAGAAAAATCGAGACTGTTTTTAGATAATTAGGCATTCTTACATTAAATTAACTTTAATGCATCATTCTTTTAACAACTTTTAATTACTCTTGTTTAGCTGCTCGAATTAGAACCATATAATCCAATTATCTCGGCACAGATTACATAAGGGCAAGAGGACATTTATCCCAGATGAATAGTGATTTTATAATCACTATGGGACATTGCTCTTTACTCTAGAATCTCGTTACTGGAGAAAATTACCTATATATTATAAATGTGTCTTTAGATAAATATAAAATATTTAAAACTATGTGAAAAGAAATTATATAAAGTGATAATTTCATATGTTAGTTTTGATTCAGTTCAAATTATTTCATCTGTAGTAACATGTACATGTTTTTGATATGCCAATACAGTAGAGAACATATAATATTCCTTATAACTTGTTTAAGAGTTATGTAAAATTATTTACAGTGATCATGGTTAAATGCACTAAGATAATATTTATGTATGCACATTAAATTAAAATATAGTAAGACAATTTTGTATATACTTTCTAGATAACGTACTAATTGTATGTATTTTCTAATCATAGTAAAAGGATAACATGTTTAAACTATGAGTGCAAAAACTCATTAGCTGAATAATAAAAGCCTCAGTCATTAACCATTTCTGTAAATATTTCTTGAAGCTTTGGGAGGATTTTACATTTTTAATTTCAGTAGGGATTGAATTGTAAAAATAAATGCCATTTTAGCAAAAACTATTTTCTGTTGGGTGTTATATGTAATTTTGCAGATGGCAGGGCAGACAATTGTGATATCACAGGACATTGTGTTGAGGCAGAGCGATTCAACCCATTACACAGTTGAAATTATAATTTGTCATTGAATTAAATAAAATATCTGGTTTCTTTTCCAGGCTCGTCTCTTGCTTGGGGGAGATAAATACATTGTGGACAAGCCAGAAATACTAATGGGTCAGAGAGGTCTACTTCGAGCAATTTCATCTTATCAAATAGCAGCTGGAAATATGAAGCAGTATTTCCAGGAACATCTGCTGCAACATTTGCCATCTGGTTCCATAATGCAAACTGCAGCACTTCTGCAAAAATTTATCATACATTTAGGTTGGTATTCATTACATGTGTATTTATTGCAAGTTTATTTTTATATGATACCTCTAGCACTTAAGATATTTTCCTAGTTAGGTACTGAAAGAATTAATATTTTTATAAATTTTATTAATAATCCTTAATTAATGAACATTGCTAGCAGATTTGCATCCAGCTTTAAAAATGAGGATATCTTAAATATGTACAGGAAATTTTGGACCAATTAAATGCATTAAGAATTATGACAGACTGATATGAGGTGCAGTTCTCAAGCTTCCAACCTGACTATGTTAAGTAGGTTTCATTTTTCAATAATCTCTCTTTACTTCAGTGCATTTTTCATGCCTCTGGATTAATATTTTAATTCGTCTAAAATAAAAAGTTCAAAGCTTTGTCAGCAAAATGCTAGAAAACATCATTTAACCCAATTGTTCATTAATCTCTGCCCTTGAAAATCAGATTTCAGTTTTGAAAAAAGACTAGTCATGGGGGCTAAGTCTGGACTGTACAGTCCAGCTCCTGAAATTCACATGTGCTCACAGCAGCTTTGGCAATAGTCAGGCAGCAAATGTATTCAACTTGGCATTTCATGCCTATTTTCTTTGATGATGCACACAATGGTGCAGCAGTTTAACATGTACTTTCCAGTTTAGTTGTTCCTTTTTTGAAATCTTATCACAAAATATTGTCACCATGATCTTCATGGACTGTGCAACCTTTTATCTTTCTAGGGCATGCTTTATCCTTCTTCCACCAATCTGATTCTCATTTTAAAAGAGAACCGTAGTTTCATCATGTGTTACTAGGATTTTAATATTGCTTTCTTATTACCATGTAAAGATTCGTAAACATCTGGCAACATTCCTCAGTCTTACTTTAGAACTGCTAAAAGGTTTATAGCACCCATCTTGCACTGACCTTATGCATTGTAAATGTTATTGTAGAATGCAAAGCAGAGTTGTTTTAGAAAGTTTTAGAGCTGATCCTTGAGAAGAAAAAAAACTATTTAAGTTTTTTAGGAATATATAAAAAGGAAAATTTCTTGAAGTTTTAACAAACAAGTAAACATGTTAAAATCATAGTAAACAATTTACATTTCCATATTCTCAATATATGTGAACTTGCTACTATTAAAATCTTTAAATTTCCCACTTTATAACCCTCAATTTATGGACTTGCATTCCTTCCATACTCCATTACAATTAACACTAGGTTGTGTGTATGTAATGGAGATATATATTCGCTGCCACAAGTGCCCGGAGCATTAAGGTGTGAACTCGTGAGTGGGAGGTCTAGAGTTTGATTCCTAGCAGGACAGTTCTTCCTGACTGAGGTTTTTTCCAGATTTTCCTCAGTCCTCATACATTGCAAATGCCAGGGATGCACCCTAAACTTGGCCTGGAATGCTACTTTACTTTCTTTAAAAAAAATCCTTTCACAGTTTATCATTTCATCGCCTATGATGCCTCATTACTTAAAACTAGTGTTAAACACTATTCAAAATAATCCTAATTAGCATTATTATCAACATTATTATTCCCATTTGTCTTGTGCATATTCCATAATAGTTTTGTCTTATGTTGCCTGTGTATTTTCAAAGTTGTTGTTGTTGTTGTTTTTTTTTTTTTTTTTTTTTTTTTTTTTTTTTTTTTTTTTTTTTTTTTTCTTCCCATCTGATTTTAAATTTAAAATTCCTCTTCCTATTATTTCATTTGGTAAATTTTCTCACTTACATGAAAGGAACTGTTCCCTCCAAAACTTTGTTTACATGCTAAAATACAATGCAAAGTACTATCTGCTTCTTCACACATTGGATATTTCTACTTAATATATCCATTTCTTATCCCACTTAAATATATTGCTGCTATTCTAACCATGCCATTCCTTCCCTCCCTGCCTAATTGCAGATTTCAATGTACCTCTCTTTCCCCAATCATTAGGAATATGTGACTTTATCTTAAGTTTTGTCAAATATGTTTTCACAAGTTTATATATAGTTATGCAATATAAACCAAAATATTTCATCCTTGACGACTTTTAATTAATCATATAATCTGAAAAAATATTTATATTCACTTGCAAATATATGGTTCTGCAACTATTTTGCAATAATAATAATAATAATAATAATAATAAACTCTGCTTAGTAAATGCTGTAGCTTCTGAAATTAAGACAAAGGTGATCATTTTTTTTTCTGCCTTCTTGTAGATGATAGCGTAACACTGGAAAACATGCTTTCAAATCCAGATGCTGGTCAGTTCTTTGAACTGCTTGCATCTCATCAAGTGGCTGCAATTTACCCAGTCTTAGAAAGGATATTGGATTTTTCAGAGAATAATCAAATACAAACAGCAATTAAAGCACTTCCACGAAATACTGTAAGTATTATTTAAGTTGTACTTAATGAAGCTATAGATAATGGAATGATAATATATCATATAAGAATGTATTAAATATAAATGGAGTTAGTGTGAACATATTTAGTATCTTCTTTTGGGATATACTGTAAATATATTACAGACATACATATGATGAATGTATTATTGTCTTTCTGTACAGAAGTATGCAATCAAAATCTAAATTAGTGTGGAGCAGTTTTCCCTATTCAGGTCACCATTGGATGTTGTGCTTTTCTACAAAAAAATAGTTGAATGTAAATGTTGATAAAGCATAAATACCATATTTATGCAAATATAATGTGCACCTTTTTTGTCTAACAAAATTGTGATATGCATAACATATGGCAATTCTAGACTTTGTTACATTTATTGTTGGCCTATTATTACATATTTGAATAGTAGGTGTCAAGAAATGGGGGGGGGGCAAACTTAGAAAAACATCTTATGATATTCTTAATTAGTTAACGAGTAAATTTAAACTTATGCTCCACTTAATATTGAATTATACAGAACATGTTTCACAGACTTTTGCCCGTATCATCAGCTGTGAATAGACTGCTGAATTTATTGTTGATTTGATGGACTTGGTGTAACTCTCGTGGACATTTTATGAACTTTTGGAATAATTTGTCTTCTATTGGGATATTGAAAGTTTATAACCTTATCTACATATTTTTTTATATAAATTTTCCCCCATATTTCCAGTTCCAAGGGTCTAACTACGGATTTCTATAATTTGACTTCCATTTCTATATCATGTTTATCTCTCCAAAAGTAATGTGCAACTGCTGATTTATCTATCTGATTGTACTTGATGTTTCTCCAGTGTTAATTGATTCAATCCAGTTAATTGATTCCCCATAGCTAAACCTGTTTGTTTGTGAAATTCACCATTGAATCTGAAGAAATTCTGACTGATGCAGACTTCGGTTAATTGGACGTATTCCTCATTGCTCGGGGAAATGGTTGCACATCAATTTTGGAAAGATAAACATGATAAGAAATGGAAATCAAAATATTGAAATTTGTAGATAGACCCTTGGAGCTGGGAATATGGGAAAAATATTTTATAAAAAAATATGAAGATAAGCTATGAACTTCAGATTACAATAGTAGACGAATTAATCCAAAAGTTCTTAAAATGTCCACGATAGCTACGCCATGTCCAACCAACAATGAATCTTGCAATAGACTCATAGCTGATGTTGCTGCAAAAGCCTGTGAAACATGTTCTGATAATTCAATGGTAAGTGGAGCATAAGAATATTAAATTGACTCATTAGCTAATTAAGAATATATTAAATTATTTCACTATATTAGTTCGGACACAAAATTAATTTTAAATTTCACATCTTATGATGATACTTTTAAGCTTAAAGTAATTCTTTATGCTGTAAAAAACTGTAACAGAAAAGCAGGAAGAGTTCAATGTAGTTGAGAGCAACATTCGCTTGTGGCAGCAACAGAAATTGACATTATTTGCAACTAAAGCTAGTGGGAAGAAATTCACGGTCCTTGCAAAGGAAGACATCTCCCGACATTGAAGAAAATGTTTCGAATTCGTATATGAAAGTATGAAGAATAGGCAACCTTTGACTAGTAGCACCATAAGAAATATCTTCTTTGACCTATGCAAACTGTCCTGGCAACAGCAAGAGTGATGGATTTTGTCCTATGGTTTCCAAGATTTAACAATAGCCCACTATGCTGCACAACAATTTGCCAAAATCTTGTTTTATGATTTTAAGTTTAAAATTTGGGATGTGCATTGCATTTGATGATGCATTATATTTGCATTAATATGTTATATCCTATTGTCAATGGTAAAACAGGAAACCATTCTCTAAATATAGATGTTAATAATAAGCAAATATAACAAGTTGTTAACCACAGCTTTCTGAATCCACATTGATTGTAATCTATCTTATGAAAAACATTCATGAAATTTGCATTAAAATGAGAAAAAATTTTATTTATCAAAATACTTTTCAAAATACTTGGAACCAGAATTTTTAAAAAGGTATGGTATAATCCATTCACATTTGAGTTATGGGCTTGAAGTATTTGCGGGGGGGGGGATGGAGTAACAAAATTGAATAGACTACTCCTGCTCCAAAAACAATGTGTCAGATGCAATTAACATCTAAACAGTAGAGAATCCTGCAAATTAGTATAATATTCTAACAGTCATAGCTATTTACACACATAAACTGCCAAAATTAGTAAAAAGAAAATCATTATTTAAAGACCATACTCTTTTATCGCACTAGAAGTCATGCCAACTAAGAATAATAATAACCAAAATAACAAAAGAAAAAGATTCATATATAATGGGAACTATTCTTTATAAAAATTGCCAAATTACATTAAAAATTCAAATGTCAAATGTTTTTTAAGTCTTAAAAATGTACTGAGTGACAAATGCCCTTACAGGTTGGAAGATTTAAGGAACTGATTGTTAATCATTTTGTTACACATGTTGATCCTAGGAAATTTCTAGAATTACTGAAAGAAGTATTGTAACTGAATTGTATTTTAATTTCTATTATGCAATGATAGTTTTAGATCATATTGACAATGCTTAATACTTGTACTAACAAGTCTATAGGTAATAAAATAAATTCAAATTCAAATAATTGCTAATGCAGATTATTAACTTAAACTGAACTATATTTTAGCTTTCAGTAATGTTGAGGGTATCGAAGGAGAAATTAAAAAATAAGAGGAATCTATGGACTTCAGACACGCTTCTTTCTGACAAAAACAAGCTATTTCTTCTGGGCATGACCTGCAATGACATAAATGCTATTGATCTTGTGGATTTCATTCATATAATGGGACATTACAACAGAGAACGGCAAAAGATCAAAAAGGTAAGTTTAAATCACAATCAATGCAAATTATAGTATATTTATTAAATTAATGAACTGTTCAATTTGGAGATAATTTGTGCAATTTCTTGTAGATTTATGTAAAAAGGTTTTTCTTGTTCTTCGCTGATGTTCCAATTCATATTTGATCAAAATTACTTCTCACCAACATGATATTGCAACTGCAGAGTTTTTAGAAAGGGATTTTTTAAGGATTAGTCTCACAGCTCGCTTTCCGTGGACTGTTGCCAGGAACAATGAGATGCATGAATAATCCATAATATTATGTAGTAAATTATTATAAGCTTGTAATCTAAAACTAATAATTTAATACATGTAAAATATTTAGAGCAAAATTAATTGACTCTTACACAAAATTACAAATAAAATGCAATTTTAATCTTGTTCCATTTCCCCTCTCTCTGATTTCTTGTCTTTTTATTTGTTTTCTTTCACTAATGCTAAAATTTAATCATCTTTGCTCTTAAGTAAATGTGACAGAACTATTTTTTTAAGCAAATTGTATTTCCAAAATATGACTGCCTTTAATTAAATACTTTTTATGTTTTCCTCTAACCTTAATAACCACGTCTAATATTGAATGCACCAACGCTTGGCACTTTTATTGAATTTTTTTAATCCTAGAACCATATACAAATTAGATTACAAATAAGTTTTTGTTTAGAGACAAATTTTAAAAATTCTCAAGAGGAATTTTCATATTTTCCTGTTCAATCCAGTACTTTAATCCCAAGAGATTTAATCACCTTCTTGAAAACATGGCCTCTGGCTCCATGCTGGTGAAAAATACTTTTCTTCAGAATGTAATTTCTGCAGTTGGAACACACTTCTCCATTGTTAGTAAATGCTCCTCAGTGTTAATCTTCCTGACATATGACAAGAGAAGCATTATACCAAAAGAGGTTTATACAAATTGATTAGGATATTATGTATAAGCTTTTTAATATATAAAATATAAATGCAATATAGTGCAACAGGAAATCCTGCAAAAAAAAAAAAAAAAAAAAAACCTATCAAAATATTTGGGTTTGATGTTTATAAACCCTCAATATGTGTACCAGCAAAAAAAAAAAAAAGTTGTCCTATTAAATTTTTTTTATAAAGGGTGATTCAAAAGTTGTGCACCATAGGACAACACTCTTATTAGTGTAGGTACCAAAAAGAGAGGAGAAAATTGTTGTTTAGATCAGTTGCCTTAACCATATTTGGAGGTTCCGTTAGGATGGCAACAAATTTAAATAACTTCTTCCATTAGTGTGCAAACAGAGCAAGAACAGGACAGGTAGTTAAAATATTTTTTTTTATGCCATTGTGACTGAATGTCTAGTTTTTATAAAATGATTGTTTTTTCAAGCAGACTAAAATAGTAATACCCTTTAATTGCATTTTCATTTTAATTTTTTGCTAATTGCTGTAATTGGCTCAAATTGCAGCATTCAAGCGCATTATTTCCAACAGTTTTCCTCACTTTCCTTTATTAGTACCTATGCTAATAATAGAGATATCTTAAGGCATACGACTTATGAATCATAAAATATGATGGAGAGACTTTAAAGAGTAAATATATATAATCTTTATATTTCAAACTGTTAAAAATTCTTCTATGGCTAGAAGACAAGTTCTTAGTGTTTTATTCTTTTCTGCATTTCTAATTACTGTTAATTTAGTTACATTGTTAATAGTGTTACATTATTTTTCATTTATTTCCCTCTCTCTCTCCCTCTCTCTCTCTCTCTCACACACACACACACACACACACACACACACAAGCATAAAAATTATGTTCCAATGTTAATTCAAACTTCACTTAAGTTTTTAAATTAGGACATGTTTTGGGAACGTGTTTCCCATCCTCAGCTGCTCACGGACTGCTTGGTAGGTTTAGTTGGTCATGACTGAATCTGAGTCGCTTATCTGTAGATATCTGTTGGCTGGAAAGTGAATTTACTAAATTCATCCAGGGGTAGAAAATCAGAATTCATTAACTTGTCTTGTTTAAATTGAAAAATTTTTCTTATATTGGAGTATATATTTCTTTTTACAAACCTAGCTTCTTGCTTCATTGTGTGTTTTTGTTCCCAACAATGTACTGCTGTCAATTTTTGAAAATGTTTTAGCCAGATATTTCCAAGATTATTCCTGGTTTCCAAATTTATTGCAGTTTTCCTTATGTATTTAAAATTTCAGTCTGAGCATTCTATTGTCTGATTTTTTTCTCTGGCATTGTGCTGTCTTTTAGTGAAGAACCTAATAATTTTTTATGTTATATCTATTTTGTTGTGCTAATTTTATGCCATATTATTTTAAGATCTTCCCAATTTTGCGATATTCTGGATAATCTACTTTATTTGTAGCTCTAGATATTTATCAGCATTTGTATCATTGATATTTACCATATTGAATTGTGAATAGGACATTAACTATTTTCAGTGTGCCAAGCTATTGAAAACACATTTTTATGTGCAACTGGATAATAGCTCTTGTTTTTTATGCAGTTCTGTATAATAGTTTAATACTACTCTGTAAAGAAATAATAAATTTTTCTAAATAACATTAAACTATCAAACACTCTTCTCAGATATTTCCAAAGAACTTGCAGTATTGCAGTCAAGTGGCATTGGTCCAGTATCTTGAAATGAAGGCAACGTTGCAGCAAGGCAAGACCAAAAGATACAGACTTGACTCTCTTGAACCACCAGAGATAGAGGCTGTTGGAGGTAAGCATATATAATTTTAAATAAACAGTTTGGACATTTCACCACTGGCCTATAGACATTTCACCAATGAATACAAATTATTTTTATGTTATAAATGAATTTTTCTCTGTTGTATTTCTTGCATTGCTCAATTATCAAGCTATCATAACAATTAAAGGTGCAATAAATAAAGTAAAGAGCCAAGTGCAGGCTTAATTTTGTTCCATCATTCACACTTCCCCTTAAAACATTTAGTTTCTACCATTAATATTATTTTTATTTTTATATAGAACCCAGTTTTTAAAATCAAAATTCAGAAAGGAGTTTTAATTTAAAATATATGAGGGGTTTTCGAAAATGATTTACAATAGTGGTTTACAAAGTATATGCAAGTCCATTTTTAGGGTGTTTGACTCAGAGTGTGTAGCAAAAGGATATTGTGTGTTTATTGTCAAGTAGAGAAACGTGGACAAAGATGGACTGCATGGATTTTGTGGAAGGAAGGCTTCAAAACTGCAGAAATTCATAAACTCTTTGACTGAAGCATGTAGTCAAGAAGCTCTTGCACACAAGAATGTGAGAGTTGGTCATCAGCCAACATCAAGGTCTCCCAATAACATCGAGGTTGTGTCTTGGCTGACAGATGCATAATCTTTCATGAAATGGAATGCTAGACAAGCCTTGGCTATGAAACCTGATACACCTTTATTCAAAACTATTTGGGCCCACATTGGATTCCATGGGACTTGATACCGGCATAGAAGGATAGGAGGATTGCATTCTGTTGTCTGCTATTGGAAATTCTTAATGAAGATCTAGATTTTTGGGGGAAACTGGTGGCTGGTGATGAGATGGTGTGTCTACTACACATCAGAAAAGATTCAACTATGCAATAGAAACATTTAGGAAGTCCATGACCTAATGAATGTTATGCTGCTCCATCTGAGGGCAAACAAATGATCAATCTTTTGGACACCTCAGACATACTGTTAGTGAACTGACTCTCTCAAGGAATGACTGTCAACAGTGAAATGTACTGAAAGATTCTTACATAACTTTCAGCAATGGCAAAAGGGGACATGGTTGACAAGTGTTCCTCAAACAATGCAAGGCCTTGCACCAGGTGGTGTTTATCCTGCACCCACCATATTCACTGGATATCATTCTGTCTGATATGCCTTATTCGATAACATGGAAAGACTTTCCTCAAGGTAACAAATTTGGCTTCACAATCAGAAAGATAATGATGAATTGAAATTGGTTGGGTGTAGATTGAGAGACTCCATGAGCATTGAACCGCTATTGTATAGCAAATACAAATAGCTACTATTGTAAATAATTCTGAACGCCCCTCGTATTTGTTTATAGTATTATATCAGAACCCATTGCACATCTAGAGCAAGGCAATCTGAGGTATGCATGGAGAAGATTCTGCAGTATTCTATCTGACTCTGAAACTTGCAAGTTACCATTTTTTTTAATTGTATTTTGACATATACAAATACATATTAAAACTCTACTGTCAAGAAAATGTCTTTGAAGTTTATTTTAAAGTGTTTGTTGGAATTTACTATTGTATCAATAATGAGATACTTAAGAATTAATTGATTGATCAATGCAAGTGTGGGAGAAAAATACACTGCACAATACTTTGTTACAATGTTTTAAGCTAATAAGAATTTTCTGAGAATTTATCAAATGAAAATAGTTATTGAAAGCAAAGATTTTTTTCAAATTAAAATATGGTTCAGTATTTAATGCCTGGGCTTTTCTAAGTAATAACCTATAACCTAAATTCTCTTCTTTCATAGGTTACATTTTAGCAAATTTACCATTGGAAGATATCGAGAAAGCTATGTACAATTATCAGATTCTGGAGGCAATTGGAAGATTGCCATTAACAGAACTTCTAGTAGCAACAAAGGAAACTAATGTACATAGTCTAGCCAAGCTTATAGTGAATTTTTTTGTAAGTATATGTCACAATTTTCAATATTAAATTTTGCTATATTGCATTATGTGTCTTAATAGATGTTCATTTTGAAGGCTAAAATTCTGACGTTTCTTTGTAGGCAAACTATGAAAACTACAAAATAGAAAGTGTACAACTGTTCAGCTTGGGGAATCTATTTCACTTTCTCCAGCCTGATGACATATTGAAAATATCACCTTCGGTTTTTAAATTATATTTGGAGTCTGTTGAGGATTCAACAACTAAAATGGTCTGTGGCAACAGTGAAGTTAGAGCTGCTTTCTATGATATTATAGTAAAGGCTTTTGGGTAAGTAAATGAGTTTTTTGTAGCATTAATGGTTATCATTTGAATTAATGAGTTATTAAGTTAGATCTACAAATTCTGACTCTGGCCATTTTCTCCGCAGCATATCCCAATATGTCAAACACAGATAAAGAAAAGTAACAGACACAAAAGAATGTTCTTTGTAGTATGCAGTAGTTAGCTTGTATTTTAGTTTTGCCTCTGTGTATCCAGCTTTGCTGGTTGTTTGGCGTGAGATTCAATGAGACATTGGATCCAGAATGTTTTATGGCCGGGGGACATTGCAAACCACAGTTTCAGAACAACTACTCTAACCTATGTCAGAAAGTTAATAAAACTGAAACTTAATTTATGCAGGAAACCTTTCACATGGACTGCAGGAATTCTGGCAACATTGGGAGATTTCCTGTTAGTGGTACCAGCTGATGAACTAACCACAATACCACTGAGCAGTTTAAGAGATGCCGCTGATGTTTTGGTTGACCAAACATCTTATCACCTTCATATAGAATGGCCTGGAGCAACACAGACTGTACCTTTCTTTCAGGTGAGTGATACAATTTTTCCTGATGATAGGTTAAAACAATTGTTTGCATCGGAAGCTACTAGGAAAAGTTACTTCTTAAACAAATACTAGTGGGGTTAATAGAAAATGCCCAGTCACATTTCTTTTATTAACTAAGTATATAGGAAGAATAGAACTTCATTAAAAATTATACTAAATATTTTATAGTTATATCCCCCCAAAACACTGTTGCGTTTTAAAATTTTTTATAAAATATACGTGCTAAGAAATGTGCAATGGCTTAGATATACTAAATAGCATGTTTACTTACAGGTCTAGGTTCAATGCCTAATTCAGAAAAGCTGCTAAACTGTTTATCTAACTGTAAATTTAGTTTTTTTTTTTTTTTTTTTTTGAGTAGTGTTTTAATGCCCGTTTTCACTACTGAGGCACCACAGGTGGTGGACACTGATGATACATGAAATGAAATGATAAATTGGGAAAGGATTTTTTTTTTTTTTTAAGGAAGGAAGCGTTCCAGGCCTAAGTTTAGGTACCTCCCCGGCATTTGCCAGTTATGAAGACTGAGGAAAACCTGGAAAATCCCAATCCAGGGAGGATGGTCCTGGCGGGATTCGAACCGCAGACCTCCCGCTCACGAGTCCGTGCCTTAACGACCTCGGCCACCTGTGGCGGTGCGTAAACTTAGTGAACAAGTTAGACATAAACAAAACACACTTAGAAGTGGAAGAGGTCTAGCCCTTTCTACTGTTTGCAACAACCTATGAGACATAACAAGGAACTGGTACGAATGCTCCACTGCACATACAGCATATGTATGTGCCATGTCATGTGCATTCCCACCACTTTCCACATGTCTGTCCTGGTGGTGTAGTGGTAACCATATTTGCCTTCTAAACCCAAGATTGCGGGTTCAAACCCAGCTGGATCTATGGATTTTTTCGGGCCTAAAAATCCTAAGTATGGCTTCCTTCGGAAGGGAAGTAAAGCCATAGGTCCTGTGTCGTAGATTTACGGCATGATAAAGAACCTCAAGCCTGAAAAAAGAGGCCACTGAGCAAAATTTGTCGGTAATTTCATATCCTGAATTGCACACTGATGACCTGAGATGTTAAAGGACATCCATAACTAAACCAAATCATAAAATCACTTTCCACACCCAATCCGGCTCTGCATATTAAAGTGCTTTGTTCATGTCTTTGTTGATTTGTTGTTCCTTCATGACGGGCTAAAATAAAAAGTAAAATTAATATTATAAAACAAATAAGAATGCGTGTTTTATGTCAAATAACAAAACCATTTTTATTCAAGGCCTTGAATTCCTCTTGTCAAGCATCCATTCAATGTAATTGTTGTGATGTAAAAGGTGCTGGTTATGTTAGAGAGATATAGGAATTAGCAAAATTTTTTAAAAATTGTAAATCTTTAAAAAAGTTTTCATATGGAACTAACACAGTGAAGCTCATGTGAATTGAATCTGTCGTCTTAACACTCTTCATGCTTCACTAACCTTAAATATATACAGAACCGGTTTCAAAGATATATTATCTACATCTTCGGCCGTGGACGACTCCGGTTGAGTGTCGTCCATGGCCGAAGATGGAGATAACATATCTTTGAAACCGGTTCCGTATATATTTAAGGTTAGTGAAGCATGAATAGTGTTAAGACGACAGATTCAATTCATAGGAATTAGCAGTTTGATTATAGTAATTTTATAATTGATAAGTTAGTACAAAAGACTTTAGGTTACTGCAAGCTAGTTAGAATAGGTACAATTTATTCTTGAACCCTTTATGTGTGGGAGAGTGAATGTGTTAAGCAAGAACTGAAAAATTATGGCCATAATTTGTAAAACTGAGCTATATCATAGCCATATTACAGTATCTTTCCAAGGTCCTGGTGTTCTAGTGGTAACCATACTTGCCATGTAGGCATAAGGTCATAGGTTCAATCCTGGCCAGGGTTGATAGATTTTTTGAGTAAAAAAATTGCAAAAATGGCTTCCTTCAGAAGTGATGGGTTGGCATAGATTTACAGCACGCAAAAGAACCTCAAGCCTGAAAGAGGAGCAAAATTTGTCAGTCTTTTCACACCAAGAATTGAATGGGACACTGATTACCTGAGATGTTGAAGATTGTAAATAAACCAAATAAATTTAAAAATAAAAGTATTCCAATTCTCCCAAAACCCATAGTTAATAATCTATTTTTAACTTTTCCTAAAATAAAATGAATACGTTTTTAGAGTATAAGTCTCAAATGAAGATCCTGAAAGGGCCACAAATTAAAGACATTAATTTTAATTTGGCCCATGTTGTAGTATATTCTATGCAAATGTAAATAAGCTGAAATGTGTTTTGATTTTTTTTTTAGGCATGTAGTGAATTACTTTCTGAAAATGAAGCTCTGCAGTACATAAAAGCAGTACACTGGCTTGGGAGATGGCGTTTAATGGCAGTACAGATTCAAATGGAAACTGTAGCAAAAGCCCAACAGCTGTTGTCAGCTTTTAAACATGCCGAGAACACCAGAGTTTTGGTTCCAGATTTAGAAGCACCTTCTAGAGTTGTTGTTCAGGTTCTGGAGCCTAGTGAAGAGAGACAGTTGATTCCTCATACAGGTAAATAGCTAAAGAAGTGGGGTGCTCCAAGCAGTGTTTTATAAAATGCTATTCCTTTCTTGTCTTTCAGATTTAAGAATAAAATTCATGGTAAAATATGGTAATGAAAAAGAAAATTTACTGAGCCTTGTTGAAATGCACAATTATCTGTGAAACATGTACCAAATTTAAAAATTGGACCCAATAAGAGTATAGTTTGACTTTTATCATACAATAGTTCTAATTATATTATTAAATCATTGTAAAAGTTCCAATTAGCATTTCAAGATAATTATTCTTATTCTAATTCATGAAACAATACAAAATAGAATGACAACATAGAGTACCCCCTGTATAACATCTACGATCCCTGTTAGCCTGTCTTTTGTTTGTAGTCTTCTACTGTAATCCCAGAAGACAAAGAGGTTCAGCTACCACTTCAGGTAATTCTTTCAAATCGGAGGGCTCCCTTTCCATTCTTTTCCTTATTTATTTATTTTCCATTATTGCTTTCTTTTAAGCTCCTACTCTATTTCAACTGTTCTAGAGTTCATCAATCACTAATTAACAAATAAACTTTACACATTCCGCTCGGCTTCAGTTCAAAACAGCATTTGCTGATTATTATAAACTCCAAACATAATTTAGTTTTGAATATTGGGAATTTTCAGTGAAATATAGTATAATATAACAATGAGGAAACCACTAAAATTTCACTAATTTTGCTCCACTTACTTGGACATGCTTCAAGTCTTCATCTTCAGCTCATGTCCAAAAAATAGCGAAATTTGATTTCCTCAAAAATAATTTGTGATATTAAAATTAATTTATTTATTTTATTTTGCGAACATTACAGGTTTCCCCAATTATAATGTTCACTTAACAGATACAATATCCGTAGAATTACTAAAAATGAAAAAATAAAAACAGAATATAATAAATTAAATATGATGAAAAAGTTACAAAATAAATAAGACAAAAGCAAAAATTTTGGTAACATTGGTACATAAGTTAATTAATGTAAAATTTGTAATAAATGATCACAGGAAAAAGTGAAGTGGTTAATATATTGAATGTATCAATGTAATTTATTATATTAGGGTAGCATTTTAAGCACAGGAGAATATTTATATGCATCAATGTTAACACTTGGCATAAAGATGTTGCAAAATCAGTTTGGTGTAATATTGGGAACATAAAAGAATATTGATTATCTTGGATATGAACAATCTACCTTAGTTTATAATAGTTGGTAGAAACAAGTGACTATTCCTTCTGTGTGATAAACTTTTAAAATGCAATAATTGAAGTAACATATCATAAGAGATTAAATTAGGAAAAAAAATAATTTTTTTGCATTCAATTATTTCAATAAGTTCAACATATTTATCATTGTAAGGACTCCACATAATAGAAGCATATTCAAGTGTAGATCTCTCAAATGAATTATATAAAATAAACAAAATTCTTAGATTGTTGAAATAAGATTTATCATTAATAATAGTATTTACATGTTTTGCAAATGATAAGTCTTTATTGAAAATTACTCAGACCACTTTTTATTTCAACTTATTGCAATTTTGTTTCATCTATAATGTAATGTTTAAAGTATAATCAGTAAAGTTCAGTTATACTTTATACTTATACTTTATAAACATCAGTAATGCAATGTTTTTAAATATTTTCAGAAATAAGTGAACAAAACTTGACTACAAATCCAGGATTGACTGTAGTCTCTATGGGGCCTACATTGAGCTCCTCCAATGTTGTCGGCGCTGAAGTTCATCTGCATTCTACCATGAGCAATAAAGAAGTTGTCAAACCATCATTAGAAGAAAATGGCTTTTCTCAAGAATCTAACAAAATTGGGGAGGTTGAAAATGGAGCTAATACTCTTTCAAGTCACTCTGCAGATGTTGAAGAAATGGTAGTGACACAGAGCTCAGCAAATGTAGCAGCTAACAACTCGAGAGGTTTGCTGGCTTTTCTCTCTGAAAGTGTTGCAGTGTTGGAAGCCAAAGCACAAAACAAGCTTGACATACAAAATGAAGCAGATCTAACCAACAGGGACAAAAGGAAAATAGAGGGAATTTTGCATGGTAAGGAAAGACTAATGCAATGAAAGTTGTGTGCATTGTTTTTTTTTTTTTAAGAGTAGCAGCAAAGCAGTAGCTGTAGGAATGTAATAATAAGGAACTTTGGAAATGATTTACAATAATAGTTTTTGTACCTTATTATGCAACATGCTATAGTATACATGGAATCGATATACTTCCCACTACTGTTAACACACTGTTGCCATTTTGCTGGTAACTTTATTATGGCATTGCAAAACTATTGTTTTAGAGTACTAAGCTATCACTTGTGGACAGCTGCCTACATTTCCTAATTGTTGCTGAATTTTTAACTTCATAGCTAGTCTTCTTGTTGTTGAATAAGGCATAATAAGACAGTTTTGGTGAATATGATGGGTGTGGCACAACAATAAACCCCAATGATGCCAACTTTGCAGTTGTAGTGTTGGAAAACTCTATCGATTGTTTCCCCTTTTGCCTTTGCTGAATCCTGCATTTTTAATGATGTAAGGGTCTTGTGGTACATCTCTCTGTTGGAAGTCAGTTCATTAACAGTATGCCTAAAGTGTCCTGAAAGAGGTTGATCATCTGCTTGCCTCCATTAAATTTCTTGGGCTGAGGACTCCCTGGATGTTTTCATTGAATGGATTAGACTTTCTTCTCTTTGTGTGGAAGTGATACTATAACTCTTAGCCAGCTTTTCCAAAAAAAAAAAAAAAAAAATGCAGATCTTCATGACCCATTTTCAATAGCTAATGAAAGGCTTCGATCCTTTAGTCCTTCTATTCCTATGTCCCATGGAACCAAATGTGCATACACCTTTTTCATATTTAAATAGTTATAAATAACTGTGCATGATTGCATGGATAAGACCCATCTGACATTCCAATTGATAAAAGGTTATGTGCCAATCACCATAATCCAGACACAATCTCAATATACCTGGGAGACAGCAATGTTGATGGACGACCAGTACTCACATTCTTGTGTGTGGATTCCCTGCTACTGGCAAACTCATTAACCTAGTTGTAAACAGTCTTCTGTGCTGTAGCTTCTTGACGACATACCACAGTTAAACATCTATGAATTTCTGCAGATTTCATACCTTCCTTCGGCAAAAACCATGCAGTTTATCTTTGTCCATGTGTCACTTTCCTTATTGTCCATGTGTTTCTGTATTTGACAAGCAATGAGCATTGTTCTTTTGCTTACAACTGCATCTAGCATATGCATGGCATGTTTGTGTCAGTTCATTGTCCTATAAATGGAAATGCCCTAAGATTGCATTGTATTTGTAAAAAACCACTATTATAAATCATTTTTGAATGCCCTTTGTATTTCATAAGAGAGTTCTAATGAAGCTGAAAACTTCAATAATTCCATTAAAAGCTGTGGCATAATTCATTTAAAGTTTTATTCAGTTACAATGGCTTGTTTATAACACAAAAATCATTAAGCTTAGCCTACATGTCTCCATGACAACACATGTCTACCATGACTTCATATTAATTCAATTTGGAATTGAACACAGTGAAACGTGCATTAATAATCTCTTCTGAGTCTAAATTATTTAGAATATACTTTATGGCTTCTTACACGAGATTTACTCTGGGCATGTTTTGTGGAACATTTGTCCACATCAGCTGTTAAACAACTGTCATCCTCATTTTCTAAACTACTGCTTTCAGGAGGATTGTTGCATCTTCATATGATGCAACAAATTCTCAAATTCTGACTGATCCTTGGAAATTTCATTCCAATTATTCCCGTTGTTAGTGTAAGTTCTAACCATTGTATACATTGTTGAACACTCGGTTGAGTTTGAATTACCAATTTAGTACCAGTGAAATACCATAGCAGTCAATCTGACCACAAGGCAGTTCTAAATATAAATACTGATAAGCATAAAACTAAAAAAAAAAAAACTAAAAAATGAGTATTGCAGTATATACATGATCTTAGACTAGTTATAGAAAGTTGAAGCTCAAAATGACATGCAGTGAAAACAGAGTAATAATGCATTTGAATTTAAAAGCAATCAAAATGATCGCTTTGGCATTCTAGTGTTAATGATAAAAGTTCCATTGATGGCATAGCAACAGCATGAGAGAGACTAGTCTGATTGGCAAAAAGCTCAATTTTCATTATGTACATTACTTATTATTATTAACATTTCAATTCAAATGCAATTATGACAAGCCAAATTTTTTCTGTCCGTTGAAGAGTGCATTCCAAATTTGGGCACTGCAGGCAGTGCCTGAAGATCTGGCAACCCTAATAATTAGAATTTTTGTGCCTAAAGAAAATGATAAGTTACTGGCCAGGTCTGTTGAGGCAAGTATGCTTACTACTTGACCACCAGAATTGACATTGCTTCATGAAACTTTTTAGTAATTCGTGAGTTACTTGGTGGCAATATTCAGTAAGGAGTACAGGTAATTAAAGCAAACCTTTTAAGGATTATTTATGTATTAAAATATGGTTATCCAATTGCAAGTCATGCCTACAAAATTCAAATATATAAATCACAGAACTGAGTTGTAAAATTCTTTACTTTTAGAACATGAAGAGATAATGAGGTGGTCCAACATACATGAACAGTCAGGAGAGTTATTGAGAGAAATTGTACTGGCTTCTCAGAATGCTGCAGCTGCTGAAACAAATCATAGCTCAAATTCATTCCTAACTACTACAGAAAATGCAGATCCTTATATTCCCAGTCCTTGGCCAAAGGTGAGTTCAACCTTATGATATCTGTCTTTCTCTATTGATAGAGTAACTTGGAATATACAGTGAAATATAACCATTTGGGAACTTTTTTTTTAATGAATAGTGTTTAATGTCCATTTTTACTACTGAGGACCACAGGCAGTGGACACTGATGATACATGAGTTGAAATAATAAATTGGGGAAGATATTTTTTTAAAGGAAGGAAATGTTCCAGGCCTAAGTTTAGGGTACTTTCCCAGTATTTTCCATTTATGAGGGTTGAGGAAAACCTGGGGGGGGGGAAACTTCAGTTCTGGCGGGGAATCTAACCCCAGACATGCTCACGAGTCAGCACCTTGATGACCTTGGTCACTTGGGGCAGTCACCTGCAGGACAAATCTTGATAACCTTACCCTGTCCACAGACTTTTGAAAGTCTAGTGTTATCACATTGCTCTAAACAGTAACATGCTACCATGATATATAGTAATCTAACATTTTCTTGAGCATTTTCTTCATGCACTGCATTCCTGACATGTATGTTATCAATGTAACATAAACAGCTGGATAGCTGTAATCTTACTTCCAGGAAAAAAATAATTCTTTGTCTTGTACTGCAAAAATTTAATTGGTACTGATTAAAACCAGTTTTAAGTTTTTTTTTTTCTGAATAAAAATGAAACTATCTAGTATGGATATGGAAATAATCTTTTTACTCCTTATATTCTTGAAGACGCTCTTTGAAGTAAATTATATTTTGAAACTGTATATAGTTTCAAGGAAACATGTGGGTCACTTATATAAAAACTGGGTTTCTTTGGAACAGTCTACAAGGATGCATTATGTTTTTGGTTAATAGTTCCATTGCCCTGTTGATTAGGAGAGAAGAGTAATTTCAAGGAATTATACCAATTTTGAATGAGGAATAAGAACACAAAATTGTGATTTTATTGATCAAGAATGTTGCATAAAGATGTGGCGCTTGTTAAGTAACCACTAAAGGAGAAATGGAGTGCAAGATAAATAATGTTAAGAGTTAATTTATATAAATTTTCAGTGTATGATGCTTCAAAAAAAATAAAACGCTGCAGAACTTTATCTGCTTCTCAATTAATCAATTATTGAATTATCTGATGGTATTTGCTCATTCATGTTTTATGTAATTATGAATACTCCACTACATTTCAGTTTTTGCACTTTAATATATTATGGGTTTAAGAAGGAACCTTGTTTGAGACTACATCCTAAAAAATGCATTCTTTTTTCAGAAAAAAGTGACAGATTTCTTAAACAGATTTAAAAATAAGATAAGAAAATTAATTGTGCAGAATAGTTGTCTTTTCTTGATTAGCTGCACTTCTCTGCTTCATTAAGGATGAATAAAATTCTACTATTAGCAGATTGAGAAGAAAAGGGAAAACGTGCAGTCTATTAAGAAATAAATTGACTGCTATGGGAATATAGCAAATTATTTATGAGAAAATCACTCAAATTTCATTAAATTTTTTCCAGTTACTTGGACATGTTTCGTAGGCTGTTGCCTGCATGTTCAGCATGGTTCCACCGTCAGCTTCCCAGTGTGGTATTAACTTTTTGCTCTGTGGATTTTACGAAATTAGTGATGAGATTACTATTTGGGAGATCAAAATTAACTAAACTGTCTGTTATGAATATGAATATATTTTCCCGCACTGTTAATTCTAGGGGGTGAAAGAGAGAGAGAGAGAGAGGGGGGGGGGCTCTCTCTGCCAAAAAAATGTATGCACACTTCAAGCAAAGAGAAAACTCTGTTAACATAATAAAACTGAATTCACACGTATAGAAAATGAGCACTAATCATCTTGGACCTCATAGTAAACAACAGTTGCTGAAAATGCCCATCATCAGTGTCAATACACTTCTGAGTACGTTGAACTAATGATTGAGCAATGTTTGCAAAAGTGTCCTCGGTGATTGCAGCGCAGTAGTTTCTTCCTGAAGTGCTGGTAGTGTAACTGGTTTTCTACGGTATACAACATCCTTACAGAGTTCTCCATAGGTAGAAGTCCAACGGAGTTAGACCCAGAGAACGCAGCGGAAACTCAATTGGACCTGTTCATCCTCTCCACTGCCTTGGATCCAGTGCGTGGGAATTTTAGGGGAATTTTAGAGCAAGCCCAATGTTAATGTTTCTTCTGTGAATACTATATGTTGTGGTATATGCTTTTAATTGAAATTACTTCCTGTTTCATGAAATTTATTTACCAATCTGGAAATTGAGCTTTTGGAAATTGAATTATCAGAAAGCATTTCTTGAAAGAGTACATCACAAGCTGATTCTGTATGCATATACAAATTGTAAATAAATACTGTTTTGGGAATAGAATAGCTAAATTGAGCCATATGAGCATAACTAATACACTACAATTATTATGCCACCTAATGAGTACTTAATACACTCAACAGCTGGGGATGAAAACATCGATTCCCAAAACATGTCCCAATTTAAATACAATAAGTGAAGTGTGTAAGAACTTTACCCGTATTGTATTAATACTTAATACATTGTCACATAGCACACAAGTTAAACAACTACTGACCTTCCCCTCCTGCTTCCCAGTTGGCTTTCAAGAGTGGAAACAAGATGAAAACTGCTGATCTTGGTAAACTGCAGCCAACTGCATGTGGAGAGGTCTCGGAAAGGAAAAATTACCAATTAGAGCTCTGAAAGGCTGAAGATCAATGTTTTGAATCCTGGTCATAACCCAAAGTTTTTTTAAGTCTGATTCTTTATTTCCAACCTACATCCTACACAGGACTAGTGTGTAAAAACAATTTGCATTTAAATTCAGTTCTATCTTGAACAGGTTTCACTGTATTTTTTTGGTCTGTACTCGTATATACTTTTTCTCCTCAGATTTCTTGTGATGCTATAAGAGCAGCCGGTTTGTCAGCAGTTATTGGTTTGAATGAGAAGGACATTCAGGAGATGGATTTGGTAGAGCTGGATAAATGCATCGACACACTTGGTTCATTAGAACTTGAAATTGGAATTCAGAAAAGAATATGGAGTCGTATGAACAAGGTTTGGATTTATTTCATATGAACTGTTTCAGTATACAGAGTTAGTTTTGCCCTGTGTCCATAATTGTAGGTATACTGGTAGTGCGGAAGAGAAGACCTAACAATCTTAGTATTAACAGTTTAATTAAATGTATTATAATGTAATATTTTATAAGAACAAACCAAGTATAGGATTTTACTCGCTTCCTAAATGAAATTGTGCCTGCACTAGAGCCAATTCCAATAGACAGCCATGTATATTATATTTGTCACAAGTTAATTAATTAAATAATATAAATAAATGTGTATTAATTTGTTTTTAGGAAAAGTTCATTGATGACTTGGCATTAATAGGGAAGTTGGTACAGGCCATTCAAGAGGAGGACATTCCAAGGCTCAACTTGAATCTCAACTCTCTGCATGGTTTGGACAATCTTGCTGCTCTTGGCCACAATATAAAGGATTCATTCCTTGTAAGTAATTAAATTTTTAAGAAAAGGCAAACACTTATAAACTTTCAGTACAATTTCTGTTAAGCATTTCATGTTTTCATTTACAGCTTGAAGCAATCAGTATTAGGTTTATCCAAAACAATCCGTCTCTGACATCGATCACAACAGAGCTTGTCATTGCTCTTGGTCAAATCCTATGTGAAATAATCACTGCACCCAGACAAAAGCTGCTCTTGGAGTATTCAGTATTTTTTAATGCATCGCCCACCCTTGGGAAAATACAAGACTGTCCCATATTCTGTCTGAAGAAGTTAACTCAGCTGGCAACAAGAAATTTGGCATTTGGTTCTCCAGAGAGCTGGACGGCTGATGATATTGCAACTCTGGGAACAATAATGGCAGGTAATGATGGTGCTATTTGACTTTATTGCAGATTTGTTTTGAAAGTTATAGAAATTTATTTATAGTCTAATTTTATTTTTCAGGACTCGATGTAGATCAGTGGAGGCAACTTGACAGTAAAGCTTTAGTAGGACTAAGTCCTTCTGCTGTGAAGTGTATTCCTCCAACAGTGTTTAAGGTTAGTTGTGATTATTTCCATCTTTTAAACTAAAAGTTCTTTAATGTGCAACATGACTGAAACTACCACAGTGAAGTGAATCAAATAATTATGGTGTATCAAACTAAATACTTGTAGTTTCACTAACCTACTTCTTTAATAGAACATGTTTAATGAACCACCTGCATCTTTGGCTACTTGTGGACTGTTGGAAGGATAATTTTGGGGGGATATATGTCCATGCATAAGGATACTTATGATGAAGACTACAGTTCAGATAATTTTATGGCTAAAGGCCCAAATTAATATATCATAACATTAAGCTAGCATTTTCTGAAGAGAAATATTTACATGATTTAAATGAATTTAAAGTAATAATACACTCTATAGCTACTAAAATATACAATATCAATCTGTCTCTTATTTTCTTTATTGGTGCCTAAAAATAGGTTTCAACATCTGCAATAGATGTAAGATATGACCATTGAATTCTGGTGCAGGCTTTCCTTGACAAAGTCACAGCAATTGGAAAAATCTTTCTAATCTGCCTCATCTCAGCTGCTGAACTACACAATGATAGATAACTTACTCATACTTCGAACCAATGTCGCAGATATAGTCTTGAAATTGTCAGTGAGGGAGTTCACGTCATCTTAAATAATTATGTTTTACCACTATTTCTATCACATCATTGACCTTGCTATTTTAAAAAAAAAAGACATGTTGACAAATAGATAGTAGATTGCAATCAAATCACAAACACCAGAATTTTTAATCTTTTTCCTCATGAAGGCAATAAATCGAGATTGTTGATCATGCATTGCTGGGGCTCCATCAGTTAAGACACCAGACAATCTGTGTAGTCGAGTGAAATTTACAGAATTCCTCAACACAATGAAAAATATCCAGCCCTATTATGTGTTTTAATGACACAAAATCTAATAATTCTTCAACAATTTAGGGGACTGCTAACTCCACAAACAAATATGTATCCAACACATCTGTTGATAACAGCAACAAAGAACATACCAAAAACTGTGGTACTACATGTATGAATTGCTATTAAATGATCTGTACCAAGCAATTGTGGTACAAGAGAAATAAATTTCAATAAACTGGATGCACCTATTTCCACCATATGAATCGTGCATGAAGAAACCTCCAATAAATGATTTCCCAGCTATCAAAATCTTATTTGAGTGTTTGTAATTCATGAATAGTATTGCCTCATTCAACACTATTGGGTTCATCACATTTCTGTAAATAATGAACAAAAGCAAACTTAACATTAAAAGATGATGTTCTTGTTCTTAAAAACTTTCAAATGAAAATTTTTAAATCCCAATTTACCTCCAGTAATAATGCAACTTTAAACTCCTGAACTGTTAATCTTCATAAGTATCCTTATGTGTAAATGCGTAACGATACTTTTTTTTTTTTTTTAACTGAGTATTGGTTCCAGCTGCTATGGGAGAAAAAAAATCCCATGCTGTATTAAAATTATTTGCCTCATGACCATGGTTTCCCTCACTAGATAGCTGTGTGGCCTTAAACTATATCAGATCTAAAGAGTGATCTGTTTGAGATGTCAGAAATGTATAACTTTATAACACATTGTACATATCTCTGAGTGGTTTGTCGTAATATTTCCAACCTCAACTGCTTGCTGTCTCAGTGCTAGCCTGCATGATAGACAAAATGGTGGTCATACTGCAACAGTGTGAGTAGTTATGTATGGTTTGCAAGATTTTCCAATGCTTTAAGGATCCAAAGTGAGTAAATCCATAATGCCCCTTCGCATCGAGACATTAAATGGTAAAACATATTCCTGGCCAATGGACTGCCACTGCCTCACACAGGTGAAGGAATATGTGATATCAACAAAGGGTAAGCCATTGGAGAAGCCACGTCTCAAAGCTGTTGGAAGTCTCTGCTGCTTATCAGTAGACCACGACAATGTGTCTGGCTGATGCTTACATACCACATTCAGCAAAACAAGCATTGATGCAACTTAATTATAATGCCTGTCTCCACTATATTGCCATGATGCCTTCAAATATTTTGTTTGAGGGTATGTCAAATCAAGTGTGTATGTGCAAAAACCATAGAATGAAGCCAACCTGTGACAGAAGATTAGAATGGTCTTTGAGCAGATGACTCCAGAAATGCTGCTTCCAAGTGGCACAATGTGTCTGCACTATATGAGTTGTGCAGGATCTGCAATGGTGGCCATTTGAGTCCTAATGTGCTGGGCGCACACACACACACAAGAAAAAAAAACTAACTCTAATACATATGTACACCATTACCAGGTAATAAATCTGATTAATTTCTTGTATGCGAGGGTAGGTTCATAAGTTTTTGGCCTCGCTGATAAGGGTTATTACTTTTACTCCTCATCTGGTGTCATACCTTATCTGTTTAGTAAATAATTGCAGCTGCAACTTCTGCTCAGCTGTATTCAGTTCAGATATATAGCATAAAAAAGGTTATGTGCACAAGATTGTGGCATGTTCAAAATGGAGTTCCATTTGTATTATGTTCTTCACATAAGGAGGACATACTCCAAATGAAATTAAACAGCATTGCACGGTGTATATGGGAAAGCATCCCCATTGTATTCTACCATTAAAGAATGGGCCAAACTTTTTTGAATGGGTCGAGAAAGCATTGAAAACTAAGAGCATGCAGGTTGGTCTTGGAGGTGCTCACTCCTGAAAACATCCTTCCTGTGGAAGGAGAAATTAAGGAAGATTGGCGGCTCAAAGTTACAGAAATAGCAGCAAGGTTGAACTTTTCTAAAACAACAGTCCTTCAAATTATTCATGAGCATTTAAACATGGATAAGGTTAGTGCAAGATTGGTGCCAGATTCCTCAGTACAAAAGCAGCAGCAAGTCATTTGTTGTCAGGCATTTTTGGAACTCTGCTGTGGCAACAAGAGAGAAGTTCTGCAAACCATTGTTACAGGAGATGAAACTATGGTCCTCTACCATGACGTAAACCTGGCAAAGCACCACCTATAAAGCCCAAGGTCACTTGGTCAACCAAGATGTTCATGACTATAATTTTTTGGGACTGTGAGGAATATTCTTTGTTGACTTTAAGGAAAGGAGCACCACAGTAAATGGGGAGTATTATGCTGGCCTACTACTGCACAAACTGCGTGCTTCCATCAAAGAGGAAAATGCCAGAAAAACTGAATGGTGGTGTGCATCTTCCTCATGACAAGGAGCCTGTGCACACGGCTCTTGTTGCAAAGAAAGGTGTGAAGAAATGTGGCTCCAAGGAAATTGCCCGTCCATCCTATAGCCCAGATATAGCTTCCAGCGACTATTTCCCCTTCTCAAAACTCAAGGAGGACCTTTGAGGAAGGAAATTTAAGTGTGACGAAGTGATGGATGCCATTCATGCCCATTTTGCACACAAGACTGGGGGAGGGGGATTTAAATGTTAATGTAAAGATGTGAAGTGTATTGCAATAAGGGTAACTTGAAAAGTGAAATATAGTTTTTGTCTTTATCATACCTAGAAAATGGTTAGGCCGGAAACTTGTGGACCTACCCTCATATATGGTTTTACTTTTCTGACATCCCAAATGGATCATCCTTTACATCATTCCTTTGTCTGCTTCTTAATGGCAAGCTTCAAGGAGGAATGTTTGCACTCAAGAACTGTTTGTACAGGGGTGATTTACACAAACTGTGATCCATAGAATATCGAGCATAGTTTACATTAAATCACAATGTATTAGAATGTAACAGTAGTTATTAACTTTTTGCAAATAAAATATTGTATGCAACTAATAGGTTGAGCTAATGTGCTTATATAAGTTTACTATTGCCTCATTCTGTAGCTCTGATTAATTCAGGTCTCACTTGTTGCATAAGTAAACAGTTTGCACCAATTATGTAAGGCAAAACTTTAAATGTTAAAAGTATTTCTGTACATGAACCCTAGGAAAGAAATTAAGTATTATGTTACATTTCTGTGACAAATTGATAAGCAAAAAGTGTGTTGCAGTATTTGCTGAATGATCTCGTACTATTATAAAATATTTTATGAAATAACCATTATTGTAATACTCTATATACTAATGATGTGTTTGAACTTTTAGGAACTAAGTGAAGACCAACTGAAGTCTGTACCTTTGCTTAGCACTGCAGTTATCTCAGAAGTTCAACTTTCTTACCTGTCTATGCAGCAGAAAGCAACACTTGAAAGATGCTTGAAACCTGAACCCAAATTTGATGCAAGAGCATCAGCCACATCTCTCACCAAAGATCTTCTGCTAGTCATTGTTACTGTGATCTCAATTTTACTTGTTTAAATATATATTATAATATTTGTTATATAATGTAAATATGTTATATTTAAAAATTTTGTATATATTTTGTATTTATAAGTAGACTGTGATAATGTAAAAATGTACAAAGCTGTATATAAATAATATTTGTTAAAAGATGTAATTCAAGCGGTAGAAATGCTTTCTGAAATTTATCCTCCTAGCAAACTTAACAATATTTCAAAACAAGCCTAAAGCTTAGCCTGTTACTTTGTCGGTATGATGTGTGGTTATCTCCATAAATTGCTTTGTAATTTGAAATGCTAATTGGAACTTGAACACTGAAGCTAATTATATAATTGAGATTTTTGTAGGATTGAGTCTAACTACACATTCTTATTATCTCCACCTGTTTAAATGCAGAACATATTTTGCAAACCATTGTACACATCCTCAGCTAACTGTTGAATACTCAACTTTGTATGCATCCCAATGCAACACTGGGAATTATCCAGCAGCGACAGCTGAGGATGTATGGTCTATAAACTTGTTCTACATTTAAAAAAGTTAAGTGGAGCCAATAAGACGTGTAGTTTGACTCTATAATGCTTTGTACTCTCTTTAAACGGATTATTCCACATTGAATTCTGTTTGAGATATTGATGTCAGCAAATCCTGACAAATTACCAGGTTAATGACTTGAAAGAATTTTTTTTAAGGAAGGAATTTTTCCAGGCCTATATTTAGGGTACCTTCCTGGCATTTGCCATATATGAGGAATAAGTAAAACTTTAAAAAAAAAAAGTCTGGAGGATGGTCCTGTTAGGACTTAAATCCAAGCCATTGCACTCATGAGTTCAGCCTTAACAACCTCAATCACTAGTGTCAACGGGTCATGACTTTAAAACTATCTCCCCAGAACAGGAATATGAATATATCTTCCTGCATTCTGTTTAATCAATAACTTGAGGCCTCTTAAAGGTTGCTATAAGTTTTGAGATGGGTCCTATGCTAGAAATTTTCCATTCTTCCTTATTCAGGACTTCTCTAATTATTACTGCCTATAGGGTTAAGGTCTAAAGTTTGCAAGATGATAATGTCCTGAGTAAAGCTATGGAGATTAAAAGTTTTCCAGTAATTTTAAAAACGACTTAATGGCAGTTATTTGAGCATCTTTTCAAAAGTATTTTGTTGGTTCGGCAAAGAAAAAAGTGGCAGGACAATAATGATAGTGACTGGAGAAAAATATGTAGAATAAATGATCCGAGCAAATATGAAATTGTCAGTTTTTTAATTTGTAGAAATTGTCATAGTGAAATTTAACAAACTATAGTATTGACTAGATATCACTCTTGATTTCAGTCTGCTTACTTGAGCATGTTTCAAAGGTAAAGAGTTACTGTCAACTTTCCTGTGGGAGCTGTTTTAAGTGATTATGACAGACTAAAATGAACATCTTATTTTGATTTAAAGTAAAACACTAAAAATCAAAATAAGATTAACAAAAGTTTCACTGTGTGGATTCCCAAATTCCGTAAACATAAAATGAACATCACTGAAAATAATTCTACCCAAGTTCATTGCAACTATTATTTGCAAATATTTCAACAGTCTCATTTTGTCATCTCCCCCCCCCCCTATACTTTTATAGTTCTTGAAATTCTGAAAACTGGTTGATAGCTTAATGGCCATTGGGAATGCTAATATTTATATTTTTTCCCTAGCTTCCAAATAATTTTTCATTTGTTTTTGCTAATAAGTTGACCGCATTTCAGTAATGTTTTTGTTTTAGATAGTATTCACATCCTTAGAATGTGCAAATAATCCAACCTCCTTGCGTGCACAGCCACGGCAAGCTTGACAAAATGTAAATCTGAAAACTTGAGTGGTAATTTATTACTATACAATGAAACATCAATCCATTGTTTCCTGCAGGTTAAGCAAAAGAAGAGAGGTAAAACATGGGCATCTCTGGCTTATTAAAATTGGGAAGAAGGCCTATAAATGTACAAATATGCCACTATATTTATTTTAAAATATCAAAAAGGTGAGCAGGGTTACATCTTCCCCATCAGAGACTCCATTGTCTAAAGTAACCTTTAGATATTTTTCATTTCCTTCATGTGGTGCACCATTCTTTGGTAATTATAAAATTTTAGATTCTCTTTTTGTGCCTTGTGTGTATTGCAAGAGCATACAATGGACAATGAAAAAAAAGATTGCTTGCTGCGAGAGTTCATATGTTGCAGGTTTGTCTGTTAACTATCTGGTGCATATTTGTTTCTTTTCATGCTTTCCTTTCACTGCACACATGTGCTGCTACAATAATTCTTGTCTTTGCATTTTCCGTTTAACACTGCCTTGCACGTAAGAAAATGTACATCTTGTTACAGTATGTTTATAAACATTCGACAGTAGTTTTATTCTATTCTATTGAGGATAGAAGTTATATAAAACAATAATATATATAATTTGATTTGGGAAAATTATATTTGAGGAATGATCAATTAGGTTTCAATTGGGTTTTATTCCTATTGTTTATATAGAAAGTTTATCTAGGGCTAATGATGGAAAATGATGCAAAAGATGGATTGAAGTTTCATTGTAGCAGAAGTAAAGTACAGAAAAGGAAATGCCATTTGACAGGAAAAATAATAGACACACATTAATAACTTGATATATATTATATAATTTCTATACATCATATAATGAAAAACTTCCACACTTAAAAACACAGACTGTTTTGTGCATTACAATAGTTGGAGATTTTTTAATAACTTTCAGTAAATAAGTTTATCTTGCAAATGTAACAAGTTATTTGGACAGATGTGATTAGCTTTGTCTTGTACATTTTATTTTATTTGATCCTTATACATCATATATTACCGACATGTAATATATTTGGGGAAAGTTGTAGCTAATTTCAGCTTTCTATTTATAAACCTTTGTGACATATATTAACTCTAATTTAAACTGAAAATATAAACATTTTAATTGATATCATTGTATGATTCAGTTGAACTACACACTCTTAAAGCTTCACTTACTTTTCATAAATGTTATCAAAACCAGTTCCGTACATTTATGAAAAGTAAGTGAAGCTTTAAGAGTAAGTAGTTCAACTGAATCATACGATGGTATCAATTATTATCATTAGATTCACTGTGCAAGTTCCAATTTACATTTTAATCAATAAATATTTTGTTGAATGTAAAACCTCATGTAGGATCATTCTCAGATCTTCGTCAGTTATATTGAAGCAGTGTTCAAGCAAGTATGCCACTACTGCCGATTTAAAGTTTGTTAGTTTATCCAAGGCTTTTACTGAGGCTGGCAATTGAATGAAACAGTTTTGATGTGTTTTAGTATTGATTCTGATCATTGAATATCAGTTCTGCTCCTTGTTTTATGACTGGATTTCTTAATTTACAATGAAGGAGTCTGCTCTAGCCATGAGGTGACTTTTCATGCACATTTTAGAGTGGAAAATGTTTAGTTTTTTAAAAAGTGGTTTGCATGAAGACTTATGATTTGCATTAATCACCGTTTTCATTTGAGCAGTGTTTAATGCTCACTCTTACTGCTGAGGCATCATAGACAGTGGGAAAGGGTACATTTTTTTTGAAGGAAAGAAGCATTTCAGGCCTATGTTTAGAGTACCTCCCTGGCATTTGCATTTTTTGACGACTGAGGAAAACATGTAAAAAGAACCTTGGACCTAAAGAAGGAAGATCCTGGTGGAAATGGTCCCAGACCTGCCATCCATGAATCTGAGCCTTAACAACTTTGGCCACTTTCGCCAAATACATTTTTAGATAATGGGGAATTTACCCAAGTAAAGTGTCGCATCTTAATAACAAATAAAAATTAGGGGAAATATGTATTATTGAAATTTAATAATTATGGGCTGTTTTGCAATGGTCATTTGTTTAAAGCAATTTAAAAACCAAAGTTTTACGAGACACTTAGCCCATTGATGATGCAGGTCATAATGTTGATGAAAGCTCTGCATTGCAAAGTATCCAATAAAATTTAATTAGAGAATACCACTGCAGCCGTGAAAGTCTGAAGAATATTATAAAAATATGAATTCCTAAGTGCCTCTGCATTTACATTGTAAAACACAATGTTAATTTATTTAATAAGTATTTTGTGTGTTTGTCCCATTTGAGGATTTTATTAACAAAGAGATTTAATTAAAATGTAAATTGTAACTTGCACAGTGAAGCTTATCGTATTAATTGATATCATTGTATGATTAGTTGAACTTAAGCTTTAAGAGTGTTTAGTTCAACTGAATCATACAATGATAAAAAAAGAGATTTAATTTTATTTGTGCTTGCAATTAATTTATCATTCAAAATTCAACTGCAAGTGTTTTCTCCATATTGACTTGAAGACCATTTTTGTCAAATCATATGAAAGTTCATGCTAGAATTTCACTAAGTTTTCATGTTTTTTTACTGTCTACTGTTATCCTGATAATTCTTGAAAGAAAAGGCACCATTATAAATCAGATGATAATTACAAGCACATCCTTTGCAACAGTAAAATACATAAATTGTTAACTGGAACATTGCACAGTGAAGCTAATCATATATTAAGATCATTGTGCGATTGATTGGAAGTAACACTCTTTCGCTCCACTTAATTGTTTAAATATGTAGAACTGGTTTCACGAACCTTTGTTCGCATTGTCAGCTAAAAATTAGTTTGACTTAATCACATAATGATCTTAATATAGTAAAATACCTAATTATATCAAAACTGACACATCAGTATAAATAAAATTTGCTAAAAAACCGAAATGGAACTACCTCCTTTCCAACGCAGATAAAATCCCACAAGGATCACGAAAAACAGCAGTTGCAACAAATTCCTTCACTTTTCATTTAGCAGAGAAGTCCATGGGTAAAATTAGATAAGTGTTTGAAGACAAGAGTGATTAGTGCTGGTGTATGGGTTTCTTGTTCCCCAGATCTTACAGTCTGCAATTTTTGTGAGATAGCCTGAAGGACAAAAAGTACAAAACAAATCCTTTCACTTAAATGTAAAATTGGAACTTAAACACAGTGAAGCCAATCATATTAATGGATATCATTGTATGATTAGTTGAACTACACACTCTTAAAGCTTCACTTACTTTTTATAAATGTATGGAACCGGTTTCGAGAACATTTTGTTCCCATCTTCAGCCATGCTAAGGTTCAACTGTCGGATCATTCGTTGAGCTGTGGGAATGTATATTCCCACAGCTCAACGGTTCCATACATTTATAAAAAGTAAGTGAAGCTTTAAGAGTGTGTAGTTCAACTAATCATACAATGATATCCATTAAAATCCTTTCACATTTGAAGAATTCATGGAAAACTTACAAAATGAAATCAAAGACTACATTGGTCAAACTAGAATGCCAATCTGAATGTGTTTTCCCAGTACAATGCCTGTTAGTAAGTGAGAACTGCATTTCCAATATTTGCTATAACTTGAGGAAAGATTTTATAAATAGTTTTCAGAAGTAAAGTTAGAGTACAGGCATGTCCAGCTGCTGAGGTGCAAAACCCTGTTCTAGGGGTAAGGACATATTTTATTAATTCAGCATAACTATACATAAGCTTACAAGCAGACATATGACCAAAGGCAAGACATCAAATGATAAAGTATAAAAAGAAAATTCATTATTTTTTAGTGATTTTTTAATAAAACACCAGTACTTGCTGTTATTTATATGCCATCAATGGTAAATGATTAATAACAATTTTAAATATAATTACACAATTTTTTATGGTTTATAGTTTTATACACATATAAAAAAATAATAAACTGGTGCATTTATGATACTTTCACATCATTACGTAAATTAAAATAGCTGCATATTTTGTTCATACACTGCCACATAACTTTCTGAGATCTCTTCTTGCTGCTGGTGTCTATGGCAGACTGACACCCACATAGCAACCATGACTTGACATCTTTTGGGTTGAACTTTGAGAGAAGAGTGATAAATATCAATGCAAGGACGATATTGAAAACTATCAACATCTATTAAAATCTAATAAAATGCAACTATATTTATAACTTATTTCTTAGCTTATTATAGTTGAGTTTTGCCATTTTTATGATTAATTTTCTTAAGAATTCCTCAGTTTAAAGAAAAGGTGCTTTTATGATATACTGTTGCATACAGCCAGGGGAAAAAAAAATATTCATATCCTGTTGAAATAACTCTTTGCTGTTTGTCCACACAAACCATTACTTGACATATCTTTTGTGTCTTGCTTTGAGAGAACAAGTTAAACATAAAGGCAAGGAAGATCTTGAAGAGGACTATCAATGTTTATTGAAATTGAATATCAAAAAGACTGCAACTAAAAATTATCACTTTTTTCCTTAGAAATTATAATAAAGAATTTTGCTATGTTGACAGTTATTTTCTTATAAATGCTTCATTTTGAAGAAAATGTGCTTATAATGTATCATTGCAAACTGCCAGGAAAAGAAAAAAAACACTAACTGTTCATATTCTCTTGAAATATCTCTTTGCTGTTTGTCCGCTCTTTTCATGGGTGAGTGTCTGTAACAAAATAAAAATTGCTTTATTAATATTACGTTTAATTGAAAGGCAATACCTGCAAAGGATAATTAGATAACTATAGAGAGAACAGAGGACATTAGCTTAAAAGGGAGAAAAAATGAAAAAATATAATCTTTACTGTAACAAATCTTAGGCCTACACACAGCCACGGGTGACTGAGGTCATTAAGGTCTGAACTCGTGAGCAGGACCATTCTCCCAGACAGAGATTTTTCTAGGTTTTCTTCAGTACTCATAAATGGCAAATGCCAGGGAGTTATCCTAAATTTAGGCCTGGAATGCTTGCGTCATTAAAAAAAATCCTTTCTCAATTTATCATTTCATCTTATTTAGCATGTGTCCACTGCCTATGATGCCTCAGTAGTTAAAATGGGCATTAAAAAAAAATCAACCTAATGATATTACATAAGAAAGCTCCTCTTTGGCCATTGCACTCCAAGTGGGCACAAGTAGCAATATGGTAGCCATTTGTGCATTTCCTTAAAAGCAAGTAGAGCTCACTATAATGCAATTTTTTTGCACTTCTAGGCATTCATTCCATCATAGCTCTCTGGGACTAATTTATTCCATTGATCCATTTCCAGTAGCAGTTCTTCAGCATTCCAAGTCAAGTCTGTCATATTTTGGCATTCCTTGTTTGTTTATCTGCAAGCCTCTTGGAGTTCTTGGTGATACTATCATGCGTATGATCACTGACACATTCAATATTTATCCACTTCTGCTGCTCCTGTCTTGTAAGCATCACGAATACACTACATTAGACTGTCAGCCATCAACAGATTCTGTTCATCTCATCACTGTACTGGTGAATAGAGTGGGAAGGCATTTACTATGAGGTAAGTTTAATTTTATTTAAGGATACCCTTTTAACATCTTTGGTCATTAGCATCTCATTCAATTCAGACATGAAAGAGCTGATGAATTTTGCTCAGAGGCCTCTTCATTCAGGCTTCAGGTTCTTTTACATGCTGTAAATCTAAGACACAGAACTGAGGCTTTATTCTTTTCCAAAGGATGCCATGCTTTATGCCCTTATAAACCTTGACTGGTTTTGAACCATGATCTTGGGTCTATAAGGCAAGTATGGTTACCACTAAACCACACCAGTACTGACTATCTGACATAAGTTACGTGACATATGCAGCATTACCTGCCTTTGTGTTGCATCTCTACAGCAGTGTTGCCATAAGTTCCAACCTTTGTATTTTTATACGTGATAAAAACATAGAAAATGGGTAGATACTGTGCAAATGTCAAGCCTCAAATGCCATGACTTACCAAGACTAATCCTTCATCAGAACACTCATATGTCCTTAAAGTCTTACTGCCATCAGGAATAATGGATATTGTCACCAATTTGTCATCTTCAGCAGTTGTTGTACTCTGGAACAAATGCAAAGCTTTGGATTAACAATCAGTAAGAGAAAATGATTATAAATAAAGTTCTATATATTAAATGGATGTAGGCTTTCAAACAATGCAAGCACAGCCAGCTGCTGAGATGCAAAACCCTGTTCAAGTGGTAAGGACATATTCTGGAAGTCTTGTAATTTTGTTTATATTTGTGTACTGCTAATATTCATGGGAGATTTCAAAGTCGTTGCACTATTATTACTCAAATATTAAAATTTGAAACCAGCTCAGGATTTGCTGTAGAATATTTATTATCAGTGGGGAAGCTATAATTTTTTTCCTTCATGTAAAATTATACATTTTGAGTTTTTATTTCTAAAAAAAAAATTTAAGTTTGTATGCTGCAGATTTGTCATTTCTTTAAATACACAAATTTTATTAACTGAATATACCTGTACACAAAACTTACAAGAAAGCATGTGACCAAAGGCAAGACATACAAGTACCAGGGGTTATGATGTATTGAGACCATTATGCAATTTTATGTAGGTATCTCTAAGATAAAAGTTATAAATTAGATAGTGTAATGAATTTTGAAGGTTATGCACAATGAGGTTATCTGGTCACCTACCATGCACCTTTCCTACATGCATAATATCTATGTTGCAGTTTACTTTAATAAAACTAAACTATGGTCACTATTCAACTCGTAATTTTCTGTATTCTGGTAAAATAATTATAAAGCTATGGGAATTTTGTTCTTTTGGTCACAGAAATTGAATATATCTGGTATGTTGGAGTACTTTTTATGCACAAACTCAAGATGATGGCCCAACCTCTGGTGTGTCCTATCTGAATGAATATTTAGTGGTTACCTTTAGCACATCTCCAGAGGGCATTGCTTCATCATATTCCTCTCCAGATTTAAAATTAAATTCCACTGTACGGAATGTTGAGGTGGTTTTCAAAGTCCACTTGTCTTCATTACAGAATATTTCCACAACTGGTGTGCTCATTGCCATCATTTTTCTTGCTATGTACGGCACACCTGAAAATATCATTGAATGATAAAATTTAATATTTCAATTTACTGCAGTTTAATGCCAAATTTGTACCTGAGGTTTGTAATCAGTGTACTTCAGTTATAAAAATGGAAGGTTTACATTGATGAACAAAAATAATGTAACATTATTTACCAATGGCTTTGAAGTAGCCATCCAAATTTTCATTTCTTTCTAGTTGATACTTCCCTACAATCTGGACCATAATTATTCTCTCTTTAATGCACAAAAGGCCTGAAAAAGACAAAAATAGTAATGCATGGTCTTGTATTGAAATCTTTTTATTGTAAAAACATTGCACCTGTTCTACACAACAATGACGTCAATATATCGACGCATTGACACCTGTTGACAAGTTGTTTCTTTTATATATTCTGGCTGTGGAGCGTCAAAAGAATGCTTCTTTGCATTATTACGAACCTTGAACGGTTTATTTCTTATTACCGATCTTTCCAACCAGTTTTCAATATTATCAATAATGTTGCGAATTTAATTCATATCACGTAATGATTACAAATATTTTACTACCAACGCAACGATGCATATTAATATGAACTTTCTGCAAATTTTCGTTTTGCTCCAAAATTTGATAGAAAAGTTCAGAATAAAAATTACAGTGGTAATAATGAAAATTAATGGAATATTGTTCAAGCTTTTCCCCTGAGAATAATTTTCTTTCATTGTTTTAGTTATATTTTTTAGCTGCTGTTGGTTATTTGGGTACTAAAATTTACAAAACAAACAGGCTATCCGCTGATATTTGTACAGGATCTGGTCTAGCATGTTAGATGCCCTATTTGTATGCAGCATGTGAAATATGAATTAAAATGGGGGCTACGGATTTAGGATTATTAATATGTTACTTCAATTCAATATGATAAAATATTGTAAAAGGCTACCGAATTTAGAATTTATTGTTAATCAACAGTTGGTACACATTCTACATGCATGACGAAAGCTAAATATAACCCTACTTTCAATTTCGTGTTTAATTGCAGAATAATAAACTGCTAGTCTAATGAGTAACACGGACAATTCAACAGAACATGTTGAAGATGTGTGGATGGTATGTCATTAACGAAAATAATAAGTTTTAAATACAAGTTGATATTTCATTGTAAATGTAATCAACTCTAAATGACATTGTGCGCATAAAAATGAAACTTACCTGATTTTAAGCAAAACCGGAGTCTGGTGAAGGAATAGAAGAACGTGAGATGTAGCACACATTTAGTAAATAATTTAAATGTTATCTTTCTTTGTGTCAAGTTGATAATGCATCAGATACGATATCCATATTAAGTCGTTAGCAAGTCCGGTGCTCAGTAGTTCGTGCTCACTTTTGATAAATGTATCACACTGTTATCATATCAGCAAAATGATAAACCTTTGGGCATTAATAGTGAATCGTGGTTCCGCAACCGTATATGACACATTTTCACTCAAAACTCTGAGATAATTATTCCTTAAAGTTCACCATACATTGACACTAACTTTGGTACTTATTATATTTATTCTCTTTCGCAATGTTAACCTTTTTTCTAATCCAGTAAATGGGTGATTAAAGCTATAGGTTGTTACATTAGTTGGAGAAGATTGTATTTGTCTGTTATAAATGCTGTGCTGGTAGCAGTTTTTATGCATAAATTCAAGATGTATCACGATAGTAGCTATTTGTTAATGACCATTATGCTATTACTGCACAATTCAGTGAACAAAATTTTTCTCAAAGTGGCCAGATGAGAACTGAAGGTAATGTCACCAGCTAGTAAAACAAAATTAATACATCAATTATCTTCTTCATCTGCAATGTCTAGACTAAGTGCATCTTTTCCAACTTCTAGAAAATTGGAATGGACTTTCTGTTTAATTTAATATATACAGTAGAATTTTCTACCAGAATAACCAAGGATACTGCAACAGTCATTGACAATATGTAGATAAAGAAAAAAATCTTCACTATAAGATTTTATCCAGTTGTAAATGGCTTCCCAGATAATGAGGCCCAAGTAATTGTAATTCAATGACCAAGTGAAAATACTATACCAAGATAAAAAGGGAATCATAAAAGAACAATTAGATTGATGAGCAATGCATAAATTAGTGAATTTAAACATGTTCTTAAAAATTAAAATTTGAAGCCTGTTTGTACTTGCATTGATGAAAATGTTAATTTTAATACATTTTTAAATATTGTATTTTTGTCATTTAAAGCTATCTTTTCCATTAAAAAGTATTTCCATCTGGTAAACTAAAGAATAAATCTTGGCTAACTTTAAACAACAAAATCTTGTGCTAGTAAAAGAGAATTATATTGCACAAATAATGATACAAATTATATTTCAAATTACAAGAAATATTGTATAAAGTGATCAATGAAGCTAAATTTTTGTAAGTGACAGATAAGTCTTAATAGATGTAAAGCTATATGAATGTTATTAAATCGCAGAGAACAAACAGTGATAGTAAAATTGCTTCTATAACCACTAATAATGCAAATATAGGGGCTTAGTTTTTCTTAAAAAAGTATGACCAAATTACATTCTAAGTTTAAATTAAACCCCACTACTCATGCAGAAACTGAATAGATTTAAGCAGCTTAAAGCTAATACTTCATTTTGACAGGATGAAATAAGCTTTAAATTATTAAAATGTTGCTCATCTGAAATAAGTGGACCAACTAGCCGTATAAAAAATCATTCATTCACATTCTTCCATGAAAGACTGAAGCAGCATGTTTAGTTACACCAATTTTTGAAAAGAGTTAAAAAGACATAATGTCAAATTATTTCATTTTTAAACTGAATTTCAAAGGTTTTTAAAAAAACAATATGTAAACATTATAAATTATCTCCATTCAAAAAATATTCTGATGCCATCTCAGTTTGGCTTAAGAGGTGGAATATCAATTGAAAATGTTACAGGTAAATTTATCTGTGAATATAAAGTGCTCAGAATAATAGGGAACTACCATTAGGGATTTTATGTAAATTATCCACTTTAGTATTTCTATAATATTTTTGCAAATTTGTAGCCTGAGGTTCTTGTTACATGAAACTTGACAAGCTTGTGTTTCATAAACCGTTATAAATTGTGGATGGTAAATTTGTCATATGCTGTCATATGCTGTTTTCTAAAAATTTCACTGTGACTGATAAAAAGTGACAATTTGTCAGAAATAGTTTTTCATATTTGTTTTATGAAACATAACACTGCACATACAATAATGACAAACTGATATATTTGTAAAATCATCAAACAAATTTGACAGGAGAATGTTTAACTATCATAGCATGTGCGAGACCAATAATTTATTGCAGGATATGATATGATAATTTTAACCTTAGTGTGATGAATGATAAGCCAAAGCAAAAATGAACATAATTTTGTAAAAATTATTTTTTTAAAAATTTACTATAGAAAGCAGCGATTATGTTTTCTTCATTGCTCTCACAGCTATCTTGTATTCATTTGGTTGTTGTTAATAATAATAATAATAATAATAATAATAATAATAATAATAATAATAATAATAATATTTTTATAATGCCAAAGAAGAAAAGATCTATAATTTTACATTTTTTAAAAATTAGTTACTGACTTTGCTACCATAACAAAGAAAATTTTAATTCTTACCCGTTATTTACATAAATGACAAAAATTATTTTCCTATCATAAAGTAGATGACTATAATCTGCCAGCCAGGAATGAATTAAAGAAACTTTTGAATACTTGTATTTTGACATTGTTTCATTTCACACAGCTGACACAATACAGGATATAAACATTAAATCGTACAGAGAAGGAAACTAGAAGAAATTTAAACTGTTGCACCAAATTCACATAGACATTTTTCATTGCTAATATGAGTATGTTGTGGAAGCTTTGTCAATACAAATCCACGATTATAATAAACATATGATTGATCCTTAGCAACTGACTGTTACACATTCTTATGCATTTTGAGAAAAAGAAAGGAAAATATTTTGCACTATAATGATAGTGAGCAATACAATAGGTGTTTAAAGTAAAAAATCTGCAGTATGGCATGAAAAGTTTAATGTTATACCAAATATTTAAAATGTAAAATAAAATTTATGGAAAATATTCCTAGTTGTGTATCTTGACACATTTGTTTTTACATTATGACTAAATATACAGCATTAAAATAGGTAATTATATAAAATCTTGGCTCTAATTATTGTCATCATTAATATGAAAATGCAAAAGAAAGAAAATATAGTTATCCAAAAACCCATAATCAAAGAAAATTTCAATCCCTCATACAAACATACAAATCTAATGTCTTTGTCCCATTTATAATAGCAAACAACTGTTACATAATTCTCCAGCACTGCGAGAGGGATTGTAATCAAAGGGCTACTGCAATTTAAGTTAACTAATGCACTAAATTTTAAAACCGAAAAAATAACTCCCACAGACTAAGGGAAAGAAATGTTTGCCTTACTCAAAGTCCAAATGCCTACTGACTTCTCACATGGAGACAGGCCAACTAAATCTCTCTCAGGCACATATCTTGGCTTATTCTAAAGTGCAAAGTATGACATGAACAAAAGGATAGTGGAAGCTTAAGTAATGCCTTCTAATGTCTAGGTCAGAATTAAGGGAAAACCTTTCATGAGCTTAACATGTAATTTGGGCATCTCGTTTTCTTATACCCATTGAATCCAATTCAGGATTTTCTTTGGGAATCTGTCCATTGTCTTTTTGGTATGTTCATATCATTTAAACTGTATAGTTTTAATAAAATCCAATATCAAATTTTGCATTCTTATCTTCTGTCTAACAAAATTGTTACTTCTAGAAATTCTTACAGACAACTGCCAAAAATCCATTATTGTTTACCTTAATTTTGTATTATGAAATGCTCATGATATTCACATATTTGTAGATTTGTTACCAATACTGCAATTTTATTTTATACTCTTTTTTCCAGGTTCGAAAATGCCATTTGTATAAAGAGGAATACAATGACTGTACAAGTATTAAAAGTCGTTTTAATCAGTACTTTATTTATGGGGAATTTATTGACTGCACACAGTGGAAACGAGATTATGACAACTGCTTGAGATGGGAAGACTCACAGAATACAAAGGCATTGGTAAGTTTAGGCTTCCTGAACCAATACAGGGTGCAAGGATCAAATTCTTAGTGCACATGTCATGAAACTAATTTACTATCTGTATTCTCCTACAGAAGACTCTGCATAAATAAAGGGCATAGTTGAATACAAACCAAGAACATTTATTACTACTTTTTTAATAAATTAAACAACTATCAGGAATATGCATGCTATCAAAACACTAATAATAATTATTGATAAATGTAAACGGTCTGAAATATTTACTATTGATAGTAAAGTTAAAGTCACTGGGTTGGTGGTGGATGTCAATTATGTTGGGACCACCTGCACCCGTGAATTAAAGCCTGTGCATAACTTACGGATTGCACAGGTTATGGCTGCAATACAAAGTTTAACGATGAATTGAATTCTTTTAAATAATTCTGATGTTCCAAGTACATGCTTTTTCACTACTGGAAAATCTTCAAAATACTGAAAAGAGTTCTACTGAATAATAATTAATATGAATACTAAAACTTTTAATAAAAATTCAGTCATGCTTTCTTTGTTATTATAAATTCACTTTATGTTAGGCTATTCTTCTGCAGCAAAAATCAGCTAAAGAAATGAATGCAGAAATATTAACAGCTCAAGGTGGTATTTGTGCAGTGAAATTTGACTTTTTATTTTATTAAGTAATTTTGCAGAACACCACTGTAATATATAAGGGTAATTCAAATTTAAACAAGGGTAGAAAAGAGTGGCAAGAGGAACAGGGCCATAGTGGTAGTTAGATGGGAGTGTGTGGAGAGGGAGTGACCCAAAGGATGCTTCTGCATTGATTGTTTAAACACCAGTGTTGCAATGTCTGAGCAAGAAGTTGCACCATCCATTTTCTAGCCATAGAAGGAGTCAAGCTGACTGAGATTTGGTCCAAACTTTGGGCCCAGTTTTGGGGATGCTACACTTTCATGAACCCAAGTACTTGACTAACACAAGAAATTCCTCAGGCTCATAATGTAGTAGAAAATGAAAGCCACAAATGAGAATCAATCAGGACAACATTCAGATTGTTTGTGACCTTGTGGAAGGTGATCGACACCTAAGTGTGCTCATAGTCGCTTCAAATGTTTGAAAGGACTTCAGTCAGAGGCTTCTGGATCAGTTTGAGGAAGAAGCCCAGTTGTGACCTGTTTTGAGACATGGGTACACCACTACAGACCCTAAAAAGAGAGCAAGTATGGAGTGGTGGAGAGGAGAAGGGAGGGTGCTCCAGTCGGAAAAGTTCTTGCAACCATTTTTTGGGACCCCAAAGGCTTTTGTTGCTAGTTAATGTTCTTCTCAAACAAGGACTGTAAATGCGGTATATCTGCTAACTGTTGGATGATGTGAGAATCACGGATCTCAAAAAAATAACCCATTTGTATGTCCTGTTTCTGCATGACAACGTGAAGTCACATATAGCAGCCCATAAGCTGGGATCAATTAAAGAAACTTTATTTAACACTCGTAGAACACTCTCCTTAAAGTCACAATTCTCTTGTGGTTACCACATGTTTGGGCCGCGAAAGGAGACAATGGGAGGGAAAAATTTCAGAGATGTTGATACAGAGATTGAGCACTTTGTGCACAATTGGCTATTGATGCACCCATTTTCTTTCTTTGATCAAATTAAAAATAGCTTATTTTGCACGAATAGCAGGAGACACACTATTATTTATTAAGGATATTTTACACCTTTTTGTAGTTTAAAGGTGCACATGTATACCATAGAATATATAGTAGGACAGCTCAGTATCTCAGTTACTTTTATCACTACAGCTTTACACGCTAACATTTCATGTCTATTTTGAAAAGAATTAAATACATATTCATTATGGTCAATGTTTTAATTAATGAATCTTAAACTTTTATTGATTAACAGCTGTTGGTTATACACAAAATTTAGCTGTTAAATGACTCATTTGCAATATTGTTGATTTTGGTGCAATTCTTTTTTTACAGAAAGAATTGATTGCAAGTGAGAAAGAACGTAGAAGAATGCGAATGGAAGCACATAATAAGAATGATGTATGGAAGAAAAGAACAGCGCCACCAGAAGACTGGAACAAACCTCTGCCAGAAAATCTTCAAAAGAAGTACAAAGATAGTTATCTAGATCACAAGTCAAGAGAGCTTGCTGGCGAGAAACAACCAGAACTTACAAGAACTTTGTGCGTATTGTCATGATATTAAGCACAGAAAATAGACATGGTAATGCAGTTGTGTATTTGCAAATGTTCCTCACTATGTGTAGGGTTTAGTGTATAATAAAATTTTATATTTGTTAATAGTTATATTTTATTTCATAAACCTGCTTCCTGAGCTCTGATAATTTGAAGGGTTGTTAGCAATTTCTAGGAATTAATTTCAATTGTGTGTTAACTTAATGAAAGCCAAGTTTTCATGCTTGTTTGACATCCCTTCATGCACCTAAGTTTTCGCAAATAAGTGTTTTATGAGGTAAAACCATGTCTGTTTCATACTCCTCCTTAAACATTTTCCATATACAATTTACAAGGGAAAGTCAAAAGTGAACAGCTAACTATTAACAACAGATATAAGGAAGAAAAAAAGAAGATTATACTAGACAACCTACCATATACGGAATTCATGACCTACTGAAAATACATAAACCTGGTAATAAAATGAGACTTGTAGTAAACATAGTAAATTCATCTATATACAATTTAGCCAAATACAATTTTTTTTTAAAAAAAAGTAAGACTCTGTATAAATATAAAAGCCAAAGCATAAATAACTTGGTAATGTTTGAACATAATACACTCTAGTGCAGAGATTAGATAAGTGCATATAATTTCTTTGCATGTAATATAGATACATCCATACACATCGTGAGACCAAATATGCTTGTTTTCAGTAATGGAAGTCAAAAACAAGAATTTCTCGTAATTGACGAAATTACGAGAAATACTTGTTTTTAACTTCCATGGCTGAAAACAAGTATATTCTGTTTTACGTTATGTGTGTGTGTGTATATTACATGCAAGGTAATTATATGCAGTGTTATATATGTGAACATTTTGCGATAAACTTGTTCACATGTATAATGACGGTTTTTCATTTTCTGTTACACAAACATACATTCTCACTTGACTGCAGCAGTTTCACTGTCATAATTTCTCAATATAACTACAGTGCATCATGGGTAGTTTAACCTCTGCACTAGTGTGTTATATTCAAACATTACCATCTCATTGGAATTAATAGAAAGAACCAGACAGGTGAAACTAGAAAATGGTTTTGCTAGTTTCTTATAATGTGGTGATATCATCATCATCATCATCATCATCATCATCATCATCATCATATCATCATCATCATCGTCATCACCACCACCACCACCATATTGCAAACATAGACTCTGCATTTTTCAGTCATTGTCAGAAAATAAATTGATAAACCAAACAATTTAAAACGAGAAGCAAATTTACCTCATTTAATAATGGGGTATTTCCAATTTCACTATAAACATTTACATTCAACTATATTTTATATACATATATACAGTTCATTTATCTTGTACATACATTTATCTATTAAAAATTTTTAATTCTGGTTGAAACTTTTACCCTATTTGACCTTTAATTGTTAGCGGCATTTTATTATACAAAACTCTTGGATCTCTTTCGGTAGCTTTTTTTGTTACATTTAGACAATAGTAATTGTTCTGAGTTCAAGTGCTATAGTTGTGGCAGTTCTTGTTTAGGATCTTGTCTTGTTCATTGTTAGCAACAAATATAACTACATTATATACATATAATATTATAGTTAATATTCTAGATTTCGTAAAAATACTTATATCTGATTACTCTCCTGTATACTATATATATATATATACACATCTGAAATAACTTTTTCGAAGGATTGGTTTAATTATCGATTTGAGTCGATTTTGAGTCGAGTTGAGTGATTTAATTTGAGTCGATTTGATAATTAAGAATATATTAGTCATTCCACTGTATTACTTCTGACACAAAATTAAATTTTATATTTATTAGTAGTCTATTCATATTTACACACATGTACTTCCCCAGATCGCAATTGTATAACAAAAATATGAATTGATTAAAAAATTAAATACTAAATTTAAATTATCTGAATTTAAATATTGTGATTTATTAAATATCTTTCTTAATAAATATATACATGTGCTCACTTTGTTACAAATATAGTTGAAGGTTAATTGATCATCAACAATGGCTCTCAAGAAATTTATATGATTAACCTGTTCTGTTGCTTCTCCATTAATTAAAACATTTATGTCTAGATTCTCATGCCTATTATTGTGGTAGTGAAACATAAGTGCTTGAATTTTTAGCACATTTAGGATTAAATTATTACTTAATAAATATTTGTAAATGGTATTTGATTGTTCTGTTATAATTTCTTCAATTCCAGTAAGAGTTTTACAAGAAAATAGCAGGGTTATATCAGCAGCATATGATATAATGTTACCTTTGCCAAAATTAGGCAAATTATTTATATATATATATATATTGTTTACACATATCAGTGGGCCCAGTACATAATCCTGAGGTATTCCAACTTTTACTATTATACAGTTTGATTTAGCTGAAATTATAACATTTCTATTTTTATAGTAAATTTCTGTTCATTGTTTGCAGTTTTGTAGAAATTATTGTAGAATTTCTCTAGATTTACCCCAAATTCCATATTTTTGCATTTTTTTCAATAATATTCTATAAAGCACTGAGTCAAATGCCTTGGACAGGTCAAAGAATAATCCTATCATTTTTTATCATCTAGAGCTTTTAAGTATTGAATGATAAAGATCTGCTAATGCTGTTATTGTGGATAAGCCATTTTGGAAGTAATGCTGCAATTTTCTTAGTACAATATGATGTTAAAAAATATAATAATCTTATAATTAGTGCTTTTTCATATATTTGACAAAGAAGGGAGTTAGTGTAATTTGCTTATCATTACCTATTTCTTTCTTGTTACCTGTTTTATAAATTGGTTTGGTTGTACTAATTTTCGGTATATCTGGATAGGTTCCTTGGTCTCTCTGTTTCCCAGCATCTTCAAAGAAAAATACTAATTATTGTAAAGAAATGGTTAACCTCAATAAACCTGCCCGAAGAAGTAATAGAACAATATCTAAATTGTGTCAAAATTTGCATTAATCAAACCTACTTCACATTCAGAGGCAATATGTGTATACAAATAAATTACCTAGCAATGGGAAATCCATTCTCACCATTTCATTCTTGGCAGATTTGTACATGAGTTTCTTAGAAACAAAATTAGTTGATGCTTTTTCACATATATACAAATGTTGATACAATTATGTAGATGTTTTGCTATAGTAAATAGAAATGATATCCATGCAGCTGATTACATCATAAACAACAAAAACTGGCAATAATCAACATCCTCACATTTAGAAACGAGACAGAACACAAAAAAAAAATCATAGTTATAACACAGAAAAATGGTTAAACAGTAGATCTGGTCAACAAGAAAATAGAAAAATTCAAATAATAAAAAACAAAATAAATAAATGAAGGACATCACCACACTAAAAGGCTACAAAGGAAATCACATGTACAAGAAATTTACATTTCATCCATGGGTAGACCAAAAATTCCAGAAGATTTTTAAAAATTGTAAACATTATTTTTGCTCCAGTAAATAAATGCATTTTAAAAAACCTCCTAAAATGAACACAAAAGCCAAAATTTCACAGAAAAACAATCAGGCATTTACAGAATTAGTTACAAAGACTGGAATATGAAATATATATTTCTTTCATTTATATATATAAAATGAAAGAAAATTACCCTATGGTTTAAGGAACACATGAGAAATCAGCGATAGCATACCATTTCTAGAAAGGGGGGAAAAAATTGAAAAAAATTAACCTAATCTCTTAAAAGCTCTTCAAAAACCCATAGAATTAACAATGCAAGAAAATATATTCATAAAAAAAAAACTAGGAAATTTTTGTTTAATTTTGATATTCCAAACAGCAGTAACCTCATCACTCAATTTGTAAAATCGACGGAGTGATGTCTTAATACCATGCTGGGAACCTGACAGTGGAACCATGCAACAGCGAAATGTGTCCAAGTAAGTGGAATAACATTAGTGAAACTTCAGTAATTTCCTCAGAAAAAATTGCAATATTATATTTTTGGATCATTTAATTGTTAAAGATTTACAAGCAAACAGCAAATACATTTTAACTTTCTCCTTAAATTGTAAGGAATATAGCATAATAAAAATATGTAGTTCTATATATATTAAATAAAATTTCGGAAGGGATAATTGTATCTACTGACCCCGCCCTGGACGTCCCTGGGTATGGCCCATCGGCTCACTAGGCACATTGTTATTAACTATTCTTATTTGAGCATTCAAATTTACCGCCGAAGGTTTTTTTTTTTGTGTACTAGGGGTACTCTAGTGTACTCTAGCGAATGTATTGCGAAGTAACTTTGGATGTGTCATCACTTCGAACATAGCGCCGTGACTGGTGGTGCGTAAATGGTGAAATGAGGAAAAGGTGTTGCCAACAGTTACAAAAGTTATAATTTAAACTCAGGAAATATTTCAGTGTTTGTGAATTGTGTTTTGCAGTTCCCTATTATTGCCTTGGTGTACATAATTGAATGTCTGCAGTATTAGGAGTACGTCATTGCTTTTAACTGTTTAATTTCTCTTCAAAGTGACAAAGAAATTCAAAGACTTGCAAAGTCGAATGTTGGTCAACTGTGGATATAAACACTTGCTTTCCTGTATTATTTTGTAGTAGTCATGGAAGTGTTCAGATGTGTCAGAATGCAGTTGTAGAAGACGTGCTGTGCAAAAGTTTGTTTGTATGAAAGAAGCATCAAATATATGTTAGTTTGTAGTGTTACATAAGTACAAAGTTTTTCTACATATCACTAGTTGGTTGATTCATCAGGAATCAGGCTCAAGAATTTTCGCGGCAATCAGTGCAGTGGTTTCGTTTGACATCGAGTCTAACAGAAGAGTATGCAATGGCATACATACAGGATTATTTGACCATGTACAGGCAGTTTTTCGAGGAGTTTGCAGCAACGGTGAACCCAGATGACCAGCTTCCAGTCAAAGTAGCTGCGTATTATCTTTGTGAAACGGAACTGGTTGGTGAAATTGTTGATTGGACCCTTCAGTACCTCAATCAAAAGTAAGTCTAAATTGCATAGTTATTCGTGTAATATTTGTTTATTTGTATAACATTTTAGGTATAAATCACATTTGCTTTCAATATTATTGCAGCGTTTTTTTTATTACTGTTATAGAGTTTAAAAATGTTTATATGGATCATTGTTGCAGTGTTGCTAAAAATGCATATATTATTGTAATCATTGTAAATGACAAATTCTGTGTTCATGTTAATTTATTTCGCAAACTCACGGAATGCTCAAGAAACTGAACGGACATAATTATACTGTCATTTGTTTTCAACGAATATGACTTAAATTATGTTAGAAATTGTCAATGACATACATAAAATAGTTTGCATAATGTCTGAATGTTTGGGATTTGCCTTGCACAACTCTAAAAGAAACTAATGAATTTATTTGGAGATACTTTTGTTTGCATCGTGTTTGCTTTATTGTTAGTTTGCGATTGTTGTTACAGTTTTATACGTATAAATATTGTTATAATGATGGCATAGATGCAAAAGTTAACGAAAACGTAATGCACAACGGGACAAATATATTAATATTGCTCAACAATGTTCAACATACATGTAACATTCATAACAATACGTAGTTTCGTATTTGTGGTTAATTGCACAATTTTTTTTATCAGCTGTACAAATAGTGGAACCTTAATCTAACAAATTGCGCCATGGAACCAGTTTTAAATATACTTTCTCCCATTTTGAAAGTGATATAGTTTTGCTTACTCTGGTTCACAAACAATGCTATTCAAGTATATAAACTGCATTTTATTCTCGTTAATTTTGTACGGAACAAATCGAACCCAATAAAATTTGTTGTCAAAGAAAAGTTCAATGCAACTGGCCAATTATATTGATATAAATGGGGAAGAAAGTTACCAATTTTAACTTGCAGTTTGTTTTTATTTAGCTTTCTGACGTCGTGAAGTTCTATAAATTACTTTCAACAGTTTTACAGTAAATTTCAATGTTGACAGCATCGATAAGATTGTGAAATACACTGGCTCATTTTAACGGCTTACCTTGTGCGGAAGTAGTTCGTGATTTCATTGTGTGATTCATGATGCGTTATTGGCCAAGAGTAACTTTTATTCCCCTTGCAGGGAAAGAAGTATTGTATATCAATATACATTCATATGTGTAGTGGAAGACGAAAACACCATTTGTTATATCCACTTCAGCAGCGTTAAGTTTTTTTTATCATTCCCTTATATCTTATAAAATGCCTCGAGACATGTGTCATGTTGAAATTATTAATTTTGTGTATAAACATATATTTTATTAAGGCATATTCTCTAAAACATCTGAACAGTAATACCGTAACGTGTAAATCGGTAATTTTAACGCTCTCATTTTCTTAGAAGCTCGGATTTGTAAAGTTGTCGTTGCCAAGGACAATAATCTAAATTCTGTAATAATCACATATAAATTATCATTGACAAATGTGTACCGCCATGGGTGGCCGAGGTCTTTAAGTCGAGGACTCGTCAGCGGGAGGTCTGGGGTTCGATTCCCGCCAGGACTGTCCTTCCTGACAGGTTTTTTCCAGGTTTTCCTCAGTCCTTGTAAATGGCAAATTCCGGAAACGTACTCTAAACTTACGCCTTGAACGTTTTCTTCCTTTAAAAAAATTCTTTTGGAATTTATCATTCCTTCTCATGTATCATTAATGACCACCGCCTGTGGTGCCTCAGTAGTAAAAACGGGCGTTAAACACACACACACACACACACACACACACACACACAAAGGAAAAATTTGTAACATATTTTTATATATTAACTGAATTATAAATAACAATTAGGAGAACATTGTTCTTTGAAATTTGTTCTTAAGCAAATGACATCCATTTAGCCAGCAAAAATAACCTGGAGTTCACATCTTGAAAAGATGAACCAAATAATTTTATAATTGAAACTTCAATATATGCATCCGTTTCGTGCATGTAAACCATTTTAAACTTAACATATATAGGACAGTATTTAGAGATTCCTTCCTTTGCAAGTATGCCGTTTCTAGGGTTTACCAGAATTTAGGTCTATGTTAGTACGTAGTACGTATGAATTTATTAGAAATTCCATGTTTTGCCTACTCTTGTATTTATTTGGTATGTACATACGAACCATTTTAGGTAAGTTTTACTTGTAGGATGCACATAGTGAAGTTTCACCCATGTCTCAAAGTAACCCTCAGAAAATAGTTTTGGTTGACCTTATTTGCTGTTCGCGAAGTTAATTCATCAAAGCTATAGCAAGGTATGCATTTTTATGTGACAAGATTTTGTCAATTTGCTCAAAAAATATGACAATGTGTTAGAAATGCTCTATGTTACTGATAAAACTGTTTTTACGTGACATAGAACCCAGTTAAATTTTTGCTTCAAAAATATTTTCGATTTCGAACGTGCGCAATTTGAATTCAGAATCTGCTCCAAACAGTAGGCCGCCTTGTAAATTTATAAGTAATTAGTAAATAAATAAATTTGTAGTAGTTCGAAAGCCGATTTAATGCCCCTGTGTTACCCGCTATAAGTAACACGGGTTTGAGTCCCTTGCCACACATATTTAAAAGGGTAGAAAAGGCTTGCGCAGTTGGGATAGTAAACATACCAGACATTGCACAAACACGTATAATAGCTTGTTAACACACGAAATGACGTTGTGTTGTCGCTGACGGCACTTCCGCGGGAAACTAATTATGTGGTCTTTAGGCAAAAGCGGTGTCATTTGCACAAAGACCCCATCCTTGGTGTCGCTTCTTCCGTTTTGCATATTACAAGACTCTGGGCTTATCTATGGCCGGCCGTAATAGTTCGTTTCATAAAGACACCGAAGCAACAAATCATTACTCATAAATAAATTGCTAAAATTGTATGAATATCTAAGTATTAACCGAATTATTGGTATATTCTAAAAATAACAATGAGATTCGAAAAAATATTCCTTCACTTTTTTTTTTTTTACTCGCAGTTTTGTTTCTCGGTTCTTCATTAGTAACTAATTGCAAATTTACAGAATTAATGGTTTAATTAAATTCCCTTCCCCCTCAAATGTCATAATAAACCGAAAATATGCAATTAAATAAAATAGTATCACATTAATTTATTATATTTTTTTTCCTAAGTACTATATTCTATATAAATTTATCAAAAAAGCGTTATTCATTTTATTTGTTTATGCATGGCCAGGTAATTATTGGTATATGATGCTTTTTGCTTGGCTACATATGGGTTAAAATGTATGTGTGAAAGGTTTGGGTATAACATTTTTAAACCCTGATAATTCAGAGCCTGCAAGATATAGGTATGCCAATCTGTATGTAATAAATCAAATAATGAAGAACTTTCATCATAGTATATACATTGGGATATTTTGCTTCGGCACCCTTTGATGTTTAACCTAAAATCAGTTTCGGGCTGGGGTTTAGTTGTCAGTAAATACATCTGATGTCGCTACTATCGCCACAGTTAAATAGTTGCTTAACGAACTGCTGTTAAACGCAGAGATTAGAAATTCTTTTATTTAAAACTTAATCTGTAATGAAAATATGAATTTTCTTTTCAAAGTAGACATGAAATTCCAGTATTTGTAACTTAAATTAGTGGTAATTATGTAGAATACCACATTAATTAAAGTGTAAATATTTTTTTTTTACTCTGGTTTTCGGTTTTGATTGTTCATATGTTTTCTAAATGACACGTCATGCATTTTATGCATTATTGCTGTATAGAATATATTTTCTCCTAATCCCTTTATGTTTAGCCGAGAAAATGTAATGTGTCTGAATTTTATCGTCATACAAAAAAAATTAGGTTAAGGAACTGGCGTACTAGCTTAATTTTATAATTATCGTTAATAATTAATGTCTAGAAAACTATATATCGTGTTTTTCGCGCTTTATAGCAACTTTCCCACATAATTCGTTACTGTAATCAAAGTGGGGGGAATGGAAAGAAGAATTTCGTTAAGAAATGTGAGTAATGATCTGCGGAAGTACTAAAACAAACAATTATAAAGGAGCAAATTTCATTGCACATAGACCATCGCCACGTTGTTGATTTGTCTATGTTCATTTGCTAAACAGCATTTTTTTTAACATAACCTAAAACAATTACAACGATCAAGATTAATTCTTATTTTATGGAATACTTTTCATTGTTTTAATATTTTCTAATAATGAAAAAAGCAATGAGCTAGGAACTTCTAGGATCATTTGATCAGAATTATTCAGAGGAATTTGATTCAGCATTAAATTTTGTACTATAACCGTAAACCTATGCAACTAGAGAAGCATTAATTCACAGAAACAGTTAGTGGCAACATAATTGCCAAATATCACCAACTCAGTGACTTAATCATTAACTTCAGTTGAAAATATTTCGGAACATTCGATAATAATTATAATTAGGTTTTCCATGGCATATATACGAGGATGCTTTGATAAGCGTGGTAAATTATATTATAAGCGGCATGACTCTCAGTATGCGTGCTTTTTTGTAACGGTTTAGTTTAGTTCTTTGTTGGCAGTTATATTAAGTAATCGGTGTAACATTTTTCTAGAAACGTATTGAGTCGAACATGAAAGCAGAGATAAAACATTTTTGTTTTAAAATAGTGTCCGCGGCCCAGATACAACGTGGGCTGAAGGAAGTTCATGGGGACTCTGCACCAGCAATCGAGAGCATAAATGAGTTTGAACGTGGCCGTACGAGGAGTGCAGATGCCCGATTAAGACTTTTTCTGGAGAAATACAGAGGGTTGCCCTTGTTAAGCTTGTACGTTTTTGCTTACATTTTTCATGGTGAGATTCCCTTTCTCCACTACCAATCGTGTACAGTTTGATGTCCACGGGCTTGAACTATGGTTCTGCAATGCAGTTTGCATTGCAGAAGATCGCGCTGTAGAACAGGAAGAAGGATGCTACCCCACTCCTGTCAGACTCTCCAGAAACCCCTCAATAGTGTTGGGACTTCGAAAAGCAAGGCGCTGTTTCAGTTGAAGCAAATCTCAAAAATGCATTGGCGAGTTTTAAACGTATCACGTTGACGCTCGTTTCCACAGCGCATTCCGGTGGTAGTAGTCCTGGAATGATCGAAAAGTGTAACTGGATGCTTTATCCATGCGGATCCAAACACACAGCCGGGAAATATCGTAATAAAAAATTTGGCCCATGACATTGCTTTGGCAGTAGGCTGCGGTGTCAACTCTGAATGTTAAATTTCCCTAGGGTACAGAACCTGCAACCATGAACCCCTTGGATATCTTTTCCTTGTTTTCTCGGATGAAGTTGCAGCGACATTTTTTGGACAATTTGATGATAGTAAATAGTACGGGGTTTGTTTCATCGAGATAAATACATGCTTCACACAAAGAAACCTCCCATTGCCGTTCTTCACCTGCAGTTTTGCATTGGTGAAGCATTCTCTGATGTTCTGTTCTTTCAAGATTTGCCCTCGTGCTTTATGCCGCCGTTCTAGACCCAAATTTTGGTGGATATTTTTGCACAGCTTTGCTATACGGTCCACACACAACATACTCATGGTAAAACCTTTCTCTGTACACTTTTTACTACCATCGAAAGGCAGTAACCGGCGTGTGAAAGCACAACAGCTCCTGCCACAAATCATGAATTTCGGAACCAATACGGAGTAATATTTGCAGATATATTCTGATGAACCTGCACGATAGCATTGCACATGTCAGCATGTCCCACTGGAAGTAGAGGGATTCAAAATCGTCCGAGCTTAGCTGGGGCAACCTTCATGGTATCGTGATTGAAGACGCATTGAATTGAATGGGGCGCCATGACCAAATATATTTAAATACCGTTCTAAAATAAACTAAATAACAAATATATAACTTGAAGAATGTTACTGTTCTTATGAGCGCGGCCGTCCAAGACCAACAGCAACTTGTGTTTATTTGTTTTACCATTTACGCTCTGTAACATCTCAGGTCACCAGCTTCCCAATGAATTGAGGGCGGAAACGGCCGATAATTTTGCTCTTTCAGGCTTGAAGTTCTTTTACATGCCCTAAATCTACGACACAGGACCCCACGGCTTCACCTCCCTTCTGATTTTTTTTTTTTGAAAATATAAATCTTAATTCGTGACACTTACATAAAAGTTTGTTACAGTACTATAGCAAAACTGGGTATATAAATATGTATTATATAATTTAGATTGCTATAAATCAAAACAAACGGCATTGATAATATAGGATATTAATATTTTATTTAAAGCATTTTTATATCCTTACGTTTTTAATAGGGTAGCTGCAAATTTGTCACATAAAGTTTTTATGTTTTGGCATGTGGCATATTTTTCCGTCATTGAAATTGAGGCATGGCCACTGCTTGCAAGTGAATTGATGTTGCTGAAAGTGCTCTCCCCCCCCCCCCTCTCATTCCTGGTCTAAAAACAAATATAATTATACTACTTTTGTTAGAATTTTAACTCAAGAGTCCCTGCTTGCGACCGCATACCACTCCCAGTAGAGGCAACAAACCAAAAAACCACGACAATGTGGGAGAGTTCTTGGCCGCAGTTTTTGGTCGGGATCTGGTGACATTTGGCCGTACTGCGGTTTGTGAATGTCTTTTATTTTTCACTCTCCCTCTCCATGTATGCAACTTCCTTACGAAGCAGTTTCGTTGTAATCTGTGGCTTTGAGCGGTTGTAAATAAACATGACTTATACGTGATGACGAAATTGTGACGTTTGCCTAGCAGGATTACATCACAAGAACAGCAGAGAATGTTACGCGTATTTATAGGAAAAACACTTGAACATTGCTCCCATCCTGGTATGACGATTAGATGAGCTGGATTTTTAGAATTGGGTGTTTCCCCGAACATTGTAGTGCTAAGTTGTCAAAAATCCACTAATCTGCTAAAAGGACCGGTAATATGCTTTAGCTAACTGCTGAGGTCATTACCATCGTTGCAATTGACGTAATATAGTCACGTTTCATGGGCTCAAGTAATACTAAGTTTAACTTACATGACAGGTGGGATTCTGTAAATGTTTTCTGTTAAAAAAAATTAATTTTTTATTAAATACACATAACTTTTCAAATAAAATTACCGTACTTTCTCTGATTTTTTTTTAATAGTAACAAAATTTCACGTTTGTAACGGAAAAATTGCACATAAGCGTATTTATGTACGGTGGGTTCCAAAGCTGCTGATTCCTGAACAAAAGAACGTTTCCATACAGTTGAAGATGATGTTACAGTGAGATGCGAAGTTTCTTTCAAAGGTAATCGTTGCTATGAAACCTGGCTGCATCATTTCGATCCTGGGAGTAAACATCAAAGCTCTGTGTGGTCACCAACATAAAAAATAGCAGAGAAAGTTATGGTCATCTCATTTTTCGATATTCAAGGAATGGTTTACCCAGCATATCGCATCTGCACACGCAGCAGTAACTGGGCAACACTACGAGATGTCCTGAAAACTCTGCAAGACCTTATGTCCGTGGAACAAGCTGCACGCTGCACCGCGATAATCCATGGCTACACATCACAAATGTTGCTGCTGAATGTCTCGTAATAATTCGTACGGTGTCTCACCCTCCATGTAGTCCATACGTAGCCATATGTCAGATTTTCCTCTTCCCCAAATTGTAGAAATATGTTCATGGGAGGCATTTCCAATATCAGGAGTAGATAAAGGCTAAGGAGACGAATTTGAAAGATCCGCCAAAAATGGCTTGCAGCACGTCTTTGAAGACTGGGAAAAACGCTGAGACAGGTGCATTGCATCCAACGGGGACTACATGGAAAAATACCAGAGTAGGTCCACAAGTTTCCGGCATCGCCTATTTGAATTATCGCCTTCACAAAAGCCTTATCTAGCGTTATACCTTATCTGTTAAGTAAATAATTTCAGTTGTAACTTCCGCTCCACTGTGTTCAGTTGTTCAGATATAGTTGCATAAAGAAGGCTATGTGTGGATGATTATGGCATATTCAAAATGGAGTGTCGAGCTGTTAAGAATTACTTACTCCAAATGAAATTAAACAGCGATTAGACGCTGTATATGTGGAAGCATCCCCCTCATATTCTACAGTAAAAGAATGGGCCAAACTTTTTCGAATGGATGGAGAATGCATAGAAGACGAAGAGCGTGCAGGTCGGCCCTTGGAGGTGCTCACTCCTGAGAACATCGCTAGCTCTTGTGGAAGTAGAAATTATGGAAGACCAGCGGCTCAAAGTTACAGAAATAGCGGCAAGGTTGGGCCTCCCTAAAACAGCAGTCCTTTCAATTATTCATAAACACTTAAATATGGATAAGGTTAATGCAAGATGGGTGCCTAGACTTCTTTTCTCAGTCCAAAAGCAACGAGTCATCTGTTGTCAGGTATTCTTGGAGCTCTGCCTGGCAACGAGAGAGAAGTTCTGCAAACCATTGTTACAGGAGATGAAACTATGATCCTGTACTATTATCCTTTGTCCAAAAGAGGATCAATGGAGTGGCAGGCGTAAACCTGGCGAAGCACCGCCTCTAAAGGCCAAGGTTACTCAGTCAACCAAGAAGATCATGACCACAATCTTTTGGGACTGTGAAGGAATATTCTTCATTGACTTCAAGGAGAGGAACACCACAGTAAATGGGGAGTACTATGCTGGCCTACTGCACAGACTACGTGCTTCCATCAAAGGGAAAAGGCGAGGAAAGCTGAGTGGTGGTGTGCGCCTTCTGCACGACAACGCACCTGTGCACACAACTCTTGTTGCAAAGGAAGCTGTGAAGAAATGTGACTTCAAGGAGTCACCCTACAGCCCAGATTTAGCTCCTTGTGACGAAGAAGTGAGGATGCTGTTTTCCCATTTTCAGACAAGGCTTCTGACAATTTGGGGGGGGGGATTGAAATGTTAATTCAAAGATGTGAAAAGTGTATTGCCAAAAGAGTAACTACATTTAAAAAGTGAAATATAGTTTTTGTCTTTATCGTATCTAGAAAGTGGTTAGGCCGGAAACTTATGAGTCTACCCTCTATCAAAATTATGATGAGTAAATGTATGTTGTAAAAATATTATGAACTTTCTTTATTGAAGAATCCTCGTATTAATATTCTAGAAACTCGCAATTTAATAGTAGCACATCCCGGCTCTATGCTACCGTCATTCGCTGCTGTTTAAAGGCCACAGCAAAATACGTTTTTGTTCAAGGTATCTACACAAGTATATGGACAAGTGATTGCAGTGTGTTTCAAAAAAGTGTCAAAAATATGGCACAAACAAGTTCTGCACGCATCTTTACAATACAACAAGTGTTGCAACCTTCCCTTCACTTTTTAATACTATAAGTATTTATAAAAAGTAAGTATTAAGTATTTCCTCATAAATAAAAACAATAGTAGTTATGGAGTAAAACTTTGTAAGGAATCATTTGACCGTCCAAACCTTCCTGAGAAGATGTGGTTGTAAACAACGTGTTCCATTCATCACGTAAAGATAAGACAATGATGTATACACAACTATTCTTATCTTATCAGAGTGGAATTAAGTGACTCAGCGTGTTAAGTGTTGAAATTACCTTCAAACATAAATTGCATTGTGATGTGTGCCAGAGAATTTTTGGCGCCAGGGTTACCGAAAAAATCTGCTTGAGTGATTTGCATACACGTTTGTTATATGCTGTTTATTTTGTTAACATAAACATAGGGACTATCTTTAAATAGTTAATTTACACATGTGCAGCCTTTCAATAAAATTTGCAGTTTTTCAGTTATTGTTTTGGGCAAGTTCTGAATTCCTTGTGGACGTGTAACCCATTTAGTGACTCGAGAGTTGACCGAAAAAGCAATGAAAAATGGTCATATATTTCCAAATATATGACAAAAATATAGGGTTAACATAACGTCAGCTCCAAATGAAACTTTTGAGAGATTTTCTCTTTCGTGATACGAGGATCGCTATTTAATTTTCGGGATTTGAGGAAAGTTTGAGAGATATGCCTTGTTTTGACAGCACTGGAAAGGCGTGCCAAGAACAGTAACCGTAGTTGAAGATAGTATGCAGAATCCACGGTTGAAGCTGAAGCGAAATTGTCTTGTGCTTGCAGTCTGTAAGTGACACAAAAGCATGTTCGTGCAATGCGATTTCCGAAACAATATATATCCGACTATATTTAGCAGACCCCAAGATAGGTATCGACATTAGACAAAATTGTGGAATATGCGGTCCGTGTGTTAATATCATCACGTTATTAATTTGCAGTTACTTGGTTTATTATAGTGGTTTATAGCGGAAGTAAATCGACAGCAACGTGTTACTTATGGTTTTTTTATTGAGTTAGTATTTATTATTGAAATCACTACAGAAACTTGTTTAATAGAAAATGTTAGTACAACATGAGTTGTTCTTGTATGTCTTAATTATGGCAGCCTACGGCATAATACCACATTTACTTTTCTTAAATAGTAGAAATTAAAGGAGTGGATAAAGGGTATAAATCTTGTAAATTTTGATGTCAGCGATGAAACTGCAGTGTGTATTAATCATATCGCACCAAACTTTGTGGTTAGAGAGGACATTTTTCCAAGCAAATTTCTGTAATCTACCATCGTATGTTACGGTGTAGGTTAGCAAAGAAAGGAAATATCCGAAAAAATATATGAAGCGAAATGAGAATTTTAATGAATGGTGTGAGTAGGATATTATGCGGCTCCTTTGCAAGTGAGGTTAAGGTAAGACATGTACCCCGTTTATAGCAATTGCCAAGGAAGACTGTGACCTTTTCATTAAAATAGACAATGATTAATATGCTGCCCAAACTATGTCGAATACTTTTAAGGTGTCCAGTTATTTGGAAGTTCGTGTATTTTATAAGAGTTGTGCCTAACAGTGGAGAAGTTTATGATGCATGTTATTTTACATTTCGTTTGCACACGAGAAACATTGTTTGTAAACAATTTCATATTCTTAAAAACCCTCGAAGTGTTTTTTTTAATCCCCCTTCCAAATTGAGGTCTGGTAAACATAGTTGGTCACGAAATCCTCCAGGGAAATCATTTTGATACACACTTTGTTTTGGAATCTAGAAACGAACTTCTTTAACGTAAATTGTGCTTCTGGTGAAAGGAAAATATTGAAGCGACATCAAAGAACGCAGAATTTAAAATCAGAGCCAGAAATAAAGAACAAAAAGGAATAAAAAACCATTCGCAACGCAGTACTGCTTATGTTATGGTCCCATTTTTTGTAACGCAATGATCATGCAGTCTGGTTCAGCTGTAAGCGGCGTAAACCGCTTTAATTGCCAATGGTTTTCGATAATCTCCATCATTAGTCTGGTAATTGAGACAGGCCAAGGAAGCAGACGAGGGGAGAAGAGGCCATTGAAGAATTGAGAAAGAAAAGGGTCATCAACTCATTAGTATTAATGTTTGTGACATGTCACATTTTTTCCATCTTTTTAATTTTAGTCCGAGGTTTAATATAATTATTGTCAGGATATTCTAATTAAATAAGAAACATTTTATTGCTCACTTTGTCATATTTTGCCTTCTTGTGATTTTTTTAATAATTTGGCAATATTTTTACTGAAAATCGATTTTTAACGCTCTATTATTATAAATATAAAACATTTTTGGTAAAAACTCTATAGTCCAATAGTATTAAACAAATATTGAAGGGAAAGTTGCAAAATTTACTAAAATGATGATAACGGTCATCAGGAAAAGATGCGAATTCGTCGGAAGCTATTAAACAACCCGTCCAACCCCCCAAAAAGTCATTTAGTTTACAGCAAATTTTGGCAATAAGAAGGGAAAATTGCGTTTGAGGGGCGAGGGTGATGGTGACGTCACGCCGTTGTCAATAGCAAAAAAGATGCACTAGATTACAGCGAATTGAAAACACTGACTGTGTTGGATACCTCTCAGGTATAGATTTAAAACAGTTTTGTTGTAGCAAACGCCTTGTTAATTTATTTACGGACGCTCTTAACATCTCGGGTCATCGGCGTCCCATTCAACTCAGGGCGTGAAACGGCCGACAAATTTTGCTCAGAGGTCTCTTCTTTCAGGCTTGAGGTTGCTTATCGTGCCGTAAATGTACGACACGGGACCCACGGCTTTACTTCCCTTCCGAATGAAGCCATACGTAAGATTTTTACGCCCGAAAAAATCCATCGACCCTGGCCGGGTTTGAACCCGCAATCTTGGGTTTAGAAGGCAAGTATGGGTACCACTACACCATCAAGACTGACGTGTCATCAGTGTCCACCGCGTTTGGTGCCTTAGTAGTAAAAACGGGCGTTAAACACCATTAAAAAATTAAAAAGGCGTTAATTGCCTGTGATGCCTCTGTGGTAGAAACGGACGTTGACCACTATTTAAAATAAAATAAAAAAAAAATACACAAATTAAAATAGCCATGTTTTATAGCTGCACTCGAAGGCCCAAATTTTTTCGGATTTGTAATAAAAATTATAATGCGTGGAATATTTATAATAACTGAAACTACAAGATGAGTAATAACTTTTTTTTTCCCCCCCCAAAAAGAAAAAGTACTGTAGAATCCAAATGACTTCAATAATCCGGAAAGTCTAATAATATAGATAACAACTACGGTTTTAACTTGTAACCTTTTACACATATGCAACCCCTTAAATTGCAAGAAAATCAAAGACGATACAAATTTACTTATTGAGGTAAAAGTGAATCAGAATCAAATTGAAGGATACTATTTGTTCCGGAGGGAGCTTTCAAATAAAGCTGGACTAACGTCATAGTATTCATGGCATTAGCGAACGCTTAGACGGTATCGTGGTTGACCGCCACGGGTGGCCGAAGTCGTTAAGCGCGGACTCGTGTGCGGGAGAAGGTCTGGGGTTCGAATCCCGACAGGAACGTCCTGCCTGACAGATTTTTTTTCCCCCAGGTTTTCCTCAGTCATAAATTTTAAATGCTGGGGAGGTATCCTAGGTAACTTAGGCCTGGAACGTTTTCTTCCTTAAAAAAATCCTTTCCCAGTTTATCATTTCATCTCGTGTATCATCAGTATCCACCGGCTGTGGTGCCTCAGCATAAAAACGGGTGTTCAAAAGGTATCGTGGCTTGTAAATGAAATGCAGATTTTCCTAACTCTAACGAGTAAATTGCCGTTATGTATTATTAGTTACTATAATTATTAGTAATGTTTTATGTACTTTTTTAATGCAACGCTATTTTTACTTTTATGTGAGGATGCGACAGTAATTAAAATTGCAATTAATTAATAACTTTAACTCACAGAGGTCCTTGACAGCCAGAGATGTTTAACTGAGTTCCGCTGTCAAGGAAAGTTTCAGAACTGCTGATGTACAGCATTGATTTACAAGACTTTCAGTTGCTAACGAAAGCTTCTCTCAGCGAAATCGTTTTGAGTAGGAGCTTGACCCCAAGCATGCCGGATGGAGTGTGCGCGATTTGCGAACTGCTGAATCGAAACCGTACACATGCAACGTATTGTCTGTCATTAACCTTGTTCTGTTATGTCAACGTTTTTATGGCTGCCTTTGTCATCACAACACGAGGATTATGCCAGTAGACCCATTCAGCCGTGCAAAGTGTGTTTACTTACGACTAAACGCTAGGAAAGAACACTTCCTCTAGACTGAACTACGCAACGGCTGTTCAATAAAGAATGATAACAGCTTTGTTTTGACGACATACTTTTACTCACCCTCATAATTATTATGATGATTTAGCTCAAAGTTGTCTCCGTTGGGTGCGTGCACCTGTTCTACAGTATCTGTCGATCCTGGTGGTGTAGCGGTAACCACACTTGCCTCCTAAACCCAAGATCGCGATTTCAAACCCGGCCAGGATCGATGGGGTTTTTTTCGGGCATAAAAATCCTAAGTATGGCTTCCTTCGGAAGGGAAGTAAAGTCGTGGGTTCCATGTCGTACATTTACAGCACATAAAAGAACCTCAAGCCTGAAAAAAGAGGCCTCTGAATACAATAGTACGCGAATGACCCGAGATGTTAAAGAGCGTCCGTAAATAAATCAAATCGAACAAATCTACCTACATACACCATCTGGTGGCTTAATTCGAAAGTACATTCCATACACTTTCAATCGTATATCTTAGATTTTCTGTGTTGTCCCTTGTTCCCGAGAAAAAAATTGCATAGCTTATCCCTCTATTGACAAAATACTATAAATAGCTTACTCAGATTCAGAAACTTTCTGATTGTTTTGAGAGGCATTTCTTTGTTATGTATATATAGTGGAAATTTTTTTTAAAAAATCTGTTAGCATGCCGTAATGATAATTATTTGATATTTGTGGTGTAGAAATAGGGAATTTGTATGAAACCTTAAACACAAGCATTTCGCGTACGGGAGGTGTATTATCGAGTCAAGAGCAGGGTAATTCACAACAGTGGATGAATGAGGGAGCGGGAATCGCTCCACCCCTAACGTGGCGAGAGCCTGGGCGCCACGCAGACTGGGGTTGGTCTCCCCCTCATTGATTTTTTCAACGAAACAGCAAACACTGCCAGACCGAGTTTTGTTTATTGCGTACAAATATTGATCTGGCGTGCCACCACGCGCTGCGATGACAGTAAAACTTCCTGCCCCAAGCACGCTGCTTTGCGGGAGTTCTGAGCTGGATAATTTTCAGGAGACTTTGGAAAGTATGCTTTAAATTAATTGTGATTAGTAACCACCACCGCCTGTTGAGCACTGCAGAGACACAGGTTGTCCCAAAAATAACTCAAGTATTAAAACATCTGTATTATTTATTGACGTGAACATTTAAAAGGTAAACATTACGAATAAATATTTAATAAAGTATCTGATGGTTACGACTTATGGACACTCTCGTATTGTTTTGACAATTTGTTTAATAAAATTTGGCACAATTGTGGCACAGTTTAATCTATAAATCCTCGAATTTGGGCTTTCAATTCAGAAATAATTTTACACCTTAAACTTTGAACTTTATGCACTCAATAAGAAATCCAAAGGTGTCAGGTCGCACGTGATTGATCATGAAATCCTGTTCCAGCAACGGTGGTGTTTCACGCACATTGTGACATTTGGCGGCCATGCTGCTGTCGTTCAAATGTGGCCACAAAATGTTTGATGTCTTTTCGCGATAACCTACAGCATTGACGATCTCATCTTTGAGAAGTATGATCCCATCACTCCACCGACTCCAAACATTCGCCTGGCTCAAGGAGTTTCAATGCCTCAAATACAATAATTGTTTGTTGTAAACATTAAATAGAAAGACGTCTTTTCCCAGTACTTGCTGATTCTCCAGTGCCCTATCAGTGGATGCCGAGCTAATAAAATGGTCGTTTAGCTGTCAAATGAATCTTAAATTCGCAAATGGACATCTTTCGTCAAAACCTACTGAATGGTTATTCTCGAAATATTTAATTCTGGTTACCTACGGCGAATTGATGTTTGGGACAACTCAGCCATACCATCGCTCACAGCAACAATGCTTTGGGCTACTCGGGCGGTATGAGGGTCACTCAGAAAGATTTCAGATACGGACACCCCCTAAATGTTTTTTATCATCACATCTTCCCATCCTTCTGAACCACGATTGAGTGAAAACACTGGCGCCAATCGTTCTCATCTACTGTGTCCAGCTCCTCTTCGTACGCTGCAACATCTCCAGGCGATGAAAACGGCTTCCCCCTCAGTCGGTTCTTCACCGTAGGGAACAGGAAATCGCAGGTGCCGGGCCGGATTGTAGGAAGGAACGTCACATGGGCAGTGTGGGCAGATGCATTATCATGATGCAACACATTTCCCCTAGTCCAGTTGTTGGTCGCTTTTTCAAATAACCGGACCTCGTTGGATGCAATGCAACTGTCCTAGCATTTTTGTCAGTTTTCAAAGACATGCTGGAAACAAATTTTTTGACAAGTCCTATAGCCTTCACCGTTGCTTCTGATGATGGAAACTGCCTCACAGTGCATGGGGAGGTCCGTAAGTTTCCGGCCTCACCGATAAGGATTATCGCCTTCACAAAAGTCTTATCTGGTGTCATACCTTATCTGTTAAATAAATAATTGCAGCTGTAACTTCCGCTCCGCATGTTCAAAACTCGGTATCGAGCTGTTATTAAGTTCTTTACAAAAGGACTTTCTCCAAATAAAATTAAACAGCGATTGGACGGTGTATATGGAGAAGCACTCCCCTCATATTCTACCTTAAAAGAATGGGCCAAACTTTTTCGAGAAAGTATTGAAGACAAAGAGCGTGCAGGTTGGCCCCTTGGAGGTGCTCGCTACTGAAAACATCGCTCTTGTGGAAGGAGAAATTATGGAAGACCGGCGGCTCAAAGTTAGAGAAATAGCAACAAGTTTGCGTCGTTCTAAAAAAACAGTCCTTCGAATTATTCATGAACATTTAAACATGAAGTTAGTGCCTAGACTTCTTTCCTCAGTCCAAATGCAACGAGTCATCTGTTGTCAGGCATTTTTGGAGCTCTACCATGGCAACGAGAGAGAAGTTCTGCAAACCATTGTTACCGGAGATGAAACTATGGACCGCCACTATGGTCCCTTGTCCATAAGAGAATCAATGGAGTGGCATAAACCTAGCGAAGCACCATCTCTAAAGGTCACTCAGCCAACAAAGAAGATCGTGACCACAATCTTTTGGGACTGTGAAGGAATATTCTTCATTGACTTCAAGAAGAGGAACACCACAGTAAATGGGGAGTACTATGCTGGCCTACTGCACAGACTACATGCCTCCATCAAGGAGAAAGCTGTGAAGAAATGTGACTTCAAGGAGATCGACCACTCATCTACAGCCCAGATTTAGCTCCCAGGAACTATTTTCTCTTTTTAAAGTTCAAGAAGGACCTTCGAGGAAGGAAATTTAAGTGTGATGAAGAAGTGATAGATGCTGTTTACGGCCATCTGGCCGACAAGACTTTATTTCTTTTTTTTTGGGGGGGTTGAAATATTAATTCAAAAATGTGAGAACTGTATTGCTATAAACGGGTAACTATATTGAAAAGTGAAATATAGTTTTTGTCTTTATCATACCTAGAAAATGGTTAGGCCGGAAACTTATGGACCTACCCTCGTATGTATTTCTTCAATTTGGGGAAAATGAAAATGTCCCACTGAGCTAAATATGGCTTAAGGTAGGGTTAGCGACATGGTTTTTGTGAGACTTTCAGCAACTGAAATTGCGATTTGCGATCGTGTATTATAATCAGCTTGTTGCACCGAAATGTGATCTTGACATATCCTTACAGAGTTTGCTGTCAGTTACAGTTGTGTGTTCAGGTACGACATGCTGGTAAACCATTCCTTGAATATCGAAAATTGAGATGACCATATCTGCCCCAGCAGAAGAAAGGACTTTGCTTTCATTTGCGTTAGTGACTACACAGAGCTTTGCTGTTTTCTCTCAGGATTATAAAAGTATCCAAGTTTCATCAGCAGAAAGAAACTTCGCATCTTCAATTGCATGCACATGACACTTCAAATTTCTGCTTGATTGTGTAAGCTTCTGGGGGGGGGGGGGGGGCTTAATAAGAATATTTCGAAATTAGCTTGGGTTTCTCTTTCTTGTTTTTGAAGAGGAAGAAAATCTTGGATCACCAGCTAAGTATGACTTGGTGACACATATACCGTTTACAGCATGATGCATCACTACGTTTCAGCTCACACACAACACTACATATTACGTAAGCTGTTAGCTATATTTCAAGAACTCTACATCAAAAGGCACCAGTTCTTGTGAATGTAAAAAGCGGCAGGAAGACTAAAAGTTGTGGGATTTTTTTTACATATTTTACTGTTGTGTAAATAACCGTTTTTTAACGCTTGAATGCCCAACCCTGACTCTACCGAAGAACAATCTCTCCATAGGCTTCCTGTAAAATTACATTGGCCTTAGCTGAAGCTTTGTTGAGACGAAAGCAGAATTTCAGAGCTGCATATTATTCGCTACGTGTCGCCTCTTATTTTGATAGCGGAACTGAACGTGTCCCATCTTGGACAACTCTCACAGGCGGAAACCGGAAGTGACAACAGTGAGACCAGTACCACCTGTACATTATAAATTGAGTTAGAAAATTATTGTAAATTTAAAATTTTTTCGTCAGAAATTACGACTATTTCACTCATCTTAAAATCGACCAATGAAACGAAACAAAATTTTGAATTATGACCAATCACAGCCGGATTACCGAGTGAAATTATCGAAAAAAATTGTCAAATCCGTTTTATCACGCGACGTGTTTAAAAAATTGAACAAAACTTTTAGAATAATCACCCTTACCGCTTAACAAGATGTCCCTTATTTCGTTGAAATTTATCACTTATCAATCCGCCGTATATTAATATTATTTGTGAATAAAATTATGCAACTGATTACGCTGACACCATAATTCAGTACAATTGTCGAAAAAATAAATAAATAAATAAAATCCCCTTAAAGAAAAGAGTTAAGTTATATAACAGTTTTCTGATTTTTTAATTGAAAGTATAATTAATTAGTTGCCATTGCAGGACATGCGTAGTGTTTGACGAACAGAGCTGGACAAGTGCGTACATCCCAATGCTCGAGGCGAGCAGATGCGCCTAATTGTTTGTGACGTCAGTGTCATCGAGGCAGTGGCCCTGACTTAGGCTTGCCTATGTGCGGTACACTGTTCTAGAACATTCTGCAGGCAACCGACACAGTGTCTGTTAGCATTATACACCTCCGAATTTCTTACCGAAAAATTGCAGTGACTTCTAACGGGATGCTACATCCCGTGGCAGGCCGGGCGGCGGGAGGTAATTGCCTTCAAAGTCTTTGCAAGTTCTGAACGGTGACCTGCTTAGTAGTGCCGTAAATTGTTACAAATTTCAGTACGCCTGTCGGAAGTAAATTGAAATAATGTAGCACTGGAAATGTTTTTTGCATAACTCACAAAATAATTACGTTTTTTTCCCCCTCCTTTATACGCATATAGAAATATCAGTATTTTGAAATAATTGTGGTTCTAGATATAACCCGAATATTTTAAGTCTAAAAACGTGAAATTTTGGTGCTCTTAGTCTTTATATCTGTTAAAAGTACATGTGAACAGTAAAGCTGAACAAGGTCGCCACAATGTAGTAATTAAATTGCATAAACCTGACGAGTTCTTGCTAAATAATTATAAATTGAGAATCTTGTACACACAAAAATTTAGTCTTTCCTATCGTAAAAATGCTGAATCAATATTTTGTGTTACATTCTCGAGCTTTTATTACGGCATCATATCGTCAGGACATTGAAAGTATTAACTTTTGGACTTGATCAGGCGAAATCTCACTAAAACACACCCCATGGGTGGTTTCAACCAGGTCTTTCTTGTTACTTTTTTTTTTCTTTGCTACAGCATTGCCAATAATCTCAATGGAGCTGAGATCAGCTGTTCCCTGGCCATGCGAGGGTGGAAATCCCAAAACTTCTAAACTTTATGATAGAATTATGTGGATGTAATACGAATTTGGTAAAATAGTATTTTAGTTTGGTAAAATTAGAAGTGTTGAAGCAAGGTATCGACTTTTCTTGCGCTATACATGGCGCGTAGTCATTCTGGAAAGTACAAATTTCTGGTGATACAAACTGCTGCATAATTAAACTTCTTTTAAAATCATTATATATACATCTGTGTTTACTGTTCTCTCAACAAAATGTAATACACCCCACATACAATGCAAATACAACCCCAAACCACACTTTCTGGAAACGTCACTGTTAGAGTCCAAACATTCTTGGCGGAAATTCTTCACCGCTACGACGACGGATAAATATTTTTCCATGTGATATTAAATTTTGATTCATCTTTACTCGCATCTCTTCCGTCAAATGGGCATGTTCGTTGGCCCATTGCAGTCGATCTTTCTTCATATTGTCAATAGGGGCTGTCTAGCAGGTGGACCCATTTCTAAAGTCTATCTGACGGTTCTGCTACAAACCACCACACTAGAAGCTTTTTCCCCACTCTCTTTTCAACTGCACTGAAGTCATACGCCGGTTTTTCAGGCAGACCCGCTTCAAAACCCGGTCATTAGCAGCTGTAGGAGACCTTTGTGTGCCTCTTCCTTTAATTCTTTCCAAATTCCCAGTTTTCTTGTATTTAGCCAATAATCTTGACACAATGGAATGGTTAAGTCCTATCTTTGATGCAATACGTCAAGTAGAAATGTCCTCAGAAGCTAATACAACAATTACACTCTAATTGCGAATTGAATTCATTTGTCCGTTTTGTGCAGCTGTCATTAAACACACATCACTGACTAGTACATTAAAACCAACAATAAAGGCAGCAGTATCACAACAATGGAAAATGTTCAGAACTTGTTGTATACAACAATATATTATCATTTATAGATGAAACAAAACTGAAATAGTGAACCCATTGTTGACATTAAGTAAGACAATTATAAAATGCACTTTATCTATAGGTGATGTAATAAAGTTTTCCAGTACTGTATATCGAACAGCTTGACCAGAATTTGCAGTTTAACCACTAAGAAAAAAGTATACAAACATCTCTACTTTCCAGCATAATTCACAAGATACGATCAATAAGTTTCCGGACAAACTATTTTAAATAAGTACTATTTTTTCACGTAATCTCCCTTTACCAGTGCACTTCTCTCCTATCTGTTTAGCCTAAAGTTTCTCAAAAATATTTTAAGACCCCCCCCCCTTGAAGGGCAAATTACAGTTTTGAAAACAGGTCATAGTGTCTAGGGTGATGTCTGGGCTGTACGGTGCACGATCCAGCCCTTGGAAGCGGCACTTAGCGTTGTCGTGCATCGACTCGACTTCCACGCCTCTTACTTGATAGCGCCGCGCAATTGACGCAGCAGCTCATCAAAGTACTTCCCAGTTACTGTTGTGTTCATTTTTTAAATTCTATTATCAGAATTTTTCTGCAGTTAAAAAAAAATTTGTCGCCATAATCTCCTTCGTAGTCTGTAAAGTTTTGACCTTTCTACGGGGTACTTCACTCTTCCGCCACTGCATTGACGCTCTTTCTGAAAGAGGGTCATAATAAAGGACCATAATTTCGTCCTTTGTGGTGATGGATTCCAGTACTGGCCTCTCGTTACCACAGTAATAGTTCAAAAACTTGTATTTGAACTGCACTCATTTTGCACTGACCTTATGCATAAACAAATGCAAAGTACAGATGTTTTAAAAAGCCTCAACCTTCAGCTATTTCTTTCATCTTCAGACGTCTGTCATCCAGAACTTCTTCCTCGTCAAGGGAGATGTTTTCTTGTGAACACATTCCATGGACTTCGCAATCGTGGGCCACCTTCAATGCTCTCTCTATCTAAATGAAATACTTTTGACCCCTCCTTCACAGTGAAATATGAATTGTAAGCTTTCTCCTACACACCGTCAAGGCGTTTAATATCATTGCATGAAAGCCCCTCTTTAGTTAATTTTTTTTATCCCAAATTAACTTCTTCAAGCAAATGAATGACGTGGCCGAAAAGGAAATGTCTGAAACAGGTATCAGCATGAACATTGCATCAATGGATCATGAGCCTTCGATGTCAGTCCGGAAACTTATGAACCATGTATAAGACATGTAATGCTGGACACCCCTTATGGTCATAACTAGCACACTTACTGTTAACTTATTTAAGCTTGATTAACATTTATCTCTAAAGCTTTAAATCATTAACAAGTACACAGTACTATAACATCAAAATAATGGATTTTTCCCTAACTGGCTTTTTGCTGCCTGTTTGAGCTTGATTGGCATTTATCTTTATGCTAGTCATAGAGCACAATGGTAAGGATGGGGTGGGTTTTTCTTTAACTTTTTTTTTGTTGCGCTTCCTAAATTCTTTACAAAATATAAAAAATTCCAGAAAGTACATACTGTGTGCATGCCTAAAACATGCAGAATAATCCTCAGTTATGTTGAGGTGTAAAGTGCAAAAGTTTACTTTTATTCTGTGTGCAATTTCATTATGTGTAATACATATGTACTATGAAAACCTACTTTCCTTTATCATGGACACCTAGTTACACTGAACAGTCTTGTCTGGGCTAGAGAAGTTTCAGTGCAATGAAGCAGTAATTGTCCCTGGTGATGTGGAAGAGAGGTTTATACGGTCTAAACTTGGTGAGGTGAAATAAATAAATACTTATTATTTTAGCTACCTCAAGAAAACTGTCAGAAAGAAACGGAGCAATGGAATGTTCCCTAATCGTATCTAAGTATCAACTAGAAACCTTCACTCAGTGTTAATCGCATGATATCTGAACTCGATGAGTATTTAACAGGGTTTTAAATTTCGGCGGCACATCTAAAGCGGGATTACCTTAATGTGAGGCGGCGTTTGTTTCGACCTGTTAAATCTCACTTCCTTGTTTTTTGTAGACGTGGCTAGAGAGGGAGGGAGAGAGATAGATAAAAAGCAGGAAAGATGGGCGGAAAGGAGCCGTTTAATTTGTTCTTAGTTTCAACCTTCCCCTTTGTGCATTGCAGGCACCGTTTGACCTTTATTCACCGGGTCTCGACGTCCAACCACGCAAGGGAAAAGTCAATCCATCTTTCTCGAAGGACTTGAGTTATTGCCCGACACGACCTATAAATTTCTTCCATTTCGTTTGCGAAATAAAGGATCCTTTGTGTTAGGACTATTTTAGGAATAAAGTTTCAGCTAATGATGCCTGTTAAAGAAAAGGGGAAGTTGTTAGATAAAGATTGATCGCGTTCATTTGAGCAGCGATTGGAACGGGCTCCATTTCCTCCTTTGAGAATTGGCAGTAATTTCATTTCCATCCCCGCTTTAATCCGCCTTTGTAGTCCCGTTAATGAAACTGGCGGTGTTTTTACACTCGCTTAAAGAGCATTTTAATTATTCCTGTTTTGAATGTGGTAGTGGTTTTTAAAAATCTGGTCCTCTTTTCCACAAAGCCTGTAAAACTTGTGAGATAATCGATCATATCATTGCACAACTTATAGCGTAAACTTTCTCAATAAATTCTTTGGAATGTTAAACATTTATCTCAGTTGCCTCGGAAGTTATGAGATCTCGCTGTTTGATTGCATATACGGGATTCCAACATGTCCAGGCACCCATACAAAGCACCAAACTGCAGCCATCAAATTTCAGTTTCAGCTACTTAAAAATAAAACAAAATGCCATTGGTTTATGATTTTACCAGTTTTAATTTAGTATTAAAAAAGCAAAGTGTAGTTTTAGTATTGAAAGTTAAGGAAGATGGACTGCACTGTGTAATATACATATAGATGTGATTTAAAAGCACCAGCCATCAAATGAAAAATTGCAAGAGAAATGCTATGCTTTTAATTCCTTTTTTTGTTCTTTCCTTGGGTTTATTTTATTATATTTTTTTTTTCGGCGGTCTCGTTCGGTTTTCATGTTATCATTATTTAGATTTATTTTCATCTCTTTCATTTCTGTTTTCTTTACTTTCTTTTTATCATTTCTTTTTCGTTCCGCTTTGTCTACTTGTTTTCTACTTTTTTTTTCCTGACACTTCTTTTTCTAATTAGTTTTCCTTGTTGTTTTATCTTTTTAGCATGTTTCTGTTCTTTCGTTCTTTCCTTTCTTAGATTTTTGTAGTTTTCTCTCTTTTTACCTCTTCTAACTTTTGTTTCACCTTTCCTTATTTACGTCCTTTATACCTTTTTAACTTTTATCCATTTATTTTGTTATTTTTATCCATTTTCTCCTTTCAGTTTTTTTTTAAATTTGTTTTTTATCGTTTCCTTCGTTCTCATTTTATAAAATGTTTTTATGTTTAAATTCTCTCTTTCCATAGCTTTTTGCATACAATTTAAAGCATGTTTTCGTTAGTGTTTAATTTCGATTCTAATTTATTTTTTCCTTCCGCATTTGTTTTGTTTTTTTTTTTTCTTTTCTCTTTCTTTCCAAATTTTACTCTGTGTCCCTCTGTTTCATATTTGCTTTCTTAGCGTAATACTCTTTGTAGTTTTTCAATTGTCATTTTGGTTTTCCTTTTGAACGTATTTCTGTTTTTTTTTTTTTTTTTTTTTTTTTTTCCATACAGTTCTTTTTCCCTTTTCTAATTAGTTTTCCTTGTACTTTCAACTTTATAGCATGTTTTTGTTCTTTCTCTCTTTCCCTTTCCTTTCTTAGCTTTTTGTAGTTTCATTTTGCCTCTTTTCCTTTGGTAAATTTTGTTTATCCTTTTCTTACTTTTGTCCTTTATACCCTTTCCACTTTTATCTGTTTTTTGTCGTTATTTTTATCCTTTTTCTCCTTTCAGATTTCATTCTTTGCGCATTTTAGTTTTTCAGTTCATTTCATTTTCCCTATTCCTTTGATTTTTAATCTTTTTAATTTTTTTTAATCTTTTTTTCTTTCTCATTTTGGCAAATTTAGCCAGTTTAATCCTCATTTTCCTTCCGTAGCTTTTTGCATAGTCTTTAATTTCGTTGCTGTTTTATTTTTCTACCTGTTTCTTCCACGCTTGTTTCGCTTACCTTTTTTCATATTCTCACATCCTTCCTGTTTTTCTTTCTTTGTAATTTGCTTTCTCTACCATAATACTCTTTCTAGTAGTTCTATTTTTATTTTAGTTTTCTTTTGTGCTTGTTTCTGTTTCTTTTTCCTTCCCCCTTACCTCCTTTCCCAAATTTCTGTTTTCCCCTCCTCATTTGTTTGCATACTCAGCTTTCTTTCATAGTTTATTTTTCTATTATTGTTCCTTCCCCCTTCTCTATTTTTTGGCCCCTCCCTTCCCCTCGAAGTCACTTTCCTTTGTGTAAGTCTGTGCTAAGGAACGAACAGCCGAGATGCTCTTGTTATGCGATCTTTAAAAGACTTCTATCCCGGACGGGAACATCGCCGTGAACTTTCAGCTTTGTTTACAAACAAATGACATGCATATGCTGACCTCTTTATCCGAGCAAGTGGAGGAATTCCGACAAGTTCACCGACTTCTCCCAAGGATCAAACTGCTGTTTACACTCTGATGTTAATATCGCCAGTCCTCGAAATAAGATGGTACAATCTCCACATGCTTGGCGGTCATACAACTGGAGTACGGTCACCCGTTAACCGGCGGAGAAAACGTCAGCCAAAATCGCGACGCGTAGACTTTTCCAGCACGAAAGCATTTTAATGGGCGCAGCCCGCGCGAAACAAAAGAAGAAAGCCAATAAGCACTTCAGTTGAAAAACCTTTTGTTAACGAGAAATATGGACGGAACTTTCGTCTGACTAGGCTGCAGTTCTTTACGACCGGCCTATTTCGCCTCGCCGCTTTCAGACTTTTACAAGCAGTAAAAAGCATTTAAAACCCATGGTCTGCAGTTTTTTATTGTAATTACAAGGGCTATTTAGTAAAGATAGAGATTTGGCAACGTACCATTGCTCATTCTCATAATTTTTATCATCTTTCTCAAAGTAATCTTCGTTGTATTAAATGTACTTGTCTCAGCGTTTCGGCCGAAGTCAAATGGGGCTAAATCTGGACTGTTGGAGGTTGAGGGACACGTTTTACATTACTTTTTGTGAGATATTCAGTGTTCGAAAGTTTTGGGAATGGGTAAACTCCCTCCAACTGTTGCATCTTTTCAATGTACTCTCCACCACACACTATACACTTTCTTAACCTCAAACATTCCTTATCAAAGCACCCTACCTCAAGAGGAAAATGTTCATTTTCATATACAGCCACAGCCTCTTCAGGGCTGGAAAATCGCTTTCTTTTTATCAATGGGAAGAGAAAATAATGACATGGAGCCAGATAAGGACTGGAGGGAGGATGAGTCATGTGTCTGACCTCAGTGGACTCCAAAAACTGGATGGTGGTGTTAGCCGTGTGAGCGGAGGTCATGCTGAAGCAGGATGCCCCTTAGTCCTGTTCTTGGACGACGTTCTTGGAGCTTGCAGAAACTTTCGACAGGCAGGCTGAGTAGTAACCGTCCTTTGCTCCTCCAGAGGAATTGTGGTCATCATTTTCTTCCCAACTCTTCGGTCCCTCGTTACTTTCGTTGTTGGATCCTCATGTAGAACGATCCAAACTGCCGACTGTCATTTGGTTTGCGGGTCAAATTGGTAAATCCATGTTTCGTCACTCATGATGACACCAGAAACACATCTTGAGCTCTTACCGTCAAATCTCTGCAGCATTTCTTCACACCATTCGACACGGATGTGCTTTTGTGCCTCTGTCAAATTGTGGGTTACCCAAAGGGGAGGAAAGTTTCCCGACACGAAGGTGATCGTGCAGCATTTTTGGTACAAGAAGGCTACCTCGATATCCTTAAATGTTATGCGATTGTTTTCACCTACCTTTTTGTTCACCGCGACAATGTTTTCCTCAGTCTCTCCTCATCTTGCAGTGAAGTTCGGCCCCTTTTAAATTCCACAAACCAGCGGAAAACTTGCTTTAGATGGAATCCAAACCCCTCTTACAAGCGCTCGAGGCTTTGGGACTAATTTAAATCACTCTTGAAATCCTATCGCGAAAATTCCCTCTTTCTACTCTCCATCGTAACGACGTAAAGGTTGTTTACCCCAACACTCTGGACTACGGGGGTGAGGTGGGATGGGATTGCCACATGCAACGTCCCTTTTTGTAATGTCAACACTTTTGTAGTGACCCCGGCACACCGAAGGCTCAAGCCTGCATGCTGGATGAATTTAAAACTGTGGAACAGTGCAACTGTAGCGGTGCAGAAAATGTGCCTGGCCATAGGCGCTGGTTCTGTGAGTGAATTAATGACTCGCGAGTTTATAGAAAAGTATGAAACCGTGGAGAATGACAACAATGGATAATTAGGCTCTCTTAGCAAACAATGACTTGTGTGGTTCTGCAATGCAACATCAGTGCAGAAAGCCTATGGCTCCATTAGCTGTAAAAATATATAAACTCGGTCGCTGATTCCGCATGTTTTACATTGTTGCTAAATCAGCAGAAGAGAATTGGACGTTGGGTTCCGGTCGTTGCCCTTCAGATGCTCCGGTGAGAGCTCTGCGGACCCTAAGCACCCTTATTACTTCTGACGTTACTAGAAGTACGCGGGGCTGCACATTTGAGCTCTTCCCTTCGGGAAGTATCCGGATGAGTTGGTTTCTGTGGGGCATATGGTCCTGGTACAGCGGCTGCAGCATGCCACTTGGGAGTGCTTCAGGCCTGTACCATGCTGGCAAAGGTTAAGTCCTCAAGCGCTGTTTCAGAGAGGGTGGTGAGCTCACTAAATGCTCTGATCTCTCGCCTGTTAACATTTGTTAGCAAATGAGTGGGCCTTTTGCTAGACTTAACAGTTTTCGCATCCAGCCGACCGGCGGTTGTTTGATTTGGTTTATTTATGGACACTCTTTTAACTTCTCAGGTCATCAACGTTCCATTCAATTGAGGACGTGAAACGGCAGATATATTTTGCTCAGAGGTCTCTTCTTTCAGACTTGAGGTTCTTTATCGTACGACACGCGACCCACGGCTTTACTTCGCTTCCGGAGGAAGCCATACTTAGGATTTTTACCCCCGAAAAAATCCATCGATCCTGGCCGGGATCGAACCCGCGATCTTGGGTTTAGGAGGTAAGGGTAACCACTACACCACCAGGACCGACGCCGAACGGCGGGTCAGGTTAGTTGTAGGTACGACCCTAATGGAAAATACTCATCGACTCCGGCAGTTCCAGAAACACAACTCGATGTGCTATGGAATGGGAACTGCCCCTTACTCCAAAATATCGTGATCACTTGCTGGCAGCCCATTCATCCGCCCCCAGAAACTAACACTGTACCAAAAGAAGATTTTGCACTGTGTTTGCTGGATTGTGAATCGTGAACTGTGCAAGGTGGTCAAACAATCAACCACGCTGTGTACCCTAAGCCAGCTGGAACATGCCCATGAATCGCAAAGGGATATTATTTTATATGATAATGCAAAACCACATACTGCAAAGGTGACTTCATATTCGTTTTGTTTGAGAGACTCTCTGCAGACTGCATCATCATCATTTTTTTATTATTATTATTTATAATCTTACCGCAGGACAGCATTTCTAAACTTTTGCTGATCTGAAAAGTGTCTTCCATCACATTGATAGCAATGGTGACCTATTTTATGATACTAATATGTTCAGAATATAGTGCTTTGCTTGATGTCTGCGCTGAGACCGACGGAATATTTTGGTCGCGTTACACTATCAACTGGTCAGTTGTGAAACATACAGCAGACCTTGGAACTTGGCTGTACGTTTCTGTAGAGCACCGCATTGTTATCTGGCGAGGATCTTCATGCAGACGATGTCGCCGCTCGATACTCCCTGCATGTAAAGGAAATTGAGGGGATGGGGAAAAGTGGTCGATTTTGTGGTGTCAAAACGGCATTCCCTCTTTCTCCTTTTATCAACTATGTATAGCAGTTCAGCACTTGTTTCAAGGTGTGCGTACAGTTGGCCAATCATGTATGTCAAATGTCACAAGCAAAAGGTTATAAAGAATCGTTATATTCCACGGCAATAATTTTCAGTAGTCTTGGATAAGTCATTTGAGATGCACCTAATGTCTACCTGTTCAAATTTCAAAGCAATAATATTCAGTTGCTTTTTTTTTTTTATTTGGTTTATTTACGGACGCTCTTTAACATCTCAGGTCATTAGCGTCCCATTCAAATCAGGATGTGAAAGGCCGATAAGTTTTGCTCAGCCGCCTCTTCTTTCGGGCTTGAAGTTCTTTTACGTGCCGTAAATGTACGACACGGGACTCACGGCTTTACTTTCCTTCCGAAGGAAGCCATACTTCCTGGTCGGGTTTGAACCCGCGATCTTGGCTTTAGAAGGCAAGTATGGTTACCACTACACCACCAGGACTGACTTATTCAGTTGCTAAAGGACCAGTAGGTCACTGACTAATAAACTCTCCATTAAAAAATGAAAATGTAATTATATAGAACAAACGCATTTTTTTCTTCATTTATTTCAAAACGAATGATGCTGGCTACAACATACTATATTTCAAATGTAGAGTATCTTTAGGAGATTATTAACCTCTATAGAAAATGCTGAAAATGCTCTCCCACCTGCATAAGGCCTACTCAATAGGTTCCATGTTACTGGCCGCTTGTTGGAGGACTGCGTTGTCAGTGGCATTGATCTTCTGTGTAATGTTGTGCTTCAGATAGTCCAATGTCTGGGGGCGTGTGGTGTAAACGCTGTCTTTTAAGTAACCCTGTAGGAAGAATTCCGGTGCTGTAAAATCAGAAGATCTCGATGGCCACAGGTTCTTGGAGATTATCCGGTCGTCAAAGAAACTTTCAGCTAGTTTGATGTATGGTGTGTAGCGCCGTCTTGTTGAAAATGTCCATCACCCAGCTCTACATTGTCCAGTTGCTCAACAAACTACGAAAATCCTGAAAAGTCCCATTATTCTATCTGCAGAAGAGAGGGTATATCTGAAAAACGAAATTTAAAAAGAGCGGAATTTAACCACCCGACGCTACAAGAAAACGCCGAACCTGGTGGAACTGCAGCGGGGAGAGCCGAACGGGAGATAGCTCGAGCAGCTCCACCAGACTCAAATTTTGTATTACAAGTCATGAGTTCACTTTTTACCACTCGTTGTCTTATTGGAATTCGCAATTAATTATGTGGGTATTGTGTGCTAGTAAGTAGACGGATGAAATATTGTAACGGTGTCAAATTTCCTCTAATTTGGAATTCGCAATTAATTCACACACACACTAACCTTAACGCTAACCTCTGGTAAGTCCTAGAAACAGGTGGACCCAGTGGTTTCTGCGGCTGTCACGGCCTATGCTATCCTCCTATTTGTAAATATAGGGTGAGCAATGCTTGACGCAACCGCGGGACCGGCCGGCAGTGCTATGTTGGCAGAGGCAGGGAGTACATTTTCCCTACGCTGCGCGAGGCTTCAGTTGAGTTGGAATCTTGAATCAATAGCCTCGCCGGCCGGTCTAACGCAGCGAAAGCGGTTTGCGAGAAGTGTTGCTCAGCCTGTATAAATTGATACGGACGGGAAGATCACTGTAATGGTGGCAAATCTCCTTTGTTTCCACAGAAAACAAATTCGTAAATATCAATTTGTAGAACAATGTGGGAGTTTATTGTGTTAGCGAGTAAATCATTGTAATGGTGGCAAATCTTTAATTGTCCTAAAGCAAAAATTTAAAAATCACTATGGCGATCATAGAAGAGGGCCAGAGTTTCATCTGCTGTAACAATGGTTTGCAGAACTTCTCTCCAAAAATGTCTGACAACAGATGACTCGTTGCTGCTTTTTGGGCTGAGGTACCCGTGGTACTTCTGACGTTACTAGATACAGCCAGGCCGGACTATTCGAGCCCCACGCTGAGGGGTGTTTCTGTTTCCGGATGGGTTGGACTCGGCGTGGCAGTAGTCCTGTTACTCACAGGAGAGTACCCTGGCGGCAGTGTGTGCTTATGGCGTGTACCTTGGGGGCAGGTGTTTCCTGAATCGCTGCTTGTCGTGGGGAGGGTGATGGCTACCTTAATGCTAGAGTAGGTCTATTCCCACTTTCCATCAGTGAGAATCTGCTAGCTAAGTTCGCTAAGCGCGCTTGGGCGATGAGATCGTCTGCAGCCGAAAGGCGGGTCGGTGCCGTCCTCATGTAAAGAACTACTGAGGACCACGACCTTCCGTGAATCCCTTTAGACGTGGGGAAGCATTGCCAATGCAAAAACCCTGACAGAAAAACTTGGTACTCATCGTCTTGATGTTGTTAGTTCCTCGGCTGTTTACACAACAACAGAAAGACAACCGTGTCGTCATCTGTCTGCTCTTGGGTCATGTTAATAAGGACGCAACTTTTATGAATCTGGTGATGAAACATGTGTCTATGGTTGAGACGAAAGTTCAGTCATCACAATGGGTTGGAAAATCTTCAATACCCCCCCCCCCCTAAAAAAAACCCACACACAAAACAAAAAGAAAAAAAATTCCACCGGAGATTCAAACTGTGTATGATGGCCAAGAAGTCCTCGGACGTTTCTGAGAAAACGGAAGAAGGAAAAGCCTGAACTGTGAATAGAAAATCCATGCATCCTGCAACACGATAATGTACCACGTATTCAGCATTGCATGTGGGTGGCTTAAGTGGGAAGAGAGAAAAGAAAGAAAGAAAGAAAGAAAGAAAAAAAAAAACCAAGATCGCTGTTCTTCCCCACCCTCCATACACACCTGACTTAGCATCTGCAGGCAAACTTCGCACAATCTCGAAAACAAAATATATGAGAGCTGCTTTCAGAAATTCAAACGCCGTTGGGAGAAATGTATCAAAAGAGGGGGAGGCAAAGCTTAGTAAGAGGGTAGTTACTGCATCTTGTATTCTTTACATTGCAGTTGATGTAAAATACCACATTACACCATCTGATCAGGGAAAAAAAAAAAATCAGTTTGTCATAATCAGAGCTAGTAATGTCTTTTCTACTTGGGTGGATACATTTAAGAATCAGATACAAATGAACATATTTGCATACATTTGAGGTCGGTAGGTAACTTTTTACTTTGCCTCTTTTTTCTCCCTTTTTTAAGGTAAAAACTTTTTTTTTTTTAACTGTTTTGGAAAATTGTGGAATTTTCTGCTATTATTTGCACATTTTAAAAAGCATATAAAGAATTTCAATATATGAAGTGAAAAAAAGTTATAAAAATTAAATGACATGTTCCCCTCGCGAAAATATCGTATCTTGTTATAGGTTTATTTATTTTTGGTCAAAAACTTTCTCCTCAGCCCATTACTTAAGCTCTTTAAATAGCAGAACCTTCATTAGTGAAAGGAACGCGCGGTTACCTCGGGCATACGAATACCAGGAAACAGAGAAAATGAGAGAAGTACTGTAGTTTTGAACAGTCATGGCGAATGACGTTACATCGATCTGCGTGAGACAGTTATAGGAAATTTTTGGGGGGGGGTAACTTCTCAGCTGCATAAATGTAACAAACAGTTGCAAGCGAGAAAGATGAGAGCGGTACAGCTGTACAATAAACCGTCTCTACAATGTGTTCAGTACGGAAGTAAGAGAGATACTAACCTGATTCTCCCATAAACACATAAACAGAAAAGAACTCGACCAGAAACCTATACATTTTCTGCTCATTCATCAGGACTATTCAAAACTACTTTGTCTTGATCAACATTTCCACGATGTCCTAAAAGGTGAATGTTCTGTTGTAACTGGTATGAGTTCTTCCGAAATAGCTTGGTGGAAGTAGAACGTTATTTTTCCATGGTGAAAAGCGTTCTCTCTGACAAGCGGCTGACTATGACAGTTGATACCTTGAAAAAACATCTTGTTGCTGTTTGTAACCAAGAAAATTAAGTTTAAGTACTTTAATTATGTGATGAAATTATTAAGTATCTTAAATACCTTTTTTCATTAATGACGAGAAATGTTAGTATCCGTTTTCACTTTTAATAAATGTCCGAACTTCCAGGCCTTGGTCATAGATAACATTTGCCTTACTTGTAGGCAACAGAATTATTGCAATCTAGGTAAATATGCGCGTCAAATTATGAAATTAATATTTTTTCTTAAACACTATAGTAAACCCATATAAAACGTTTTTAAGCCAATTTTTTCGTGCTAAAATGTTAAAACAAGACTTTAATTTTAACATAATTTTTCAGAAGATTGCAAATTTAAGATTCACCGAAAATACCTGTGAATAATATTCGTTAAATTTTTTTTTACATCTGTGGGCATCTTTCAAAATTTCTCAAACACCTATGTAGTTGCTGATGGTGTCGTTTTACGCCTTCACTGACTGCCCTTTGTTTACACCACGCTCGTTTAGAGCCTTGAAAGCCAACTGCACCAATGTCACGTGGATTCAAAGGTACCGCATATAAAACACTACGATAAACTGGCCGAGAAAAGAAAGGCATTAAATTGCTTAAACGCCCTGTTCATGTTTGTATTGTAAAGCCATTAAAAATAACCTCCCCAACATGGTCATAGTTACCGTTATTTTCACAAAGCGTGTTTCCTTTGAATACGTGCGATATTGCCTTTGTGCCCATCCAGGGGAAAATGCCCTACAGCCAAAGGAATGCAATTTCATGTCAACCCACACAGCAGAAAATCAAAATCCACAACCTGGAAACGACAACAGTAGGACATCTAACCATACAATATGTTTGCACATAGATGTAGAGGAACATGTAAGCAATGCGAATTTTTTCGGAGTGTTAGCCACAGCTTATATCCAAATAATTTATTATGACAAAACATACTTAAGTGGGCATTAATAATTTACACAGCAATAATTTCAGAAAATGTAAAGGGCTTTTAGTAAAGCAGGGAGGGGGGGGCTGCCAAGCCGGAGCTGCGTAAACTAACCAAATTCCTCAGGAAGTTGAATTTGTGAACGTTATAAGTTATAACAGAGTGCTATAGCAGAGAAATTACATATTGAGTTTACAGCAATTGGGGGAAGTGGTGCTACCAGGAGCCCATAATTCAACACTCACCTTCTTTTGTAGAAGACGAGCCAAGCCAGTGTAATAGTAGCCTCGTTTTTTTCGGCCGCGATAGAAGGTGGCAAGAGGGGCTGAAATGCGAGGGGGCTTGAATTGTTTATCTGCACACGTGTGTGAGATACTCTTGCTGTCACATGGCTGAGGACCCCACAGACTCGGATCTTGCAAGCCCACTGGACTCCTAACAATGGGTTAATATGACAACACTTTATTTTTATCGTCACTGAGGTGGGTAGAAATTGTTTAGGTGGCACATTCCTCATGCCTGCCTTCTTCTCATAGTCAGACAGATTCTCTGTCTTACCGCACCAATATAAAAGCTTCAACCAATAACAGTCTAGGATATAACAGCAGACAAACGTACAGCTGCGGGAAAGTTTATCAGTGTTATTGTTGGGATATCGAGTAACGACCATATCAAAAGTTAGCCGCCTCTTTTGATACCGACTGACGATGGGCGTGGCAATAATAGATTAATATTTCACACTTGCTGTCTTCATGACAATACTTTTTTCAAAAACAGCACAAATGAATCTTTATTAATTATATGCCCCTATAATGCTAATTTCCTACATAATTATTAGTAACAAATTGGCACAAGTATATATCCCCATTCCTAATTGTCCGATTTCGCTTATTTTCAGATACTATTTGTCATATTTTATTTAAATGGTATATACCCAGTTTTGTTGCGCAAAAAGACATATTAATGCCGGTAGAACGATTTTTAAATTATGGGTTTTAGGTAAACTCCCATTCCTAATAATTTTATTTCGCTTATTTTCAGCAATTATTTTTATTGTTTTATTACAATGGCATATATCGATTTTTACAGAAAAATTGAAAAAAAAATGCGCATATATGGGGGTGGAGGGTTGATATGTTAATTCAAAGATGTGAGAAGTGCATTGCATTAAAGGGTACTCTATTTAAAAGTGAAATATAGTTTTTGCCTTTGTCATACCTAGAAAATGATTAAGCCGGAAACTTATGGGCCTACTCTCGTATATATCTGATTCAAATACAAATCGTAGGGGGGAAGCAAACCTCGCGAAATACAATTGCATCGCCTCTGTACTTAAATTTTTAAACTCTGCTTCAAAACTGGCTGCTTTTAAATTTTCCTGTCTTCGTCTGATTCGTTCGCCCACAGGAGTTTAAAAGTCTGTCATGCGTTACGCTACTTCAAACTTTAACAGTTTCCAGCTTTAATGGGGTCAACTGCCTACAGCGGCATTTAAACGACACCATATACATTTTTAAGGGGAGAGTTGTTTTCCCCTGACCAAAACATATGGTTTTAAAGGCCCCAAGCACAATAGGCAATGTCCTTGGTTCACTTTACCCTAACACAAAAGAATCACGACCTTCCAAGATTTTATGACATCCACGTATTTCCAACGTAAGCTATACGACATATAATGTTCGAGGAATATACGAGGGTGTATCGGAAAGCACAATAATTTTTTCTGTGCTGGGGTATTGACATTTCAGTAGGATATAATTTGAAGCTTTCTCTACAGACACAATTTTGTTCTCATGTGTAGCTCTAGCGAGAGAAGCGTGAACTTGCAACAAAGCTAGCGCGCATGTCCACTTGTGAAGAGCAATGAGGTGTAGTAAGATTTTTATGGGCATAACTCGAGTGAAATTCACAGGGAGATGCGTGGCATGTATGAACCGTAGCAACGTCTCCAGGTGGTGTGAATTCTTCAAAGACGGCCGTGTTAACCTTTTTGATTCGCCACGCTCCGGACGGCCGGTAACAGCCGCAACCCCGCAGAATGTCACAGCCATTGAGGCGGCAATTCTGAACGACTGGCGGATCCAACTGCGAGCTTTATCTCAGCAGTTCAACATTTCACGCGGTGCGGTGTACGGTATTGTGAAGTTTCGTAAAGTCAGTGCTCCCTGGGTGTCTAAGAACATGACAGACAACCGCAACGTCCAGCGAATGATGACAAGCTTGAATCACCTGTCGCGTTAAGCTGCAAAATGGCATGACTTTCTGGAGGGAATTGTCACTGGTGAGCGTCCACTGCACGCCTGAAACAAAGCAGGCCACTGTGGAATGGAAATGTGCTGCTTTCCTAATAAAAAAAAAATTCAAAGTGACTTTATCTATCATAAAGTGCTTGTGACAGTATTCTGGGATATAAATGATGTTTTATTGGTGGAAATTGTTGTACACGAGACCGCTTGAATGCTGCAGCCTACATTAAACCTTTGGCAATCGTACCCTTCTTGACAAGCACCGTAACATTAATGCTGACGTTGTCAAACTTCTTCACGACAATGCTCGCCCCCATATTGCTGCTGCTATTCGTAAGAAAATCAACAAATTTGGTTGGGAAATGTTCCATCATCCACCGTACAGTCCAGGCCTGGCACCGTCGGACTCTCATTTGTTTGGTCCCATGAAGAAATTCCTGGCCGATCAACGCTTTGCATCAGATGCAGAAGTGAAAATAGCCGTTCGCAGATGGCTATACTCCAACCGAACGAACTTCTATGAACTGGTATCACGATGGAAGAAATCGCTCCTAATGGTGTAGTGGTAACATATTGGCCTCCTAAAGCCAAGATTGCGGGTTCGATCCCGGCCAGGACCGATGGATTTTTTCGGGCGTAAAAATGTTAAGTGTCCGTGTCGTACATTTACGGCACGATAAAGAACCTCAAGCCTGAAAGAAGAGGCCTCTGAGCAAAATTTGTCGGCCGTTTCACGCCCTGAATTGAATGGGACGCTGATGACCTGAGATGTTAAAGAGTGTCCGTAAATAAACCAAATAAATAAAATCAACTTAACTTCGGGACACGCCGAGACACACAGCTCTGCTCACATACACCATCTGGCTTCGTTCAAAAGAACACTCCATACACTTTCAATGGTATATCTTATATTTTTGGTGCTGTCTGTAATTCGCGAGAGAAATAGCAGTTGACATGACTTATCCCTCGCACATTATGCTATGAGATGTCGGTTCTATCTTGCAACTCTAAATGTTTGTTTTCATCTATTGTGACAGTTTGCAAAAACCACCGACATGCTCAGTTAAGCAGGATGCTCTACCACAGTTGAATTCATCACACCATCTTTTTACGATATCATAAGACACACCACATTCTGCCAAAATTACTGACATATCTTTATGAAATATAGAAGGATATATTCCATTCATTTGGAGATCATTGCGCATGCGTCACGCTGCATTTCCCTGGTTTTCAACAGCTACTGTAGGAGTGCACACGGCGTTTATGCACTTCACAGTTTCTTTTGCAATGAAATGAAACTTGTAGGTTATCTGGAGATGGGTACAGGCATCAACTGTGGTGAAAATGGCATGGCAGTAGCGACAGGTACAGAAGAGATTGAGGCAGTCGTTCGACTGACTGGACATGGAGACAGGAAGAATCTTGGCGTTGGTCCGCGCCCACGTTGTCTATTTCCAGGACGTCTCGTATACATCAAAACATTCCAGTTCACACGTGTGTGTCTGAAACCCACGTGTTCATTGTGACAACAAAACGTTATTTCAGTGCATCCTGGGTATTTCCTCAAACACCGCTCATAGTTTTCAATAACATGTGTGGTTCCCAAGCTTATAAAATGCCGATAGGAAAGTAACCACTTGAAAAAAAAAATTAATTACTTGAATTTATTTAAGCAACTGAAAAGTTGTGTCATTGCTAGGAAAATCTCATTTAATTATGAACACAAAACATCCTAAAATATAATGCATTGGTAAATTTTACTTTACACAACGGCTATTCAATAAAGAATTTTTTTTCACCACATCAACTTTTGATGATCTTTCTGAAAGTAGTCCCCAATGGAGTCTCAACGTTTGTGCCAGTCTTCAAAGACATTCTAGAAACCATTTTTGACTTAAGGACGTCAAGATGGCAGCTCACTTGGAAACATGCACGAGCCAGGAGCAATGAACAATTGTCCGTTTTTTGGGTAGTGAGGGCGAGATCGAGGAATGAAGAGGCAGTGTGGAAGTTCTTGTGTGCCACTTCAGCAGACCTATGAGTGGCACAGAGAGTGTCAACTGTGAGTAATGTCCACCCATATCGCAATTACGTCAGACACTATCACTGCAGTAGAACAAGTGACATGAGACAATCATGAGGCGGCTGTATAGTTGAAGATCTATCATGGTTTGCACACTACATCCTGCGGTACTGCAGTCTCCGCTAGGTGAGCACCAAAACAACTCACCACTGAACTGAAAGAACGTCGTGTGGATATTTGTGAAACACTGCTATGACGTCATGAAGCCGAAGGTGGTGTTTCCTAAAGCGTAGTAACTGGTGATGAAGCTGGGTCCATTACTTCCAGCCAGAGATCATGCGAGCGAGCAAAGAGTGACAGGATTCATCGTCGCCAACATATAGGTATGTCAGCCGGTAAAGTGATGCTCACGCTCTTCCGGGTGTATAAAAGTTCAGTTAAGAACATCACATGCCCAGAGGACGCAATGTTAACAGCGAGCCACATTGCAATCTGCTTGAGAACCATAATCAGATAGAAACGTCGAGGTTTGCTCACAACTGATGTACGCTTATAGCATGATAATGCAGACCTCTGCAAGGAAGGGGCAAGGTGAAGGAAGCATAGGACGACCAGGGACAGTGAGGCACGGATGCCGGCGGAGCCGCCTCTCCAAGGAATTTGAGCACCAGATCGTCCCAAAGTGCAAGCCACACATCACCAGCCCACTTTGACTGACATTTTCGACCCTGCAACAGAAATGGTAAAGTGGAACACTCGAGGAAAAGAAAGTTCTACCGCAGTATTCGCCTAAGTGACACGGGAAAACCATGAAAATAACCAAAGATCACGATGGAGGGCCCAAGGACATTGGAACCCAAAATCTCCCAAATGAACCTGAAGCATCTCACCCATTATCTAATGGATTTAGGACAATCATTGAGTTCCCTATTTTCAATTGTAATACTAATATTGTATTGCACACTGTACATAAAAGCTCTTCGCTTCATTAGCTAGAGAGAGAGACAGAGAGAGAGAGAGAGAGAGAAAAGCATTAACGCTTTCCAAAAACGAAAAATGTCAGGTGTTGAGAGATATTATTTTGAAGTTAATTCATCTCAAAAGCGTTAGTTTTCTTAAAACTGGGGGATTTTCATTCCTAGCATTGAGTGCGTCATTCCCTCCTCCTTGGTTGTTTGTTGATTGGTTTTTATTTACGGACGCTCTTTAACATCTCAGGTCATCAGCGTCCCACTCAATTCAGAGCGTGAAACAACCGACAAATTTTGCTCAGAGGCCTCTCTTT